>JASDDO010000031.1:604636422-605837526 GCA_030015575.1 Agapanthus africanus | reverse complement strand
TGACAAATATCTTGATATCATGTTCCAACGCCAAATAACGACACGAGATAAACCCACGTACGCAGGACTTGACCTGGCTGAGCAACTGCGTGACATGGTAACTGGGTTAAACGACGACGAAAACTGGGTCGTCTGGATCGTTGGCGACGTGCGCAACTCTGGTGAACCGATCGGAGATCAAGAAAAGAGAATGAAAAGAAAGAAGAAAAAGAAGAAGAAGAAGAAGAAGAAGAAAAGAAGAAAAAAGAAGAAGAATAGATGGACCGTTGGGGTTGCTGGGGTTCTGGGTTAGCGATGACAGAAGATATGGTGGCGACGAGATGACGGGGAGGCCGGAGGCGAGGCATCGTGGCCGGTGAGGGGGTTGAAGGTGATTGGAGATTGAGAAGGAGAAGGAAGGTAATGTGTATAGTGGCATATGGGTGCTCTGGGGTTGCTGATGAGGAGGGAAAGTGACGGGGGTGGTCGCATTCAGGCGACGAGGTCGACGGCAAGGTTGAAGGTGGGTTCTTGGTGTCGGGGTTAGCTTCAGTCGAGGTCTCGGGGAAAGAGGGGAAGGAGGAGGTGCTGACGGTGAGGGGGATGTGATTGCTATGAGCTGGGGACGACGATGAGAGGAGGGCGGCGACGAGAGGGTGCGGCGACGGCATGGGTTAGGGTTCAGGTGCGAGCGACGGAAGAGAGAGAGAGTTTTTAATAAAATTTTATATTATTACATAATATATATATATATATATTATATAAGGAGAGAGAAGTAGGGACGGAGAGAGAGAGACAGAGAGAGATGGAAGAGAGAGAGACATAAGAGAGAGAGAGAGTTTTTATTTAAAAATAATTAATATAATATATATTTATATATAAACTGTTATATAATATAGTTATATAAAATATATATATATATTGTAGGATTTTGCGGATAATACCAGATTACTTCATATATTACCCGTATCTATCTAAAAATCTAGTTTTTAAATATAAAGAATATACGTAAGGATTTAAACTATGATGCAATATCCTGTAATTAAAAACATATACCCTCAAATAAAAATCTACGTAAATATACGTAGCGATCCAATAATATGTCTGTCTCTCAGGATACAAACATGATATATGGGCGCAACCACCTGATACGGGGTACTTTGCCATGTAAGGCTAGATGGGAAAAATATTATTTGGTTTTATATTGTATTATGAAGAGATATGTAAAACTTAAAATATATTATATATGTATATATATTCTAGATTTGCATGGATATACTGTACTAGCAAATATTTAATATAATCTTACACCATATCGAGTTTCAAACATGCGGGTCGGATCGGATAATAGCCACAGCTACTAATTGCATCATTCGCAACCCAATAGAAACAATAGTAAAGAATCTTACCGCAGGGTTTGAAATACCCAAAAATATATTATAAATGTACTAGGGTGTTACAATACTTGTGCCTTCTTATCAAGAGTGCTCACGAACATACTTATGGCCGGAGCTTTAGTGATTCTTTGTTCGCACTTGGACCAAAGATTTCTCCATCTTATCGCGTACTGAACTCATGTCTCATTTGATCTGGGCCTCTCATTGACCAAGACGGTCATGATAGTGTGCTCGCTCGCACTAGCGAATCTCTGGAAAAAGAGGAGTTCCGTCTCATCAAAGGTTTTAATCGAGTCATTGGGAATCTCTGAGTATCATTCGAAAGCCATGTCCACCAGACTGCTAACGAACTGTCGAAAAAGCAATATATCGTTACTCCCGGTATTGCCGCACTTGGACCTGAATTGGGTGATGTGCTACTTCAGGTTTCCGGTTCCTTTATACATGGGGAATGTCGGTATTGTATATCCAGACAGGTACTGTATTTAATCGTAACACGCCAGGTAAAGTCGGCCAGTCTTTATCAACTTGCCGGAAGCTTCACCAGCTAAGTGAGTTTTGAACTGCTGGGCGATGCATTCGTCCAGCTGTGATTTGGAGATGACTTTCTCCTTTGCCGCTGATAAGGCTTGGAGAGGCTTGGAGGTCTCTCATTTATCTTCGATGACGACTATCAGCTATCCATCTGCTGGTGGTTCGGGATGAGCCATCATCCCGAGCATGCTTTGGAATAAGTGGGCCATCTTATCCATTTTGGCCTCCATTTCCGTTTCCTTTTCGTCCTTTTTCTGGAGCATGCGCTTCAGGTAGTCAGTGTCTGACTCCTGCTTCTCCCTTTCCTCGAAAGCACCGTCCAAATTTGTATCGGTCGAAGGACTCATAATTTCTGCATCCTGAGCCATCAACTCCTGCAGTTTTTGGGGGTCTTTTGTTACAGACCGTGTGATTGGTCTGTGAGAGATGGAAGTCTTGCTTTTGTCCTTTGTCATGCCCCACTTCCCAAAAGTCAGAAGCAGGCATGTGACAAGCCCGTGACATATTTATTTCGAAAAGGTCATTTCCCGGAATAAATACGCTAAGCGTAATTGAGCAATATAAAATAACAAGAAATTAACCTGAGATTTAAACTTCAACAACTTTATTTACATTCAACTTGATACATTTACAATACATGAGTTCAACTGAAAAAAATACAAGAAGAGAAATGCCTAAATAGGTGGCATACATAAACTGAAAGAGAGGATAACTAGTCTAGGCCTGAGTCACGATCTGATCGTGCTTCTCCTCGGTGGTGTCCACCTCCTTAGTCTCCACAGTATCTGACAAACATTCCAAAAAACAAAGATCGGTGAAATGCCCGTCAGCGAACTTTCGCTCGGTAAGTCCCTAAGAAATGGGTGTGAAGTATAAAAGTATAATGACAAAGAAAATGTATATCATGAAGCAATGGACTAGGAGATATGGTGTTTAAACATGCCATTTAATATAAGCATGGAAATTCTATTTAACATGCAGTTCTATATATATCATGGCAAAATAATATGAGCATAGTATAGCATGGCCGTGTAGTGTAGGTGAAGTGAATATAAGTATCTTAAAAGGCCTTTATATGGGTAAACTAATGTAACGTAAGTTCAAGTGTGAATGTCAACCAATCTCAAGAGTGTTCCCGAACCCAACAAGCTGTAATTCAGGGGTAAGGAAACACGGGCCCGAATCAAGTGTTAGTGACGGGACTTCAACCTGGTGTTGAAGTATTCCAAACTCAACAGGCTATAACCTAGGAACAAGAAAACACGGGGCCTCATGATAGCTTGCTTGTGTTAGTAGACATGGATTCATGATCTAGGGGGACCCCTGAGATTTCGTTGGATTCACACATGACCTACCCCAACACCCCGTGTATTCTAGGTTATAGTAAAAATTACTTGCCTTGCTCGAATCCATGAATATTCAAGTTGCAAGATTGAGTTCATGTCAATATCAAGTATTCATGTCAAGTGTTCATGTATTCGTGTCAAGTTATATTCATAGTTCGAGTCAAGCCAGTTTCAATAGAAAGCATTGTGTTATGGTATTCATGTTAAGTTCATGTCAAGTCATAGTATTCTAATATTCAAGTTTTGGGATATTCAAGTTCAATTGTTCTGGTTCATCATCAAAGGTTTAAGTTTATGTTAAAGTTTGGATCCTGGTTGAGTTTGTATTTAAGTTCGAGTTGAAGTTTGGATTTGAGTTTGGATTTGAGTTCATGACTTTTCATGTGAATTGATGTAAATTGTTAAAATCTTATGTTCAGGAGAAATCGGCAACTGTTGCACATGGATGGTAAGATTTGTGTCTTTTTCCAAGACAATTGCCATTTATAACTCCGTTAAGTTTTCTAACTTGAATAGACAAGCACTCACTTTTTCCGACTCCCTAGGGCTCAAGAGAATTGATCTCGCTTAAACCTATATTTATTTAGAGTCCTTAAAATATTGTTTGCATATCTTGAGGGGGTTTTAGGAAAAATATATATTAATATTGTTTAAAAATAAATCTCGAGAGTGATTTATAACATTTAGGGTTTTCATGAACATGTATTTTAATTGTTGTGATGTTTTGGTGATAAAACCTAGCGTTTTGAAAGTTTATGATATTTTTAAAAAAACTACTACTTTTGGAAACTTGGTGGTATTTTATTTACAATTTTAATCTTTCATTAAAAATATAGTTTCTATTTTGTTTTTATTGAAAATATGGATTTCATAATTTTATATAATTTTCCCAAAAATTAGTTTTTATTAGAAAAAGTCGTGTTTCTTAAAAACCGTATTTTTATTCCTTTCGAGACCGAATACTCTGTAAGGAGTTCTGCATCTCGCTCTACTGTCCCAAAGATATGCGATAATCCGCACCATCTATTAGTGGGTCCCCTGATGAGGGTTGTAGAGGCGTAATTGCCAAGGATTTCGAAATACTGATTTAAAGAAACCCGTTTTAAAACGGTGTGGTATTTTAATGAAAAAGCTTTTACTTTGAATTACCCATATGCTTTGAATACCGTGCTATGAAACCATAGTGTACGTGTGGGGTAGGTCATTACCCCGTGAAGGTTCTAGGATTTCGGTATACTAGAGATCGAAAATAGATTACACTAAAGTTCATGGTATTTTAATGAAAACGTTTGTTATGTGTTTGTTTCATATGAAATTTTGGTTAAACTAAAAACTAAATGAGGTGAATAAGGTTAGGATTAGTGTAGCTTGCTAGTTTGATCTCGTTTGCTTATCACATGGCTTATAAATGTTAAAAAGAAAACTATATCAGAGTTAACACCTCTTTTGTCATTTTATTTTAAAAAGATATTTGAGATAGAAAGATAGAGGGTTGAAGGGACTTACAGCTTGGTAATATCAAGAAGAGAGTAAGGAAAAAGTGAGGGATCTTCATGGTATCACGGAAGCTCCGGAAATGGCTTCGATCTTCGAGGGAAAGAGCTTAGTTGCTGACTCCACTTGCACTTCAGAACTTTTGAGGTGGTTTTGCTAGCAATTTTCAGAATAGAGGGGAGCTAGGGCATAGGGTGGTATTTATAGTGGAGAATTAGGATTTGGTAATTAAAATGTTGGATTAAAAAGCATTACAAAGATGTTAAATGGTGAATTGAAGAGTCTCTGTTTGATTACAGAAAAATCAAACAGTGCAGGGAAGTTGATGGGGTCGAAGAGGTGTGTGTGCAAAGCACGGAGGTAATTGGGGCAAGATCGACCGTCAGCGCTAGCCCTAGGAGCAATTTGGGCGATCGGATTTGAGTGTCCTGCCTCGAGATTCGTGCCACATGTGTATATCTGTGTTTACTCCATTTTGCGCATGTTTGATTTTTCCGAAACTTTTCATTTCTCCGTGTATTACACATGCAACTCTTGGGCTTCCAAAAATTAAAAAGAAAAAATCTAAAAATAATTGGGTCTGATGGGAATCGAACGCACAGGCTATGTCACAGCAGTGTAGGGTTTTACCAATGAGCTACAAGTTGCTTCTTGCTTTTATTGAACAAAAATAACTTATAACTTCACATCAGACTGAAATACCCCTTTTCTGTACAATAAACAAGAAAATTTTTGTGCATGGATTTCAGAGTCATTACATTCTATCCTCCTCATAAAAATTTCGTTCTCAAAATTTATACAAGGATGTTGTAACAGATTCAAGAAAAGTTTGGTTAAAGCAGTGGTGAAGGAACTACTAATATCGTACCGAAAGTGCATGAAAATGTTTAGATAGAACAAAAGGATGCAAGAATTTGAAAAGGATGAAAAAGATGGGAGGAGATTTACCAGTGTTATCTTGACCTATGGCCTCAGCCTCTACGGCCATCAAAGTGAAAGCCTGATGTCTCTGCACATTTCTCTGTGCATGCTGGTACATCGATGGCTGACGAGCTAAAGGTAGTCCGTGCGGAGGTGGTGCAGGAAGGGATAACCGAGTAGGCGGAGCTTGAATAGCTGGTCTAGCTCCGGGGCTGGGCCAGTTCAATTGTGTGGGCAAGTTCCTACAGTGTGTGAGGATGATCCATATATCAAACAAAGACCATTTGCTCGACGACAATTCTTGACTTGGTGTCCGGTCCTCTTACAATAAATACAGAACTTTGGTTCAGTCTCGAAAAATAATCCTCCAGACCTCATAGTTGGCGCTGAGAGAGTTTGCCTAGAAGAGGCTCCTCCAGTAATCTGGTTGGCGGGACGTTTCATACCGACCGACTGTGGCCTTCCCTTCTTCTTAATGACAGTTTCATAGCGACGGGCTGACTTCAAAGCTTCTTCATGTGTTAGGTATTCTCCCGTTGCTAGAGCATCCTGGATCTCAGGGTCTAATCCTTGCTGGAAGCACCTGGCTCTGATTTCTGCAGTAGGAATTAGATGGGCAGCAAATCTGCCGAGCATAATGAATTCTGCGTCATACTCATCCACCGACTTATCCCACATGGATCCTTGTTGCAAGTGAATGAACTTCTATTCCATCTCGAAGTGTACGGTTTCCAGAAAATACTTGGCATCAAAGAGATCACGGAAAGTCTTCCACTTGATCGGCTGCTCAAGACGGCTCTCCTCGGCCTTCCACCAGACTCTAGCATTGTCGGTAAGCTGGAGTTTTGCTACTCTGACCCAAGCAGCTTCTGGAACTTGAGATGCGGCTAGGTCAACTTCTATGCTCTGAGCCCATTCCTCGGCTTCAAGCAGTTTCTCTTTCCCTGAGAAGTTCTTCGGGTGTAATACTCGAAATTGTTTCACTCCCAGTGCTTCTGCTTCAGAGTGGATGAAACTCTATTGAAGGAGAGCGGTCTGCTCCTGCAAAATAGTGCTTTGAGCCTGTTGACCTCAAGTAGGCTTTTGATAGCCTCCAGAAGTATCGTCTGTTCTATGAGTGGAGTGGCTACAATAGATGGAGGTGGTGGAGCGGTAAGGGTAGGTGGTGTACTTCCATTGACGTTGGTGCTAGGGTTGTTGGAAGAATCCATGACATTAGATAGAGAAGAAAGATTAGGATAAATTCAACGGAAATTAAATTGCAAGGAATGTAAAGTTGTTGAATTTCATATTTCTTGTGATATATTGCTTACGACTTCATGCAAAACAGACCTGCATGGGCCGCCAACAAAACATGTCACGCCCCGCTTCTCAAAAGTTGGAAGCAGGCACATGGTAAGCCCACGGCGTATTTATTTCGAGAAGATCATTTCCCAGAATAAATACGCTAAGCGTAAATGAGCAATATAAAATGACAAGAAATTAACATGAGATTTAGATTTCAACAACTTAATTTACATTCAACTTGATACATTTACAATACATGAGCTCAACTGGAAAAAAAATACAAGAAGAGAAATGTCTAAACAGGCGGCATATATAAACTGAAAAAGTAGATAACTAGTCTAGGTCAGAGCCGCGATCTGATCGTACTCCTCCTCGGTGGTGTCCACCTCCTCAGTCTCCACAGTATTTGACGAACATTCCAAGAAATAAATATGGATGGAATGCCCATCAGCAAACTTTCGCTCGGTAAGTCCCCAAGAAATGGGTGTGAAGTATAAAAGTATAATAATAAAGAAAATGTATATCATGAAGCAATGGACTAGAAGATATGGTGTTTAAACATGTCATTTAATATAAGTATGGCAATTCTATTTAATATGCAGTTCTATATATATCTTGGCAAAATAACACGAGCATAGTATAGCATGGCCGTGTAGTGTAGGTGTAGTGGACATGGAGTAAATGTAAGTGTCCTAAAAGGTCTTTACATAGGTAAACTAATGTAACATAAGTTTAAGGGTGAATGTCAACCAATCTCAAGAGTGTTCTCGAACCCAACAGGCTTTAATCCAGGGGTAAGGAACAACGGGCCCGAATCAAGTGTCAGTAACGGGATTTCAACCTAGTGTTGAAGTATTCCAAACTCAACAGGCTATAATCCAGGAACAAGAAAACACGGGCCCTCAAGACAGCTTGCTTGTATTAGTAGACATGGATTCATGATCTAGGAGGACTCCTGAGATTTTGTTGGATTCACACATGAACTACCCCAATACCCCGTATATTCTAGGTTATGGTTAAAATTACTAGACTTGCTCGAATCCATGAATACATCAAGTTGCAAGATTGAGTTCATGTCAATATTGTTAGTGTATATGCCCTAGAGGCCATTACTGTATCATACTAGTTTGTATATTACTTGATGGAAGCTTGGGATATTCACAGTTGTACATACAATTTTGCTCAAAATGGTAGTATGCTACTTGGTTTGTCTCTGCTTTAATATGTGCATGTGTTTCTTTTAGCATATCGCTGATATACATATTAGTAGAGCCCTTAGGATCTTTGCTTGATTACCAGCGTTGTGATGGCGCTCACACTCGTGGAAGCTGGGTGATCTATAAGCACATCCTTATACAGGTCCCTAGTCGTTGGACTATCGAGACAGGGCATCGATACTCCGGAGTAGACTAGCGTATGCGCTTCTCATCCCAGTGTGGGAGACGGTCTGTCCCACAGCCGTCAGTACGTCGTACTTGAGATAGTATGCGGGTGCTCGTTAGGTTGCGAGTACACTGGACAGGACTCGTCGGGAACTGTTGGTTGGTATTATACCTATCGTCAATTATCAGTTCCCAGGTGACATGAGTACAGCTTAGTCTGCTGACTTGACACTGTCACTTCGCCTCGAGTGTGTTCCCACTGCACTTTGATTACTACCCTACCACGGCTCAAAGGAGTCGTGCAAACAGGTAGTTTTTGGGTGCAGTCCTGAAGCACTTGGAAGCAGTGACGGTTAGACAGGATTCGTCTCTCCCGGTATTGGGAGTTGACATCGCGCTGTGTCCAGGAGAGCCATTACACGAGTAGTCCCTGGCCAGGGCAAGCGAGATATACTGGTAGGTTTCCAGTGTTATCTCAGGGTGTTCTGGGCTACACTCCGACACGACTTGTACCGCTATTAGGGGACTGACGTTTCACCGCCCCCTAGGCCCGCCATGCGATGTATCAGACGAACAGACCGGACTGTACGGAGATTGTCACATACCGGCTCAGTAGGAGTTCAGATGGGGTTCACCTCGTCAGTCTTCTTATCGACATCTACCTGGGGAACGTTACGTACAGCTAGTGCCGCTTGCGGTCTGTGGTTAACCCACTGCCAGCGTAGTGTCGAGTCTTTAGAGTCCCACACAGAGAGCTATTCGCCTTTAGGCAAAATGAGTAGAGGTCGCATGGTTTTGCGACAGGGTTCGTTCACATCTGCGCACTTGTGCACGTTTGCTGTCCGGACAGCTTATACTAGCGGGCTTTGGTTTAAGCCGGATCCTAGTATATGATTTGGGATTGGTTTTTTCTCATTGTATTCGTATTCCTCGGATCACGAATACGGGTACGTATGCACAGTTGCTTGAGACAGAGGGAGAGGACCTTGATTAGGGTTAATGACTATTGTCATTTTATTAACCCTAATGCTTATGTGTGTATTATGGTTAATTGATATTAGTTTAATAATTGTGCATGGTTGTGGTTGTTGACCATTTGACCTTCTTGACTTGTTGACCTTGGTTGACACTTTGACCATCATCATTTCATTTGGAAGTTACTTTTTGATCCTTGCAATTTGCATTAAAAATGAAATGATAATGGTCATGTCTTGATTAAGCCATGACAATTATCTTACTAATTATCTAATTAAAATAATACACACATATATGTGAGAATGGTTTATTTTATTCTCATTCTATCATTTGCTTTCTCTCTCTTGTTCTTCCTCTCCCTCAAGCTCTCCCCTCTCATGTGTTGAGAAACACTTGAGCTTGAGAAAAACCCTTTCTTGATAATCTCTACTCTCATCTATGGTTCAAGGATTAGCACTTCTTGCACCCTAGTTACTTCTAGCTTGGAGTTGAAGCCAAAGGTCGAGGCTTTCGGGTGGATCTTTCTTCGACGTGAGAAGACGACAAAGGTGACCTCCTTCCACCACTCCAAGGAGCAAGGAGAGAAGGACATAAAGCCCAAGGTATAACCTTTTTAGCACTTAGCTAGTTTCTAGTTAGTTTTAGCTTGTTTTTGTTTAGCAAAGATTCTTCTTTGTCTAGTCCATGTTGCCTAAGTTGATAAAAATTTGATTTTTATTCCGTTTTCCGCCTCCCCGTAAGTACCGGGGTGGGCAACGTGGACTTACAGTGGTATCAGAGCCTAACTAAACATAAACTAGCTAGGTAGTAGAGTGTATCGAAGTTCGAATCGGAAAAATCGAAAAACCGAGTTTTCAAAACCCTAAGTTTCTGTCAAAATTTTTTCTGTTCAAAACAAAATAAATCATACTCCAAAAATCATCTCAGGGTTTTGTGAAGAAAGCCACCAAAAACGATCCAGTGATTCGACCAAAGAGCCGCGGTTCCGCGGCAATAGCAAGCTATTGCCGCGCAACCGCGGCCGTCTTGGCTCTTCACTTGGTCGAGTTTGGTGCAGTGTATTTCTGGCTTGGTTTTGGGATTTTTAAGATGGTTTATATGTGCCCAGGTTTTCCAGAATAGAAATTTGTTTTTGGGGGCCTATAAATCCGTATTTTTTTATCGAACTTCAATACACTTTGACTAAAAGGTTATATCTGTGATGTTTATATGTATTGAACGTCGGCTAATCGCTATATGTCGATTAGTCGGGGTTATACATATCTGTGATCTGTGATTGATGATGGTATGTGTATATGAATGGGTTGGATTGTCACGGATGAATAGCCGGGGTGGATGTGAGATGAGTGTTGCTTTTTCTTTCATTCATTGTAATATGTAAATTGATGTAATAATATTATTTGTATGGCCGCGCAACCGGGTCGGGGTTGTAGCCGTCATTGTATAATTTTTTTTACTGTTTTTGCTCCTAGGATAGACCCATGGAGGGGGTGCACAAACTACCGGGTATCTCGAAGTGCCGAGTGGCCTACTCACGGTATTGAGGGAGGTTGCTTCGCTTCGGATACTTGGCGGGTAGTTTGCCGCACCCGTAGGGGTCTTGGGTGGGGTATTTGGCTATTCACCGCGACCGTGCAATCCGCTTTTCGTTGCAGGCTCGAACGGATTGCGGATTCCTAGTATATCCAATGTATTCATCTGTGATCTGTAATGTCTATCATTGCTATATATTTATATATGATAACTATTTAGACGTTGCTTATGTTTTACAGCCGCGCTAGCCCAGCCCCCGCTCTGTCGTTAGTTAAGTAACCTAACGGGTGATGACGGGCCCCGTGGCGAATGCGAATGGCATAAGCGTGCGTCATATTTTGGTTGTTTTCTGCAATGGTAGGATTAAATGATGGGACGCATTAAAATAACTAATGCAAGAAAATAAACCAAGTAAAAGTCGATTGGAACACTTTGAAAACCACTCGGTTCTTTTCAAAACTAAACTTTTAAACGCAGAGCTTGAGCCACTCCTTTTAAAAGCTATCTCGTTCCATCGATTATATCAAGTTCACTACGTTCACGGTTTTGCCAAAACCATTCGTAGCCCTCCGTCGTTTCGTATGGATATTCAATAGTATTCAAGCTATGTTTGTTGACCTTCGTCAAGACATAGTGATTGGTAGCTGTTGGGTGTTCATATGTAGCATAGATAGATGCGTTGGTTTGGGACAGTCGTACTACCTTGTTGACCTTCGTCAAGGGTATGTACGGGTGGGTTCAAATTAACCTGGATAATGACGGGTAGAACTTGACATGTGACTTATGATTTGTTGACCTTCGTCAAGGTCATAAGAGCATGGGGCAAAAATCCACATCGGGAGCTTCATAAGTACTGAAGCTTGCTAGCGCTGCATACCATTTGGAGTGTGATGATTCTGGTAGGATTCCTTCGGTTTTATCACGCGATGATATTTGGATCCCGATCCTACTGTGAGTATATGCTACTCCTCGGGAAAATTCTTACTTAACGATCAATGTTATAAACCTAGTAGGTGTCTAGAAAAGTGTTAGCAGGGCTACGCCCACAGGGAAAAGAGGTTACTTAATTAAGGAACTTCGCGAAAGCGTTGGAAAACCTCCCTCGAAGTACCGACACTGGCCTGGCTGAACGGTTAAGCAAGTATTGTACGGTGAGATTGATCCTGACTAATCCTTCCTTTATGGTTTGGGGAGGGATTCGAGAGACAGTGGGAGCCATCCTGTTTAGATAAATTAAAAACCAATCTAAACTTGCAAGAGCATCATGCTAAGTGTTTTCTTCTCTCTCTCTCTTAATTGCAGCGACCCAATGACCGCACCTAGGTTACATCTAGATAATAAAATGACTGAATCTGACTGTTATGACTGGCAAAGGTCTGTCCAGATGTCCATTGCCCAGGACAAGCTGGAACACCTCTTGACTGATCCAACCCCTGCCGTCTCAGGTCCAGTTTCCCCTGTCACGGATATTGATATTCGTAGGACATCGGAAGAAGACTGTGCGAAAGCCAAGTGCCTCGTGTTAGCCTCAGTTGATGGTATATACCAGAGGCAGCACGAGAAGATGGACTCAGCTTCTATCTTCCTCCATAACAAAGTTTTATATGGAGAGCAATCTCGTATCGCAAGATATGAGACCTCGAACGAATTGCTTCCAGCGAGGTTGGCTATCGGGTCATCTGTAGGGGGCAACGTCCTTACAGAGACCAGCTCTTTTGAGCTCTCGGACCTGAAGACCACGTTGAAGAACGGGTCAGATGCTGACTTAGTTCAACAGTCTCTACCTACTACCCTGAAGGAAACCAGGGAAGTAGAAAGAAAGGGAAAGGCAGAAGTTTCGGGAATGGATGCAGTAAAAGAGAGATGTTCCTATTGTTACGGGAATGAACATGGGCAGAAGGATTGCAGGGCTTGCAAAGACAGTAACCAGAATTCGAAGCATGTTGTGGCTTCGGCTTCGGGTGTGTTTGTAATTGAGAACTGTATGTCAGTTAACCCTACTTCCTGGGTATTGGATACCGGATCAGGATCTCATATCTGTAATTCATTACAGGCTCTGAGAAACCGTAGGGTTATCAGGAAAGGTGATATGACTCTCAGGGTTGCTAACGGAATGAGTATGTATGCTGAATCCGTAGGGGAATATCATCTAAGACTGACAACTGGGCAGATATTGATTCTGCGTAACTGTTTTTATGTACCAGGTGCGACTTGTAATATCATATCTATATCCTTGATTTCTAAGTAAGGATATGATTTTACTTTTGTAAGCAATGTAGTTAACATCCACCTAAATCAAGTTCTGATTGGGTCAGGTACATTACAAAATGGGATATACGTATTAAATCAAGCTCAGGTCTTCAGTGTCCAGAACACACTTAAAAGAAAGTCTCCGGAAACAAATCAGGCTTTCTTATGGCATTGTAGACTGGGTCACATTAATGAGACACAGTTAACAAAGTTACATAGAGAGGGATACTTGAATCCGTTCGAGTATCAGTCTTATGCCACTTGTGAATCTTGTCTCATGGGAAAGATGACAAAGACTCCGTTCACTGGACACGGAGAAAGAGCAAGCGAGCCCTTGGGACTCATACACAGTGATGTGTGTGGTCCAATGTCTACACATGCGCGAAGTGGTTATTCATACTTCATTACTTTCACAGATGATTTCTCTAGGTATGGACATGTCTTCTTAATGAAGCACAAATCCGAGGCCTTTGAGAAATTTCAAGAATACAAGAATGAAGTTGAAAAACAAACAGGCAAAAGTATCAAGACACTGAGATCTGATCGAGGTGGTGAATACTTGAGTGCCGAGTTTCTGGGCTACTTAAAAGAGAATGGGATTCTCTCTCAGCTTACTCCTCCATACACACCACAACACAACGGTGTATCGGAAAGGCGGAATCGAACCCTATTGGATATGGTTCGTTCCATGATGAGTAAGGCTGAGTTGCCGCGATCCTTCTGGGGTTATGCGCTAGAAACAGCTGCATATCTCTTGAACAAGGCTCCAACCAAGACTGTGCCTACCACCCCATATCAGATGTGGAGTGGGAAGAAACCCTGTCTCAAGTACCTTAAGACATGGGGATGTCCAGCTTTTGTAAAAAAGCAGCATGCGGACAAGCTCGAGGCACGCTCAGTACTGTGTAAATTTGTGGGATACCCAAAGAACTCCAGGGGGTATCTTTTCTATTCCGCAGAGGAACAAAAGGTTTTTGTTTCTCAGCATGCCCACTACTTGGAAACTGAATTTTTAGAAAATCAGATAAGTGGGAGCGCAATAAAACGGGAAGAAATTTCAGAACCACAAGCTGTTACTGAAAGCTTGGAAGAACCAGAAGTTTCAAGAGAACCGGACATCCCTGCGCCACTCCGCAGGAGTAGTAGGCAGTCTCATCCTCCCGAGAGATACTACGGTTTTCTCATAGACGGGGATAGAGAGGATTGCACCATGGATTATGGTGAGCCTACTAGCTTCCAACAAACCATCCAGAGCGGTGACTCGGTAAAATGGCTGGATGCAATGCGGGCCGAGATGGAGTCCATGTACACCAACAAAGTTTGGACTTTGGACTTTGCTTCAGAAGGGGTAAAACCCGTAGGCTGCAAATGGATCTTCATAAAGAAGATTGGTGTAGATGGGCAGGTTGAGACCTATAAAGCTAGACTTGTTGCAAAGGGTTTTCGTCAAAGACCTGGCTTGGACTATGACGAGACCTTTTCTCCAGTGGCTATGCTGAAATCCATTCGGATCCTTCTTGCCATTGCTGCCTTCCACGATTATGAAATCTAGCAGATGGACGTAAAGACGGCTTTCCTAAATGGAAATTTGGAAGAGTGCGTCTATATGGATCAGCCGGAAGGATTCATTCAGAGTGGGAGCAGCGGTAGAGTGTGCAAGTTGCTCAAGTCCATTTATGGACTCAAGCAGGCATCGCGGAGTTGGAACATCTTCTTTGATGATACTGTCAAAGAATTCGACTTTATCAAAAACCCAGATGAACCATGCATTTACAGTAAGATTGTAGGGAGAACTGTGGTATTCCTCGTCTTGTACGTGGATGACATTCTCCTAATAGGAAATGATATTCCTATGCTACAGTCAGTCAAAGGATTCTTGTCGCAGAGCTTCTCCATGAAGGACCTGGGCGATGCCAACCACATTCTAGGGATCCAGATCTATCGTGATAGATCTAAGAGGATGTTGGGACTTTCACAGTCAAGGTACATCGACACCATACTGAAAAGGTTCAGTATGGAAGATTCCAAGCGCGGTAATCTACCGGCTTGTCACGGGATCACCCTCTCCAAAGAGATGTCTCCCAAGACTGATTTGGAAAGGGATCGCATGTCTATTATACCCTACGCTTCTGCGGTAGGCTCTATAATGTATGCGATGTTGTGTACCAGACCAGATGTAGCATACGCATTGAGCGTTGTAAGCCGGTATCAGTCGAACCCAGGGGAGAAATACTGGATAGCGGTAAAGAACATTCTCAAGTACCTGAGAAGGACTAAGGAGATGTTCTTGGTGTATGGCGGAAAAGACCTCCAGCTTGAGGCCTTTGCTGACTCCAGCTTCCAGAGTGACGAAGATGACTCCAAGTCCATGTCGGGTTATGTCTTTACCCTCAATGGAGGGGCGGTTTGCTGGAAGAGTTCCAAGCAGGAGACCGTTGCAGACTCAACTATGGAAGCGGAGTACATCGCTGCATCTGATGCCGCAAAAGAAGCTGTCTAGATGAGGAAGTTCTTGAGAGAACTTCAGGTGGTTCCGTCCATTGTTGACCCAATACCTCTGTATTGCGACAACAACGGGGCTATAGCTTTAGCGAAGGAACCCAGGTCCCATCAGAAATCCAGACACATCTTGAGGCGGTATCACCTGATCAGGGAGATCGTGGATCGCCAGGAGATCGAGGTTCGGAGAGTTGCTTCAGAAGATAACACAGCAGATCCATTCACCAAGGCCTTGCCCCAGACTCAGTTCGAGTGGCTGATCGAGATGATAGGTCTTCGATACGCCAGTACATGGCCTTAGTGCAAGTGGGAGATTGTTAGTGTATATGCCCTAGAGGCCATTACTGTATCATACTAGTTTGTATATTACTTGATGGAAGCTTGGGATATTCACAGTTGTATATACAATCTTGCTCAAAATGGTAGTATGCTACTTGGTTTGTCTCTGCTTTAATATGTGCATGTGTTTCTTTTAGCATATCGCTGATATACATATTAGTAGAGCCCTTAGGATCTTTGCTTGATTACCAGCGTTGTGATGGCGCTCACACTCGTGGGAGCTGGGTGATCTATAAGCACATCCTTATACATCCTTATACAGGTCCCTAGTCGTTGGACTATCGAGACAGGGCATCGATACTCCGGAGTAGACTAGCGTATGCGCTTCTCATCCCAGTGTGGGAGACGGTCTGTCCCACAGCCGTCAGTACGTCGTACTTGAGATAGTATGCGGGTGCTCGTTAGGTTGCGAGTACACTGGACAGGACTCGTCGGGAACTGTTGGTTGGTATTATACCTATCGTCAATTATCAGTTCCCAGGTGACATGAGTACAGCTTAGTCTGCTGACTTGACACTGTCACTTCGCCTCGAGTGTGTTCCCACTGCACTTTGATTACTACCCTACCACGGCTCAAAGGAGTCGTGCAAACAGGTAGTTTTTGGGTGCAGTCCCGAAGCACTAGGAGGCAGTGACGGTTAGACAGGATTTGTCTCTCCTGGTATTGGGAGTTGACATCGCGCTGTGTCCAGGAGAGCCATTACACGAGTAGTCCCTGGCCAGGGCAAGCGAGATATACTGGTAGGTTTCCAGTGTTATCTCAGGGTGTTCTGGGCTACACTCCGACACGACTTGTACCGCTATTAGGGGACTGACGTTTCACCGCCCCTCTAGGCCCGCCATGCGATATATCAGACGAACAGACCGGACTGTACGGAGATTGTCACATACCGGCTCAGTAGGAGTTCAGATGGGGTTCACCTCGTCAGTCTTCTTATCGACATCTACCTGGGGAACGTTACGTACAGCTAGTGCCGCTTGCGGTCTGTGGTTAAACCCACTGCCAGCGTAGTGTCGAGTCTTTAGAGTCCCACACAGAGAGCTATTCGCCTTTAGGCAAAATGAGTAGAGGTCGCATGGTTTTGCGACAGGGTTCGTTCACATCCACGCACTTGTGCACGTTTGCTGTCCGGACAGCTTATACTAGCGGGCTTTGGTTTAAGCCGGATCCTAGTATATGATTTAGGATTGGTTTTTTTCTCATTGTATCCGTATTCCTCGGATCACGAATACGGGTGCGTATGCACAGTTGCTTGAGACAGAGGGAGAGGACCTTGATTAGGGTTAATGACTATTGTCATTTTATTAACCCTAATGCTTATGTGTGTATTATGGTTAATTGATATTAGTTTAATAATTGTGCATGGTTGTGGTTGTTGACCATTTGACCTTCTTGACTTGTTGACCTTGGTTGACACTTTGACCATCATCATTTCATTTGGAAGATACTTTTTGATCCTTGCAATTTGCATTAAAAATGAAATGATAATGGTCATGTCTTGATTAAGCCATGACAATTATCTTACTAATTATCTAATTAAAATAATACACACATATATGTGAGAATGGTTTATTTTATTCTCATTCTATCATTTGCTTTCTCTCTCTTGTTCTTCCTCTCCCTCAAGCTCTCCCCTCTCATGTATTGAGAAACACTTGAGCTTGAGAAAAACCCTTTCTTGATAATCTCTACTCTCATCTAGGGTTCAAGGATTAGCACTTCTTGCACCCTAGTTACTTCTAGCTTGGAGTTGAAGCCAAAGGTCGAGGCTTTCGGGTGGATCTTTCTTCGACGTGAGAAGACGACAAAGGTGACCTCCTTCCACCACTCCAAGGAGCAAGGAGAGAAGGACATAAAGCCCAAGGTATAACCTTTTTAGCACTTAGCTAGTTTCTAGTTAGTTTTAGCTTGTTTTTGTTTAGCAAAGATCCTTCTTTGTCTAGTCCATGTTGCCTAAGTTGATAAAAATTTGATTTTTATTCCGTTTTCCGCCTCCCCGTAAGTACCGGGGTGGGCAACGTGGACTTACAAATATTAAGTATTCATGTCAAGTGTTCATGTATTCGTGTCAAGTGTTCATGTATTCATGTCAAGTTGTATTCATGGTTTGAGTCAATTCAGTTTCAATTGCAGGCATTGTGTTATGGTATTCATGTTAAGTTTATGTCAAGTCATGGTATTCTAGTATTCAAGTTTTGGGATATTCAAGTTCAATTGTTCTAGTTCATGATCAAAGATTCAAGTTTATGTTAAAGTTTGGATCCTCGTTGAGTTTGTATTTGAGTTCGAGTTCAAGTTTAGATTTGAGTTTGGATTTGAGTTCATGTCTTTTCATGTGAATTGATGTAAATAGTTAAAATCTTATATTTGAGAGAAATCGGCAACTGCTGCACATTGATGGTAAGATTTGTGTCTTTTTTCAAGACAATTTCCATTGATAACTCCGTTAAGTTGTCTAACCTGAATAGGTAAGCACTCACTTTCTCCGGCTCCCTGGGGCTCAAGAGAATTGATCCCGATTAAACCAATATTTATCCAGAGTCCTTAAAATATTGTTTGCATATCTCGAGGGGATTTTATGAAAAATATATATTAATATTGTTTAAAAATAAACCTCGAGAGTGATTTATAACATTTAGGGTTTTTATGAACATGTATTTTAATTGTTGTGGTGTTTTGGGGATAAAACCTAGCTTTTTGAAAGTTTATAGTATTTTTATGAAAACTACTATTTTGGGAAACTTGGTGGTATTTTATTTACAATTTTAATCTTTCATTACAAATATAGTTTCTTAATTTGTTTTTATTGAAAATACGGATTTCAAAATTTTATATAATTTTCCCAAAATTTAGATTTTATTAGAAAAGGTCGCGTTTCTTAAAAACCGTATTTTTATTCCTTTCGAGACCGAATACTCCGTTAGGAGTTCTGCATCTCGCTCTACTGTCCTAAGGATGTGCGATAATCCACATCATCCATTAGCGGGTCCCCTGATGAGGGGGTCCCCTGATGAGGGTTGTAGAGGCGTAATTGCCAAGGATTTTGAAATACCGATTTAAAGAAACCCATTTTAAAACGGTGTGGTATTTTAATGAAAAAGCTTTTAATTTGAATTACCTATATGCTTTGAATACCGTGCTATGAAACCAGAGTATACGTGTAGGGTAGGTCATTACCCCGTGAAGGTTCTAGGGTTTGGATATACTTAATATCGAAAAGAGATTATACTAAAGTTCATGGTATTTTAATGAAAACGTTCGTTATATGTTTGTTTCATATGAAATTTTTGTTAAACTAAAAACTAAATGAGGTGAATAAGGTTAAGATTAGTGTATCATGCTAGTTTGATCTCGTTTGCTTATCACATGGCTTACAAATGTTAAAAAGAAAACTATATCGGAGTTAACTCCTCTTTTGTCGGTTTATTTTAAAAAGTTATTTGAGATAGAAAGAGAGAGGGTTGAAGGGACTTATGGCTTGGTAATATTGAGAAGAGGGTAAGGAAGAAGGGAGGGGACTTTGTGGCATTGCGGAAGCTCCGGAAACGGCTTCGATTTTCGACGGAAAGAGCTTGGTTGCTAACTCCACTTGACTCCACTTGCACTTAGGAACTTTTGAGGTGGTTTTGCTAGAAATTTTCAGAATAGAGGGAAGCTAGGGCATGAGGTGGTATTTATAGTAGAGAATTAGGGTTTGGTAATTAAAATTTTGGATTAAAAAGATGTTAAATGTGGAATTAAAGAGTATCTGTTTGATTGCAGGAAAATCAAACAGTGCAGGGGAGTTAAGAGGAGTCGAAGGGGTGTGTGTGCAAAGCACAGAGACAATTGGGGAAAGATCGACCGTCGGCCCCGGCTCTAAGAGAAATTTGGATGGTCAGATTTGAGTGTTCTGCTTCGAGATTCGCGCCGCGTGTGTATATCCGTGTTTACTCCATTTTGCGCATGTTTGATTTTTGTGAAACTTTTTATTTCCCCGTGTATTACATGTGCAACTCTCGGGCTTCCAAAAATTAAAAAGAAAAAATCTAAAAATAATTGGGTCTGATGGGAATCGAACGCAAAGGCTATGTCACAGCAGTGTAAGGCTTTACCAGCGAGCTACAAGTTGCTTCTTGCTTTTATTGAACAAAAATAATTTATAACTTCACATCAGACTGAAATACCCCTTTTCTGTACAATAAACAAGAAATTTTTTGTACAGAGATTTCAGAGTCGTTACATTCTACCCTCCTTATAAAAATTTCGTCCTTGAAATTTATACAAGGATGTTGCAATAAATTCTGGAAAAGTTTGGTTAAAGCAGTGGTGAAGGATGTACTAATATTGTACCAAAAGTGCATGAAAATATTTAGGTAGAACAAAAGGATGCAAGAATTTGAAAAGGCTGAAAAAGATGGGAGGAGATTTACTAGTGTTATCTTGACCTATGGCCTCGGCCTCTATGGCCACCAAAGTGAAAGCCTAACGTCTATGCACATTTCTCTGTGTATGATGTTACATAGATAGCTGATGAGGTAAAGGTGGTCCGCGCGGAGGTGGTGCAGGAAGGGCTAAGCGAGTAAGTGGAGCTTGAATAGCTGGTCTAGCTGCGGGGGCTGGGCCAGTTCGATTATGTGGGCAAGTTCCTACAGTGTGTGAGGGTCATCTACATATCAAAAAAAGACCATTTGCTCAACGGCGATCCTTGACTTGGTGTCCGGTCCACTTACAATAAATACAGAAGTTTGGTTTAGTCTCGAAAAATGATCCTCCTGGCCTCATAGTTGGCGCTGGGAGAGTTGGCCTAGAAGAGGCTCCTCCAATAATCTGGTTGGCAGGATGTTACATACCGACCGACCGTGGCCTTCCCTTCTTCTTAATGACATCTTCATAGCGATGGGCTGACTTCAAAGCTGCTTCATGTGTTAGGTATTCTTCCGTTGCTAGAGCAGCCTAGATCTCAGGGTCTAATCCTTGCTGGAAGCGCCTGGCTCTGATTTCTGCAGTAGGAATTATATGGGCGGTGAATCTGCCGAGCATGGTTCTGCATCATACTCATTCACCGGCTGATCTCACATGGATCCTTGTTGCAGGTGAATGAACTTTTGTTCCATCTCGAAGTGTGTGGTTTCCAGAAAATACTTGGCGTCAAAGAGATCACGGAAAGTCTTCCACTCGATCGGCTGCCCAAGACGGCTCTCCTTGGCCTTCCACCAGACTCTGGTATTGTCAGTAAGCTGGAGTTTTGCTACTCTAACCCAAGCCGCTTCTGGAACTTGGGCTGCAGCTAGGTCATTTTCTATGCTCTGAGCCCATTCCTCGGCTTCAAGCAGTTTCTCTTTCCCTGAGAAGTTCTTCGGGTGTAATGCTCGAAATTGTTTCACTCTCGGTGCTTCTGCTTCAGAGCGGATGAAACTCTGTTGAAGGAGAGCAGTCTGCTCCTGCAAAATCGTGCTTTGAGACTGTTGACCCTCAAGTAGTCTTTTGATAGCATCCAGAAGTATCGTCTGTTCTATGAGTGGACCGGTTATAGTAGATGAAAGTGGTGGAGCAGTAAGGGTAGGTGGTGGTGGTGTACTTCCATTGACGTTGATGCTAGTGTTGTTGGAAGAATCCATCACTTTAGATAGAGAAGAAAGATTAGGATATATTCAACGGAAATTGAATTGCAAGGAATGTAAAATTGTTGAATTTCATTATTCTTGTAATATATTGCTTACGACTTCATGCAGAACTGACCTGCATGGGCAGCCAACAAAACCTATCATACCCCGCTTCCCAAAAGTCGGAAGCAGGCACGTGACAAGCCCGCAACGTATTTATTTCGAGAAGGTCATTTTCCGGAATAAATACGCTAAGCGTAATTAAGCAATATAAAATGACAAGAAATTAACATGAGATTTAAATTTCAACAACTTAATTTACATTCAACTTGATACATTTACAATACATGAGTTCAACTAAAAAAAATACAAGTAGAGAAATGCCTAAACAGGTGGCATACATAAACTGAAAGAGAGGATAACTAGTCTAGGCCTAAATCGCGATCTGATCATGCTCCTCCTTAGTGGTGTCCACCTCCTCGGTCTCCACAGTATCTAACGAACATTCCAAGAAATAAAAATGGGTGGAATGCCCTTCAACGAACTTTCGCTCGGTAAGTCTCCAAGAAATGGGTGTGAAGTATAAAAGTATAATGACAAAGAAAATATAAATCATGAAGCAATGGACTAGGAGATTCGGTGTTAAAATATGTCATTTAATATAAGCATGGCAATTCTATTTAACATGCGGTTCTATATATCATGGCAAAATAATATGAGCATAGTATAGCATGGCTTTGTAGTGTAGGTGTAGTGGACATGAAGTGAATGTAAGTGTCCTAAAAGGTCTTTACATAGGTAAACTAATGTAACATAAGTTAAAGGGTGAATGTCAACCAATCTCAAGAGTGTTCTCGAACCCAACAGGCTGTAATCCAGGGATAAGGAACCATGGGCCCGAATCAAGTGTTAGTAACGGGACTTCAATATAGTGTTGAAGTATTCAAAACTCAACAGGCTATAATTCAGGAAGAAGAAAACACGGGCCCCTATGATAGCTTGCTTGTGTTGGTAGACATGGATTCATGATCTAGAGGGACTCCTGAGATTTCGTTGTATTCACACATGAACTATCCCAACACCCCGTGTATTCTAGGTTACAGTTAAAATTATTAGCCTTGCTCGAATCCATGAATATATCAAGTTGCAAAATTGAGTTCATGTCAATATCAAGTATTCATGTCAAGTGTTCATATATTCGTGTCAAGTTGTATTCATGGTTCTAGTCAAGTCAGTTTCAATAAAAGGAATTGTGTTATGATATTCATGTTAAGTTCATGTCAAGTCATAGTATTCTAGTATTCAAGTTTTGGGATATTCAAGTTCAATTATTATGGTTCGTGATCAAAGGTTCAAGTTTATGTTAAAGTTTGGATCCTGGTTGAGTTTGTATTTGAGTTTGAGTTCAATTTTAGATTTGAGTTCATTTCTTTTTATATGAATTGATGTAAATTGTTAAAATCTTATGTTCGAGAGAAATCGGCAACTGCTGCACATGGATGGCAGGATTTGTGTCTTTTTCCAATACAATTGCCATTAATAACTCCGTTAAGTTGTCTAATCTGAATAGGCAAGCACTCACTTTCTCCGGCTTCCTGGGGCTCAAGAGAATTGATCCCGCTTAAATCTATATTTATCTAGAGTCCTTAAAATATTGTTTGCATATCTCGAGGGGATTCTATGAAAAATATATATTAATATTGTTTAAAAATAAATCTCGAGGGTGATTTATAACATTTAGGGTTTTCATGAACATGTATTTTAATTGTTGTGGTGTTTTGGTGATAAAACTTAGTTTTTGAAAGTTTATGGTATTTTTATGAAAACTACTACTTTTTAAAACTTGGTGGTATTTTATTTACAATTTTAATTTTTTATTAAAAATATAGTTTCTTAATTTGTTTTTGTTGAAAATACGGATTTCATAATTTATATAATTTTCCCAAAAATTAGTTTTTATTAAAAAAAGGTCGTGTTTCTTAAAAACCGTATTTTTATTCCTTTCAAGACCGAATACTCCGTGAGGAGTTCTGCATCTCGCTCTACTGTCCTAAGGATGTGCGATAATCCGCACCATCTATCAGCGGGTCTCCTGACGAGAGTTGTAGAGGCGTAATTGCCAAGGATTTCGAAATGCCGATTTAAAGAAACCCGTTTTAAAACGGTGTGATATTTTAATGAAAAAGCTTTTACTTTGAATTACCCATATGCTTTGAATACCGTGCTATGAAACCATAGTGTACGTGTGGGGTAGGTCATTGCCCCGTGAAGGTTCTAGGGTTTGGGTATACTAGATATCGAAAAGAGGTTATACTAAAGTTCATGGTATTTTAATGAAAACGTTCGTTATATGTTTGTTTCATATGAAATTTTGGTTAAAAAACTAAATGAGGTGAATAAGGTTAGGATTAGTGTAGCATGCTAGTTTGATCTCGTTTGCTTATCACGTGGCTTACAAATGTTAAAAAGAAAGCTATATCGGAGTTAACTCCACTTTTGTCGTATTTTAAAATGTTATTTGAGATAGAAAGAGAGAGGGTTGAAGGGACTTATGGCTTGGTAATATCGAGAAGAGAGTAAGGAAGAAGGGAGGGGACTTCATGGCGTCGCGGAAGCTCCGGAAACGGCTTCGATCTTCGATGGAAAGAGCTTGGTTGCTAACTCCACTTGACTCCACTTGCACTTAGGAATTTTTGAGGTGGTTTTGCTAGAAATTTTCAGAATAGAAGGGATCTAGGGCATGGGATGGTATTTATAGTGGAGAATTAGGGTTTGGGAATTAAAATTTTGGATTAAAAAGATGTTAATTGGTGAATTGAAGAGTCTCTGTTTGATTGCAGGAAAATCAAACAGTGCAGGGGGGTTAAGGGGAGTCGAAAGGGTGTGTGTGCAAAGCATGGAGGCAATTGGGGCAAGTTCGATCGTTGGCGCCGTCCTTAGGAGCAATTTGGGCGGTCGGATTTGAGTTTCATGCCTCAAGATTTGTGCCACGTGTGTATATCTGTGTTTACTCTATTTTGCGCATGTATGATTTTTCTGAAACTTTTCATTTCTCCGTGTATTGCACGTGCAACTCTTGGGCCTCTAAAAATTAAAAATAAAAAATCTAAAAATAATTGGGTCTAATAGAAATCGAACGCACAGGCTATGTCACAGCAGTGTAGGGCTTTACCAATGAGTTACAAGTTGCTTCTTACTTTTATTGAACAAAAATAACTTATAACTTCACATCAAACTGAAATACCCCTTTTCTATACAATAAATAAAAAAAAATTGTACAGAGATTTCAGAGTCGTTACATCCTTGGAGTTCACCATATAAACAGTGTGAACTACCAAGCCTCCAGACTTGGGGCGCTTGTTGTGTTGATCTTTGGAGTTTTCCTTAGGTCTTTGGATATTCTCTTACCTCTCTCTTTTGTGAGAGGTCGGTTTCGGAGGAACCATCATAGCAGGAGCCTCCTTGGGTTGGTGGAAAGTGTGTTTGTCATGACTTCAACTTCTTGGGTCGAGGAGAGTAATCTTTATTGATTACTGACCCCTACACTTCTTTCCAGACCTTGTGAATAGTCGAGAAAGTCTTTTCATCGATCGAACCAATTTTGGCTCATCGTTCCTCTCGGTGGGAGGTGGAGTCTTTTTTAGTACCATCGTAGGAGAGTTTTGTTTAATGCTCCTTACCGGTTCGAAACTGTTCCCGGTCAGAACAGCAGCCTCGATCACCGGAGCTGGCAGAGTAAACCCTAATGGGGAGCTGCCTCCGACCTGTCTTGTTCGACGCCAATGATGACGTCTAGAGTTTTTTGAAGTTGGAGTTTCTTTAGTCTTAGGGCTTCATGGATTTGCCCCCTGTCTAGCTTCAGGGCCAGAATATCCTGCCCCTTATGTTCTTTTGGAGCTGGGACATCTTGCCTCTTGCGTGGCTTCAAAATCGGAGCATGAGTCAATCGCTGAAAGATCGATGTTCTTAGCTGAACCGAAATATGAGCATGGGATGCCAGCCTATTAAATACGTACTAGTGCGGGGGTGAAGCACTCCTCGATGCCTTAGGAGCAGCTGACGCCTCAAAGGACAATCGCTTGAAGACGTCTTTCTTTGGAATCATAGGCTTTTCAGAGAAGCTCGTGGAGCTTGTTCCCAATCTCTTGAAGACAGAGCCTTCAGGCTTATTAGCAGAGCCTGAAGTAGTAGCAAGTCGATTGAAGACCGACTTCTTCTGAGTATCCTTCTTTGGCGCCGGAATACCGAGGGAAGGAGGCGAAAGCATTTTTCCAAAGAAAAACCCGTCCAGTTGCTGAGCCACCTGAGCCATAGGGATGCAAAGCACCGGGGCCATGGCTTGCCCTCGCCAAGTTATTCTGGCTGGAGTGGCATTAGAGCTAGTGTTGCATTTAATGTTGCTGAATAAATCGATTGATCTGCATAGAGGCGAAACACCGGCTTCAGTGTTCTAAACATCCAAAGGCAACATAAACATAATATACCGCGATTGGTTCGTGAAACACGACACACGAAGTGTGGAGTGGAAAGAGAAAAAAGTCCCACCGGGCATACCAGAATCTGTTTACCACTAAAAACTAGGAAGACAAACGTCTTGCCTAAATACGGGGGTAGATGCTATATGGAACATATCTATCCACCTCTCCGAAGATACCAAGTTTATTTATGACACCGTCTATCGGAGGTTTGGATAAATGCGACCATTTTAGCAGGCTTATCAGATCCCCCTCATTTGTGAGGGGTTTTTCTGATTGTGGGAACGCTTTTTCCTGCGCGCATCCCCCTGCAATTAATTAAGTTATCACGATACGATAACAACTTTCTCCTTCTCCATGTGCATCACTTCGTGTCGTGTTATAATTTGTTTATTTTGGGGTTCCACTTGGATTGTATGCGGAGACTAATTTTGTCGCCCATATGGCGTGGATTAGTCTAAATCCGTAAATTTCAGATTTAGGATGAATTTAGGCATTTTCTGCCGTCAGATAAAGGGGTTTTAAAGATTGTTGATCTTGCTTTAGATTAAGATCGACTTAAAATATGTTTAAGGACCGTTAATCTTGTTTTAGATTAAGGTCGACTTAAAATACATGATCATGATTGATTTTCTTTTTAAAATCAAAAAAGTTTGAAACTTCAGAGGCTTGGTCTATTTTTAGACTAAGTGTCAGACTGTGTGTTACCCAACAGTGCTATTAGGTCATACATTTTGTTTTGTGCTTTACTTAACCCAACAGTGTTAAGCACTGGTCCCAAAAGCTTAAGCTTCATCATAGAATATAATATCCTTCCCGCTTCAGTGTTCACGTAGACATCACGTGGTGTTCTGGTTCTTGGTGTTCACGTGCCTTTCATATGAGTAGTGCTAAGCACTCGTTCATACAACGCTCACGTAGATATCACATGAACCGCTATGTCTTCATGGTCGCTATGTTTTCATGATCTTCCCGATGAGAATTAAATTCTCTTCTTGTGAAAGATTTTTGTCAAGTCCCGCTTCTCAGTAGACGAATTGTGGGAACGCTTTTTCCTGCAAGCGCAACCCCCTGCAATTAATTATGTTATCGCAATACGATAACAACTTTCTCCTTTTCCATGTGCATCACTTCGTGTCGTGTTATAATTTGTTTATTTTGGGGTTCCACTTGGATTGTATGCAGAGACTAATTTTGTCGCCCATAGGGCGTGGATTAGTCCAAATCCATAAATTTCAGATTTAGGATGAATTTAGGCATTTTCTACCGTCAGTTAAAAAGGTTTTAAAGATTGTTGATCTTGCTTTAGATTAATATCTACTTAAAATATGTTTGAGGACCGTTAATCTTGTTTTAGATTAAGGTCGACTTAAAATACATGATCATGATTGATTTTCTTTATAAAATAAAAGAAGTTTGAAACTTCAGGGGCTTGGTCTATTTTTAGACTAAGTGTCGGACTGTGTGTTACCCAACAGTGCTACTAGGTCATACATTTTGTTTTGTGTTTTATTTAACCCAACAGTGTTAAGCACTGGGCCCAGAAGCCTAAGCTTCATCATAGAATATAATATCCTTCCCGCTTCAGTGTTCACGTAGATATCACGTGAGTGTTCTGGTTCTTGGTGTTCACGTGCCTTTCACATGAGTAGTGCTAAGCACTCGTTCATACAACGCTCACATGGATATCACATGAACCGCTATGTCTTCATGGTGGCTATGTTTTCATGATCTTCCCGATGAGAATTAAATTCTCTTCTTGTGGGAGATTTTTGTCACGTCCCGCTTCCCAGTAGACGGAAATGGTGACGTGGCAAGCCCATGACATATTTATTCAGAGAAGGTCATTCCCTAAATAAATATGCTAAACGTAGTGAAGCAAAAATACACAATGTAAGAATAAATGGAGACTAAAAATTTTTCAACATACTCCTTTATTTACATTCAAACTTGATACATTTATAATATATGAGTTCAATTGAAAAGGAAATATAAGAACAGAAATATCTAAACAGGTGGCATACATAAACTGAAAGAAAAGATAAGCTAAGCTAAGCTTGAGCAGTGATCTGGTCGTAATTCTCCTCCACGGCGTCCGCTTCCTCCTTCTCAACAATACCTGACGAGCATTCCAAAAAAACAAAAGTGGGTGGAATGTCCATCAGCGAATTAACGCTCGGTAAGTCTCAAAGGTAAGGTAAATATGAAAAGTGACATGTATAGCATAAAATGAAGTATTGTAAATGACAAATAAAAGTGTGTGAAAGTGAACATGAGTATATGTCCTATAGGTCTCTATATGGTCACTATGTTAATGTTAAGTTCCAAATATGAATGTCAACACAGCCGTAGAAGTATTCACGAGCTCAAGAGTGGAGGCCCAGAAGCAAGGAAACACGACCACATTTCATGTGTTAGTATCGGGACTCCAAACGGTGGATGAGTCGACCCGACTGAGATTCGAGTAAATAGAATTCGAGTAGATTAATACTGGATTCCTGAAGTTCCGTTGGATTCACACCTGAAACTATCCCAAACATCCTAAATATAATAGATTATAACTGTTGTAACTACTTAGTTGATTTGATTGGTTGATGTAACATTTCAAAAATAGAAAATATTATTTTTGGAATTTAAATAATAAAATAATATATTTCACGAAAACCATTCGATTGTGAATTGGGGTTTTCGTAAAATAGTATAATTATATACCAATATTTGGAAAATAATTGCAGATTAATGTGTATTATCTATTATAAAGGCATTTATTGGATTTGGATATTTTATAAATAATTATGCAATTATTTATATGCAAGTTATGCTAAACTTGATTAGAGCACTACTAATTATGATTAAGCCAAATCCATCTTTTTAATTAACCATGGCTAGTGCACCACACATTTCATTTTCATGCATGGTTCAATTGTATTTGTGGACTTTGGTTTCTTTTAAATGAGAGAAGAAAAGGAAAGGAAAAAGAAAATATATTTTGAGAGAAGAGGAGACAAAATGATGACAAGGGGGCATGGGCTTATGAGAGAGAATGAGAGAGAGGGGGGGATTATCTTGACCATGGCATCATTCTTTCCCTCATCCTTCATTCTTTTCTTTCTTCAACTCCTTCATCTTTCTTCATCTCCTCTTTCCTCTACCTTCTCCACCTCCATGAAACACCCCTAAAACCATCTCAAAATCCCACACTACCTTCATTAAAAATGACCCCCACCTCATCCTACATCCCCTAGTGAGCTCAAGTTTGGATTTTGAGCACTTTGGAGCATCTAAGGTTTTTCTTGAGTTGCTTCCAAGAGTTATAACTTTCACTTCTCATCTTGTTAATTAGTTTCTTTACCTCCTAGTTAAGTTAGAGTTCGATTAAGCATGTTTAGTGATCTTGGAAATTTCTAGGTTAATGTTTAGTGGATGAATGGACTTGTAAAGTTGTAATTGAGGTTTAGTTGGTGATTACAAAGCTTTAGTGGTGATATTTTGGACAGATTTGAGACTAGAACCCTAAAAACACGAACTTAGAATTTTCCTGACATCGGTTTTGACAATTTGTGATGATCTAATGGGATCTGCTATGACCCGAGAACCCTAATAAATAAGTTCCCATCACAGTGAGATGTGCAGGCAACTAGGAATTTTACCTAGAAACCCGAGCCCCTACCTCCTTAAACAGGCCGCAGATTTATTCTTTGTGGCCGCAATTTGCAGCCACATTGTATAGAATGTTGTTGGTTTTTGGTGTATGGACTTGTTATCTGATATCTAGATCTATATGCAAAATATCCTAATTTGACCTAGGATAGAATCAGGGAGTCGTTTTCTATGTTGCTGATTTCGGGTTTCCGATTTCTATAAACTTGGTTTTGGTATTTAAGTTTTGATTTGGTCGTTGGACGTTTGTATGTCAACGACGAGGGTTATTTAGTTGTTTTTGCATACGTAGACTATAGGTTCTAACCTATGAGCACTTCGCGTGCCGTATCGATTTTCGGACTTGGTTTTAATATCGTTACGATGTGTATTGATTGTAGGTACCTTCGTATGGACTTCCGAGACGACGAAGGAGATCAAGAAGTTCATCGACTTTGACCAAGCAAAGATTAGCATGTAAGTATATCTATATCTACGGGGGAAGTCAGGTGTATGGCGTATAGCACCCCTGCAACCATCAAAATGAAAAACAGATATATGTATATATATAGAATTCAATTTGGAGAAACCTATGCTATGAACTTACGGACATGAGCAAAAGATTTAGTATGAGATTATGATGATATAAGATGATATGAGTGGATATGCTTGATATAAGGATGTGAGGCGATATAAATACTCAAATACATGTGCCAAGATATGTTATGATATTAATATAATGATAATGTGAGATTGAGATATATATGATATGAGGATGATAAGGATATGACATGAGATTGATGTTATATATATGGATGGGAATAAAAGATGATATGATGTACGAGACTATAGATCCGTACCCTTGTTAATATATAGGACTATAGATCCTTAATCTATTTGATGACACCGTATGATGGATTACCGTACGCGATAAGATATACCGGATTATTGATCCGCGCTCATGACTTGATGATGATGTTTGATGATAGCGCGCATCTGATACTATGAGGATGGATCGCCGACGTTTGGATTGTCTTGATTCGGAGAATCATTGATTTCTAAACTCCTTGATAGATATGGTTTATATTGGTGAATCTAGGTGTAGCTGTGTACCTTGTACCATTCATACTTAGATTGCATCTTTTTCCTTATAACATACATACTATGTTCCCAGCATTACCTGTATATGGTTTTGTCTTCTAGTACACCTGCACTATTACCGATGATGCGCATGTTACATTTACACAGATTTGTCGGCTCACACATTTAACATCGGTAATTGCTATACCACTTACACCGTAGAACTGCTATATCACGGTATTATTCTTAAGTGTAAAGTATATTCATTGTTCAGTACTATCACATGACATGCTTACATGATATACTTGATATGCTCACATTACTGTTCTATGTTTGCATATATCGTACTTTATAGTTACGTGCATTGAGATGCTGTTTTCATGAGATCTCTGGATTTGAGAACCGCAGTTATATTTCAAAGGAAATTATGTATTGTTTTAAAAACGCGGTTTCTCGTGATATGATATTTCGTGTCCACCATGAGTTTTCTCAGTTCTGAGCTATATGATACCTGATTCGAGGAGTGAGGAGGAACCGTTTGCAGGTACATGATGGACCCGGTAAGGTACCCCAGGGCAAGAAGATCATGGAGTAGACGATGAGCCTACCAGAGGATGTATTACCTACCGGTGATAGTTTGGACCCGGCGGTTATCCGGAGGATACCGACCAAAGTCGTGAGATGGATATGAGGGCCGATCTGAGGATGCGGCGCCTGAAATATGAGGATTTACGTGTCGATGCTGAACATAGGTTTCACGATGTTTCGAGTGTCGATGTTGGACACTCAGGTTCCATGATGTTGATGTGTCGTTGATGAACACACGTTGGTTGATATTCACATACATTGTAACAACCCTAAACTTACTGTACATATTTTTTTTCAAAATACAGAAAGGAATACCAAAGCATGAGCACAAGTTATAAATTTAATTTGCTTTTGAACAGCAAGAAAGCACTTGTAGCTCATTGGTAAAGCCTTACACTGCTGTGACGTAGCCCCTGTGTTCAAATCCCCTCAGCCACATATTATTTTTATTGATTTTTCTTTTAAACTTTTAGAAGCTCAAAGATTTGCACATGCACTGCATGTAAAATGAAAAGTCACAATAAAAACAAACATGTGGAAAATACTATTTATACAGCCTGGGACACGTGGCCCCAATCCAAGCCCCATCCCCTCCAAGATGACCGGAGAGATCTTGATTTGGGCCAGCACCATCGGTCCAAACCGTACCAAATGCTCCCAAAATTTAACCCTAACACCCCTTGGCCTACCCCACTACCCCCATGTTGTTTGATTTTTCTGCATTTATCCAAAGAATGATAAATCCCCTCTTTAATCCATTTTTAATGCACATTTTAATTCTATTCTTCATTACCTTAAACCCTAATTTTCCCTATAAATACCACACTACATTTTAACCCTCTCATTCAGAAATCTAGTGCCAAAACTCTCTAAAAATTCTAAGTCTAAAAGGTTGCACAAGTGGAGTTAGCAAGGGTCAAAGTTCCGGCGAAGTTTCGGAAAGAATCCGGCGACGAAACGACTCCCCGACGATCCCAAAATCTTCCTCTACCTCTCCTCTCTAATTCCAATCAGTAAGTCCCCTTTCCCCTTCTCAACTTCTAGTCTAAAACATCTTCTTTTCAAAACTCGTCGAAAGTGAAGTTATTCCGACTTCCGACTCTCTTTACTTTAAAACTCAATTTTTCTTAAACAATAAATTACCATATTTTCTTATAATGTTTAATAAACATAAATAAACACATTAGAACAAGTTTCATCTCAAAATAATTTGGATTGCAACTTTTATCGCATTTTTACGGTAAAATACCATCATGTTTACATACGACATTGCTTATCCATTTTGATCATATTACCTTTAGAAAACTCATGAAGTAATGACCTACCTCAACACAACACACATTCTTGACATACCATGATGACATTTGGAACATTAGATTGTGGGAAAATACAAGTTTACATTAAAATACCCTAAACTTATAAAACCGTATCCTTTTAATTGTATTATTTTAATTCCATCTGATTAAGTCCTTATAACCAATTCGTGGGGAATCCGATTTGGTTGGTGAGGGTTATTACACATCCATTGAACTAGTAGGGCGAGATGCAGACCTCCGCAAGGAGCATTCAGTCTCGATGGAATTTGTATTACAATTTTAAGAAAAGCGTGATTTCTATTTAATAAATAAATTCTATTTTTATAAATATATAAATATAAATATTATCAAAATATCTATTTTAAATATACAATATATATATATATTCCATGTTATATAAATTAAGAGAATCACAATTTCATGAATCTACCATTACAATTCAATGCAATTCCAATATTTCATTAAAATACCATGTACAATGAAATTTAGGTTCTATTCACTAGAAAATTTCATTTTTATAAAAACTACCTCTATGAAAACCCTAAAGACGATAATTAAATACTTAAGCTGTATTTTGAAAATATATCAAAACTATTTTTCATAAAACCCCCTCAAGTTATATTAATTTACAATAAGGACTCTAGTAAACATAGGTTAAAGCGGGACCAGTTCTCTTGAGCCTCAGGGAGCCGGAGAATATAGGTGCTTGCCTATCTAAGGTAGACAACCTAACAACGGTGTTATCAACACTGTAATTGTCTTGGAAAAAGACATAAATCATGCCGTTCATGTGCAGCAGTTACCGATAACATCAAAACTAATTCAGGGCTTCAATTCTGTTTAAAAGTCTGACTCAGTTTGAGTCACGGTCAAATATAAAATCAATCTGACTTGAATTCAATTCAAGAATGACTTCAATTCAACATGAATCCGTTTATACCAGAATTTAATCTATATCAACATGACTCGACCGAACCGAAACATAGATATACTCTGATTACATGACTATCCATTTATATCCATTCCGTTTACATGATATCATGGTTTTGGCAAGTCGTATACAACCAGCCATTACATCAATACAAGATAATACAATCAATACAATAAACAGTACGGGAGTTTATAAAGGGATAGACTGGTACGAAATATGTTAAAGGTGGCACAAGGTGGTCACTAAAAGACATAATTATATCCATACCATTGTTCCGTGGTATTATCGACAGAGCCTTGTACTACAGGTTACCAAAGTCCATGGTGTAAGTTAGACTCCTCTCGTATACACTGGCATATTTTGTACCAAGCTACAACAATTACGTTAGTATAACAAATATAACATATCTACTTCACCTGTTCTATTCTTTATCTATTTTTCTCCTTCTTTTTTGAGGACTTACCGAGCGATTGTTCGCTGACGACATTCCTATTTCTCTTCTTCTTTGGAATGTTATCAGGAGGACCCAACTCTGAGGAGTTCGAGACCAGCCAGGAGCACTTGGAGCAGTTCACAGAAGACCCTGAGCATTTACTTTACTTGTATATACTTTTCATTTCAGTTATGACATTGTTTAGGCATTACATTCCAGACTTGTATTTATATTTCCAGTTGTATTGTAAAGAAATGTTGAATAAATAAAAGTTGTTCATTTACATTCATGTCTCTTGTATATATTTTACTTTATATTGCTTAGATACGCTTAGGCGTGTTTACTTCTGAGTAAATACGCCGCGTGACCCGTTGCGTCTTCTTTCCCGTACACTGGGAAGCGGGGCGTGACATACATACAAGTATATGATTCAAATGATTGGATTTTACACATTGTTATTGGCATGACTCTATTGTTGGTGCATATGTATACATGGTCACCGTAGATACTATAGTATTACCTTCTTGATACAGTAGGACGTAGAGATCGTTGTTTATTCGATTTCTACCTGCTGATATTTTCTACTCACGAATTGGCAACTCACCCCCGTTGTGCCACGGTTTTCTTGCAGGTTCGACCACTTAGATCAGTAGCGGTATCGCTGGCACACTGCTCCCTTCAGGGTGTTTTGCTTTGGTAGGTGGGACACATATTTAGATCGTGACCCCTCTTGTACCTTTTAATTCAATTGTATCTAGATAAGCTCCATCAATCAGAAACTAGACTTTGTATATTGGTACACCTAGACAGACTTGTGTATTGCGAGACTTAAAGCGAGATGAGTATATTTTCGCTATTTGAACTGATGATGTCTTGCTTTACTTATTCTTTCTGTGTTTAATTTTCGCCGTAGGGCATCGTAGATATGTTTATTGCGTGTTTGTGATTGTGCCAATTGGCGAAGAGCTAGCTCCCGCTTGGGATGCCTTTTATTGCATGTATGTGGTTTTGGATCAAAATATACAAGGGAGGTGCTGCCCAAATTTTTAAGGATGAAAATGTTTTCAAATATAGTATATAATCCACTTGTATTTTCATATATCATTATTTATGCATTTAAAGAAGTGCTTGATTTCATTACACCTTTATTTCAAAACCGCACCACCACTATTTTCCGCAAAAAGGTTTAGATTTCTGGGCTTCGGCTTACTTGAATTACGTTACGCCTTTAGACGTTACGTGATTTAAGTGTCGTTCACGTGCCAAATTTCGAGTCGTGACAGTTGATTATAACATGTCTTGATCGAAACTATAGATTGCAAAAGTGAATAATGTAATCGAGTAAGTCAAGCAGAATACGAGTCATGTTAGTTGCAATCCTGGGTCGAGTTAAGTTAGTTCGAATAGATTGAGTTCAAGTTTAAGTCTAGTGTTCAAGTTCAAGATCAAGTCAATTCTAGCATGTAATGGTTTAATCACAAGTCATACAGATAAAAATAAATAACCGATCACAGAACATGATATGAGATAAGTATATAAGTAACGTCCAAAAACAATGTTGTAAATATGTGATTTGTACAACTAGTTAATCAAGTAAATTGAATTCAGAATATAAACAAAAATATAGCCTTAAGTGTTATGCACACGTGAGTTCCAGTCTCTCCTAAATACAACTACCGGTTTGAGAGATATATCTGTTTTCGTATCGTCGCACAAAACAGATTAGAATATGTTTAGTACCGTCACACATTTTTAAAATATAGTTTAGGTCAATTTCCATCAGGTTTCAGGTTATGAAAATTATTATAAAATTGTAGGTCTTTCGATATACTTATCCTAAATACTAAGATTCGCACGATTTGGATTTCTGTAGCTCTATTTATGATCATTTTAATATCAGCGTTTAAAACAAAAATTCAGATTTCTGGACAGCAACTATATGTTATATTGTAAAACCTATATTGGGTTTGTTCCCCGCCGAAACACGGAGACGGGACTGCGCAGGTCCGTCTTGCTTGAATTTCGGGGCAGGTGCTAATTGGTGTCATCCGTCCACCTCTCCGAAGATGCCAAGTTCATTTATAGCACCGTGTATCGAAGGTTTAAACGGATGCGGCCGATGTAGCATACTTCGTCAGATTCCCCCTCGTTGAAGGGTTTTTGATTGTGGGGACTCTCTTCCCTGCAGGCGCAAGCCCCTGTAGTTAATTACGCTACCGCATTGCGGTAACCACTTTCTCCTTCTCCAGATGGTCACTTCGTGTCGTGGATGTTTTTTTTGTTTTTGGTTGCCCGTGGATTGTATACGGAGACTAAATTATGTTGTCGCCCGTAGGGCGTGGATTAGTCCAAATCCGTATTTTCTTAGATTTGGGTTTGGGGGTTGGGTTTAAGGATACGTTAGTCTCATTTGAGACTAAGATCAACTTAAACGTATGTTAAGGATACGTTAATCTAACTTTAGACTAAGATCAACTTAACGGGATCATTTAGATCCAACAAGAGAGCATTCGGGCTCTATTGCTTAGTTTAGGGACATTGCGGTCGATTAGTTTAGGGACATTACGGTCTAATGTTAGTTTAAGGAAATCTCGTCCGATGTTAGTTTAAGGACATCTCGGTCCAATGTTAGTTTAAGGACATCTCGGTCCAAAGTTAAGGACATCATAGTCCATGCGTTTTAAAGGACCCCACGGTTCGAGGTTAAGGACATCATAGTCCGTGGGTTTTAAAGAACCCCACAGTCCGAGGTTAAGGGCATCATAGTCCGTGGGTTTTAAAGGACCTTACAGTCCAGTTTAAAGACATCATAGTCTACGAAATGTATGGTTGTCAGGACCCATCACCTCTCTGAAGACGTTGAAGGATTACAACGACAAATATCAGAGGAGTTCAAAGATATACCCTTGAACCGATGTGAGTTGGTTAAAAGATCTGTAGTCCAATTTGGGGCTAAGATCTGTTAAAATATTTATGAGCAGATGGGCTCAATTAATATGAGTTGAGGACTTATGGCCAATCTTGGGCTAAGTCCAATCAGGTTAAAATGTTTAAGATTTTATTTTGGGCTGTTGAGCCTTTATTTGGGCTTGGCCCTGACAGTGTTTTTGTCTTTTGCTGAATGCTGAGCATTCCTCATAGCCTTGGGCTTATTAAAGAACAATTTATGTTCCATCAGCGCGACACGTGGCGCGCTTGGCGCTTTGCGCCAGTCAAAGTGCGCAGTGCGCTTCTACCGAGTAGCGCACACGTGAGGGACACGTGTCGCGCTTGGCGCTAAGCACCAGATGATGGGCCCATTGCGCCAGTTTATGAGCGCAGAGCGCTTAATGACACACACGTGATTGACACGTGGTGCGCCTGGCGCTGAGCGCCAGCCCATAAGCGCAGTGCGCTATTTCAAGAGCGCAAAGCAACACGTGTCGCGCTCGGCGCTGAGCGCCAGTCTAAGAGCGCAGAAGCGCAGTTCAAGAGCGCAAAGACGCATATGATCAATTTTGTGATCTAAAAAGAGACTTTGTCTCAAGATTCTAAGAACAAAAGTTTTTCAATCTCTTATGTTGATGAAAGGCTTTGCCTTTATGGATCTATGATCTATGAGAAAGAAGTAAATTCTTCTTTTATTTTACGATAAGATCTTTTGATCTCTCTGTGAAAGACTTTTTGTCTTTGTAGATCTATAATCTTTTAAAGAAGTGAATCCTTCTTTTTAAATTATGAGATGATTTCATCTCTATGTTCATCATCATCATTTTTTACCTTGAAGAAAGTTTTCTTCTTCTAAGAGCTTGCTCTTTTTCTTTGAATTTCTCAAAGTTTATCAGGAGGTTTCTCTCTATGTTTCTGTATCTTTGAGACTTGAAGTCTAGGGGCCTTTATATAGGGCAAGCTGATCAGTTCAATCAGTTAAGGAGATCTTTTCTCCAATTGATTTGGGGAATTTCCCATCGTTGGATCTTTGACCCAAGGGCTTCTGATTTACAGAAGGCAATCTTCTTGTTTTTAACAAGATTGGGAAATCTTTCCATACAGAATTTATTCTGTCTTTTGGTAATTTTTAATTACCATTGGATCATTGATCCAACGGTACTTTGCTTTACAGAGCACAATCTGGTTATTTGGAAAGATTTTTAGAAATATTTCCTTAACAGAATATAATTCTGATTAATTAATGATTTATCATTATTATTAGATCTTTGATCTGACGGTGGGGAGCTTTTAGTTCCAGCGCTAGCGCACCCGTGCTTTGCACGTGGTGCGCTTCTTAGAGTGCAGCGCACTTAGCACTAGTGCATCCGTGTTTTGCACGTGGTGTACTGCTTAGAGCGCAGCGCACCTAGCGCTAGCGCATCTGTGCTTTGCACGTGGTGCGCTTCTTAGAGCGCAGCGCACCTAGCGCTAGCGCAAGCGTACTTTGCACGTGGTGCGCTGCTTAGCGCGCAGCGTACTTAGCGCTGCATCTGAAGCGTTGCTTCATTTCAAAATTTAAATTTCAAACAGAGCTTTGCTCTGATTGGGGGAAACAAATGCCCCCCACCGTTGCGCTCACGTGGCCTACATGTGAGTGCAACGGTGGCAGCATCTGCGCCCTTGGATCAACTCAGAATTTGAAAAGGCATTTCAATACATATAAATAGGACCCTTGGCCCTCTGAGATGACCATTGTTTATCTTCTTCCTTCTGAGAATTATTATTCTCTTGCAGAGCATAGCTCTTTGGCTTAAGAACTTTCTTAAGGACAGAACTCTGTCAAAATTTAGGTGAAGATTAAAACTTTTAATAATCTAGGGTTTCACCCATTAACAGAGCTTTGCTCTTCATAGATCTTAGATCTAAAAAATGTTATTAGGGTTTTACCCATAACAGAGCTTTGCTCTTCATAGATCTTAGATCTAAAGAAAACCTTTTGAGGGTTTCTTGACCCATTAACAGAGCTTTGCTCTTTTGAGTAACGAAGATTTGTTAATCTCTAATGAAGAACTCACAGAGTTTGTTCATAGATCTTGGAGATCTCAGAATTTTAATTCATATATAACAAATTGATTTCAATTTTTCTGATGGGTTTTTCCATCATCTTTACAGAGCCAGGCTCTTGAGGAATTTTTATTCCTTCATCATTAGAACTTGACAGTTGTCGTTCTGTCACAGAGCACTGCTCTCAAGGGGAGATTTACTCCTTAGCCTGAGGGATTTCTCATTAAATGAGAATCAATTGAGGATTTCCTCATTTAATTGACAGTCTCATCAAATGATGAGGTTGTCTTATTATTGATGAACTGTCATCTAGATTTTGTGGGTCCCCCTTTGGTCCCCTTTTTACTGCATTGCAGTGCGGTACGAATTTTAAAGTACCAAGTGTCAGAGTTTAAATTATAGCACTGAGGGTTGACTTTTGTTCTTTTTCGCGCAGGTGACATGTCTTTCGACACTTCTTTTCCGTTCGTCTGCTCAGAAGGCGGATTTCCTGAGGCGCCCGTAGATCGAGAGGTTCTTGCGCTGACCAAGGACCATGACCCGGAGCACAAGAATCTTCACCTATGGGGTAGATGGTATGATCAAATTATCAGAAGCCGCCGGAGCTTTTCTTGTGCGACACCCTCGGAACCTATCTCTGCGATCCCTTATGCAGATGCACCCCCGATCAATTATACTGTAGAGGAGGTAAATTGGACTTCAGAAGGTCTCCTTCGACCTTCCATTGCCGCAGTACCCATGCAGCCGCCGGTGGCTTTGGACACCCTAGGGCGGCGCATATGTCAGGGCAAGTCGTGTCCTTGGGGACAGCCCTACAACATCGAGCTAACTCCCCGTCATCCGGCCGGATACTTACAGTGGGCCCGATATATCTTATCGGCAAAGAAATCGCAGCTACTGAAGCTTGGCTTATACCCTGCGATCTACGCTTTCTTGTTCCAGTATTCTGCACCTCCCATATGGTGGATCAAGGCATTTTTAGAGAAGTGGAACATTCCGACCCATACCTTCCTCCTATTGGATCAAGAGGTCTCCATTTCCTTGGAGGAATTTGCCGAGATTTCTGGTTTACCAGTTAAGGGGGAGCACTACGAGGAGCTGCTTCCTCCGGATGAGTATGTTTTTGCCACAAAGTCAGTGGTAATGGGTCTTACCCCAGAGAATGACATTCAGCACCAGTTCCCAACTCTGATAAAGGTGTTGAATATATATGAGAGACTCTTTCTTGAATCCGGAGGCCGAGGGGTCAGCTTTGCCGACTTCATTGCCAGTTTTCTTCGCCCGGAAATTTTTTCGCGACAAGGTGAAAAGTTTGCTAAACTTGACGATCCTTTCGGCTTCGGCTTGGATCGTCGGCCAATATTGGAAGCCGATCAAAAGGATTTCTTTCTTCCCGACGTCGCGATCGTCCCCCTGTCAGAAATCGCCGCTCCGGGCATTGATGAGGAAGCGTTCTTTCTCGGGTTCCTCGGCTTATGGTTAAGCTGGTTCGCGCTTCCTATGCACCCTCGTTACATGAGGCCTTCTGTCTTCTACCCTGCGCATCGAATGGTTGTCGGAATACAAGTGGCCATCGGGATTGCCGGGTTAGCCCGCCTATATCACGGCCTCAGCTTGGCAGCAGATACTACTGAGCCAGGGGTGCAGCATGTCAACTTCTCAATGCATTATTTCACCTCATGGCTCGAGTTGCACGTGCTTGGGGTCTTCGGTATCCATAAAAGACCCTCCTTTTATGACAGATGCAAGTTCCCTCGGATAATGCGGCTGGTCGACGCCTCCATCGTAAGTCCGTCACCGCGGGAAGTTAGGGGTTTGCTCCTTCGTCCGCGCACGGTTGGAGATGGTATGTCTTTCACTGACAAAGTCTTGACCGTCGACCAGGAAACTTCAAAAGCAGTGCTGCCATTGCAAGACACTTTTAAAGACGGGGCCTCTGTGTTGAAAGCTCGGGAGATTCTTCATCTGTACTCCATCAGGCCGGGCTTTCTCGTATTCAGGCAAAATGATGCGGCGTTATTCATGAGATACAACCCGCATCGTTTCGCCCAGCAGCTGAGTTACAATCAGGGTGTCCCACTTGAGGCTTTCCAGGCAGAACCTGCTGCTACCGAAGAGGGAATGCGGAGCGCGCTGCATCATTTTATGCGCCTGAACACAGGGTCCCACTTCTTTATCAGTGAACCGAGCTGTATTCCGAAGGCCCTGAATGTGCATGTGGCCTGGTATCAGCATTCAATGGGTGCCGTCATCAGGAAGGAGAAGCGATTGCTGCTTGATCGCAAGGGTACCGCTCCGGACGGTAATCCAAGTGTTCCTCTGAAGCGACGGACCATTGTCCGTCCTCCCTTAAGAGAAGTTGCTGCGATCGAGGTCCCGCATGATAGACCTGAGCTACCGATGCCCCGTGCTCCTATGGAAACGGTGACTGTAGCTTCCTCCGAGTCTGGCATAGGTTCAGATATCGGGACTCGTCATCCCAAAGTGCCCACCAAGCGTAAGCTTGTGCTAGCTGCGACCGGAGCTCACTCGCAGAAGAGGAAGAAGAAGTCGATCCTCTCTGCCGACGTTGTATTTGGTCAGGAGCCTCACGCTCCTTATAGTGAGGGCTTGGGCAAATATGGAACCAACGAGGGCCTATTCATAGCGCCGGATGATACGGATCTGGAGGCTGCTATTGCAGCTTCTGTACGATCAACAAGCCACAAAGCAGGAATGATAATCCTTGCTGAGTCAGGTAATCTTTAGTTGCATCTTTTTTGCTGTTATATATTTTTCTATTATCATGCCTTGACTAACACCTCATATTTAACAGGCATTTCCACTGAAGAAGCTCCCGCGGCTTCCCTCAAGACCTTTGAGGAGGAGGAGAGGATTCGCGCTTTGCTGTGTGTTGGTATATTTCGGCTCATTGCGCCTTCATTCGCCTTTCTTATGGACAATCTGACTCCTTTTATCTTATCGCAGGGACTATAATGCCAATCCCACAGGATGATGTAGAGATGCTTCCAGGGTCGGCTACTGAAGTCCCAGCCTCTTCAGCACTGCCAAAAGAGGCTTTACTTAAGCGACCGATGACGGATGCCATAATAACTCCAGATGTAACTATCGGCGCGGACGATGACGTCCCGTTGACGGAGATCTTGAGAAGATCTGCCCTCACGGCCCGGGCGGAAAGGAAGCGTAGAATGCGCGCGGCAAGGGAGCGTAGCGCCGCCTTGGTCGCGGGTGCAGGTTCGAGCACTGCTACCCCTACCCCTACTCCTTCAGAGGATGTTTCGGCCGTCTTGTCTACTACCCACAGACAGGCGGCATGTGCAGCTCGGGAAGAAGTCGAAAGACCGACCCAAGGTAACGTAGCATTAAGTTCTTTTTGTCAAAGTTTTAATTTTTAGATTCTCATATATCCTATCCTGTAGGGCCGAGTCTTGATGAAGTAGTTGTGGGTGAGATGGCTGCAATCGCCGAACCTGAGGTAGCAATAGGTAAGATGGCTGCAATCGCCGAGCCTGAGATAGCGGTAGGTGAGATGACTGCAATCGCTGAGCCTGAGGTAGCCACTCTTTCTCAAGAGTCTGGCACTGCCCCAATCGCCACTCTTTCCCCTTGCGGCTCCTTGCCGTTTTCGGGCGCTGCGAGTGCACGACGATTCTCGTGGAGTCGGGGGATGAAGCTATGGGCGGCGAGACCATTCCGATGGGAGAAGGTGAAGCAGCCGCTGCACCCAGTGACGCTCTTGTCGCGGTTTCAACTGGCGACTCACCAGGTAGATTTTGGGTTATTGCTTTCTCCTTCATTCTGCAATCCCTTTCAATCTCTTTTGACAGCGTTTCTCTTATTTCTAACGCAGGTGTGGTGAGCGTCGAGGTTATGCCACCCGAAGAAACATCTCCAGTTGCTGCTTTGACGGTGACCGCCCCTTTGCCTTCTCTCGTACCCTCTCAAATGCTGGAAGGTGCGGATTTGTGACCCATCGGTTTCATTGTAGGCAGTATACTTTATGTACTAACATTGCATTATTACATCCTTGCAGGAGTCCTTTTTGATCACCTGTATCAGGTGCTGCACCCACATTTCTCCTTCCGGTCAGAGATTGCCTCTTCTAGCGAAGCTGGTGAGTACAGCCTTTAGCTAACGTCTTTTCTTTTCTTTTACAGGCAGTCAAATAGTTTCTAATTTTTCTTTGTTTTAATTGCAGCCCTACAGATCGAAAGAGGAGACGAAAGAACGGTTGCACCACCGGTACTCCCGGTCTTACCACCTGCTGCAGCCGGTATAGTAAACTCCGTTGTTCATGAACCTCCTTTATTTCTTGAACCGTTATTTGACTGTGATTTGCTTTGTAGCTGTGATACCGACTTCAGCTCCGTTCGAATCTCGAGTCATAATGCCAGCAGGCCCCTTTTCTCGACGTCCCTCTTCAAAAGGCGCTGTGAATAGTCTGCGCATGTTGATTGATCACCTCAGGAGCTTGACGCGGAGACTCCTACCCTTGCTGCAGATTTTGCTGCTGAGGTTAATCCCATGCTGACGACGCTCGTACACTTTCATGGTGAAGGCGTCGTGGAGTCCTGGGTTAATCACTGTAGAAAAATCGAGGCCTGTCTACATGAGCTCGAGTTTAGACGTCCTGCCCCCGAGGTCTTGGCTGTGAAATCCCAGCGGGCTGCATGGGTCGAGGAGAGCACTCCCTACTTCCGCCATCTTGAACAAGAAGCGGCCTTAAAACGTAAGGAGTGTGATGAGACTTCAAGCGAATCTGCTCGATTGCATGCTCAAGTTGATGCAAACGCTGCACAGCTGAAAGTTATCTTCGAAAGCCTTCTACGATGTATTTCTGACGGGCTCACGCTAAGGCAAAAGCTCGACCTCATCGAGCAAGATGCACAGAATCGTGGGGCAGCTTAGCAGGTCATCGAAGAGCAACTTTCATCCTATTTGCAGCAACGAGCTCAGGTTGAAGCAGAGTTGGTCGTGGCAGCTGACCATAAAAAGGGGCTGAGAGAAGTGCGCGAGCGGCTGATTGGTCTATTGAAAACGCTTCGCTCCCAATAATTGTTTTTACACCATTTGTAATTTTGAATAAAATGTATCCATTTTTTATTCTTTCATATGATGTATTTTGTACCCAAATTTATGAATAAAAGATACATTTCTTTCGTAGTATCTTGTGTCATCTCTTGCTTTCTTCTTTTCTTTGTTATCGGTATGTCACTTTAGTAAGCGTAGCCTGCAGATAATAGAGAGAGCATTCCGTTTTGAATTCTTCGAGAGGTAGCGATGGCTTAGGAAGCAGGTTCAGATCTGCTGCCTAAGGCTTTTCAACTTTATGAGCCGTGAGGGTCTCATAAAGAATTTTCTCCCTACGAGTCGAGAGGATCTCGTAAGTGTATTTTCTCCTTAGGAATCGTGAGGGTTCCTAAGTGCGTTTTCTCTTATAAGTCGTAAGGATCTTACAAGAGAATTTTCTTCCTTACGAGTCGAGAGGACCCGTAAGTGTTTGATGATATTGACATCATCCGTGTTTCACGGAGTCAGGAGTTACTCTGGGCGTTTCCCACGGGGTCAGGATTGACATAGGCCGTGTTCCACGTGACCAGGATTTGCTCCGGATGCTTCCTACGGGTCAGAATTGACATAGCCGTGTTCTGCAAGGACCAGGTTCCGCTCTGGACACTTCCCACAGGGTCAGGATTGACATAGGCCGTGTTCCACGTGACTAGGATTTGCTCTGATGCTTCCCATAGGGTCAAGATTGACATAGCCGTGTTCTGGGAGGACCAGGATCCGCTCTGGACATTTCTCACGGGGTCAAGATTGACATTGGCCAGGTTCCACGTGACCAAGAATTTGCTCTGGACGTTTCCCATGGGGTCAGGATTGACATAGGCCGTGTTCCATGAAACCAGGATTTGCTCTGGATGCTTCCCACGGGGTCAGGATTGACATAGCCGTGTTCTGCGAGGACCAGGATCCGCTCTGGACGTTTCCCACGGGGTCAAGATTGACATAGGTCGTATTCCACGTAACCAGGATTTGCTCTGGATGCTTCCCACGGGGTCAAGATTGGCATAGTTGTGTTCTACGAGGACCAGGATCCGCTCTGGACGTTTCCCACGGGGTCAGAATTGACATAGGCCGTGTTCCACGTGACCAGGAATTTGCTCTGGACGTTTCCACGGGGTCAGGATTGAAATAGGCCGTGTTCCACGAAACCAGGATTTGCTCTGGATGCTTCCCACGGGGTCAGGATTGACATGGCCATTTTCTGCGAGGACCAGGCTCCGCTCTGGACGTTTCCCACAGGGTCAGGATTGACATAGGCCGTGTTCCATGTAACCAGGATTTTCTCTGGATGCTTCCTACAGGGTCAAGATTGACATAGCCGTATTCTACGAGGACCAGGATCCGCTCTGGACGTTTCCCACGGGGTCAGGATTGACATAGGCTGTGTTCCACGTGACCAGGAATTTGCTCTGGATGTTTCCCACGGGGTCAGGATTGACATAGGCCGTGTTCCACGAAACCAGGATTTGCTCTGGATGTTTCCCACGGGGTCAGGATTGACATAGCAGTATTCTGCGAGGACCAGGCTCCACTCTGGACGTTTCCCATGGGGTCAGGATTGACATAGGCCGTGTTCCACGTAACCAGGATTTGCTCTGGATGCTTCCCACGGGTTCAAGATTGACATAGCCGTGTTCTGCGAGAACCAGGATCCGCTCAAGACGTTTCCCACGGGGTCAGGATTGACATAGGCCGTGTTCTACGTGAACAGGAATTTGCTCTGGACGTTTCCCACGGGGTCAAGATTGACATAGGCAGTGTTCCACGAAACCAGGATTTGCTCTGGATGCTTCCCATGGGGTCAGGATTGACATAGCCGTGTTCTGCAAGGACCAGGCTCCGCTCTGGACGTTTCCCACGGGGTCAGGATTGACATAGGCCGTGTTCCACATAACCAAGATTTGCTCTGGATGCTTCCCACGGGATCAAGATTGACATAGCCGTGTTCTGCGAGGACCAGGATCCGCTCTGAACGTTTCCCACGGGATCAAGATTGACATAGGCCATGTTCAACGTGACCAGGAATTTGCTCTGGACGTTTCCCACGGGTCAGGATTGACATAGGCCGTGTTCCACGAAACCAGGATTTGCTCTGGATGCTTCCCACGGGTTCAAAATTGACATAGCCGTGTTCTGCGAGGACCAGGCTCCGCTCTGAACGTTTCCCACGGGGTCAGGATTGACATAGGCCGTGTTCCACGTGACCAGGAATTTGCTCTGGATGCTTCCCACGGGGTCAAGATTGACATAGCTGTGTTCTGCGAGGACCAGGATCCGCTCTGGACGTTTCCCACGGGGTCAGGATTGACATTGACCGTGTTCCACGTGACCAGGAATTTGCTCTGGACATTTCCCACGGGGTCAGGATTGACATAGCCGTGTTCTGTGAGGACCAGGATTTGCTCTGGACGTTTCCCACGGGTCAGGATTGACATAGGCCGTGTTCCACATGACCAGGAATTTGCTCTGGACGTTTCCCACGGGGTCAAGATTGACATAGGCCGTGTTCCACGAAACTAAGATTTGCTCTGGATGCTTTCCACGGGGTCAGGATTGACATGGCCGTATTCCACAAGGACCAGGATCCGCTCTGGACGTTTCCCACGGGGCCAGGATTGACATAGGCCGTGTTCCACGTGACCAGGATTTGTTGACTTTATCCGCATTTCACGGAATCGGGGGTTGACTCTCGATTGTCTGTGCATGGCCGAGTCATGGAACTGGGAACTTCGCCACAGCTCCGATTTGTTGATGTTGTGTCTGTTGAAATGAGACGAATGCGGAGATGATCTCCAGGCTGCTTTGCAAACCGTTGAGACTTGGCTCTCTTTCAGATGGAGCCTGGTGGGAAGGTGTGGTTCCCTCTTTGTTTGTGTCCCTGGATTGTATACAGGGATCGATGTGATCTCACCTGTAGGGCAAAATTTTATTTTATATATTTTTCTTTCCGCGATACTCTATCATTTCAGCTTTTATATCGCGAAAGTCGCGATTGCCCAATCATTTCGGCTATTTTTCGCGGTGCCCAATCATTTCGGCTATTTGTTTTATTTTTACTCGCTGCTTTTTATTCCGAGTTGCCCTATCATTTCGACTATTTGTATGCATACATTTTTACTTGCTGATTTTGTTACAAGTTGCCCCATCATTTCGGCTATTTCGTATGCATTTGTGGCTCGCTAGCTTTTCGCTGCGAGTTTGGGATTTGATACCGATTTGGGCATCAGCATCGCTAAAACTGGGATATTACCATGAGCGAATCATCATTTGCCTTGTCAATGTCGAACAAAGGTGGCTTAGCGAACAGGGTTAGGATCCTGTCGACTAAGGCTTTTAACTTTACGAGCCGTAAGGGTCTCATAAAGGTATTTCTCCCTAAGAGTTGTGAGGATCTTGTAAGTGCGCTTTCTCCTTAAGAATCGTGAGGATTCCCAAGTGTATGACTTCTCGTAAGTCGTAAGGATCTTACAAGAGTATTTTCTCCTTATAAGTCGAGAGGACTTACAAGGGTTGTTCACCGTGTAGACATATCCCTAGTCACGGGTAGGACTTTGTTAGGAAAATATTTATTCGCGTCCGTAGATTGTATACAAGGGTCAGCGTTGAACCGCTTGTAGGGCCACATTGGAGATTGTGATGGCTTAAGAACAAGTTCAGATCCCTGTAACTTAAGGCTTTTGAATCTTATGAGCCGTGAGGGTCTCATAAGAGGGTTCTCCTTACGAGTCGTGAGGATCTCGTAAGTGTAATTTCTCCTTAGGAATCGTGAGGATCCCTAAATGTGTTTCTCCTTTGTGAGTCGTAAGGATCTCACGCGGGTGGTTTCTCCTTACAGGGTCGAGAGGACCTTGCAAGTGTCTTTTAACGAGATTGCGCCCTTTCGGGTTTTCACAAAACTCGCCGGTAGTCCCGCTGTTTTTACTCACGGAGCCCTTTCGAGTTTTCATCCGTGCCCATCTTGCTTATGGACATACCATTTTTTTTAACACCACGTCAGCCTGGCGATGCCGCGGGTTTGTAGTAGTTTAACGACGTTTCGGTCATTTGCAAGTTTTAGGACATTGCGGTCCATCGTTAGTTTAAGAACGTTTCGGTCCGTCGCCAGTTTTAGGACATAGTGGTCCATGGTTAGTTTAAGGGCATTTCGTTCCGTTGTTAGTTTTAGGACATTTCGGTCCGTCGTTGCTGTATTTGAGGCAAATTTCTAGTTTACGGACTTTTCAGTCCAAGGGGCTTTCTCTTTGAATGAGCACGATGCCCCGGGCATGTCTATCTTTTTCGGATCATGTGGTTGTGGCGGGTTCATCTTCCAGTTTTCAGATAATGCGAACTTGCCTTGTTGATATTGGTCCTCAATCCAGCCTTTGAAGATGAAGCGATCTTCGATTGGATGGCTTACTGCTTGGTGGTAAGGGCGGTAATTAGGATTGTTGATATCACCTGGCTGCAACGGACTTTTTGGATCCAGCAGATTGATGAGTCTGTTGCATACTGCCAGCTCGAACAGTCTCCTCGTTTTATCTCGGGGAAACGAGTAAGGACGTCCCAGTCTCTCCTCGAGGGATGGGCATGGACGCACGTTGTTTTGGCGAACAGCCGGCTTTAAGTTGCTCGGCTGTTGTTGAGTATTGGCGACGAAAGTTGCTTTTCCATTCCCTTTTTCATTTCGAGAGTCCGTCTTTGGAGGAGATGGTCTATGACTCATCTGATCCATTTGAGCCAGCTTGTCGATCAAGGCCTGGAAAGTAGTTGGCTTCAAGAACATCATGAATTGCGAAATGGTCGCTTGAGGGTCGAGAGTACCCATGAACATGCCTACCGCGGGCGCTCTTCGATGCGCTGCTCGCATTTCGACCATAAATTTCGCCACTGTATTGCATACTGGACCCATATTTCTCCAGGTTTCACCCTGGCATTGATCAATGTCGTTATTGGGGTGCGTTCACTAACACTCGTGAAACGCTGGGTGAATAGCAACTCCATTTCTGCAAAAGTTTTGACGGGGTTGTTGGGAAGCTCCGAATACCACTCAAACACCGTTTCCGACAAGCTACCAACAAACTGGCAGAGCAGAAGTTTATCATCACCTCCGGTGTTGCCGCACAAGGATCTAAATTGAGCGACATGCTGATGTGGATTGCCTGTCCTCTTGTACACATGGAATTTATGAATTGTATATCCTGGCGGGTACTTTATTTGGTCATACCAATCTGGATATGGTCGCCCGGTTCTGACGACTTGGCCAGTTGCTTCATTTGCTTGATGAGCCCGTATTTGCTGAGCTATATAATCATCCAGGGCAGATTTTGAGATGGTCTCCTCTTTGGCTGCTGAACAAGCTGGAGGAGGGTTTGATGTTTCCACTCTGTCATCTTCGAAGATAATCGGAGGATCTTCAGCTGGAAGATCTGGCTGTAACATCATCCCGACCATGTCTTGGAATAAGAACGCCATTTGTTTTATGTTGGCAGCTTGTTCCGCTGCCTCTTTGTCCTTCTTTTTGAGGATTCTACGGAGGAACTCAGTATCAGTTTCTTGTTGTTGACGTTACTCCGATGACGCTTCCGGGCTTTCTTTTGGCCCAGTGAGTGCGGCCATTTGTGTTAGCACTTCCTGAAGCTTCTGTTGTTGCTCCTGGGCCTTAGTCACTGATCGCGTAAGCGGCCGATGACCCATGGAGATACCGCTATCCTCTTTTCCGGATGCCATATAGATGGTGTGCACCACCATGCCCCCAGACTTGGGGCGTTTGGGTTCAGTGGTCTTGCGCTTCGTCGCAGACGCCGAGATTTTCTCCGGCCTCCTCCTCTTGTGGGCGGTCGAAGCTGAGGGGGCCATTGCAGTGGGCACCCAAGTAGTTGTCGCTGTCTGTGACTTGACGGGATGGTCGTCTTCTCGCTGAACTTTCACCTTTTTCTGTCGGCGAGAGTAATCTTGATCAATCACCGAGTTTTGGACTTGACGCCAAACTTTATAAATTTTAGAGGACAACCACTGAGGGGGATGCTCCAACTTTGCCTTTGAGGCATTCTCCATAGATGGAGGAGATCTTTTCAGCACAGCAGTTGGCGAGTTCTTTCGGACCCTCTTTAGTGGTTCAAAGCTGTTCCCAGTTGGAACAACAGCATCGACTTCCACCATGTGAGCTGGTGGAGTTAGTCCAGATGGGGAGCTGCCCCCAGCCTTCCTTACTCGGCGCCAGTGGCGACGTCGAGCGTGTCGAGCCATTAGGATTGTCTCGGCTGTAGGGGTGACTTTCTCATGCCCCCTGTTTTGGCAAAGGGTTGTCGTCGGCGTCAGTCTCTTGAAGACTGATGTCCGTTGAGAAGCAATGTCCAATCTGTCAAAGACAGATCTCTGGGCAGGGGAAGCAGCTTTGAGGACTTCACCAGGAGCGGGAACCGGCACAGTCTGTCCTGTGAAGACCGACCCTTTGGCAGGAAAAGACGCCATGACGACTTCATGAGCAGGAATGGCTATCCGCTTAGGGATAACTCTTTCCGGTATCGCGGGCTTCTTCATGGACCCGAATGAGCTTTGGCCCAGTCTGTGAAAGACTGAGGCGTTGGAGCTGGACGACCAGTAGGGAGGGGCCACAATAGTGATAAGTCGATCAAAGATCGACTTCTTTGGGGTTTCCTGCGGTGACAGCGGGGCATTGAAGTTCATAGGTGGGAGCATGGTCCCGAAGAATAGCCCAGTGGTGGCCTGAGCCACCTGGTCCACCGGCATTGTAAAAACAGAGGCCGCCTGAGGCCCCAGATGAGGTGGAATGGGAGTTGCAGTTGCAGCTGGAGCAGTTTGAAGCCATTGATCTTCTGTTTGCTGCACGGAGCAAGACACCAAATCTTAGTACCTCGAGCCCAAGGGCAACCATATCAAACCGCGATTCATTCGCGAACACGACACACGAAGTGTGGAGTGGAAAGAGGAAGAAGTCCCACCGGGCGTGCCAGAAATCTGTTCCTCGCCGAAACACGGAGACGGGACCGCGCAGGTCCGTCTTGCCTGAATTTCAGGGCATATGCTAATTGGTGCTATCCGTCCACCTCTCCGAAGATGCCAAGTTGATTTATAGCACCGTGTATCGAAGGCTTAAACGGATGCGGCCGATATAGCAGACTTCGTCAGATTCACCCTCGTTTACGGGGGGGTTTTGATTGTGGGGACGCTCTTCCCTGCAGGAGCAAGCCCCTGCAGTTAATTACGCTACCGCATTGCGGTAACCACTCTCTCTTTCTCCAGATGGTCACTTCATGTCGTGGATGTTTGTTTTGTTTTTGGTTGCCCGTGGATTGTATACGGAGACTAATTTATGTTGTCGCCCGTAGGGCGTGGATTAGTCCAAATCCGTATTTTCTTAGTTTGGGTTTGGGGGTTGGGTTTAAGGATACGTTAGTCTCATTTGATACTAAGATCAACTTAAACGTATGTTAAGGATACGTTAATCTAATTTTAGACTAAGATCAACTTAACAGGATCGTTTAGATCCAACAAGAGAGCATTCGGGCTCTATTTCTTAGTTTAGGGACATTGCGGTCGATTAGTTTAGGGACATTGCGGTCGATTAGTTTAGGGACATTACGGTCCAATGTTAGTTTAAGGACATCTCGGTCCGATATTAGTTTAAGGACATCTCGGTCCAAGGTTAAGGACATCATAGTCCATGGGTTTAAAAGGACCCTACGGTCTGAGGTGAAGGACATCATAGTCCATGAGTTTTAAAGGACCCCACAGTCCAAGATTAAGGACATCATAGTCCGTGGGTTTTAAAGGACCCTACAGTCCGAGGTTAAGGACATCATAGTCCGTGGATTTTAAAGGACCTCACAGTCCAGTTTAAAGACGTCATAGTCTACGAAATGTATGGTTTTCGGGACCCATCACCTCTCTGAAGACGTTGATGGATTACAACGACAAATATCAGAGGAGTTCAGAGATGTACCCTTGAACCGATGTGAGTTGGTTGAAGGATCTGTAGTCCAATTTGGGGCTAAGATCTGTTAAAATATTTATGAGCAGATGGGCTCAATTAATATGAGTTGAGGACTTATGGCCAATCTTGGGTTAAGTCCAACCAGGTTAAAATGTTTAACATTTTATTTTGGGTTGTTGAGCCTTTATTTGGGCTTGGCCCTGACAGTGTTTTTGTCTTTTGCTGAATTCTGAGCATTCCTCATAGCCTTAGGCTTATTAAAGAATAATTTATGTTCCATCAGCGCGACACGTGGCGCGCTTGGCGCTTTGCGCCAGTCAAAAAGCGCAGTGCGCTTCTGCCGAGTAGCGCATACGTAAGGGATACGTGTCGCGCTTGGCGCTAAGCGCCAGATGATGGGCGCATTGCGCCAATTTATGAGCGCAGAGCGCTATTAGTTTAATGACGCACACGTGATTGACACGTGGTGCGCCTGGCACTGAGCGCCAGCCCATGAGTACAGTGCGCTATTTCAAGAGCGCAAAGCGATACGTGTCGCGCTCAGCGTTGAGCGCCAGTCTAAGAGCGCAGAAGCGCGGTTCAAGAGCGCAGAAGTGCAGTTCCAGAGCGCAAAGGCGCATATGATCGATTTTGTGATCTAAAAAGAGACTTTGTCTCAAGATTCTAAGAACAAAAGTTCTTCAATCTCTTATGTTGATGAAAGGTTTTGCCTTTATGGATCTATGATCTGTGAGAAAGACGTAAATTCTTCTTTTATTTTATGATGAAATCTTTTGATCTCTCTGTGAAAGACTTTTTGTCTTTGTAGATCTATGATCTTTTAAAGAAGTGAATCCTTCTTTTTAAATTATGAGATGATTTCATCTCTATTTTCATCATCGTCATTTTTTACCTTGAAGAAAGTTTTCTTCTTCTAAGAGCTTGCTCTTTTTCTTTGAATTTCTCAAAGTTTATCAGGAGGTTTCTCTCTATGCTTCTGTATCTTTGAGACTTGAAGTCTAGGGGCCTTTATATAGGGCAAGCTGATCAGTTCAATCAGTTAAGTAGATCTTTTCTCCAATTGATTTGGGGAATTTCCCATCGTTGGATCTTTGATCCAAAGGCTTCTGATTTACAGAAGGCAGTCTTCTTGTTTTTAACAAGATTGGGAAATCTTTCCATACAAAATTTATTGTCTTTTGGTAATTTTTAATTACCATTGGATCATTGATCCAACGGTGCTCTGCTTTACAGAGCATAATCTGGTTATTTGGAAAGTTTTTTAGAAATCTTTCCTTAACAGAATATAATTCTGATTAATTAATGATTTATCATTATTATTAGATCTTTGATCTGATGGTGGGGAGCTTTTAGTTCTAGCGCTAGTGCACCCATGCTTTACACGTGGTGCGCTGCTTAGAGTGCAGCGCACTTAGCGCTAGCGCATCCGTGCTTTTCACGTGGTGCGCGGCTTAGAGCGCAGTGCACCTAGCGCTAGCGCACGCATGCTTTGCACGTGGTGCGCTGCTTAGGGCGCAGCGCACTTGGTGCTGCATCTGAAGCGTTGCTTCATTTCAAAATTTAAATTTCTAACAGAGCTTTGCTCTGATTGGGAGAAACAGGGTTGTTTCATATGTTTCTAAGTAATATAATATACAGAAAATATAGCTCTATCAATTATACATCTACACATCTAAATTTTGTCACGAACGGATATTGGGAGTTCAAGTTATGTTCTATTTAAAAACAGTGTGCGAATCAGGACAGATTCTATCCATATTCGTCGCTTAATATTTTAATGCGGTTTTCTATATTTTACGTCGGTTTTCAGTAAAAACTTAAAACTAAGAAAATCTATATATTTTGATGTAGATATTTAAAACATCTAAAAACACTTAATTTGGATCAATAATTACAAAGTTATGGTCTCTTGAAGAAGACCCTTAACGGCAGTTTTCTGGTTTTAAAAATAGTGAATAAAAAACTACATAACTCCTAAACCGTTATTCGGTTTGATATGAAATTTTTACTGTAAATTTAGAATTCTATCTATTATTTATCCTAATATTCCAAGAATTTCCAGAAATGGAAATTAATTTCTAAAAATTATATTAACAATAAAAGTATTTTAAGGTTGTATTTGAGAATGACAAAACTATGGGTTTTTTTATTAAATAATTACGAGATCTAGGGTTTCGAACATGTGATCTATGGAATAGCAGTGGAATATATAAATAATATGATAATATCAATAGTTTACACAGATCAATAAATTAACATTAACATGACATAAATTATAACACAAAAATATGAAAAGAATATACAACTAATTGTTATATGTACAACTATATTTAATGAAATACATATATAAATATATATTTAATCAGGGACTACAGCAAGGCAAGGTGATAGGTCCAAGAAAGAGAAAACTAGAAACGAAGGAGAGAGAAGGAACTTACAAGATGTGTGAGTCGATATAGCAACCGGCTCACCAATTCAATTTGGTAGAAAGCAATTAATTTTGACGACAAAATTGTGAGTGGTAACGATACTCGATTCGCCTCGTCTCGAATCCTAAAAAACGGAAGTACTCCAAAAACACCAGAATTAAGATAGCTCTAAGAATGAAAGTGGCTAGATTTTATTTAGGGTTTATCTTTTCTGAATTTTTTTGTATGAAAAAAAGGAAGAGGAAAACAAATAATGATGAAATGCACATAAGAAAGAGAGAGGATTATAAGTGGAGGTTTTGAAGAAAATGAAGGAGAGGGAGAGAACATATAATGTTCACTATAATTCTAATTTATGATGGATTTATTTTAAGAGTTAAAAGAAATTGAAATGGTGACCATTCATTTAGGAGTTATAGAAAATGAAAGGTCTCTTGAGAAGGTTTAAAAAATAATAAAAATAACTGCAAGAACGAGGATTTGAACATGTGACCTATGGAATAAAAATGCAAGGACTTAACCAATAAGCTATAAAGTTGTTCATGCACATATTTAACAAGAATTAAATATATGTCGTTGCTTGAAAAGAAAGTGGCTTAGAAAAAGAAAAAAAAAGAAATCAAATGGAATTGTTTTGGCTTGGAATTTGGGCTTGGAAAAATTATAGAACGGGTAAAGTAGATGAAGTGATAAAATAATATTTTTACTAGAAAACAAAATATACCAAAAATAAATAATTACAATATTTTATTAAAGAAATGATACGCGAAGCTATAGGAATTTTAGGGTCGTTACAATTTATCTTGTGGATCTCAGATCCAGAGGAAGAACTAAGTTCTTTTTAAGGGTTAAACCCTTGTTTCATATATGAAGCTAGGCAAGAAGGGAGATATTTTTATCTCTGTTTTTACCTAGAGTTTGAACAAGGAGATGATCTTCTTCAAAAAGAGAATTAAATTGTCGGTAGTTTTTGTGGAAGCTTATGGAGGGTTTCGTATATCTGAGACTTGAAATCTCAGGTTCTTTATATAGAAGAGGAAAAATATCAATTAGTTTGAGAAAATCTTTCTTTGAGAGATCTTAATTGATCTAATTGATTTTAAAGATCACTCAGGGAATTTTATCCACCGTTGGATCAAAAATCCAACGAGATTCTATTTAACAGAAAATATTTTCTGTTAGTTTTAACAAGATTAGGAAAATATTTTCCTAACATTCAATTTTATTTTATCTTCTGATTTGATCGGTGATATTATAATCACCGTTAAATTTTAAATCCAAAGGCTCTCTGTTTAACAAAGAAAATCTTTCTAATATTAGAAAGATAAGGGGAAATATTTCTCAAATATAGTTTAATTCTATATAGAATTAAATTCTATTAGAAACCAGCGCTTCAAGCTTATGTGCTCTCGTATATATCACGTAAGTGTTGCCATATACATATATGGAAGCAGCGCTCACTTGCTTTGAACATGAACGCTCACGTATTTAACACGTGAGGCTATCATATAATCATGGCCAGGGGACTCACGTACCTTGCACATGAGCACTCACATAGATATCGCGTGAGGCTTATTATAGGATTTAATCCTAACTGAAGCCGTCACTCACATGTTTTGCATGTGGGCGCTCACGTGGATATCACATGGGGGATTCCTTCTGTTTTTCTTTCTTCTCTTTTTTTTATAAGGGAGCAACAGGGTTGGTTTTCTCGGGCACATCGTATCAGGAGAAGGTATTTCGATAAACCCCGCTAAGGTATCAACTGTCAGAGAATGGCCGACACTAAAGTCAGTCAAGAACATCAAAAGTTTCTTGGTCCTAGCTAGATGCTATCGACACTTTATTGAAGGATTCTCAAAAATTGCAGCACCTCTAACCAAGCTTAGCCGTAAGGATGAAGCCTTCGTGTGGTTGGAAGCATATGAAAAAGCTTTTGTGGAGCTGAAGACAAGACTAATTTCTGCACCTATTTTTACTATACCAAACAGATCCGGTGGTTTTGAAGTTCACTGTAATACCTCAGTGAAAGGATTAGGATGTGTGTTACATCAACGTGGCAAAGTTGTAACTTTTGCGTCAAGGCAGCTAAGGACGCACAAGCGCAATTATCCCATCCATGATCTAGAATTGGTAGCGGTTATTTTCACACTCAAGATCTGGCGGCATTATTTTTTGGGTGAGCGAGTTAATATCTACACCGACCATAAGAGTCTGAAGTATATATTTACTCAGAAGGAGCTTAACATGCAGCAAAGAAGATGGCTAAAACTCATGGCAGACTTCAATATCAACCTTCAGTACCATCCAGGGAAGATAAACGTAGCTCCAGATGCCTTGAGTTGCCAGCCGTCCGTGATGAATCTCACCTCACAGTGGAAATTACAGCAGGAGCTTCATGGATTGGAGATTGAAATATTTGTGCCAGGTATTATATCATCCTTGATGAATCTACAGATTCAGTCCACGCTTGTAAATCAAATAAAGGCAAATCAAGCAGGCGATGCCAAGTTGCAGAAGATCGGAGAATAAGTAGAGAGTGAATTTCGAACTGATTTCATCATTCACGAGGATGGATCCTTGCGGTATGGGAGCCATTTATGCGTGCCAATCGGCCATGTTCGAGAAGAGTTGATGAAAAAAGCTCACAGCTCTCCGTATTCGGTACACCTCGGCGGCACGAAGATGTACAAGGATCTAAAGCAACATTATCGGTGGTATGGAATGAAGAGAGAAGTGCTCGGAGCGTAGCTAAGTACTTAGTTTGTCAGCAAGTGAAGGCTGAGTATCACAGAACTGCCGGTCTACTTCAACCGTTACCTATCCCAGAATGGAAATGACAACACATTACCATGGACTTCATAACCGCACTCCCTCGCAGTACGAAAGATAACGACGCTGTCACGCCCTGCTTCCCAAACTACGTAAATACAACATGTGACAGAGCCAACCATGCTACATATGGCTAGGAATAATCCCTCCATAGTCACATTACTGCTGTCAATCAGATATCAAGAACAGTAAATAAAATCTAACTAACACATGTCCATCTGCCATAATAAATAAAAGTCAAGAAATGCATACAGCGGAAACGAATCAAGATCCAATAAAGAATAATATTTGAATCACGTCCCTTATGGGATTACACGGATAAAATAAAACTACGGAAATAAAATAAACTTAGTATCTTTAAAACTAATCATCAAACTCCTTATTGCTCGGATTGCTTGTTAAAATACTCCTGATCTGCCTGCGACAAAGTCAAAGGAACTGGACCATGCAAAACCCAGATGTCAGTGCGTCATAATATCAAAATAATAGTAATAACCAGGATAGGATTCTATGATTAAAGATGAGTATAACTAATAAACACAAGTGTAAAACAGTGAGGTATAAGTATGTGATCTGTATCCAAAAGTCTGTGCTTCTAAGTTATTTATTCTACAAGTCTTTGAAATCAATTAAATGGAATCGTCGATGTAACTCAATAGTATCCCGTGCGTGCCCGAGAACACGGTTAAGACTCTCGGGGCTGAATCCGAAACGTGCCGCTAAGCAGTAAAAAAAGATATCATGTACATACGAATGATGTCAGCAGCATCATTCCGGGGCCGAAACCCGTATCGACTGATTAGTTTCTGAAAGTATCGAACTGTTGAGTTACAAGTCAGGTTTCATTATTGATTTTTCCCTTACCCCCAGGTTTTGTGTTCAAATCAGGTATTGATGATATAAATCTAATGCCAACACAGGATCAAGCAGGTACAGGTCTTGTCTATGTAGACAACAAGTCACGTCTATCAGGACAACAAGTCACGTCCATCAGCATTAGCGGATGATCCAAGTAACAAGTCTGGTAATGTCTCGTGTACAAGTCAGGCAATATATATTAACCCAAAATAGATACCAAATGTAAAACCGTAACCAATATCTAAACACGGTAAACATAACTAATGCCCGGGATGTATATGTATCTATCTGTAATAACCATTTACGTCTGTTACCAGGTATATGGCACTATAGATAAAGATTACTGAACTGATATAAAATTATAATAATATTGTGATGATCCGACATGCAACTAGATAAAACCATTATTGGTACGGATACAGACTGATGCTATAAAACTGTAAATCGATAATATTTGTTGAATATTAAAACACATGTACTATAATTAATCATATAAATATTGATATAAACAAAATAGCATGTTGCAAGTTTAGAACTTACCTGATCGAAATCTCACGACGAATATACGGATATCATGTTCCGAAAACCGAATAATGTCACGATGCAAAATCCACGTACATAGGACTTGACCTAAACTGAGAAACTGCGTGACGTGGTAACTGGGTTAGACGACGACAGTGACAGGAGTCATCTGGATTGTCGGCGACATGAGCAACTCTGGTGAGAACCGATCGAAGACCGATAAAAGAGAAAAGAAGAAGAAGAGATGGGGCTGTTGGGGTTCTGGGGTTTAGGGAAGACAAGGAGGAAGAGAGAGGTGGCCGGCGACGAGGTGACGGGGAGACGCGGTCGACGATGAGGTGTCATGGTCGTGAGATGCTAGGTGGTGATCCGGAACGAGAAGGAAAAGAAAAGAAGAAGAAGGTGCGGTGCGGTGTGGTGTGGGTGCTCTGATGTTGCTGATGAGACAAGGAAGGTGATGGAGGGTGTGGGTGGTGGTCGGTTCAGGCGATGACGTCAACGAGGGAGAAGGTAGGTTCTCGGCATGGGGGTTGGCTCGGGGTTCAGGCAAGGAGATGGGGAAGATGATGATGGCGAGGTCTCGAGGAGGAGGAGGAGGAGGAGGATGAAGAAGGGGGGACGGTGACAAGAGGGGGCGGCGGCGACGTGGGGTTTGGCATGGTTAGGGTTCGGCGAGGGGGAAAGAGATGAAGACGAGGGAGAGGGAGAGTTTATTAATAATTATACTATTATATATATATATACATGTATGTGTGTGCGTGTCTATATATGTGTGGGGGGGAGAGATAGAGAGATAGGGACGAGGAGAGAGAGAGTTTATAATAAATAAATTTATTAATATAATGTATATATTTATAAAGAATAATGGAGGAAAGAGATCATAGGAGGGAATTTCCTTCTATGACGTCGAAAAAACACACCCTCCATCGTGTTTTCCGACGATCGGAATGCATCATCTTCATCGTTATCATCTAAGATGTGGGTACACCAAATTTCATGTGATTCTACAACTTTTTCGCCATTGATTTAGCAATGTAAAAAGTTCTATTGTCGGTAAACCGTTAATTTTGAACCCACTAATTCAACGGTGAAAAAGTTGTAGAATCACATGAAATTTGGTGTACCCACATCTTAGCTAATAACGATGAAGATGATGCATTCCGATTATCGGAAAACACGATGGAGTGTGTGTTTTTTCGACGCCATAGGAGGAAATTCCCTCCATTAGCATCTTTCCTCCATTATTCTCATATTTATACATATATACTATTATATATATTATAGTTATAGTAATATTATATATATATATATATATATATATTGTAGGATTTTACAGATTACTCCAAATATTACCCGTCTCCCTTCAAAAATATAGTTTTTAAATGTAGAGCATACGTAAGAATTTTAACTATAATGCAATATTCTGTAATTAAATACATATACCCCCAATAAAATCTACGTAAATATACGTAAAGATTTCTAATTATTTGTCTGTCTATAACCGAGGATATGAACATAATATATAGGCGCAACAACCTGATATGGGGTAATTTGCCATGCAAGACTAGATAGAAAAAGAATATTATTTGTCTTATCTTGTATTATAAAGAGATATGTAGAGTTTAAAATATATTATATATATTTAGTACTCGATTCATATGGATACACTGTGCTAGCAAATATTTGATATAACCCCGCATCATATTGGGTTTCAAACATGCGGGTCAGGTCGGATACTAACCACAGCTACTAATTGTATCATTCAGAACCCAATAGCAACAATAGTAAAGAATTTTACAGCAAGATACCAAACTACATTGTATAAACTTACTAAGGTGTTACAGACGTAGTTTGGGTTATTGTGGATCAAATCACCAAGTCGGCTCACTTTATTCCATTCCGAGTTGGCCAGTCAACAGAAGTTTTGGCAAGGAAGTACATGGAAGTAAATCAAATCTAAAATAAGATTTAAACCTTCAGATTGTACCCCACTTGTCTTGATACTCATGAATCATGCACGAGATCATGAGACTTCATGGAGTACCGGTTTGCATCGTCTCCTACCGGGATACCAGATTTTGATCCCAGTTTTGACAGAGTCTCCAAGCCAGCTGGGCACGAATCTGAGTTTCAGCACTGCATATCATCCCCAAACCGACGGACAATCCGAGCGGACAATTCAGATCCTAAAAGACATACTCATTGTAATGACCCCAAAATCTTTATACATTTGTATTATCCCTCTTCAATAATATACCGTATTTATTTGTACTTGTTATTTTCCTTTTTCAATTAAATTTATTATTATTTTATTCCTCAATCTATTATGTATTTTTTTTCTAGGTACAAATTCTTTTTTCTTATATTTAAGTTTTTAACCTCTCATTCTTATTTTTCCTTTCATAAATATTTAACCCAAATCCATTATTCTTATTCTCTACAGCCCATCTAAAAAGCCCATTTTCTTTTTAAGCAACATCATATATTTAATTCTAATTAAATATGTGCATGAACAACCTTATAGCTCATTGGTTAAGCCCTTGCATTGTTATTCCATAAGTCACATGTTCAAATCCCCATTCTTGCAATTATTTTTTATCATTTTTTATTCTTCTCGTAACCTACAAATGAGACCTTTCATTTCCAAAATGAATGGTGACCTTTCATTTCTCTTTTAATTCTCATGTTAAATGCATATATTATTATTCACCATTACACCATCTTTATTTGTCCTCCTCTATCTTTTCCTTCCTCACATTTTTTATCTCTCACTTCTTCCTCTTCACCTAGAGTCCAAGAAGAAGAACATGAAGAAGTCTTCAAGAAGGTCTCGCTACTAACGCGAGACTATCGGCGGATAGACAAGCCCGGTGACAATACCGGCTTGTGCATGTAAGTCCCTTCTCTCTCCTTTTCCCCCCTCTTATTTTCCTCTTGTCATGCATCGTGAATCCCCTATTCTTTTCATATCATAATCCATAAGAGAAGATACACATAAACATATACATAAGTTTAGGTTTGTATGATTCTATATGGTTTAATAATATCTTATCATCTCTTGTTCAAATTAAAGTATTTTTAATTCTTTGTTCATGACTAGGAATGTTTATTACAAGTTGTGAGAACACAAATTTCATGCCACAATATATCTATAATGTCACATGAAATCGGTTTGTTTATTAAAAGAAAAATAGAAGCCTGCATAAAATACTAGTTAATCTTTCTGCCGATTTTAGTATACACATCAATACCTTTAGCTTTAAAATATTTTTTAGCGCTTCCCAGTATACGGCGAAGGAGACGCGACGAGGCCCGCTACGTATATACTCAGAAGTACATACGCTAAGCGTAACTAAGCAATATAAATACACAAGAGACAAGAGTATAAAAGAACAGCAACTTTATTATTAACATTCTTTGTACAATGCATGAAAAGGAAATACAACTGAAATAAAAAGATGCCTAAACAGTGGCATAACAGGAAATGAAAAGTACAGAGAGGAAAAATGTACAATGAAACTAAAGTGCAGGGTCTTCGGCAAACTGCTCCAAGTCTTCTGCAGATGGCTCGATCTCTGCCGGGTCCGAATCACCTGACGACATTCAAAGAAGAAAGAAATAGAATGTCGTCAGCGAACAGGTCGCTCGGTAAGTCCCAAAGATAAGGTAGGAATAGAGAGTAAGAGAGGAAGATAGTAGCTTTTAATGTTGTATTGTATTGTTGTAATGTTGTATTAACGTTGTTGTTTGTAGCTTGGTACAGAAGAATGCCTGTGTATACGAGAGGGGTCTCAGTATGCTAGAGACCAGAGCAAATGGAAGTACAAGGCTCCGTTATACAACCCGGAACAACGGCAATTGGATTCAGGTTAGGTGTCTTAATCTTACCATCTCGTGCCACCTTTAACACCTTCCGTACCAATCTACCCCTTAAACCCCGCGATATCTTGTTTGTATTGTTATCTTGTAAAATTGTATTAATTGTAAGATTGATTAACTGACTGACCGAAACCATGATATCAGGAAACGGTTATAACCGTAGAGTCATGTAAATGGAATACTGGGAAACATGTAAAAGGAATATCCATGGTTCGGTTCAGTCAAGTAGATTGTTAACTGGATTCTGGAATTCATGTATTCATCTTGAGTTGAAATATAAAGAATATAGATTGACTTGAATCATTTTCAAGTCAGAAATAGTTAGACTCTAACCCGAGTCAGACTAAAAGAAAGTGAGTTGAAGTTCAATAATTGTTAGGGGCCTTATTGTAATTTATAAAACTTGAGGGGGTTTATTGTAAAAATACTATTGTATATTTTTCAAAATACAACTCAAGTATTTAATTATCGTCTTTATGTACATACAACAATTTAATGATCAAGATAAATATGTATACATGTTCGAATAGCATGAAATGGGTCAAGTATATTATTCGAGTAACTACCATAAACAATGCTGTAAAGAAATATTATGTACGACTAATTAATCAAGTTGAACGAATGCGGAATATAAACAGAAATATGGCTCTAAATGTTTTGCATCCGTGAGTTCCAGTTTCACCCAAATACGACTATCGGTTTGAGAGATATATATGTTTTCGTATCGTTGCGCAAAACAGATCAGAATCTGTTCAGCTCCATCATATATTTTTAAAATACAGTTTGAGTTAATTTGCATCAAGTTTTAGGTTACGAAAATTATTAGAAAATTTTAGGTATTTTGAATTACTTTTCCAAAACACCAAGATTCATAAGATTTGGATTTCTAAAGCTCTAGTTATGATCATTTTAATATCAGCGTTTAAAACAGAAATTCAGATTTCTGGACAGCAACTATATATTCTATTGCAAAGCCTATATCAGGTTATTTCATGCATTCCTAAGTAATATAATATACATAAAATTATAGTTCTATAAATGGTGCATCTACACATCTAAATTTTGTCACAAACGGACATCGGGTGTTCGAGTTATGTCCAATTTAAAAACAGTGTGCGAATCGGAACAGATTTTGTCCAGATCCGTCACTTAATATTGTAACGCAGTTTTCTTTATCCTAGATGGGTTTTCAGTAAAACTATAAAACTAAGAAAATCTAGATCATTCGATGTAGATATCAAAAACACCTGAGTTTGTTCAATTTGGATACCGTTATACCAAGTTATATGTCCTAGACGTTGACCGATAACTGCAGTTTTCTGTTTTACGATCAGTGAATAAATACGATGTAATTCCTAAACCGTTATGCGGATCGATCTAAAATTTTTACAGCATGTATAAAATAATATAATCTATCATATATAAATTCCGTGAAATTTTCAGAAGTAAATATTAATTTCTAAAAAATATTTTAAAGCTAAAGGTATTGATGTGTATACTAAAATCGGCAGAAAGATTAACTAGTATTTTATGCAGGCTTCTATTTTTCTTTTAATAAACAAACCGATTTCATGTGACATTATAGATATATTGTGGCATGAAATTTGTGTTCTCGCAACTTGTAATAAACATTCCTAGTCATGAACAAAGAATTAAAAATACTTTAATTTGAACAGGAGATGATAAGATATTATTAAACCATATAGAATCATACAAACCTAAACTTATGTATATGTTTATGTGTATCTTCTCTTATGGATTATGATATGAAAAGAATAGGGGATTCACGATGCATGACAAGAGGAAAATAAGAGGGGGGAAAAGGAGAGAGAAGGGACTTACATGCACAAGCCGGTATTGTCACCGGGCTTGTCTATCCGCCGATAGTCTCGCGTTAGTAGCGAGACCTTCTTGAAGACTTCTTCATGTTCTTCTTCTTGGACTCTAGGTGAAGAGGAAGAAGTGAGAGATAAAAAATGTGAGGAAGGAAAAGATAGAGGAGGACAAATAAAGATGGTGTAATGGTGAATAATAATATATGCATTTAACATGAGAATTAAAAGAGAAATGAAAGGTCACCATTCATTTTGGAAATGAAAGGTCTCATTTGTAGGTTACGAGAAGAATAAAAAATGATAAAAAATAATTGCAAGAATGGGGATTTGAACATGTGACTTATGGAATAACAATGCAAGGGCTTAACCAATGAGCTATAAGGTTGTTCATGCACATATTTAATTAGAATTAAATATATGATGTTGCTTAAAAAGAAAATGGGCTTTTTAGATGGGCTGTAGAGAATAAGAATAATGGATTTGGGTTAAATATTTATGAAAGGAAAAATAAGAATGAGAGGTTAAAAACTTAAATATAAGAAAAAAGAATTTGTACCTAGAAAAAAAATACATAATAGATTGAGGAATAAAATAATAATAAATTTAATTGAAAAAGGAAAATAACAAGTACAAATAAATACGGTATATTATTGAAGAGGGATAATACAAATGTATAAAGATTTTGGGGTCATTACACTCATGGCCTGTATGCTCGACTTTGGAGGATCGTGGGAAGATCACCTACACGTCGTGGAGTTTGCATACAATAACAGCTACCAGTCCAGTATTGGGATGGTATCGTTTGCAGCACTCTATGGTCAAAAATGTCGCTCACCTCTGAGTTAGGGCGATATTGGAGATCGAGAACTCCTTGGACCTGAGATGATCGTGGCAACAGTTGATGTAGTTCGCACGATCAGGGAAAAGATGCGCATAGCCCAGAACCGACAAAAACATTGGGCAGATGCGAAATGCCGACACTTGGAGTTTCAATCTTGAGATCACGTATTCCTCAAGATCTTTCTGAACAAAGTAGTCATTCTCTTTGTACGACAAGGAAAGCTTAGCCTAAGATACATCGGTCTATTCGATATATTGGAACGGGTAGGAGAAGTGGCGTATCGTTTAGTACTACCACCATCATTGGAAGGAGTGCATAATGTATTCCATATATCTTAGTTATGCCATTATGTGCGCAACCCCAACCACATACTGGATCACTCGGAACTCACTGTGCAGACCGATCTGACTTGCGAGCAGTAGTCAGTTGAGATACTAGATCGAAAGAAGAAGATATTACGGAACAAGGTTGTCAAGCTAGTCCGAGTGATGTGGAGAAAAGATCACCAGGAGAATTAACTTAGGAACGAGAAGATAATATGTATACACGATACTTTCATCTGTTTGAAGTTTAGTCCATGTGTAATTTCGAAGATAAAATTTTTATAAGGAGGGTAGGATGTAATGACCCTAAAATCCTTATACAATTATATCATATTCAATATATATATATATAAAGGTGTATTTCATCCCTGACTATGAGTTATAAGTTAAGTTTGTTAAATAAAAATAAGAAGCAACTTATAAATCACTGGTTAATACTCTCCACCACTATTCTTTAGCCTTCATGTTCAAATTCCATCAGCCTCAATTATTTTAATATTTTTTCTTTTTAACTTTTTGGAAACCCAAGAGTTTGCACGAGCATTGCACGAAGAAACGAAGAGTTGCACCAAAATTAAAACCCAGGGCACGAACTTCAAGACCAGAGCTCCAAATCTGGCCGTCCAAAATCAACATTTGGTGCGCCCATTTTTCTCCATGCTCCGCCCGTATGATCTTTGGACTCCTTTCTACTCCTTCTACACTTTGATTTCCTTGCAATTAACCAAAGAGCTGTCAGTCATTTCATCTATCCCATTAACACATTTTAATTCATTTTTTTAATTCATTTTTTTAATTCACACACTCTCATATTTTCCCCTATAAATACCTCGCTATCCAATCAACCTCCTCATTTCTGAAAATCGCTTTAAATCCTTCTCAAAACCCTTAAAGAAATTCTCAAGTGAAGTTGCCGAAGCTCCCGAAGTTGAAGCGCCGTCGATCGAACCTTTCAGTACATCTTGGTCTCGATTCGACCAACTGAGGCATCTTCTTCTCTCGTTCAAACGTGCAACCCGTAAGTCTCCCTAAATTCTACTCCCTTGAATCCAAAACCTAACTCCTCTTTAACTCTACTCTCATAACCCCACTTGTAACCTTTAACTATCATTTAAAATGTAAGTTCTCTTTTCTTCTAGGCTAAAACGATACTTACATGTTAATAATATATAATAGAAAAGATTTTCAAGTTGTATAAAATTCTTAATACGGAAAATTTCATGTCAACATAGTTTAGAATGATATTACACAAAAATACCATAAACTTTACATGTACCGTGTCACGCCCCACCCCCAATAGAGAAAGTATTGTCCGCTCTGGTCTAAACTGCACGATTTTTTCTTCGGAGCGAACCAGACCCGACCAGAGATCACTTCCCCGAAGGTCACCCATCCCAAAACTTTCCTAGCTCGAGTATGGTTAACTACGGAGTTCTCAAGCTCCTATAGTGCCGGTTCACTTAAAAGGCGTCTCTTTATTAAAGAGTGATATCATTCCATTTATAGTACAGATATGCCTTCTTTCAGAATGTATTCCGAAAATTCCCCATTATTCTACAGTGGATCCCACGGACTTAAGAGCTGGCCCCCACGGATTCACGAGGTGGCCCTCGCTCCTTGGCATGACACTTGGCGTGGCACTTATTTCCGTAAGCAAGAACTGGGTCCCGACATCCTTCCCACCTTTGAACAACAGTTCGTCCTCAAACCATAGACCTACTATTGAAGAACCCGGCTTTGATACCATTCTGTCACGCCCCACACCCAATACAGAGAGTATTAAACCGCGCGATTTTGTCCTTCGGAGCGAACCGGACCCGACCAGAGACCACTTCCCAGAAGGTCACCCATACTAGAACTTCCCTGGCTCGAGCACGCTTAACTACGGAGTTCTCAAGCTCCTGTAGTGCCGTTCACTTAAAAAGCGCCTCTTTATTGAATAGTGATATCATTCCATTTATAGTACAAATTTATCCTCTTTTGGAATGTATTCCGAAGATTCCCCGTTATTCTACAGTAGGTCCCACGGACTCGAGAGATGACCCCCATAGATTCAAAAGGTGGCCCCCGTCCCTTGGCATGACACTTGGTGTGGCAATTTGTTCCGTATGGCACGTTGTTCCGTGAGCAAGAACTTGGTCCTTACATACCTTTTAATCGTTATCGTGACATATAGCTTTAGAAAACTCACGCAGTAACGGCCTATCCCACTCACATACACTACGGTTTCATAGCACGATACTATAGTTACATGTTTTTTCTAAAGAAACATATTTCATTAAAATACCATCACTTTCTAAAAATACGGTTTTGAATCGTTATTTTAAATTCTTTACAAATACGTCTCTACAACTCTCGTTAGGGGGTCCGTTTATAGATAGTACGGGTTATCACACATCCTTGCAATAGTAAAGTGAGATGCAGAACTTCTCACGGAGAATTCGATCTTGAAAAGAATAAAATACGGTTTTTACGACTTTTTAAAATAAGTTAAATAGTTGGAAAATTATTTAAATCATAAATCCGTATTTCCAAATAAACCAATTATGAAAACTAGATTTTTAAAATGAAAAGATTAAAGTTTTTAAGAAAATACTCTCAAGTTTCCAAAAAATAGATTTCTCATAAAAATACCATAAACTTTTAAGAACTAAGTTTTATCACTAAAATACCACCAAGTATAAAATACATTTTTATGCAAAAATCTTGACATTTTAATTAATATTTTTATCAAAAATATATTCGAGGCTTTAGGACGAGTTAAAAACTCTCGAGAATTTTTAAATGGCATTTTTATATAAATAGCCTAAAAATCAAAAGACTAGTCCAGATTACGTATTTAGCTTGCAGATTGGTTTGAGTGGTATCTTCTTTTGTCGGTGTCTTAGGGTTGCCGAAGACAATGATGCACTTTTTGCCTCTCCCTAAATATAGATTGTAACTTTATGGTGGAATTATCAATGGTAATTGTTTTTGAAAAAGAAACAAATCTTGTCTTCCATGTGCAACGGTTGTTAATATTTCTCAAGCTTAAGAATTTCAAAAGTTAAATCTATTAATAAGATATGCTTAGATCCTGAACCCAAATTCGAACTTGACTTAAACTCGAACCTAATCTTGAACTTGAACTTGATTATTTGAACTTGAACTTGAACTTGATTATTTGAATTTGAACTTGAACTTGACTTAACCCGAACCATGAATATAACTTGACATGAATTTGACACGAATACTTAAACACAACTTGAACCTGAACTTGTACTCTCTATATTCATGGATTTGGCCAAAACCTATAAACTTGGACTATATAATAAAATACGTGGTGATTAAGGGTAGGTGAGTAAGGAACGTATGTCGTGGCATGAGAGATCACTTTAAAAGACATCTAAACTGAATACCGAGTGTCGTTGTCCCGTGGGTTATGACAGGGCCTTATACTTTCCATTTCCTTTGGTCCACAGGGTAAGTTGAACTACTCTCGTATACACGCATACCTTCTTTATCAAACTACAAACAACCATGTTAGAATAGTTAACCATATACATATAAATGTCATGCTTAAGATAGCTTTACATACAACCTTACATGTTCATTACTACTTGGTTTTCTGTTCATTTTACATACCTTCAGTCATCCATATTTTTTTTCTTTTAAGGACTTACCGAGCGCTAGTTCGCTGACGACATTTCTTTCCATTTCTTTTTCTTGGAATATTTGTCAGGTGGACAGAATACTAAAGAGATAGAACCAAGCCAGGAGGACTTGGACCAGTTCACCGCCCAACCTGATTACTATTTTCCTTTCTGCAGTTATTTTCTGTATTCCATTGTTTAGGCACCTTTTCAGTTATTGTATCCTTTATTTCAGATATCTGTAATTTAAAGTTTGAATGTAAATAAAGTTGCTGTTAATTTTAATTACTCTTGTTAATTCTTGCATGTTGTTATATTGCTTAAAAACGCTTAACGTGTTTATTAAGAAAAATGACTTTCTCGTGGTAAATATGTTGCTGGCCTCATCACGTGTTGTCACCATCTTTTGGAAAGCGGGACGTGACACTTCCTTCACGCGTAAACCGTAAACTTACTTCTTTAAATACAATTTGCTTGACAACGACTTTGTCATATACAGGCTCTCTAATTTCAAGCATAAACTTGCCGTAGAAGTCTCCTTCAAGACGTTGAACATCATGTTATCATTATGACAAAGTTTTATCGTGCATTGTGCCTTCTGATCCAATTCTGCTCATGCAGCATTTGTCATGTTTGTAGGTTTATTACCGCCAAATACTTTAGACAGTCCTTCCTTCACCAGAAGTGTCTTAACCCTTCTCTGCCACGTCGAGAAGTTCCGTTTCTCATTAAATTTCTCCACCTCGAATTTCATGCTATTGATCTTGTTATCCATTATCCTTAACTCTGAAGTGATGACATTCCCATCAACAATAACCAAAATTTCCAAAATACTCTCCCCCCCTCCCCTCCAAATTTGGTTCATGCAAAACATCATGGTTTTGTTTTTGGTTGATACTAGCAGGGCCCCCGGCAATGCACGGGATTCACATGTTAAATTTCATAGTTGATTTTTAGCAAAGTGAAGTCATAAATTAAGCCAATTATGTCGCATTTGTTTAGCTTAAATGCCTCTAAAATTCATATAACTCGAAAATATATATCGGTTGGAAATATGCCCCAACTTTACAATATTCGTATTTAGTTATCGTATACGACACGAACAGAGATACGGGTAGATATCAAACATGAAAATTTATATCCATATTTAATAAAAATTGAATACAAATACAGATTCCATTCAAACTGTCCATATCCTTTTACATCCCTAATAAAGATAGTGATGGCAAACTAAACCTTCTCATCCGGAATATAAATGTGTGAGTATAAATATAAAGGGAAGGAGGCAATGCAAGTTCTCTAAAGTAGCAAGGACAAAAGCTTAGTTTTCCGGCCCAAAACAATTAACAGCCATTATAAGAAAAGGTCCAAATGCAAATTCATTAAAATGTAAAGGGCTGGAGTATGTTTTCCATCACAAACCGACAAAAATTTGTCGGATCTGGGGCAGCCATGCGTGTGTGTGAGTAAATGGGTTATCAGCTAGCTGGCTGATATTAAACCGTTAGCTAGCCTATTACATAGCCCAGACCGACCGTCAAATTGACGGTCCGCACCGGCCATCTTGTTCTACACAGAGTGATCTATGTGTATAAAATTTTAATCACCTTGACACTATCTATGTCTTCGATCAAGTGTCTTCAACATATGACATTTTTATTGTGTTTAACAGCCAACCATTTTTTAAACACTTGATCCATCACTTGTAACGCATCATATCGATCAATATTTCACACACATAGATCGTTCCATGTGTGGAACAAGTTGGCCAGCGTGGATCATTGATTTAACTGTCGAATTCAGTTATGTAACAAACTAGCTGACGGTTTAATTTCAGCTAACTAGCTGATAATCCGTTCTCTCTCTACACACACACACAGGGGCCCATACGAATGCACGGGTCCGTGAAAAATGTTGCAAAAATTTCATTTTGATATTTTTCATGATCTACGACGGATGTAAATAAATCATATAAAAAATGTTACAGGATATTAAAAATTTATGACAACTAAATACAGAATAATCATGACAATATAAAAAAGACATTATGCCACAATTTATATCGATATTGTGCTCTATATATTTATCGTAGCGATTTACTTACTTGAGAGGCTGATGTTTTGTGAAACAAAATTGCAAAGTACGTTGATTTTATCAATTTTGTTTTAATTTAAAAACCACACAAAATATAAGCAAAATTGGATCTAAGATTGCTACATCATGATTACAATCACATGATGTAACTCAATAAATGGGAAACACTCTAATAATCATAAAGGCATATTCTTCAGTCAACTATCTTTTTTTTTGAAACGTGCCGGATCGCATCAAGTTTAATACTATTGACCGCAACTTTATATAACTCCAAGATATAAATCAGTTTAGATAACGTATCTAAATTTAATCAATTTCAAGTAGAAAGAAATATATGAGAAACCGAATCAAATGAAATTTTCAAACAAAAAAGGGAGCAAAATCTAATTTTCCAATCTTTTGGCTAAATCGATAAACATAAAAGGGGCCGCATGTAAATTCCTTTTAAAATGGATCAAATGAAAATTTTCTTAAAACAAAAAGAATGAGCAAAATGGTTTTTCCCATTGACAGAAACCCTCTGGTCTCGAAGCGGTTGTCAAAAAGCCTTTGAAAATTTTTCATGCGGTGTCTGTATAGTTGTCCGCTATATCTAAGTAGGTCGTAGATATCGCAGACAACTGCATAGATATTACAGACAGCTGTATAGATATCGCATAATAATTAGATATAGCAAGCAGCTATATATGTACCGCAAGCAAGGGGTTATTTGACAATGAAAAACTTTTGATGGGATTTTTGATAACCGTTTCGAGACCATGAGGTTTGTGAGTCGAAAAAAGGGTTTGGACAATTTACCCAAATAATAAACATTAAGCAGGTGGATAAAAAGTAATATTCTAGTCAAAATTGACAAATTAAACAGGGTCATTTTCAGCCTATGGACATCACACAACTGCCTGGACCATGATGCTTGGCTCAGAAACATTCTGAGGTCCGGTTCCATAGCAACGATTCCACAAAATTGAACTACTTTTCACATCATCGATATCTAACCAGAAAAGTGATGACACCTTGTCTTGGCTTTTTTCTGTTGATTTCTCTGGTCAATCTTAGCCCCAATTAGACAACATGTCAACAAAAAATTTCTTCATCACCATTTTATTAAAAGAGTGTGTTATCTAATTAATATTTTGTGTGTATTTTAAGTCATAGGTTACCCTATCAAGTCAGAAGCATGAGTTTACATTGGAGACTTCTGGGAAGATGACAATCATAAAATATTATAGTGAATTTGTCATGATTTTGTCTTCCTATTTCTTGGAATATATTATGATAAAATATTGACACATATATAACAACTGATAATATTTGTGTTGAGCTTGACACATATTATATCCAAATTCTTGGCACTTGATGGGCGATATAAATTAATAGGTTTTTTCTATATGTCACCCCAAAATTTTCATATTTCTAAATTTCATCCCTAAAAGTTAATATTTCAAAATTTCACCTCTAAACCCTTAAAACCTTGAAATTGTTCATATATTTTCCCTTAATTAATTTTGCAAAGTATAATATATGAATATTCTAGTACTATATTTAACATACCGTTAAGTAATTATTAAAAGCTAAAAATACCCTTAAAGCCATCTTCTTCCAGGGTTAGGGTAGGATTTCTCTTCAATTTCAAATTAGGGTTTTTCTTTACATAAATTATGGCTTTTCCTCTTCACACATTCATTTGTTGTAGATATATAGACTAGATTATGCTTCTATTTTTTTTTTATCAATTTCGATAACTCAAAAATAAAAGAATAATACTTTTTCTACCGGTGCGGTGGAATCCATATCTGCTACATGGATTCTCATTGGATACAAAATGGGGTATCTGATACAAGTATCTAGATAGTGTATAACATGGCCGCCTTGTATCCAATGGGAATCCATATAGTGTGCATGGATTCTACCGCAACTATAGGAAAAGCATTACTCAAATCAGGAGGCGAATGCAGAGATTTTGGTCAGTGGGGAAAAAATAATGATAATAATGTTCTATTGAAAAGTCCTGCTGAATAATATATAAAAAATATTATACAATTTAAAAAGTAAAATATAAACTTTAAAATAATTTAAGTGTTTTGGTAATTTCCATATTATAAAGACAAATTAGAACTCATACCATTAACATTAACATTAAGTATCTCTAATATTATAACTAGAACCTACATGTCACCTTCTTAATTTTTAAAAGAAATTCCAGAAAAGAAAAAAACTTCTTTATCTCTCTAAATTTATGCTTTACATTTTTTTCTTAGATATCTCTCTCTCTCTCTCTCTCAATTTGTGTTTTGCATTCATTCTTCACAAGGCTCAATACACATATGCAAGAAATCTAATAAAAATAAATAATGCAAACATTAGGAATTGGCGTTTACATTCATTTTGCACAAGCGTCAATACACACATACAAAAATTCTAGTAAAAATAAATAAAACAAATACTAGGAATTGAACCCATAAGCTTCAATTAGGCAATTGTGCGACTTACCATTTAGGCTAAACTCTAATAATAATGTTATGCAGCATAAGAGTATCTATAAAATATATTCCAAAGTATAATACTTTTTTACTGCCGATATAGATATTTTGTTATTTGGAAAAAATTTAGTGGGGGCAATTGCTCCTGCTGGTTCCCATGAGATCCGCCCCTAGACTTGAATGATCTTAAGTTTTAAATATTTGAAAAAAATCATACCCCATAATAAGATTGAAGATAAAGAAAGAAAAGTAAGGAGTTTCATAATTCTTAACGGGAAAGAAAAAGGAAACACACTTATAACTCAAGATCTGATTAAAACAATTTAACCCTAGTTAAATTCGAATGGAATATAGATAAAATGAGTTTTTTTTGGATAACGTAGAAGTTTTAGGGATGAAATTTAGAAATTTGAAAGTTTTGGGGGAGGTAATATATATATATATATAACCAAAATAATAACATTTTAGAGTGAGTTTGCCTAAAATGCTAGACAAGATATAGAATATAAGGATATGTACTCAGTTTCATAAAAAAGCTATTACAAACTATCATTAAATGATGCTGTGTAAAGTATAAACAACAATGATATTTAACACACGCTTTAGTTTCAATGTTAAGGAGCATGAACTTCAAGAGATACAACAAATAACAAGAAGAAGAACACCGACAAGCCTTTAACCTTTAATTTCTTATTTGTTTCCGAAGAGTAAAAGATGCGTTTTTCGCTAGAAAGGATTAAAAGTAGAAATTATATCTTTGTTTCTCCCAGAAAACAAAGCAGGAGTAGCTTGATAAAACCGCAATATACGAGAATAGGGAACGTCACCCGCTACAAGTGAAAAAACAAAATATTGACAAGGCAAAGTCAGCCGAAGAGGGAAAAAAGGTATTTATAAGAAACTATGCAATTCAAGAATGGCGATGTTGTAAAGTGAGACTCATATATTAGCAAAAGGCGCAAAGTACAAAACCCAACTCTTGGAGGTGTTACCTTAGAAATTGAAAGTTTAAAGTAGAAGAACTGCGACTTCAAACACGACCTATGAAACAGCTGACATATTATACTGTATGATTGCATGCAACAAAAAATGGAAGCTCGTTCGATTCCTGGGCAGATGTTCCAATGAAAGAAGCATATCCATTCCCATACAAGTAAGGTCAGGAAACAGAATCCTCACTTCCCCAAACTCACAAACTCCACGGTCACAGTCAAACTTTGTTCCTCTTTGACCAAAATAATTTAACTTCCCCTACACCCACTCAATCTCACCCGGACTGGGCCCCACGCACCAACGCCGGGTGAAAAAAACGGGCGCAACGTCTCGCCCCCTTTCTCCTCCTTCCACCACAAGTTAAATCCCTCTTCTTCCCCCAAAATAATTAATAAGAAACCCTAACGAAATCTAGGGTTTCCTTTGATGATCAGATCGTGAGGGATCGCGATGGGCTGCGTCCTCGTAAAGGGAAGCGCCGGCAAGGAGGCGGCGTCGCCGCCGATCGAGCGGCGGAGCGACGGCCACGTGTCGTCCAGCCGGAGATCCCAGTCGTCGGTGGCGAAGGTCGAGGCGGGAGCTGCTGCTGCGGTGGCGGCGGCGGCCGGGGAGGAGGAGAAGCGGAGAAGGCGGAGGGCGGCGAGGCCTGGGGGGAATGTGCCCGGGCACGTGAAGGGGGAGCAGGTGGCGGCGGGGTGGCCGGCGTGGCTATCGGCGGTGGCGGGGGAGGCGATCAAGGGGTGGACCCCACGCCGAGCCGATACATTCGAGAAGCTCGATAAGGTAATCTCTTGATCTGAATGGAAAGTTGGTATTTTTATTAGATATCTCGATTTAGGAAGAACTAGATAGTTACAGAGAGCAAATTTAGTAAATTGGAGTAACATTGTTTGGTAGTCAGCATTATTTACATGGAAGCATGTGATTTTAAGTAGTTGGCAGTCTACAGAAAGGAAACTCTAAGTTGAGAGAACTTGAGATTTAAACTTAGGTTGATTTAGAAAAAGCATACTCTGTTTTGATTCCGAAAGAGGTGGTCCCAAGTTTCGAAAAATGAAAGTTCAGTATGTTTTAAAAGTGAAATTTCAGTAGGGTTTAGAAGCCGATTAGTGGGAAGCAAAATTTCTAAAACTACATTTTGGGTTAGTTGCATATAAGAAGTAGCACCCTTCATCTATACTACATACACCACTTTTAAGCCTTCAACCGGCTTATTAGCACCTGGCAACCCTGTGATCTGTTAGCTGAGCTGAAATAAGCGGTGGTAGGTGCTATTAATTCAACTGAGAGGTTATAGAAATGCTATCTGACGTATTGATTAACGGTGCTATATGCAAATTAATCCCTGTTGTTTATGCAGGAAAACATCATATTTTGCCCTTTTGATTCTTTTTGAAAAAAGCACTATGGTAAAATCATTTAAACTGGACATTATATATCTGTTTGAGTTGAATGTTTCTAGATTACATTATCATGTAGCTTATGCGCTTTGGAATTTGGTTAGGATTTACTGAAAAAAAGATGCTAGATTAAAAAGTAAAAAGGTAACTAAAAATTTGATTCATATTAGGAACATGAGATTTCAAATTTGGCGATTCTCGGAATTTGCAGTTTCTGCCAGTCATTTTAACAAGTAATACGTAGAAAAACGTATTAAATTTTCAAGAATCATGGTCTACCTGACAATCCAAAATTGTCCAAGTTATCTAGCTGCACATCTAAATTACATAGATTCTTGTCGTCCTAACTTCCTAGATAGCTCTAGGGATGAGTTGGAAAGATCCAAAGATAATATTTGAAATTTCCTTGTGAAGCCAAATAGTCACGCACCTGTATTATTTCTAAAAGGATGTGTTTCTGATGTCTAGATTGGGCAAGGGACTTACAGTAATGTTTACAAGGCAAGAGATACATTAACAGGAAAAATTGTAGCCCTGAAGAAGGTCAGGTTTGATAATTTGGAGCCAGAAAGTGTGAAATTTATGGCACGAGAAATTCTCATTCTACGACGGTTGGATCATCCCAATGTAGTGAAGTTGGAGGGGTTAGTTACATCAAGAATGTCTTGTAGCTTGTACTTAGTGTTTGAATACATGGAGCATGATCTCGCTGGTCTTGCAGCCAGCCCGGGAATCAAGTTCACTGAGCCTCAGGTTTGATTTTGAAAATGGTACCACAGGTTCTTTTCTTTTAGAATAATGCATTATGTTAATATTTCAAACTGCATTTTGAACAGGTTAAGTGTTATATGCACCAGTTATTGTCGGGCCTTGAGCACTGTCACAATAGAGGTATTCTGCATCGAGACATCAAGGGATCAAATCTTTTACTCGACAATAGTGGAATGCTTAAGATTGCAGATTTCGGGTTGGCCTCATTTTATGATCCAAACCACAAGCAACCGATGACTAGTCGGGTAGTTACTCTTTGGTATCGACCCCCTGAGCTTCTATTAGGGGCCACTGATTATGGTGTTGGTGTCGACCTATGGAGTGCAGGGTGTATTCTAGCTGAACTTCTGGCTGGAAAACCGATTATGCCTGGCCGAACCGAGGTGAGTACAATTTCTTGTTTTTACTGTGTGTCACATGTGCTAGCGTCTCTAGTCTATACTGTTTACTATTTGCTTTCACTTTAGTAGTTCTTATTTTGTCTATGAGACCTGGAATAACAAGTTATTGCGATGGACGTTACAGTTTTTAAATCCACCTCAAAGGGTTTGCATTAGTAATAATAAAAGAACTTTATTGCTTTTCACAATTTTGTTTTTTTAACCTCGATATGTACACCTATTGATTCAAATGTGTGTTACTTGAGGATCAAGTATTCTAGAGGTTGTAATTGGAACCTAGGCCTTACATTCTCTGACTGAGTTTTCACACTATGTTGTAGATGGATCTATGGATAGCTCCAATCTGTTTGGAATTCATTTGCATGGATGGGCTGGCTCATGGTTGGTGTTCATTGTCACTGCCAAGTTAGGAAAACCATTTTCTGATCCCGGCTTATTATCGACTTCTTAATAACACGATTAAAATTGAACACATGGTTAATCTAGTCATGAATGGTACTCTTTTTTGTATATACAAAATCAAATTGATTGGATACTTCTTGCATTAATGAGAAGCACCTCTACTTCATCTAGTAATTGACAAAAAAAATATATATGGAGGATGAACTAGATGATTGTCGATTGATCCACCTTTACTTGTCTTGGCTCCACTTCTAGTATACATGTGCTGTGCATGTGCATTAGAGCTATGTTATATGCATTTTTGCTATGAGGGGCTGTGCAAATATTGGGAACGAAAAATAACATTAGAGAATTGTTTGCTTTTCCCCCCGTTATTGATGTTTACTTTTACCGTCAGAATAGGTCAAAAAAGAGCAAACATTTACTAAGAAGCCAAAATCATTAAGCTATGTTCTTGCTTAGTAGGTTGAACAGCTTCACAAGATCTTTAAGCTCTGCGGTTCCCCTACTGAGGAGTACTGGAAGAAGTCAAAATTGCCACATGCAACAATATTTAAGCCTCAACAGCGATATAAACGCTTCATAGCAGAGACATTTAAAGATTTTCCACCGTCTTCGTTGCCACTAATTGAAACTCTCCTTGCAATTGACCCAGCTGACCGTCAAACTGCCACTGCTGCACTAAGGAATGAAGTAAGTTTCTGACCATTGTGATCTTATTACATTTCTTTCAGAATCAGATTTATCCTCTTTTAATTTTTCTTTTTTATTTTTTGGGACAGAAGTCGACAGATGAATTCAAACTGTGCTAGTTACCGGCATCGTACACCATACTAATTAGGAATATGCAATTAAATTCAGCATAACTAGCTATTTCCTTTCATGCATGCATCTAAAAATGACCTCACAATTGAGGAACATTTAGGACTCTGTGATCTTCATTAGATTTCCATGTTTGTAAGGTGAATATCCAACCCTTGCTTGCTCATTATATGAAGCATTTGCAACTTGGATGCTTTTAACATGATTGCTATTCTTCATTCTCATATGAGTACTCCATTCGATAAATTTCAATAAAATGCTGTAAACTGGACCTTTCATATCCTTTTAATGCTCTTAGCACCAATTTGGAGCTTTTTTTTTTCTGACAAGGAAAACCAGTGGCCTACATAGGAGGATAGTGTATAGTCATGCATGTAATTGTTTCAACGTCATTGATGCATTATCCTCTACTTTCAGATTTATGGGGCTTCCTGGCATTCCTTTTTTGGACAACTGAACTCTTTCACACTTCAAGCTAATTTTCAAAACAAATGAAGTCCGATTCTTTCGTTTCTCTTGTTGCTTGTACTCTGAACATCCTTATTCCTTTTTGATGTGGTTTTCTCACACCAAAATGCCATGGGATTGACTAGGTTCTTTAGTGTTTTTGTTTTGTTTGAAGGGTTGCCTGCTGTTGACTACCAATTTTTAGAAGTGTGTATTAGGCTTAGAACAAATTTGTCGACTGCTATCTTCTCAATAGCAATTTAAACCTAGATAACCTGGTTTGGAAATGGACATTGGAAAGTTTGTTAGTTTACCTGGTCATTGCATTGTCACCATCGCGTGTTTCAATCTTAGATGCTAGCTGCACGACTGGTTTGCTAGGTATGTCTTCCACCAGTTTGTCCTATGGCACAAACAAATAAGTTTCCATGTTTATTGTCGTAGACAATTAACACTTATAGTGATGGGAACGGTAAAAAGATGCCCTTCACACCAGTTCCCTTTTCGACAACAGTTATGGTGGGTTATAGAGATAAAAAGGATCCCGACGATATAGGATTTGAATAATTATCAGGGAAGCAGTCATGGCTGGATCTCCTCAAAATAGTCTCTCTTGCTTTTTGAAGTGAACTGATGCAAACCACTAGCCATTGATGACAATCAATTTTTATGTAGTAATAGCTAATAAGCTGGATTATTGAGTTCATTACTTAACACTAATTGATTCATGTTGCTGTTATTGTGTTCCATTTGAAAGAGTACTAACGTGAAGAGGGATTTTGTTGGACTAAAAAACAGTACCTTTTCTTGTAATATTGTTTTTAACTTTTTCTAGGTTTAGGTTTGTAAAAACATATAGTTGCTTTGAAAGCAGGAAAGCAATTTTGGCAGCATTTTTTCTGTGTTTCACACTTTCACACATTTTTTGGCTCTAATATTTCTGACAGGAATTTAAAATCTAAACTTGAATTGCCCATGTCTACCTTTTTTACTACAGAAGGACAACATCAGGTTTCATAGAACTCCCAACTTTGTCACTCTTGTGGGCCATTCTTACTTTTTATACTTACCCTTGACAGTGTAAATATGTTCACCTCTATGTAGCATACTAATTCTGCTACATCTCATTTTATATCTGAGAAACTGCGCATAAATGTCAACCAACATTAGTCTTAGCAAGTTCTGTTGTATATTATGCTAGGGTATTCATTTCGGAGCTTGTAAGCTCTTCATGTGCAGAAAATCAGATCGGGATGCATAAGACATTTTCATGACATATTGCTTTTGCTTTTGAAGTTCTTTACCACTCCACCTTATGCATGCGAGCCTTCAAGTCTTCCACAATATCCTCCAAGCAAGGAGATGGATGCTAAACTAAGGGATGAAGAGGCTAGAAGGTTTGTGTTCATTAACTTGTTGATTTCTTCGATATGCATATTATTGACAACTCTTTCGTTGGAGCTGAATCTTTTGAATTTTCTCACGACATTTAAAAATTGTTTTTCTCAATTCTATTTATGTTCCATTACCGGTCATACTTTGGAATGAGATATCTAATCAACGTGGATTTCTCCTTACAGAAAGCTCCAATTTAAATGTCCTTTAGATACTTGCCATGATACTTTGTAACATAGTATTTCATACCCGCGATAAGAAATCCTTGAGAATTTATCAAGTGATGCATTAATTTTTGACATTTCATACTTTCCATTATTCATCTCTCCATTTAAAAGCCATTGTCCCATTCAGTTTAGTTTAGTTTATGTTTTTCCTTGCAACCTATTAGACTTTTCTCTTTCCAATTCCTTCTTTGTTATTTGAGTGTGGTGCCTTGTGCTTATCCTAAATGAAAGCGACTTCTACTATTTATGACTTGTGATGGCATACTTAAACCAGCATTTATGACTGTAGATTGAGAGCTGCTGGCAGAGCCAATGGTGATGGTGCAAAGAAGACACGTACACGGGATCGAGCTCCTAGGGCAGTTCCTGCTCCCGAAGCTAACGCGGAACTCCAAGCAAACCTTGATGTAAGCTGTTCTACTCTGCCTTCAACTATCCTTTTATTTCCATTTTTTTATATTTCTGTTGAAGCAAACTAATTTACTCTGCGAAGCAATCTAAATACTAGTTTCCCCCTTATGTCCAGAGTTATTTTTCATTAAAATATCAAGCAGGATATAAACTGTAGATTTACATAGGCACTCCATATTATATTAGAGCAGGACAAAATGGTGAAAAGTTCACATAATAAATCCATGATTCCACGAGTTTGGGTGTTGAGCAACCACCCAAATACACACTTGCAAGTATCTTACAATTCCATAAATAAATGAGTTTACGAACACAACTATTGTGTATAGAGTGGTGCAAATACATTTGTATTCGGTCTCTGTCTTTAAGCACTTGGTTTAATTCATAGTGGAAAAAAAATCTGCTGTAACCATGGCAGATAAACAATAAGCTTATATTCCACCACAAACAATACTGGCTTCTCCTAATGTTTCATGCACTACCATCAATGGAAGTTTAGAAACTTTCTTCTTCAATTGTTGTCAGAGACCTTCCATGGTTCTATGCCTAAAATGAATTCTAACATTATCATCTAAGCCTTCCTCAGTCATATTAAGTGTAACTTACATCAAGGCTTTACAATTTTGACAAGAGCTCTATAACTGCTGATCTGATGTCAACCATCTCGTAATCAGTGCCACATTTCTGAGGGGAAAACTAAGAACAAGTCCTAAATAACAGTGTATGCCCTGCAGACCATCATTATCCGGGGAAAGAAAACAAGTTGGAAGACAAATGAATCATGATACATTATGTATAGGGAGTCATATTCAATTCTAAGTCTCTTAACGCACAAATAGAGTCCTAGTATGAGATTCATCTGCAAACTTCTTTTTCATTTATTTTTCAAAGGGCTAAATTACATTGAAATCCTTGTTGTTTTTCATTAATCTACCTGTAAGTATCTAAAGGGAATTACGTTCAATTCCCAGTCTCTGACGCACAGATGAAGTCCCACTATGAGATTCATCTACAAACTTCATTTTCATTTATTTTTCAAAGGGCTAAATTACACCGAAATATCCTCAACTGTTGTTGTTTTTCACTATATTACCTATAAGTTTTTTTATTACAGTAAACTCCCTTAAACCTTGGTTTTAAGTACCCTGTTAAAATACCCTTAAATGTAGCACTTTAAGGGACCTTACCCGTAATTTAGCCTTTCAAAAGCATATGGTATATTAATTTTTCTTGTTTCGGGGAAATAAACAGCGAAGGCGTCTCATTACACACGCCAACGCCAAGAGCAAGAGTGAAAAATTCCCTCCCCCTCACCAAGATGGAGCTCTCGGCTACCCGTTAGGCTCATCTCACCACATGGACCTCGCATTCGATCCCCCCGATCCTTCATCATTCTCTACAGTGTTCCCCTACCAAAAAGGACAGCCCGCTTCGACTTGGTCGGGCCCATTAATAGACCCAGCAGCCATTGGAAATCCAAGGCGGAAAAAGCAAGGGCTCATTCGAACAAAAGATAAGAATACTTCTCGAGTCAAATAGAGAGCAAAGAATCATCGCGAATTTATTTTTTATTGGATGGAGAGGTGAAAGATAAGAGTTATTAATTTATTTTACTGTTATAATTTTCTTTTTCCTTCTCTATTCCATATATTTTTTTGTATGATTGGGTACCGTAAGGTTGGTAGGGTGTAGGGAAGGTAGGGTGTAGGGGAGGGTACTTCGTCACCTTGTATATTTTAATTTTTTTCTTGTCATTTTAATTTTGAGTAACTGGATGATGTTTTGAGTGGTAAGGTAATAAATTGTAATGGAATCTTGTAATCTATTTATAGGTAATAAATTGTAATGGAATCTTGTAATCTATTTATATTTTCTTTTGTAAACCTTGTCTAGACTTCTTGTTTACTTGATATGTTCAATTTTTGATTTATTCCTCCTGTGTATGATAGAGAGAATCTTCGCGAATTAATTTTTAACTGGATATAGGGGTGTGAGTGATTGATTTTATTTTACTGTTGTTTCTTTTTACTTTTCTGTTCTGTAATTTTGTATGGTTGGGTATGATAAATTTGGTGTGGTATTTTATATGTTTTTCCAAAACCTTGCTGAGACTTGTGTGTCTTCAGAATTATTTGGTGTTAACCATTAGTCTGTAAACAAATTCCTGGGCCAGGGAAGTGAGCAAATGAATTACACTGAGTGGAGAGTGATTCTAATTCAAATATGATGTCTGATTTGTAGAGATGTTATATGATGTATTTATGTGCTTGAATATAATTTCAATAGCAGAATCATCATTCTTTTTCCTCTCCTTTTGATCTATAGTTCATATTAAAGCAAATGTAGGGAAGAAGTGGAATTTAGTACGGCCTTTGAAATTATCTTTGTTTCAAAAGTGATATTTGTTTTCAGCTAGGATTACTGAAGCAATCATATCTTACAATTGATCCAATTTTTTTTATTTTTAAAAGAGGTTTATCTTTATATCTTTTGTTGTTATCTTGTCTTGAACCATATAGAAGGCAATACTATTACTTACCTTCTAGGTTTTAGGTTATGAATCAGCCTGTTTGTAGTTTTAACCATCTTAATTGCATTCACCAACCATATGTTTGTCTCTTTAATAAAGTTTCACTTGTGAAATTTGATGACCAACCATTTTGGCAACTTGACCTAGTTTTGCATTAGGTTGCCAACAGAAGCCGAGTAATCTAAAGAGCCAGAGAATTTTGTACACCTGAGACACAAAAACAGTCATTTAGCTTGGATTATTACTTTCTGTTCTGACTTAGATATTCACTAATTTACCTATACTTCTTTGATGCCACTAGTTTTGGCTAAATAGCAAGAAAACCCTTTAGTTTGAAAACATGCACTTTACATAATTCAACCCTTAAAACGTTGTATTTTATGTTGGTTATTCCTGAAAACCCACCGTTGCCGGTCCCAAGTCCGGATGAGAAAGGGTGAGGGTTGTGGTAGGCTTGTGACAGCCAACGTAAAACTTTCATTCTATGGCATGAACCATAATAAGAATATCGCCCTCAGGACGCGCTACATTGGATCCTCGGTGTAGTGTTAAGTATGCAAGGGTTTCTAGGTCGTCATCCGGAAGCGGCGCGCTACATCGGATCCTGGATGTAGTGACAAATAAATAAGGGTTTTATAGAATCCGTCTACCTTCTTAGAATATAGGTTCTCTTACAGGTAGACTAACAGAATTAATGGAAGTGATGATTAGGAGGAGAGTTGGTATTATGTGTTTGTAAGAAACTAAGTGGGTATGTGAAAATGGTAGAGTCATAGAACCTGGGGGTTATAAGCGTTAGTATACGGATAGAGATAAAAATCGTAATGAGGTAGGCGTAATCATAGATAGACGGTTGCTTGAGGATGTAGTTGAGATTAGAAGAAAAGGTGATATAATTTTACTGGTTAAGATTATTCTAGATGGGGAGATCCTTAATATTATTAGTGCTTATGCACTACATATAGGTCTTGATGACGCTAATAAACGTCTATTCTGGAAGGATTTAGACGAGATGGTGCAAAAGATATCTAGTGGAGAGAAATTATTTATTGGTGATCTCAATGGACATGTAGGTACTAGTTGTAGTAGATTTGATACTATCCATGGAAGTTTTGGTTTTGTATAAAGGAATGAACCAGGCAGCTCGATTCTATATTTTGCCTTGTCTTAAAACTTGATCTTAGCAAATTCTTGGTTTAGGAAAATAGAGTCTCACTTATCACCTTTAGTAGCGGATCAAGTGCAAATCAAATAGACTTTTTTCTGACGAGAAGAATAAATAGAGATTATTGCATTGACTGTAATGTAGTGCCAGATGAGAGTACCACTCAACATAGACTTTCAGTTCTAGATTTTCGATTTAGAAGAGCATCTAGGAAGATTAGACGTAAGGTAATACCTAGAATTAAGTGGTGACGACTGAAAGAAGGCAGCCAAAAGACTTTTATAGATCATGTAGTTCAAGAGACGGATTGGCAGTCTGAAAATGATTTAGACAGAACATGGAACAAGATGGCTAGTTGTATCAAGAGGGTAGTTAGAGATCTACTTGGTGAGTCGAGAAGTGGTGTTCCACCATCTAAGGACACATCATGATGGAACGAAAAAGTAAAACCTGCTATTAAAATTAAGAGAGATTCTTATAAGGATATGAAGAAAAACAGAGATGCATAGAGATTTGAGAAGTATAAAATGGCTAAAAAGAAAGTTAAGAAACCTGTTCGGGAAGCTAAAGCTAATGTCTGTAAAAAAAGTGTACGAGAAGTTGGACACTAAGGAGGCTGAAAATGATATATACTGGATTGCTCGGATGCGGGAAAAGAAGACCCGAGACTTATGTGCAGTAAAGTGTGTTAAAAATGAAGATCAGAAGATTTTAATTCAAGATGAGAATATCAAGAAAATATGGAGAGATTATTTTGATAAATTGTTCAATGAGAGATTTATTAAGAATTTGGATGAACTTGTCATTCAATTTCAAGATATAAACCGTGATTTCATGCGTAAAATAAGAATAATAGAGATTAAAGAGCCTTTGAAGAGAATGAAATCAAGAAAAGCGGTTGATTCAGATGAGATTTCTATCGAGATTTGGGGATGTTTAGGAGAAATTGGCGTTAAATGGCTGACGGATTTGTTTAATAAGATTTGGCAGACCAAAAAAATACCAAATGAGTGAAGGAAAAGTACCCTTGTACCTATCTATAAAAACAAGGGTAACATTCAAAATTGCTCAAATTACCGTAAAATAAAACTTATGTGTCACACTATGAAGGTTTGGGAGAGAGTGATTGAACACATGCTAAGAAAGGATATTAAGTGTCACGCCCCGCTTCCTAAAATACGGAATACGATGGGTGACTAGATCAGCCATGCTCCTACGGTCATGGAATAATCCCGTCGTAGTCACACTTCGGTTTCTAGCATTACATGGTAGTCAGTAAACAGTATTTGAGTAAAGGAAAATCACAGTTCACAACTTTATTACATTGCAATAAAAGAGTTCGAGATACATTTATTTCGCGGAATAAAATAACTAACCAACAAAACAAAGTGCAGAAAGCAAAAGAGATGGCGCTGATGAAGCAGTCTAGATCTCCGTGATCTCGAAAGGCAGGTCCTGCCTCTGGGCTGGATCCACTTCGTCCTTTGGGCATGCACACTCAGGTCGTCAGGACGACACATATAGCAATAAATATATATATGATGGGCATGCAATATTATTAAACATGAGGAGTACAATGAATTGTAGAACATGAGTAAAATAAAAATTGACTGATATGAATAGTGCAATGTAGGTATTATTTACCGCCGAAAACAGAGACGAAACCGTGTAGGTCGTCTTGCCTGAATTTAGGGGCAGATGCTATTCAGTTTTATCCATCCACCTCTCCGAAGATGCCAAGTTGATTTATGGCACCGTATATCGAAGGTTTAGACGGATGCGGCCGATGTAGCAGATTTCGTCAGATTCCTCCTCATTGTGATGGGTTTTTGATTGTGGGGACGCTCTTCCCTGCAGGCGCAAGCCCTTGCAGTTAATTACATTACCGCATCGCGGCAACCACTTTCTCCTGCTCCAGAAGGACACTTCGTGTCATGTGTGTTTGTTTTATTTTTTTTATTTTTTCGTTGCCCGTGGATTGTATACGGAGACTAATTTATGTTGTCGCCCGTAGGGCGTGGATTAGTCCGAATCCGTATTTTCTTAGATTTGGGTTTTGGTTTTTTTTAAGAATCGGTAACCTCTTTTGAGATTAAGATCAACTTAAACGTTGTTAAAGATACGTTAGTCTAATTTTAGACTAAGATCTACTCAACGGGGGTTCAGGATCATTTAGATCCGACGACAAAGCATTTGGGCTCTATCGTTTTAGTTTAAGGACGCTGCGGTCCATAAATTTAAGGACATCATAGTCCATGGAGTTTAAGGACATCATAGTCCATAGTTTAAAAACGTCATAGTCTATAGAGTTTAGTTTAGGGACGTTGCGGTCCATAAATTTAAGGGCATCATAGTCCATGGAATGTCTGGTTATCGGGACCCGCCACCTCTCTGAAGACGTTGAAGAAGTACAACGACACATATCAGAGGAATGAAGAGATGTACCCTTGAACCAATATGGGTTGGGAGATCTGTAGTCAGGTTTGGGACTAAGACCAATTAGGGAAATTGTGAGCACATGGGCTCGGTTGGTCTGAGTTAGGGGCTTGTGGCCAACTTGGGCTCAGCCCACTCAGTTTTGATTAAAGTGTTAAACACATGTTTGGGCTCGGTACCTTTTTGTTCAATAATGCTGAGCATTAATTTGGGACCTGACACCCCTTTTTCTTTTGTCTTTTATTGAGTGTTGAACACTCTTTGTAGCGCAGAGCGCTTTATGTACATAACCTTTATGTATAGAGCGCTTTATGTACAGAGCGCTTGGCGATGAGCGCCAGACTTGGAGCGCTCAGGCGCTTCTTCTGAGATAGCGCCCACTTGAGGAGCACGTGGCGTGCTTGGCGCTGAGCGCCAGACTTGTAGCACTGGAGCGCTAAAGCGCTTCTTTTATAATAGCGCCCACGTGAGCAGCACGTGGCGCTGAGCGCCAGATTTAGAGCGCTGGAGCGCTAAAGCGCTTCTTTTAGAATAGCGCCCACATGAGGAGCACGTGGCGCGCTTGGCGCTGAGTGCCAGATTTGGAGCACTGGAGCGCTTCTTTTAAAATAGCGTTTGGAGCGCTGGACGCTGAGCGCCAGACTTGGAGCGCTGGGCGCCAGACTTGGAGCGCTGGGCGCCAGACTTGGAGCGCTAGGCGCTTCTTTTTAAATTGGAGCGCTAAGGCGCTTCTTTTTAAATTGGAGCGCTAAGGCTCTTCTCTGATAGCTCTGATCAGTTCTGTGCTCTGAGAATTAAATTCTCGATTTATAAGAGACTTTATCTCATGGATTTAAGAACTAAGTTCTTCTCTTTTTGATGAAATGCTATGATCTCTTTGTTTTTTGTAAAAAAAAAAGAAACTTGTCTTATGGATCTGTGATCTAGAAAAAGAACTGAGTTCTTATGATGTGAGATTTAAACTCTCAAGAATTGAGGAGATGTTATGATCATATTCATTATCATTTACCTTGAAGAAAATTTCTTCTTCTCAGAGCTTGCTCTTCTTTTTTTTTCTTTTCTGAAGTTTATGGGGGGGGGGGGGGGTTTCTTCTGTGCAAGACTTGAAGTCTTGGGTCCTTTATATAGGAGAGGCTGATTTGTTGAATCAGTTAAGGAATTTTTTCTCTGATTGATTTGGGGATGTTTCCCCACCATTGGATCTTTGATCCTAGGGCTTCTGTTTTACAGAAGACAATCTTCTTATTTTTAACAAGATTGGGAAAATATTTTCTTATACAGAACTTATGTTGGAGATAGTGCCCTCAGAGTCAATTATTAGGTCACAGGTACGTGATTGCAATGATTGATGGAGGACCTATCCCGGTAGGACAATCTCACTCGAGATGATAGTATGCTATCTGGTTTACCTTTATCATCGTGTACTGCTTTAAGTGACCTGACAAGTCGCTATTACACGTTGATAGAGCCCCTAGGATTCTTGCTTGACTACCAGCAGTATGAGGGCGATCATATAAGTGGGAGCTGGGGGTCTATAAGCATATCCTTGAATGGTCCCTAGTCGTGTGAGTTTCGAGACAGGGCATCGATACTCCAGAGTAGATTAGTGTATACAGTCGAGACCCCGACGAGGGGCGGTGGCCGGTCTCACAAGCCACTGGTGTCAGTTGGATCACCTAAGATGTATACAGGTGCTCATTGGGTTATGAGTACACCGGACAGGACTCGCCGGGAACATGCTAGTTGGTCATATACCAGACGTCAGATGGCAGTTCCCTGGTGACATGTGTGCAGGTTAGTTCATCGACCTGGGGATCGTCATTTGTCTTGTGTGAGTTCCCACTGTACTTTGATTACTACCCTACCACGGCTCAAAGGAGTCGTGCAAACAGGTTTTAGTTGGGTACAGTCCCGAGCCACATGGAGGCAGTGAGCGTATCTTCAGGGGTTCGTCTCTCCCGGTATTGGGGGTGAGGTCGTGCTGTGTCTAGGAGAGCCATTACACGAAGCCCTCGGCCGAGGCAAGGAGATTTACTGGTAGGTATTCCAGTAGTATCTCAGGGTGTTCTAGGCTACACTCCGACACGACTTGTACCGCTTTTGGGGGTCTGACTTTTACCAACCCCCTAGGCCCGCCATGCGATGCTCATAGACGAACGGACCGGACTGTACGGATATTGTCACTGATAGGCTCAGTAGGGTGTCAGGCTGAGTTCGCTCACAGACGTCCCTTTTAGTCAATACCTGGTAGCCCGTTACGTATTGGCTTATACCTCTGACGTGCTAGTGGTTAAATCCACAACCAAGGTGTTGACGAGTCTTTAGAGTCCCCCACATTCAGTTACTCAGCTTTCGGGCGAAAGGTTGTAGAGGCCGTATGGAGATATGGCAAGGTCCGATCAGATCCGTGCGGTATTGCACGGATCAGGATCGGACAGTTTGTACTATAGGCCGTATGGGTATATGGCAGGGTTCGATCAGATACGTGCGGTATTGCACGGATCAGGATCGAACAGATATTACTAGCCGGCTTTGTTTTAAGCCGGATCCTAGTATAGTACAGTGTAGATTTTGTCTCATTGCATTTGTATTTCGGTCGGAATACAAATGCGGGTGTGTATGCACAGTATCGGGGTTTTCCTGTAATTTATTACGGGACCAGTTTTATGGAGTTGCCAGTTTGCTTTCCGTTTCGGCCGATTTCCATTATTCCGTTCATTGGCCGAAGATTGTGGAGGAGGGCTTATTTGCATTGTTGCAAATAGGCATTTGTGGAGGGGGTCTTTGCATATACTTGTATCATGATGGTGCACCATTCTTTTGACCTTGACTTCTTCTTTCATGATTGCTTGACTTTGTGAGCAATCATGGTTGTGGTAGGTGGGTTTTTGGAGTATGGGTTTGTTTTTGTGATCATTGCTTTTCATGATAACCATTCCCCCCCTCTCTCTCTTGGATGATATGAGAATGGCTCCCATATTTTTGTGACTCTCTCCATTCTCATTCTCTCTTCCCCATTGTAGTGGCCGGCCATATGGGAGGTGGGCTGTCCGAATTTTTGTGGAGTGGGGTTTTGCTCATTTCATGTTCCAAAATCCCCAAAGTCCCTCCACATAGTTCTTGTATCATTCCTCCACCACAAAGGCATCTCCATGAACCCCAAAAATGAGACTTGCTCACTAGATATTCTACAGCAAATCTTGGGCACGTCGACTAGCCAGCTTCGTGCCCGAGTTGCCTCGGCATTGAGGTGGGAGCCCGTAAAAGAAGTAGGCGATGTGGTGCACTTCTGGCGACGAGGAGGAGACGTCACATTCCGCAGGAGATCGGGACGACGACGAGAAGACCGGAGGACTCGGATCTGTCGGTATATCTCTCTTCCCTTTCTTGTAGATAGCTAGGACTAGTTAGTGGTTCGATCCGGGTATTAGTGCGCGGCGGTTTGCCAGTTCAAGAAAAATTAAAGTTTATCACCGCTTCCGCATTTGGCCGTCGGATTGACGGCCGGGGCGCCGCCGTGCACTCACAACTTATTCTGTATCTTGTTGATTTTTAATCACCATTAGATCTTTGATCCAACGGTGCTCTGATTTACAGAGCACAATCTTTCCTGTTTGGAAAGATTTGAGGAGTATTTCCTCAACAGAATTTTATTCTGGTAATTTGATGATTTTTAATCATCTTCGTTGGATCTTTGATCCAAGAGTGGAGAACGTTTAGTTCTAGCGCTAGCGCTCTTGTGCTTTGCACGTGAGGCGCTGTCTCAGAGTCTTTGACTCTTGGCGCTAGCGCACTTGGCGCTAGCGCACTTAGCACTAGCGCTTTCGTGCTTTGCACGTGAGGCGCTGTCTCAGAGTCTTTAGCGCTGGCGCTCTTGGCGCGAGCGCTCTCGTGCTTTGAATGTGAGCGCTGCCTCAGAGTCTTTGACTCCTAGCGCTGGCGCTCTTGGCGCCAACGCTTTTATGAGGCGCTGCCTCATTTCAAATTTCAAATTTTGAAATTTTAAATAGAACTTTGCTCTCTGATTGGGGGAAACAAATTTCCCCCATCGTTGCGCTCACGTGGTTCACACGTGAGTGCAGCGGTGACAGCTTTTCCACCATTGGATCAACTTGGAAGTTGAATCGACTTCCAGCGCCTATAAATAGGGCCTTTGGCCCTTGAGATGACTGCTTGTTCATCTTCTTGTTTTCTTGTTCTTAAGAATTTAATTCTCTTTCAGAGCCAAGCTTTCTGCCTCAGAAAACTCCTATAGAGTTAAGATTTTGTCAATTTTTTTGGTAAGATTTGAACCCATTAACAGAGCTTTGCTCTACTTAGATCACAGATCTTAAAGATTTTTAGGGTTTCTCAACCCGTTAATTAAAAACCAAAGCTTTGCTCTTCCTAGATCATGGATCAGAAAAAGAAATCCTTTTTAGGGTTCCTTTAACCCATTAACGAAGAACTCTTAGAGTTCACTTTACAGATCTTAAAGATCCCGAAGTTTTTAACTTCTGTAAAATGCTTTGCTTTTAGGGTTTTTGATGGATTATTCCATCTTCTTCGCAGAGCATGGCTCTTTAGGATTCTTGGGGGATTTTTATTCCCCTCATGATTAGAGTTGGCAGGTTTCACTCCTGTCTGCAGAGAATTGCTTTCAAGGGAGATTAACTCCTTGGCCCGAGGGGCCCCTCATTAAATGAGAATCCTTTTAGGATTTTCTATTTAATGACTGTCTCATCAATGGTGAGACTGTCTCACTAATGATGAGCCGTCATTTAGATTGTGTGGGTCCCATTTGGTCCCTTTCCACTGCATTGCAGTGTGGTACGAATTTAAAGTACCAAGTGTCAGAATTTGAATTGTAGCCGTGACAGCTAATTCTTGTTCTTCTTCGCGCAGGTACTATGTCTTTTGACACATCTTTCCCCTTCGCTCATCCAGAAAGTGCATTCCTGACACGCCCGTGGATAGGGAAATCTTTGCGCCGATCAAAGATCACGACTCAGTGCAGAAATATCTTCATCTATGGGGTACGTGGTACAATCAGCTCATCCGGGGTCGACGTAGCTTTTCTTGCGCAGCACCTTCGGAGCCCATTCCAGTGATCCATTACGCCGACTCACCCCCAGTGAACTATGACGTGGAGGAGGTCAACTGGACTTCGGAGGGTTGCCTTCAGCCCTCTATAGCCGCGATACCCGTACAACCACCAATGGCTTTGGATACTCTGGGGCGGCGTATATGTCAAGGCGAGTCACGCCCTTAAGGACAGCCGTACATGATAGGCTTGACTCCTCTCCATCCAGCTGGATATTTGCAGTGGGCCCGGTACATTTTGTCGGCCAAGAAATCGCAGTTGCTGAAGCTCGGGTTGTACCCCGCGATGTATGTATCCCTCTTACAGTACTCCACGCTCCCTGTATGGTGGGTCAAAGCTTTTTTGGAACAATGGAACGTTCCAACTCACACCTTCCTTCTATTAGATCGGGAAGTTTCAATCTCTTTAGAGGAGCTCGCGGAGATCTCTGGCTTGCCTGTCAGAGGGGAACATTATGAGGAGATATTACCCCCTGACGAGTACATTTTCGCTACTTGATCAGTAGTGATGGGTCTGACCCCAGAGAATGCCATTCAACACCTATTCCCAAGCTTGGTCAAGGTGTTAAATATTTACGAGAGCCTGTTTCTTGAATCCGGAATCCACGGGGTCAGCTTTACGGATTTCATTGCCCGTTTTCTTCGCCCGGAAGTCTTGTCGAAACAAGGTGCGAAGTTTCCCAAGCTCGACGATCCTTTCAGTTTTGGCTTGGATAGCCGGCCAACAGCGGAAGCAGATCAAAAGAGTTTCTTCCTCCTAAACGCTGCGGTCGTCCCCTTTGCAGAACTCGCCGCTCAATACATCGACGAAGAGGCATTCTTTTTAGGGTTCCTTGGTTTATGGTTAAGCTGGTTTGCGCTCCCCATGCACCCTCGCTACATGAGGCCGTCCGTTTTCTACCCGGCTCACCGAATGGTTGAAGGGACGCAGGTTGCCGTTGGAATTGCTAGGCTGGCTTACCTGTATCATGGCCTTAGCTTGGCGGTAGACACCACTCAACCGGGGGTGAAGCCCGTAAACTTCCCGATGCACTATTTCACTTCGTGGCTCGAGCTGCATGTGCTCGGCGCTTTTGGAGTCCACAAGCGGCCCCGTTTCTATGAAAGTTATAACTTTCCTCGGGTTATGCGGCTAGTTGACGCTTCCGTTTTGGAACCGACTCAGCGAGAGGTTCGGGGTCTGATTCTTCGCCCGCGTACGGTCGGGGATGGCATGACCTTCGTCGATAAGGTCATGACTATCGGTAAGGAATCTACTAAAACGGTGCAGCCGCTGCGGGACACCTTCAAAGATGGGGTTTCTACCTTGAAAGCTCGGGAGATTCTTCACTTATATTCAATCAGGCCGGGCTTTTTAGTGTTTAGGCGGAACGATGCGGCGCTGTTCATGAGATATAACCCGAACTGCTTTACTCAACAATCAAGCTATAATCAGGGTGTCTCGCTTGAGGCCTTCCTAGCTGAGCCGGCTGCCACGGAAGAAGGTATCCGTGATGCGCTACACCATTTCATGCGGCTTAACACCGGGTCTAACTTCTTTATCAGTGAGACGAGCTGCGTCCTGAAGATCTTGAACATGTATGTGGCGTGGTACCAGCACACGATGGGTGCCGTTATCAGGGTGCTGTCCCAGCTGGTAATCCAGCCATTCCCTTAAAGCCACAGACCATCGTTCGTCCTTCCTTGAGAGGAGCCGCTGCGGTGGTGGTCCCGCGCGTTATGCCTGAGATGCCCCTATCCCGTGTGCCTGTAGAAGCGGTAGCTGTAGCGTCTCCCGAGTCTGGCGTGGGTACGGAGATCGGGACTCGCCGCCCAAAGTTGCCCGCCAAGCACAAGCTCCTGTTGCCGGCTGCCTGCGTCCGCTCACAGAAGAAGAAGAAGTCGCTATTTTCTGCGGACGTTGCATTCGTCCAGGAGCTTCATGCTCCTTACAGCGAAGGCTTAAGTGAGTATGGGACCAATGAGGGTTTATTCATTGCGCCGGATGATACTAATCTGGAGGCTGCCATTGCGGTTTCGGAGCAACTAGCTCGCAATGAAGTAGCACTGATCACCATCGCACAGTCAGGTAGACTTCAGTCGTATCTTTCCGCGGTTATATATATATATATATATATATATATATATTATGCTTTGACTGACGCTTTCTTTCTTCAACATGTATCTCCGCCGAAGAGGCTTTCGCGACTTCCCTCAAGACTTTTGAGGAGGAAGAGAGGCTTCGCACTTCCTTGGGCCTTGGTATACTTCGGGTTGTTGTTCCTGCATTCCCTTTTTCTTTATTCGTGGTTTTACCCTTCCTTTTCATCTTATTGCATGGACTATCTCGACTCAGGTTATCCCGAGTGCGGTTCCGATTCCGCGTGGTGATGTGGCGACGCTTCCAGAGCCGGCTGTTGAGGCCCCAGCTCCCCCAGTATTGTCTCAAGAGTCTTCGCTTAAACAGCCAATGACGGACGCTGTAACGGCTCCAGAGGCAGCTCCTGGTTCGGACGATGACGTCCCTCTGACGGAGGCCTTGAGGAGATCACTTCTTACTGCCAAGGTCGACAAGAAGCGTAGAAAGTGTGCGGCGAGGGAACATGATGTCAGCTTGGCTGTGGGTGCAGGTTCAAGCACCACCCCATCTATCGCTATTTCTCCAGAGGATGCTCCAACTGCCCTGTCTACCGCTCATAGACAGGTCATGCGCGCGGCTCGGGAGGCAACTGAGAATCCTTCGCCAGGTAATGTAATGCCCGGTCTTTTCATTTTTTACTCGATCCGCAAATTCTGATATACTATATCTTGCAGGGCCAAGCATTGTCGATGAGGCGGCAGGTGAGAAGACGACGATCACAGAGCCCGAAGAGGCTACTCTCTCTCGGGAGTCTGGGACTGCCCAAACCGTCGTTCTTTCTCGCAGTGGCTCCCTGATATTGACAGGCGTCGCAAGCGTCATGATGGCCTTTGTCGAATCAGGGGACGAGGCCACAGGCGCAGAAACTATTCCAGTGGAGGAGAGCGAAGAAGCCGCTGCGCCTAGTGATGCTCTCGTCGCGGTTTCGATTGGCGACCTATCAGGTAGATCTCGGGTCACTGTTTTCTTTTTATCTTTCGATCTCGTTCAACCCCATCTGATGACGTTTTGTTCATTTTGAGTGTAGGTGCAGTGAATGCGGAGATTGCGCCATCTGAAGCGCCTCTGGTCACCGCCGTGACGGCTGTTGTTCAGTTGCCTTCAACCATGTCGTCTGGAGTGATGGAAGGTATATGTTTGCGACTTATCGGTTTCATTGTGGGTAATATACTCTTTGTACTGACATCATATTGTTACCACCTTACAGGAGTCCTTTTTGACCATCTGTATCAGGTGCTAAATCCACATTTCTCCTTCCAGTCAGAAGTCGTCCAGCCTGCCGGTGTCGGTGAGTATAGTTTTTTTTTAACCGACATCCTTTCCTTTCTTTTATGGGCAACCATGTCGTTGCTAATTCTTCTTTGAATTGATTGCAGCGTTACAGATTGGAGGAGGGGACGAGAGAACAGTCGCGTCTCCGGTACTCCCAACTTTGCCACCTATCGCAGCCGGTATAGTAGACTTCATCGCTCGTGCATTTTTTTATCTCTTGAGCCGACATTTGACCATAACTTGTTTTGCAGCAATCGCACCAACTCCAGCTCCCTTCGAGTCTCGAATCTCAATGTCGGCAGGGCCCTTTGCTAAACGCCCATCTTTCAGGGGTGCTGCGAATAGCCTGCGAATGTTAAGCGAGTTCTTCGAGGATCTTGATGCCGAGGCTTTCGCATCTGCTGCAGATTTTGCTACTGAGGTTAATCTCATGTTGGCGATGCTCATGAACTTCCACAGCGAGGGCGTCGTCGAGTCTTGGGTTAACTACTGTAGGAAGATCGATGCCTGTCTGTATGAGATTGAGTTCAGGCGTCCCGCTCCGGAAGTGTTGGCTTTGAACTCCCAGCGGGCTGCATGGGTTGAGCAGAGCGTTCCCTTCCTCCTCCATTTCGAACAAGAGGTGACCTTAAGGCGGAAGAAACGCGAGGAGGCTTCAGGCGAATCTGCCCGGCTGTGCGCTCAGGTTGACGCAAATGCTGCAAAGCTGAAAGCTATCTTTGAGGGCCTCCTACGATGTATTTCTGACGGGCTAAAGCTGAAGCAGAAGCTCGACCTCGTTGAGCGGGATGCGCAGAGTCGTGAGGCAGCTCAGTGGGAAATCGATGAGAAACTTTCATCCTGTTTGCAGCAACGGCCCGAGTCGAAGCGGAGCTGGCTGCAGCAGCTGATCATGAAAAGAAGCTGAGAGGAGTGCGTGAGCGGCTTGCTGATTTGCTAAAATCGCCTCCTTCTCAATAGTCGTCTTTGTATCGATTGTAATTTATGAATAACATGTATTCATTTCATTTTTTATTTTATATGATGTATCTCGTATTCAATTGAATTCATGAATAAAGGACACATTTTTTTAATCTCCGACTATCGCTTTCTTTTCTCTGCTGTGTTGTTGGCATATGATTTTAGCAAATGTGGCCTGTAGATAGTAGATAGCTGTCCATCTTGAAATCTTTATAGGGTAGCGATGTCTTAGGAAATAGGGTTAGGATCTGTTGCCTAAGACTTTCCAACTTTGTGAGCCGTGAGGGTCTCATAAAGACTTTTCTCCCTACAAGTCGTGAGGATCTTGTAGGTGTATTTTCTCCTTAGGAATCATGAGGATTCCTAAGTGTTCTTCCTCTTGAGAGTCGTAAGGATCTCGCAAGAGAATTTTCTCCCTTACAAGTCGAGAGGACTCGTAAGTGGTTGATGAGTTGACTTGTTCCCGAGTCGAAGCGTTGCTTCGACGGGGAGGTTGAGGGTTGACTTTCTCCGTTTTCTACGGTGTCAGGATCGACTTTCTCCTTTTTTCCGGTGTCCGGTTGACTTTCTCCGTTTTCTACGGTGTCGGGGTTGACTTTATCCATTTTCTACGGTGTCAGGATCGACTTCTCCGTTTTCTAGGGCGTCGGGTTGACTTTCTCCGTTTTCTACGGTGTCAAGATCGACTTCTCCGTTTTCTAGGGCGTCGGGTTGACTTTCTCTGTTTTATACGGTGTCGGGATCGACTTTCTCCGTTTTCTACGGCGTCGGGGTCGACTTTCTCCATTTTCTACGGTGTCGGGTTGACTTTAGGTTGTCTGTGAACCACCGAGTCTTGAAACTGGGGGCTTTGCCGTGGCTCCAATTGGTAGTGTGGCGTCCGTGTCCTGCTGGCATGAGGAGGAACGCCGTTACTGGTCTTCTGGGATGCAGATATTGCCGTTGAGACCTGACTCTCCCTTTGATAGAGTTTGTTGGGACATGTGGTTCCCTTTTCGTTTATGCCCATGGATTGTATACAGGGGTCGGTATGGACTTATCTGCAGGGCAAAAGTTTCATTTTATATGTATATATTTTTTTGTATATATTTTTTTGTTTTCCTTCCGCGATGCTCTATCATTTCAGTATTTTGTATCGCGAAAGTCGCGATTGCCCAATCATTTCGGCTATTTTTCGCGGTGCCCAATCATTTCGGCTATTTTTTCTTTTTACTCGCTGCTTTTTATCGCGAGTTGCCCAATCATTTCGGCTATTTTGTATGCATATATTTTACTTGCTGATTTTGTTGCAAGTTGCCCTATCATTTCGGCTATTTCATATGCATTTTTGGCTCGCTGATTTTTATCGCGAGTTTAGACTTGGAATTTGATACCGATTTAGGCATCAGCATTGCTACCACTAGGACATTGCCAGGAGCGAATCATCATTTGCCTTTGTCGATTCGAACAAAGGTGGCTTAGTAAACAGGGTTAGGATTCTGTCGACTAAGGCTTTTGACTTCATGAGCCGTAAGGGTTTCATAAAGGTGTTTTTCCCTACGAGTTGTGAGGATCTCATAGGTGTATGTTCTCCTTAGAAGTCGTGAGGACTTCTAAGTGGTGTTCTCTCTTATAAGTCGTAAGGATCTCATAAGAGTATTTTCTCCTTATAAGTCGAGAGGACTTACAAGTGTCTGTTCACCAAACAGGGGGATTTCACGTCATTGGCGGAACTTGGTGCGGGAGATGTTTATTTGTGCCCGTGGATTGTATACAAGGGTCAATATTGAACCGCTTGTAGGGCAATATTGGGGTGTATGATGGCTTAAGAACATGTTCATACCCCTGTAGCTTAAGGCTTTCCAATCCTATGAGCCGTGAGGGTCTCATAAGGGAATTCTCCTTATGAGTCGTGAGGATCTCGTAAGTGTAACTTCTCCTTAGGAATCGTGGGGATCCCTAAGTGTGTTGCTCCCTTATGAGTCGTAAGGATCTCACGCAGGTATTTTCTCCTTACAAAGTCGAGAGGACCTTGCAAGTGTCTTTTAACGAGATTGCGCCCTTTCGGGTTTTCACAAACTCGCCGGTAGCCCTGCTGTTTTTACTCACGGAGCCCTTTCGGGTTTTCATCCGTGCCCATCTCGCTTATGGACATACCGTTTTTTAAAATTATTTTTTATTGTTTTTTTTTGCGTCAGCCCTAGGATGCTGCGGTTTGTAGTAGTTTACAGACGTTTCGGTCAGGCGTAGTATTTTTTCAAGAACCGACCGTTTATTGGTCTGAAGGGTGTCACGCCCTGCTTCTCAGAGTGCGCTAAGATAGGCACGTGACATAGCCAACCATGCTACCTGTGGATAGGAAAAATCCTTCCAGAGTCACATTACGGCTGTTGTCACGCCCCGCTTCCGAGTGTACGGCGAAGGGGACGCGATGAGGCCCGCTACGTATCTACTCAGAAGTACATACGCTAAGCGTATCTAAGCAATATAAAAATAAATCACAAGAGATATAGAAATAACAACAACTTTATTAATAACATTCTTTTGTACAATGCATGAAAAGTAAATACATCTGAAATGAAAGCGATGCCTAAACAATGGCATAACAGGAAATGAAAGTACTGAATAGAACAAGGTACAATGTCTAGAGCTCGGGGTCTTCATGAAACTGCTCCAAGTCTTCACCGGTGGGCTCGATCTCTGCTGTGTCCAAAGCACCTGACGACATTCAAAGAAGAAAGAAATAGAATGTCGTTAGCGAACAGGTCGCTCGGTAAGTCCCAAAGATAAGGGAGAAATAGATAAAAAGTAGGAGAGAGAGAGTAGCTTTTAATGTTGTATTGTATTGTTGTAATGTTGTATTAACGCTGTTGTTTGTAGCTTGGTACAGAAGAATGCCAGTGTATACGAGAAGGGTCTCTATATGCTAGAGACCAGGGCAAACAGAATATAGAGTACAAGGCTCCGTTAGAAGGCCCGGAACAACGGCAATTGGATTCATGTTAGGTGTCTTAAATCTAACCGTCTCGTGCCACTTTTAACATCTTCCGTACCAATCTACCCTTTAAACCCCGTAGTGTTTTGATTGTATTGTTGCATTGCTTTGTATAAGTTGGATGACTGACCAAAACCATGATATCAGTAAACAGATTGTAACTGCATAATCAGGTAAATGGAATAACGGAACAATGGATGTATATCCATGGTTTGATTCAGTCAAGATGTATAGATTGTTAACTGGATTCTGGAATTCATGTGTTCATATTGAGTTGGAATATTAAAAATGTAGATTGACTTGAATCATATTCAAGTCAGAAATAATCAGACTCAAACCCGAGTCAGACCAAAAGAAATGTAAGTCGAAGTTCTATATTTGTTAGGGTCCTTATTGTAATTTATAAAACTTGAGGGGGTTTTATGTAAAAATACCTTTGTATAGTTTTCAAGATACACCTCAAGTATTTATTATTCGTGTTTATAGTTATAATGAGTGTGATTTTATTTTGTCTTATTTCTAGTGAAAATATCCTAATTACATAAATAAAGGTATTAATTTGTAATATTGAAATTCATGGTATTTTAATGTAACTTTTAATCTTGTAATTTTTTTAGGAAAAGGTGGAAACTTTATCTTATAATAAAATAGGTGTTTAAATGATAAATATACATATGTTTATACAAGAATAATTTTTAATAAATATTTTATTTTCCAAAAATCTCATTTTTCTTAAATATCGTATTTTAAACCTTTCGAGACCAAATGCTCCTTGCGGAGGTCTGAATCTCGCACTACTAAGCCCGAGGGTGCACGATAAACCGTACTAACCCTAACGAGTTCCCCAAAGGTGGGTTGTAGTGGCGCTTTGTAAAGATTTAATAAATGCTAATCATTTAGAAAACAGTTTTATAAAGATAAGGTATTTATTTGTAGAAGGGTGTAAATTTTCGTATTTTAGATTCTAGGGTTTCCTAAGCCAACTAACCTATTTCTAAATGGTCTAAACGACAAGTCATTAGAAGCCTCAAATCGTCTCTTCACCGCCAATTGTGGCCAGGTAAGTACAAATGAGAAAAAGAGGGATCCGCTCACAAATCGTGAGATGGGCCTTTTAAAGTTACCTTTTCTCACTTGCCTAGCCTAGACACCACAAAGCCAGATTTAGATAAACGATCGATGTCCACGACATATCGTATTTTCCTATTAAAAGATATTGGTTTAAGAATGTATTAACCTAAAACTTTTAGAAAATGTTTTATAAAGAAAATGGTATTTTAATGTAAAATCTTGTTTTGTCGTATTCTAAATTTTCAAGGCAGCGTATTATGATTACATATGAGTGTGTGAGGAGGTAGGTCATTACCTCGTGAACTACTTAAGGTTTAGCAAGGTTAAGAGGTTAAATGTGATAAACTAAACATGGTGGTATTTAAGTGCAAAAATACGGTATATTGCAAAAGCTATCATTTCATGTGTGAAAACTTGTTCAAATTAATTTTTAAGTGATTAGTGGTCAACATGACGATGTTTAAGCATTATGGAATTGGTGATAAGTGAGATTTGATAGAAAACTGAATCGGAAATCGGGTTGTTCTGGTCGGATTTATAAAGTCGTATTATTATGAAGGAAAAGAAAGGTAGAAAATGGGGACTTACGGTTTTGGACAACGCTAGAGAGTGAGAGGAAGGGGTTTGCCGGTGCGTCGAATCGTCGTTGAGAGGTCCTAGCACGATCGCCGGGATTCCGCCGTCGATTTCGTCAGCGCTTCGCCTTTCGCTCGTTTTCAAACGTACCAAGTTCTCTTGAGATTTTGAGAGAGTGGACTTAGAAAAAGTGATGAGAGGGTAGAGGGTATGGGGGTTTATATAGGGTTAGGCTAGGGTTAGGGTTTTAATAAAAAATATAAAAAATATATAAAATCATTAAAAATTCATTAAATATAGGAGTAAAAGGGATTTATTGGGCAATTTAAAACCGATCCAGGTATAATAAGTGTGCAGGAGGGTTGACCAAGTCATAACACAACTTTTCTCTGTTGGTGACTCGGCCGTCCGGCCAAGTCCGGCCGGCGGCGCCGAGTTGGGCCGAGTCAGGCCACCAGAGGCTGGGGAAACTTCGGGGGTAAAATTTGGTATATTTACTTTTTCATGTCCAGTACATATTTTGTGAGTTATGACCTTTTGACCGTTGACTTCCAAAAGAAATTAAAACAAAATAAATACAAAAATAATGTGAGGCATGGGATTTGAACTCTGGTGGCTTGGTTCAGCAGTGCAAGGTGTTACCAATGAGCTACAAGCTCTTTCTTGTAAATATTGTGGGAAAATAACTACTTAAAGTGGTAACAGCAACATTAAATACCCCAAGTATACTTTAATTTTAAAACAATTTTATGTACACTAAAAATGGATTTATTTAAAAACAAAATAATTACTTATATATATATTGTGCTCAGGTTAAAATACCCCTTTAAGGATTTTTAAAAATTTTAAAAAAAAATTGTATAGAAAATTGTATAAGAAAATTATGGTTGTTACAGCTGTAGAGATATCAAGAACAGAAAAGTAAACTAAACTATATAATACATGTCCATAAGTCAGAATAAACGAGTCAAGAAATAATAATATGCGGAAGCAAAAGATCCAATAAATAAAACACCTGGAAAGTAAAACAGCATACCAACAGAATCCTCACCGCTCGGTCTAACAGCGGCAATACTCCCGATCAGTCGACAACAAAGGTAGAGGATCTGGGACATGCAAAACCCAGACGTTAGCGCGTCATAACATCAAGCAATAATATATAAACAGGGTAGCAAGACATGTAAGTATGATTATAAAAGGTAAAGCACGTGTAACAACAATATAAATCAGGGCAGTGAAAAGTAGTGTGCAGTGAGTGACCTAAACTGGTCTATTGGGTTAACAACTCTCAAGTCTTTGAAATCAATTTGATGAATCATCGATGTAACTCAATAGTATCCCGTGCGTGCCCGGGATCATGGTGAAGATTCTCGGGCTGAAACCGAGACATGCCGCTAGGCACTAAAAGGAAAAGGGTAACGATGAATGATGTCCATGGCATCATCCCAAGGCTGGCCTAACCTCTAAAAAGGTAGTGGATAACGATGGATGATGTCAGCAGCATCATCCCAAGGCTGGCCTAGCCTCTAAAACTGGTCGGTAAAGGTAGCAAGCTGTCGAGTTACAAGTCATGTTTCATTATTGATTTCCCCATACCCCCAAGTTATATATGTTCAGGTCAGGTATTAAATAATCTGGAGCTAATGCCAACTCAGGATCAGGCAGGTACAGGTTTGTCTGGATAGACAACAGGAACTGTCCGTAAGGACAACAGGTCAGGTTTGTTGGCATTAGACACAAGATCAAGTAACAGGTAAAGCCATAGTACATCAGGTCAATCCAGGTAGTATATAGGTATCATGTCATGTCGAGAGGTGCACGGTACCATGTCGTGTCAAGTAGTAGGTGTAACAAGTCATGTCAGGGTGCACAAGATGTCATGTGGGTGCTCATAATCCAACTAATATAAGCATGGGTATACAAAACAAGCATGGGGTACTAATGGAACAATAAAATGGAACACTGTAATGCAATATGCAATCAGGTACAGATTAAGGCATATAGATGTACAGTTATGATTAGGGTTAAGATTAGAGTTCCAATACTTATTAAACTACAATTTATCAAATGTGGAATGTCAATATTATAATATAATATATTCAAGTGATTTATGGATGCAATAATATGTATACTAGACGAGATGGATGCAAACGGGTATTTGACCAGTGATAAACTATTTGAAGAGTACTATGGGCTAAGTAAATATAATAGCATGTAGCAAGTTTTATTTGCCTCAGAACAAAGGTCGATATGCAGGCGGCCTGGTGCGACATGACACGATACGGTGTGTGAAACGGCACGACACGGTACTGGGTCTAGTCGCGATCTGGTGCATGGTCTCGTCGCGATCTGGACACGATCTGGTGCATGGTCTGATCGCGATCTGGACACGATCTGGTGGTGGTCTGGTCGTGATCTGGAGACGATCTGGTGCATGGTCTGGTCGCGATCTGTACACGATCTGGTGGTGGTCTGGTCGTGTCGCGATCTGGAGACGATCTGGTGCATGGTCTGGTCGCGATCTGGTGGTGGTCTGGTCGCGATCTGGAGACGATCTGGCTGTGACACGGTCGTGACATGGAAGTGGTGATGGTATGGTTCGTCCGGATCGTCGGCGGCGGCATGGCTCCGGCGATGACTGGAAAACCAAGAATGTAGAAAAGAAAAGAGAAGAAGAAGAAGAATGAAGCAGAAGACTGGGATTCTGGTGATCGTAGATAGATACTAGACGGGAGAGACGACGACGACGATGATGGGCCGTCGACGGCGAGATCCGCGGCGATGGCAGTGGCTGCGGCAAGGCTTGGGTTAGGGTTCTAGGGTTTTCTAGGGTCGGTTTACAGTGGTGTCGGGGTGTGCGGGGGAAAAGAGAGGGGGAGAAGGAAATCGAGCAGAGAAAGCGAGGAGAAGGTGTCTGCGAGGATGGGAGATAGCCGGCGGCGAGGTGCGGGCGAGGCGGAGGTTGCAGGCGAGGGAAGGGTGTCGGGGATCTTGGGTTGTTCGAGGGTTGGTCAGGAAAAGGAGAGGAGAAGGGAAAGAGAAAATGGAGGAAGTTGTCGACGGGGCGAGCTCCGACGACGAGGAGCAAGGTCGGGTTTCGTCGGGTCATGGACGGGGACATGCGGGGAGATGGGTTGAAGCGGGGAGATGAGTCGTGGGGATGTGAGGAGGTTGAGGAGGGGAAGTCGACGATGAGAGGAGGGAGGCGAGGCGAGGTGGTCGGGGTCGCAGGGAAGGGTTGCGCGTGGGGAAAAAATGAAAAGGAGAAAAGAAGAAGATGATGGGGACGTGAGCAGTAAAAACATAGGGTTAAAGAAAAATAATACTTAGAGGAGAGAGAAAGAGAGAGAGTCACGAGAGATTGAGAGAGAGAGAGAGAGAAAGATTTGCTTAATTTAAAATAATATATATATATATATATATATATATGAAACTAAACTGTTAGTATAAGAATGATTTAGTAATATATATTAGTTAAAAGAATAATAATAGTTTATAAATATATAAAGAATATAATATTAGTCCGTTTTGAGATTTTGGCAATTACAAACTTACTTCAAAACACGCCCGGGTCGGATCTAAAAATCCAGATTTAAAATATGAAAAATATATACGACTTCCAAATTTCAAAATGAATGCTCAGTTAAAGAAAATGCATACCCCCAAGAATGGATGAACGTACGTGCGCGTAGCCATCCAAACACGTCCGTTTCACTGAACGGGACGAGAACAAGATGTGCGGATGCTACCACGGGGTTAGGGGTATCATGCAGGTTATGAAATGCAATTTTAAAATATTTTACGTGACTTAAAATGTTACACGGTAAGAGATGCCATGCCAGATAAATGCCAATATGTACTAATCATGAGGTGCACGTGTCCATGCAACAAGTCAAGATAATCTATAAATAAGAATTAAACAGGTTCAGGCAAGCGGGTCGGGTCGAATGCAATGTAAAGTGTGAAATACCATTCGCAACCAAAACCCGTTAAATCAAGAAAATACCATAGATAAGTAAATACGGGAACTGGAATTGGTATAAATGAACTCGGTTGTTACATTATACTCAACTACAAAAAGAATTTCGTCCTCGAAATTCCAAGAACAAGAAAGGATAAACAATTAAGAAACTACAAGGATAGATATAGAAACTTCTGCCGGATTTCATCTTCTCGTTTCTAAGTTGACTCTCCATGTGAGCGATTGCCCCAAAGAAAAGTACAAGAGGGATAACTTTGTTCTTAAGAACCTTTTCCCTTCGATCCACGATCGCAATCGGTCGCTCCTCAAAAGTCAAGTCTTCTCGTACAGTCAGCTCCGAATGATCTAACACATGTGTTTCATTTTGAACATACTTACAGAGTTGAGATACGTGAAACACGTCATGAACATTCTCCAAGGATTGCGGTAACGCCAAACGATACGCTACTTCACCAACACGCTCCAAAATCTCAAAAGGTCCGACGAATCGAGGACTGAGCTTTCCTCGACTTCTGAAACGAATCACCCCTCTAGTCGGTGATATCTTCAAGAATACCAAATCACCCACGGTGAACTCTAGAGGTTTTCTCGACGTATCTGCCTAACTCTTTTGTCGGTCTTGTGCTGCTTTCATATGATTCCGGATAGCGTTAACTTTCTCAACTGTCTGCACAACCAAATCTGGTCCCAATAATCTTCGTTCACCGACATCGCCCCAACAAACAGGTGAACGACACTTGCGACCATTCAAAGCTTCGAATGGAGCCATCTGAATAGTCGTCTGAAAACTGTTGTTGTAAGAAAACTCCTCTAAATGTAAATGATCCTCCCATGAACTCTTGAAGTCCAACATGCAAGCTCTCAACATATCTTCTAGAGTTTGGACCGTTCTCTCCGACTGGCCATTTGTTTGAGAATGATAAGCTGTGCTAAACTTCAATCAAGTCCCCAAACTTTCCTGTAAGCTCCTCCAAAATGTGATAAGAAACGGGTGTCACAGTCGGACACGATGCTCACCGGCACTCCATGCAATCTTACAATCTCCTGCATGCACCGTTCTTCCAAAGCTTCTGTTGATTGATCAACTTGAAATGGTATAAAATGAGCTGCCTTGGTCAATCACCCAACCGCATTGTTGTCTTTTGGACTCCGCGGTAAAGTCGTCACGAAATCCATGGTTATATGTTCCCACTTCCACTGAGGAATCGGAAGTGGTTGCAATAAACCAGCAACCCGTTGATGTTCAGCCTTAACTTGTTGACACACCAAGCACTTTGCTACAAAGCGGGCAATCTCCCGTTTCATGCCTTCCTACCAGAAATGCTGTCGTAGATCTCGGTACATCTTTGTGCCTCCTGGATGTACGGAATATGCTGAACTGTGCACCTCCTTCATAAGTTCTTCGCGAATATCCCCCTTTGGCACACACAAACGGCTACCATATCTCAACGAACCATCTTCATGGATCAGTAAGTCAGTTCGAAGTCCAGCTTCAACCTGTTCTCGAAACTTTTGCAATCTAGGGTTCTGCGACTGCGCTGCTTTAATATTCTCGATCAACGACGAATGTACCTGCAGCTGCATCAACTGTCCCGAAGAATGCGCTAGCACAACCTCCAAATCAAATCTTCGAAAGTCTTCAATGGGTTCCTTCTGTGTAGTCAACATCTGAATTGCTGGTAACCGACTGAGCGCATCCGGCACGACATTAACTTTCCCCGGATGGTACTTAAGATCAAGATCGTAGTCAGCCATCAGCTCCAACCATCTATGTTGCCTCATATTAAGCTTCTTCTGCGTGAACACATACTTCAAGCTTTTATGATCGGTGAAAACCTCGACCTTTTCGCCCAAAAGGTAGTGTCTCCAAATCTTCAAAGCGAAGAATCACAGCTGCTAGCTCCAAGTCATGAGTTGGGTAATTCTTCTCATGGGTCTTCAACTGTCTCGATGCGTAAGTTGTAACCTTCCCATGCTGCATCAAAACACATCCCAATCCTTTCCCATATGCGTCGCTGTGAATCACCAATCCTCCGGAATTGTCTGACACGGTCAGAATAGGAGCGATTATCAATCTCTGCTTCTACGCCTCAAAAGCTGACGCACACTTATCTGTCCACACAAATAGTACTTCTTTGCGCGTAAGCTTGGTAAAAGGCTCAGCCATACGAGCAAAGTTCTTCATGAACTTTCAGTAATACCCGGCAAGTCCAAGAAAGTTTCTTATCTCCGCCACATTCTTCGGAATCGGCCAATCTCGAACTGCTGCAATCTTTTCGGGATCAACGACGATTCCATCTCCAGACATGACATGCCCCAAAAACTTCACTTCCTCAAGCCCAAACTCGCACTTGCTCATCTTTGCATACAATCTTTCTTGCATCAATATCTGCAGTGCGATCTTCAAGTGTGCCGCATGCTCTTCAATACTCCTTTGAGTAGACCAGAATATTATCAATGAACACCACTATGAACTGGTCCAGAATGGTGAAAAGATTCGGTTCATCAAGTCCATAAATATCACCGGTGCATTCGTTACTCCGAAGGGCATCACTAAATACTCGTAATGTCCATACCGAGTTCTTAACGCAGTCTTGCAAATATCTTCTGATTTAACTCGGACCTGATGATATCCGGATCGCAAATCCAGCTTCGAGAATACTCTCGCGCTACTAAGCTGCTCGAACAATTCTCCAATGCGAGTGATCGGGTACTTGTTCTTAATAGTCACCCGGTTTAATTCTCGATAATCGATGCACATCCTCCTTGTGCCATCTTTCTTCTTGACTAGAAGAACTGGAGCTCCCCAAAGCGAGTTACTGTTGTGAATCCAACTTTTCTCAAGTAATTCAGTAATCTGCTTCTTGACTTCTTCCAACTCCACCGGTGCCATTGGGTAGTATGCCTTTGAGATTGGCGCCGCACCAGGAACAAGATCAATCACGAACTCCATATCTCATTTTGCGGTAAACCCGAGATGTCCTCTAACACATCCATGAATTCTCGAAATATAGCCAGCGCTTCCTCTGTAACAACTTCCATCGACGCAAGAACATTAGTTGTCGGTCTAACCCTAAACTCGACTGGCCCGACAGAACTGCTTCCTCCAGCAAAACAAACTCCGGATGTCCGGGAATCTGGAAATTCGATTTCTTTTCTCTACAATCAATGTGAGCGTGGAAAGTGCCGAGAAAATCCATTCCCAAGACAACAACAAATAAGGAATGCACCAGAATTGAATAATTCTAATGCGGGAAAGATACGAAAAAGTAGGATACCGAAACGACTTCATCCGAAGTCAAGATACTGAAGAGGATTAAGCGCGGTAAACATGATTCAAGCTGGTGATAAAACAAGAACTGGTAAACAATGAAACCGAGAGAAGCAAGGTAATATAACGATCATGAAACAAGGAAGTGAATCAAGACCAGGACTCCAAGTTACTTAAATAGAGTACCGCATTGTAACCATGCTGCAGTTCATGGGTACAATTACATAACTCCATTCAAGTCGCCCAAATCCTAGTATCGGAATCAAGGAACAAGGAGAAACAATAGTGAACCAAAAAGGGTTCAAGACGAGATACAAAATCGTTTGCATATCGTCAAGACAAGGATCAAGAGAAAGATATGATTCAAGAATCACGATTACAAGGTGGCAGGACATGCTCTTAATCACGAGTATTCTGATTCGTGTATTGGGTCCAATACCCAACTACAAAAGAATCAAACTCGATTAACCTATATCCTATGTCTCTAATACCAAACAAACCATGTCACGCCCCGCTTCCCAGAGTGCGCTAAGATAGGCAAGTGACATAGCCAACCATGCTACCTGTGGATAGGAAAAATCCTTCCACAGTCACATTACGGCTGTAGAGATATCAAGAACAGGAAAGTAAACTAAACTATCTAGTACATGTCCATAAGCCAGAATAAACGAGTCAAGAAATAATAATATGCGAAAGAAAAAGATCCAATAAATAAAACACCTGGAAAGTAAAACTGCATACCAACAGGATCCTCACCGCTCGGTCTAACAGCGGCAATACTCCTGATCAGTCGGCAACAAAGGTAGAGGATCTAGGCCATGCAAAACCCAGACGTCAGCGCGTCATAACATCAAGCAATAATATATAAACAGGGTAGCAAGACATGCAAGTATGATTATAAAAGGTAAAGCAGGTGTAACAGCAATATAAATCAGGGCAGTGAAAGGTAGTGTGCAGTGAGTGACCTAAACTGGTCTATTGGGTTAACTACTCTCAAGTCTTTGAAATCAATTTGATGAATCATCGATGCAACTCAATAGTATCCCGTGCATGCCAGGGATCACGGTGAAAATTCTCGGGCTGAAACCGAGACATGCCGCTAGGCACTAAAAGGAAAAGGGTAACGATGAATGATGTCCATGGCATCATCCCAAGGCTGGCCTAACCTCTAAAAAGGTAGTGGATAATGATGGATGATGTCAGCAGCATCATCCCAAGGCTGGCCTAGCCTCTAAAACTGGTCGGTAAAGGTAGCAAACTGTCGAGTTACAAGTCAGGTTTCATTATTGATTTTCCCATACCCCCAAGTTATATATGTTCAGGTCAGGTATTAAATAATCTGGAGCTAATGCCAACTCAGGATCAGGCAGGTACATGTTTGTCTGGATAAACAACAGGAACTGTCCGTAAGGACAACAGGTCAGGTTTGTTGGCATTAGACACAAGATCAAGTAACAGGTAAATCCATGGTACATCAGGTCAAGCCAGGTAGTATATAGGTATCATGTCATGTCAAGAGGTGCACGGTACCATGTCGTGTCAAGTAGTAGGTGTAACAAGTCGTGTCAGGGTGCACAAGATGTCATGTGGGTGCTCATAATCCAACTAACATAAGCATGTGTATACAAAACAAGCATGGGGTACTAATGGAACAATAAAATGGAACACTGTAATGCAATATGCAATCAGGTACAGATTAAGGCATATATATGTACAGTTATGATTAGGGTTAAGATTAGAGTTCCAATACTAATTAAACTACAATTTATCAAATGTGGAATGTCAATATTATAATATAATATATTCAAGTGATCTATGGATGCAATAATATGTATACTAGACGAGATGGAAGCAAACGGGTGTTTGACCAGTTATAAACTATTTGAAGAGTACTATGGGCTAAGTAAATATAATAGCATGTAGCAAGTTTTACTTGCCTCAGAACAAAGGTCGATATGCAGGCGGCCTGGTGCGACATGACACGATATGGTGTGTGAAACGGCACGACACGGTACTGGGTCTAGTCGCGATCTGGTGCATGGTCTGGTCGCGATCTGGACACGATCTGGTGGTGGTCTGGTCGCGATCTGGAGACGATCTGGTGCATGGTCTGGTCGCGATCTGGACACGATCTGGTGCATGGTCTGGTCGCGATCTGTACACGATTTGGTGGTGGTCTGGTCTAGTCGCGATCTGGAGACGATCTGGTGCATGGTCTAGTCGCGATCTGGACACGATCTGGTGGTGGTCTGGTCGCGATAGCGATCTGGTGGTGGTATGGAGACGATCTGGAGACGATCTGGTGATGGTCTGGTCACGATCTGGAGACGATCTGGCTGCGACACGGTCGTGACATGAAAGTGGTGATGGTATGGTTCGTCCGGATCGTCGGCGGCGGCATGGCTCCGGCGATGACCGGAAAACCAAGAATGTAGAAAAGAAAAGAGACGAATAAGAATGAAGCAGAAGACTGGGATTCTGATGATTGTAGATAGATACTAGACGGGAGAGACGACGACGACGATGATGGGCCGTCGACGGCGAGATCCGCGGCGATGGCAGTGGCTGCGGCAAGGCTTGGGTTAGGGTTCTAGGGTTTTCTAGGGTCGGTTTGCAGTGGTGTCGGGGTGTGCAGGGGAAAAGATAGGGGGAGAAGGAAATCGAGCAGAGAAAGCGAGGAGAAGGTGTCTGCGAGGATGGGAGATCGCCGGCGGCGAGGTGCGGGCGAGGCGGAGGTTGCAGGAGAGGGAAGGGTGTCGGGGATCTTGGGTTGTTCGAGGGTTGGTCGGGAAAAGGAGAGGAAAAGGAGAGGAGAAGGGAAAGAGAAAATGGAGGAAGGTGTCGACGGGGCGAGCTCCGGCGACGAGGTGCAGGGTCGGGTTTCGTCGGGTCGTGGACGGAGATATGCGGGGAGATGGGTTGAAGCGGGGAGATGAGTCGTGGGGATGTGAGGAGGTCGAGGAGGGGAAGTCGACGATGAGAGGAGGGAGGCGAGGCAAGGTGGTCGGGGTCGCACGGAAGGGTTGCACGCGGGGAAAAAATGAAAAGGAGAAAAGAAGAAGATGATCGGGACGTGAGCAGTAAAAACATAGGGTTAAAGGTAAATTCTACTTAGAGGAGAGAGAAAGAGAGAGAGTCACGAGAGATTGAGAGAGAGTCAGGAGAGAGAGAGAGAGAAAGATTTGCTTAATTTATATATATATATATATATATATATATATATATATAAAACTAAACTGTTAGTATAAGAATGATTTAGTAATATATATTAGTTAAAAGAATAATAATAGTTTATAAATATATAAAGAATATAATATTTGTCCGTTTTGAGATTTTGGCAATTACAAACTTACTCCAAAACACACCCGGGTTGGGTCTAAAAATCCAGATTTAAAATATGAAAAATATATGCGACTTCCAAATTTCAAAATGAATGCTCAGTTAAAGAAAATGCATACCCCCAAGAATGGATGCACGTACGTGCGCGTAGCCATCCAAACACGTCCGTTTCACTGAACGGGACGAGAACAAGATGTGCAGATGCTACCACGTGGTTAAGGGTATCATGCAGGTTATGAAATGCAATTTTAAAATATTTTACGTGACTTAAAATGTTACACGGTAAGAGATGCCATGCCAGATAAATGCCAGTATGTACTAATCATGAGGTGCACGTGTCCATGCAACAAGTCAAGGTAATCTATAAATAAGAATCAAACAGGTTCAGGCAAGCGGGTCGGGTCGAATGCAATGTAAAGTGTGAAATACCATTCGCACCCAAAACCCGTTAAATCAAGAAAATACCACAGATAAGTAAATACGGGAATTGGAATTGGTATAAATGAACTCGGTTGTTACAAAGGGTCTTTCGCCATGCATATTCATGAGCAAGTAAGCCCCACCTTGGTAGACCTTGTCTATGATGTACGGGCCCTTAAAATTCGGCTCGAACTTCCCCCGTTTGGCACGATTGGGGATCATAGGTCTCTTGACCACTAGCACGAGTTCGCCTTGGCGAAATGTTCTCGGCCTAGTCAATCTCTCGTATGAGCGCGTCATCTTCACTTTGTAAGCCTCCAAGTTTTGCTGTGCCATGAGTCGGGTTTCGTCAAGGGCGTCGAGCTCCTCGCGCCGAAGATAAGCATTCTCTTCATCCGTTAACTCATAATGAACTGCCACTCGTAGAGAGGGTAGCTTTATCTCCAAGGGGAGTACCGCTTCAGCGCCGAATACCAATGCATACGGCGTTGTATTTGTGGCCATTTTGAACGTGGTTCGATACGCCCAGAGAGCTTCATGCAGTCTCTCATGCCGGTCTTTCTTATTTTTGGACACCGTCTTCTTTATGATCTTCGTCAAGGTTTTGTTGAAAGCCTCAGCTAGACCGTTAGCTCGGGGATTATAGACCGAAGAGTATCTCCAGTCTATGTTATGTTGCTGTGCGAAGCGGCTGATTCTGTGACTTCTGTAGGATGGCCCGTTATCGGAGATAATCCGTCGCGGAGTGCTGAACCGATAGATGACGTGTGTCTTGAAGAAATGGAGAATATTCTCCGTCTTCACCTCTCTTAGCGGTACTGCTTCTGCCCACTTAGAGAAGTAATCAGTTGTCGCTAATATGAACCGATGTCTTTTGGACGATACTGGTTCTATGGGCCCAATTATGTTGATTCCCCACATCTCGAACGGCCAACTAGCCACTGTTGGGTGTAGCGGGTTTGGATGCTGGTGGATGAAGTCCCCGTGAATTTGGCACAAGTGGCATTGTTTCGCGTATTCGAGACAATCCTGAATCATCGTGGGCCAATAGTAGCCCATCCTTTTGATCTTCAGCTTCATCTTTGGTCCGGCTTGATGAGAACCGCAGAGTCCGTCGTGAGTTTCTTGGACGGATCTCCTTGCTTCTTCCGGTCCCAGGCATCTCAGCCATAGAGAGTCGAACGATCTCTTATACAGCGTGTCATTGACAAAGGCGAAAGACAGAGCTCGTTTAATGAGCTGCTGTCTTGAGGACGCATCTTCAGGCGTTCGACGGGATTTGAAGTAGTCTATAAAGACTTCTCTCCAATGCTCAGCCTTTTCCTGGTCTTTTATTTATAGGGCCGTTTGCTTGGTCGCTCTCTTTTCTTCGGACGACTCCGGAGATATTTCTGGCGGTGCAAGAACCCGACGGCTTTGCACAACTATCCTTACATCATCGAGGTTTTTGTCAGCCAGTTCTTTAGCGAGTTTGGCTAACGCATCCGTTTTGCTATTTTCCGTACGCGGTATGCTTTCCAGAACGTAGGAAGGAATTTGAGTCAGCAATTGTTGTACACTCTCGCCGTACTTCAACAACTCTGGTTTGCACGTTTGATAGTCGTCGTTTACTTGACTAACGACCAGCTGGGAGTCTTCGTATATGAGGATGTTTTCGATTCCCATGTCGACGGCGATCTCAAGACCTGCTATCAAAGCTTCATATTCTGCTTCATTGTCCATCCTCGGCTCTGTTAAGAAGAAGGCAAAACGCATTATTCCTCTTTGTGGAGTCACGAAGATGAGGCCTATCCCGGATTTGATTATGGGGGGCTGTGCTTTCGCTTCTTCATGGAAGATGCCCCATCAAAATAGAGTTCCCATCGGGTATCACTCTCTCCTCTCTCCCTGTCGATCGTGTAAAACGCGTGCTTGTCTAGCAATTCGCAATTTATGGGCGAATCGGCAGGTATCGGATGCTCAGCGAGGAAGTCGGCGATGGCCTGGCCTTTCACTGCCTTGAGAGGTCGACACAATATCTAGAATTCCATTAAGAGGAGGGCCCATTTGGCAAGCCTTCCTATTAATATGGCTTTTGATATCAGATATTTGAGAGGATCCACCTTTGATATGAGGTGAACCTCATGCGCCAACGCATAGTGTCTGAGCTTCGTTATCGCAAAGATTAACGCCAGGCAGGGTTTTTCGATGGGGGAGTAGTTGTTTTCTGCCCCCAGGAGAACTCGACTCAAGTAGTAGAGGGCTCTCTCCTTCCCTTGGTCATTTTCCCGTGCCCATAGTGTGCCTAAGGAACCTTCAAGGGCGGTTTTGTATAGGATGAGAGGCTTTCCCTTGACCGGAGCGGTCAGCACCGGAGGATTATGTAGGTATTGCTTGATTTCGTCTAGTGCGCTCTGGCATTTACGATCCCAGACGAAAGGGGTCCCCTTCTTCATTAAATGGCTGTAGGGGCGGCATTTGCCGGAGAGATTGGCTATGAACCGTCGGATATACGCGAGCTTTCCTTGGAGAGATCGCAGTTACTTGAGAGTTCTTGGCGGAGGCATTTCCATTATCGCCTTGATCTTTGATGGGTCTATTTCGATGCCCCGGTGTCGTACGATGAATCCTAGAAATTTGCCCGAGAAAACTCCAAACGCGCATTTGAGAGGGTTCATCTTCAAGTTGTATTTTCGAAGGCGTTGAAACACGATTTTCAGATGCTCCCAATGTTCCTCGTACGATTTTCTTTTAACCACGAGGTCGTCAATATAACATTCGACGATCTCATGTGTGAGGCCATCAAAGATCTTCGTCATGGCTCTCTGATAGGTAGCGCCAGCGTTCTTTAGACCAAAGGGCATCACTTTGTAGCAGAATATACCCAGAGGAGTCCAGAAAGCGGTATGCTTCTGGTCTTCGGGGTGCATCTTAATTTGATTGTACCCTGATGATCCGTCCATGAAGGAGAAGACTTCGCGAGTGGGCGTGTTGTCTATCATCAGCTCGGTAACCGGTAGGGGAAATTCATCCTTCGGGCAAGCTTTGTTGAGGTCCCGAAAGTTCACGCAGATGCGTACAGTCCCATTTTTATTCATCACTGGGACGATGTTGGCAATCCAGTCGGGGTATTGAACTTCTTGGATGAAGCCGGAGTCGATTAGCTTCTTCACTTCGGCGTTGATACTCATCTCAAGCTCGAGCCGCATCCTTCTTGGTGCTTGTTTAACTGGCTTGACGTCTGGAGATATCGCCAATTTATGCACCGCTATCTCTGGATCTAGCCCCGGCATCTCGGAATAGTTCCATGCGAAGCAGTCTTTATACTGCATGAGCACGTCTTTTAGCGTATCCACTTGTTTCTCAGACAGCAGCTCACTGACGAACGTGTTAGTAATATGTATGCCCTAGAGGCCATTACTGTACATACGATGTATATTGTAGTGGATACTAGGACATATATAGGGAGGACTTTCTTGCTCGACATGATAGTATGCTATCTGGTTGTACTTTATCTTAACATGTACTCTGATTGTCTCTATGTTACATGTTGATAAAGCCCTTAGGATATGTACTCGACTACTGGGACTATGATGAGATCATACTAGTGGGGCTACGGTAGTCGACGAGTACATCCTATAACTGTTCCTAGTCGAGGGCGTATCGAGACAGGGCATCGATACACCAGAGTAGACTAGCGTATACGCATCTTGACCCATATGATGGGCGATGGATGATCCCATATCCATCGGTGTTTGACATCAAGGATGGTGTACGGGTGCTCAGTGGAGACTGGGTATACTGGACGGACTCGCCGAGAACTCCCAGATGGTATTATACCTTACGTCAGATGGCAGTTCTCCGGTGACACTGGTACAGAGTAGTCTGTTGACCCGAGATCGTCATAGAGTCTTGTGTGATTCCCATTGTGCTTTGATTTCCATCATACCACGTCCAAGAGGGCATGCAAAAAGGTGGCTTTTGGGTACAGTCCCGAATCACATGGAGGCAATGAGCGATAGGAGGGGATTCGTCTCTCCCGGTATAGGGAGTTGATGTTGCGCTGTGTTCGATTGGCTATAACCGGAAATCCCTGGCCAGGGTTGCTGAGATTTACTGGTAAGTGTTATCAGTAGTTTCTCAAACTGTTATAGACCTCATATCGACACGACTTATCAAGCTACCGGGGTCTGACGTTTACCACTCCTAGGCGAGATATGCAACATATCAGACGACGAGACCGGACTGTACGGGAGTGTTACTGTTTGGATTCACAGGAGAATGTACAGTCTTTCTTGTTGATCTTCTGAGCGCTCAATACCTGGGTGGCTGTTACGTTTAGCTGACCGCTTGCAGCTTGTGGGTGTTTGATATGATCATCACCTACTGCCGGCGTATTGACGATTCTTTAGAGTCCTACACAGAGGTTTCTTGGCTCAGGCAAAACGGAGTAGGAGCATATATATGATATGTGCGGGACCGAGGATAATGCGATATGTGATACCGTATTCTATTCTCGCGATATTTGATATCAACCGGGTCATCGGATCAAGTGTTGATTCGATGAATTGGTAATTGAGATATTAGTCGGTTATATGCGATATAGTTGGATTGTCGGATCAAGTGTTGATTCGATAATTTAATGTATAATAATATATATGATATATTAAATTACATTAACTAATATTAGCTCACTAAAAGATTCTTTTTCTCACTCGGGTAATACATTGATATATATGCGATATATGTTAATTGTATTATTTTATTTTGTTACAATAAATATTATATATATGATATATAATATTGTAACATGATATGGTTATTAATGCAACTTGTTTAGTGGAGATTAAACATGGTTAAGGTTTGATTAGGGTTAAGGTTTTCTAGAAGTTTCTAGAAGGTTTTCTTTTTTGTTTTGGAAAAGATATTTTCAAGTGACTCATTTTTAACCTAACCCAAACCCTAGCCCTTGGTTAATTCTCTACAATGGTTAAGTCAACCATGGTTGCATTATTCATCATATTAATCCTTTCATTATTCATCACAAAGTGATTCTATGATATTGTTCATCTTCTTCCTTCTTTCTTTTCATGAAAAAGCTTTCTAGCTTTTTCTAAGTGATGATAAATGAGTGAGAAAAAGATAATAAAAGAGAGCAAAAATCCTACTTCATCATCCTCATCTATCCTTGGCATTTAGATGAGGGTGTTCACTTCATATTATGAGTGTTAGCTTGTGTTAACGAAACTTCAAGGTAGATCATCTTTGTATCGAAGATCGGAAGCAAAGGCTGCATCTTTCTCTTCGTGGAACCTCTCGAGAGTCCGGAACATGATGATCGCAGCGAAGGGACCTCAACACGGAGCTTATGAAGTGAAGGACTGGATCTACAAAGGTTGTAATCCCTCTCACTTAGTGTTAAAGTGTTTAGCATGTTAGTTTTCGCCTAATCTCTAGTTTAAAGATCCGGCTTCGGGTTGTTCGGCACGGCTAATTTTTTAATCGGGCATGGTTGATGCCCCGTAGACCCTTGTACGCATGCATAGCAACCCTACAGTGGTATCAGAGCCAAGCTAGAGCTTTAGGCGAAGTCTGAGCGAAGTTTAAAGTCCGATCGAAACCCGAAACCCCGATTTAACCCTTCTCTGTACATTTTTCAAAAATGTGGTTTTTTATGAATTAAAAATGCTCAAAAAAACAAGCAGGAAAAACTAAGAATTACTGTGAAGTACAGTCCACTAAGTCAATATTTTGACCGTGGAACCGCGGCCAAAACATGGGTTTGGCGGCGGTTCCGCGGCCAAAATTTGGACTTAGTCCCTGTATTTTCACTTAATTATTCTTTGGTCCTTTCTTGTTATTTTTCTCTGTGAATTTTTTAATTCCACTCAAGTGTTGAGTTTTCTAGGGTTGTATTGGGGAATTGTTGATTCGATCGGATAATTTAACTTCGTTTAGTTTTATCCGGATAATTTTAGAAACTGTTAATAAGTTCGAACGGATATCAATAACTCACTTTTTCCCCTGTCGGAATTTTTTTCAAAAGTTGGATTTTTTCTCGAGTTTAAGAACGTTCTAACTCGTGCAAGTAACGCGGTGGACCCTCTAGAAGACAACAAACCTTAACTCGATTATGTGACCGTCTTGAACTGCCTCTAAATCTCAGGGTTTGCGGCAGTACGGCGTGCCACATGTGAGGCATTGGCTTGACCCTTCTACGTCTGGACCATTGGTACTGTAGCATGTGATGGATATTTTTAAACTGATTTCAAGTGTTGAGATAAATTGGGAAAACTTGGGTGTTTGATTATTCGATCGGAAAGTTTAACATTGTCTATTTATCTGAAATGTGATGCAATATTTGGAATCCACAGGTAGTTATGAGATAACTAATTTGAATATTATAAACATAACAGTTTAGTCTCAGATGATCGGTTGCCACGGAATTTTAATGTGATCAAAAGTCCGTCGCAATCACGTAGCGTACGCGGATACTCGCCGAGTAAACTTAATAGACAGCCACGCCCCATAGCCTCGACCAAGTGACTGTAGGAGAACCCCGTCGCCAAAAGCATCCATTCGGGTGCTCGCGGCAGCGGTGTTCCGCCTTAGTGCACTTCGTCGACGGCATCCGGGGGTGGGGCCGTCTACTAAAGTTTGCGACGAGCATTCGATCAGGATGTCGGGAATCTTGTTGAATTGCCCGACTTGATATTGAAAAGAGTTTTCGATAAAGAGACTAAAATGCGGGGTTTATAATTGTTAGGCATTCGATGTCTAAGGAATTCATGTGGTTAGGCATGCGATGTCTAAGGAGGTTGCGGATTCCAACTGTTGTAGTTTTACACTTTCTTTTCTGTGACCGTAAGCGTAGTATGTGGTGTATCGCCGGCTTCGTTGCTATACATCAACGGCAATCGGGATACGCATACTTGCTTACGTTGATGATATGAGATATTATGTGTTGCTGTGATATGTTATATTGGATCGTCGCGTTTTGAATAGCCGGGGGCTTTATGTGAGATGAGAGTTTTTTCTTTTTCATTCATGTAAAATTCATTTGTATGTAATATTCTTTTATTGGGGCACTTCCAGGTTGCGGAAGATGTCACCGTTGTATATTATTTACTTTTCCGCATTAGGTAGACCCAAGGCGGGGAGCACAAGTAACCGGGTTCTGGGGTCCAGTGGGAGACCATCTCGAGGAGTCGAGACCGGGTCTCCTAACCCTAGAATTGGCAGTGTTGCTTGCCGCTCTCGTAGGGGTCTAGGGATGTGGGTTTGGCTATTCATCGCGACCATGGAATCCGTGTTTTATACAGGCTCGTATTGAAAACACAGACGTCCTAGTATATCCAATATTTCATATATGTTCTTCTGCTGCAATGTTCTGTGATGAGATCATATTAATGCCTGAGACGAATGTTTATATTATATATATGAGATATATGTTATATTGCAGATTTCGTTTCAAAAGAGATGCTTGTGAAGCATATTAAAATGGGACTTCATTAATGAGATTAATGAAACTAAAAGAAACCTAAAGATGTTGTAGAAACTTGTTTAAAAACTGGTAGCTCTAGTTCTTGCTTTGCATAGCGGTGTTCCTTGTAGAACATCCAGCACCTTATTTGATAAGGAAAGAGCCGAGATCCCTTCACCGGGAGTGACCTCTTTAGTGAAACCAGCAGATGCTACAAACTCGGTTTGTCTTTTGATTGCTTATATAGTTCTTGCTTTGCACAACGGTATATATGATATATCCTGCACCTTATTCGATGAGGAAAGGGCCGACGATCCCTTCACCAGGAGTGACCCCTTTAGCAAAACTAGAAAAGGCCTAAAAAACATTCCATTTAAAATCACTCGATTCTATAACGATATCAAGTTCATTACGCAAAGGGTTTTCCTAAAAACCTGTCGTAGCCCTCCGTCATTTCAGATAAGTACTAGTTAGTATTCGTGCTACGTTTGTTGACCATGTTAAGGCGTAGTGTGCGGTAGCTGATTAGTGCTTATCTGTATAAGCATATGATGCGATTGGATTAGGGTAGTCGTGCGACTTTGTTGAACATGTTCAGGGTCGTGCGAGTGGGTTTAATTCAATCGGGAAATGACGGGTTGAACTTGACTAGCACTTATGATTTGTTGACCATATTAAGGTCATATAGCTGCTAGGGGTAAAATATTATTGGGAATTTCAAGTGTTGAAATTTGCAATGAGATTGTATACCTTCTATGAGATAGTTGGATCCCAATACCCGCTGCGAGTAAGAGTTACTCCTGGGAGAGTTTTACACATTACAATTAGCCGATCAAGTAGGTGTCTAGAAAGGTGTTAACGGGGTTACGCCTCTGGGAAAACGAGGTTTACTTTAATTAGGTTCGTGTGAAAGCACAGGGGACCTCCCTCAAAGTACCGACACTAGCCTGGCTGAAAGATTGGCGAACTTGTAGCGTGTAATTAATCCCGGCTAGTCTTTCCTTTTAGGGTTTGACGGAAGATTTGATTAAAACAGTGGGAGACATCCTGATTAGATATATTAGATAACCAATCTAATCTTGCAAGAGCATACGCTGAGTGTTTTCTTCTCTCTCTCTCCTGGTAGCGACCATATCACGCCTTAATCAAGATAATTATACGGATATATTGACCGAACCCGCTTGTTTTACTAAGCTGGGGAACGTTGGCCCCGCTCCAACTTATAATTGTTATAAGACAGAGCAGGAAATTAGGGAATACCAGATTTCCCGTGCCGCCCAAACGAAGAAAGTGCATGTTGATGCATCATCTTCGGGTGTGTTCATTACAGAGAACTGTTTCTCAGTATCCTTTACGTCCTGGGTATGTGATACCGGATCAGGATCCCGCATATGTAATCTGTTACATGGGCTACAGATAGGTAGAGAACTGAGAACGGGTGATAAGTTTCATGAGATAGAAATGGTGCAAGTGTTGCAGCCAAGTCTGTTGGTCACTATCACCTTGTATTACCAGAATACATTGATTCTGAACGAATGTTATTAGATACCGAACCTGATATACAACATCATATCAGTCTCTTTATTAGTAAAGAAAGGATATAATTTTGTATTGTTGGATAATGTTTTGAACATTTCCTATATCAAGAGTTGATCGGTTCAGGCACGTTATCTAAAAGCATTGACGTTCTAAATCAAACTACAGTTCTTAGTATACAGAACACACAAAAGAGGAAGAGTTCAGAAATGAACGAATCCTTCTTGAGGCATTGTAGACTAGGTCATATCAATGCGACCCGACTAGCTGAAGTTACATATAGATGCATATTTAAATTTGTTTGAATTTACATCTTGTGAAACTTGCCGGTCATGTCACAAAGATAAGATGACCACAACTCTGTTTATTGGAAACAGAGAAAGAGTTAGTAATCTTGGGATTGATACATGCTGATGTATGAAGGTCCCCTGTCTACACATGCCAAGACCGGTTCTTTTTACTTCATTACATTCTCTGATAATCTCTCAAGATTCAGACATATGTTCCTATTGAAACACAAGTCCGAACCTTTTGAGATATTCACAGAATATGAGTTAGAAGTAGAGAACCAAAAATACGGGTATAAGTATTATGTCTAAGTATTATGTCCTTTGATGAGATCAAGGAGGAGAATACTTGAGCACGGAGTCCTGGACTATTCTAAAGGAGAATGAGATTCTCTCTCAGCATTACTCCTCCGTATACACCACAGCACGTCGGTGTATCGGGGCGGAGCAATAGCACCCTATGTGATATGGTGTGCTCTATGATGAGTACTACTGAGTTTCCTATTTCCTTTTGGGAGTTATTTACTTGAGAAGCTGCATACCTATTGAATAGGGTTCAAATCAAATCAGTTGCCTACCACTTCATATGTGATATGGAAAGGGGCCCATATCTTAAGTTGGTTAAGATTTGGGGTTGTCCGGCCTATGTCTAAAAGCAAAATCCGGACAAGCTCGAGGCAAGATCTGTTATGTAGAACTGGAATGGTTCCAGCTATACAAACTGCAGCTGATGATTTGGTAGAACCAAAGGATTCAATAGTTTCCAACGAACCTCAGCCTCTCCGCCGATCTAGTAGGGTTCCTCACCCACCTGAGAGATACTTCGGTTTCTCTATGACAGTGGGAGCGAGGATTGCATCATGGGATGATGACCCAACTTATTTCGAGCTGGCCATCAGGAGTGGGACTCTGTAAGAATGGCTGGATGCTCAGCGATCTGAGATGGAATCCTTATACACCAACAAAGTATGGACTTTGGTTGCTTTATCTGAAGGGTTAAATCCCCATCAGGAGCGAGTATATCTTGAGAAGATTACTAGGTGTACATGGAAAAGTTGAGACTTTCAAAGCTATGCTTAAGTCCATCCAGATCCTACTTGCCACGGCTACATACAATGACTACGATATCTGGTGGTTGGGTGTCATGACTGCTTTTCTAAATGATGTTTTAGAAGAGAACGTCTATAAGTACACAGCCAGAGGGCTTCGTAGACAGTGGGAGCAGCGGAAACGTGTACAAGATGTTTTATATGATAAAACAGGCATCGCGGAGTTGGAACATCTATTTTGATGTGGTAGTCAAAGAGTTTGACTTCATCAAAATGGTAGATGAACCTTGTATATACAAAAAGGTAGTAGGGAGTATGGTGGTGATCCTCGTAGAGTACGTGGATGACATACTCTTGATAGGGAAGGAGTTTCCTATGCTACGCTCGGTCAATCTCCGCTTATCACAAGGATTCTCCATATAGGATCAAAGTGATACCTCCTAAATCCTAGGTTTTGGATCTATGAGATAGTTCTAATTGGATGTTAGGATACTCACTAGTTGTAGTGAGATGGTATCAATCGATCCTGGGGAGAATCACTGGAAAGGTTCCAGGGTGATAAGGATGACTGAATGTCAGTCGTAGGCATTGTCTTTACCCTCAGTGGAGGGATGGTATGTTGGAAGAGTTCCAAGCTAGATACCGTGACTTACTAGACGATTAAAGGCAAGATACATCATTACCAAGGATACTACCAAAGAGGCAGTCTGGATATATATATAAGTTCATGCGATGAACTTCGTTCCGACCATTGTGTGACAATGGAGTTGTGGTTTTAGCCAAGGAACTACCGTCCCATCAAAAATCCAGATATAATTCTTAGGCAGTATCACCTGATCATGGAGATGGTTGATCTCCAGGGAGATCGAGGTTAAGAGAGTAGACACATAGGACAACAGCGCGGATCCACTCACAAAGGCCTTTTCCCCAGTAGAGACTTTTATAGGATGGTTGAGTATGAGATACTTCAACCGCAGCTAATTGTTGGGTATGTGATACCACAACAGATGGCCCTAGTGCAAGTGGGAGATTGTTAGTAATATGTATGCCCTAGAGGCCATTACTGTACATACGATGTATATTGTAGTGGATGCTAGGACATATATAGGGAGGACTTTCTTGCTCGACATGATAGTATGCTATCTGGTTGTACTTTATCTTAACATGTACTCTGATTGTCTCTATGTTACATGTTGATAAAGCCCTTAGGATATGTACATGACTACTGGGACTATGATGAGATCATACTAGTGGGGCCACGGTAGTCGACGAGTACATCCTATAACTGTTCCTAGTCGAGGGTGTATCGAGACAGGGCATCGATACACCAGAGTAGACTAGCGTATACGCATCTTGACCCATATGATGGGCGATGGATGATCCCATATCCATTGGTGTTTGACATCAAGGATGGTGTACGGGTGCTCAGTGGAGACTGGGTACACAGGACGGACTCGCCGAGAACTCCCAGATGGTATTATACCTTACGTCAGATGGCAGTTCCCTGGTGACACTGGTACAGAGTAGTCTGTTGACCCGAGATCGTCATAGAGTCTTGTGTGATTCCCACTGTGCTTTGATTTCCATCATACCACGTCCAAGAGGGCGTGCAAAAAGGTGGCTTTTGGGTACAGTCCCGAATCACATGGAGGCAATGAGCGATAGGAGGGGATTCGTCTCTCCCGGTATAGGGAGTTGATGTTGCGCTGTGTTCGATTGGCTATAACCGGAAATCCCTGGCCAGGGTTGCTGAGATTTACTGGTAAGTGTTATCAGTAGTTTCTCAAACTGTTATAGACCTCATATCGACACGACTTATCAAGCTACCGGGGTCTGACGTTTACCACTCCTAGGCGAGATATGCAACATATCAGACGACGAGACCGGACTGTACGGGAGTGTTACTGTTTGGATCCACAGGAGAATGTACAGGCTTTCTTGTTGATCTTCTGAACGCTCAATACCTGGGTGGCTGTTACGTTTAGCTGACCGCTTGCAGCTTGTGGGTGTTTGATATGATCATCACCTATTGCCGGCGTATTGACGATTCTTTAGAGTCCTACACAGAGGTTTCTTGGCTCAGGCAAAACGGAGTAGGAGCATATATATGATATGTGCGGGACCGAGGATAATGCGATATGTGATACCGTATTCTATTCTCGCGATATTTGATATCAACCGGGTCATCGGATCAAGTGTTGATTCGATGAATTGGTAATTGAGATATTAGTCGGTTATATGCGATAAAGTCGGATTGTCGGATCAAGTGTTGATTCGATAATTTAATGTATAATAATATATATGATATATTAAATTACATTAACTAATATTAGCTCACTAAAAGATTCTTTTTCTCACTCGGGTAATACATTGATATATATGCGATATATGTTAATTGTATTATTTTATTTTGTTACAATAAATATTATATATATGATATATAATATTGTAACATGATATGGTTATTAATGCAACTTGTTTAGTGGAGATTAAACATGGTTAAGGTTTGATTAAGGTTAAGGTTTTCTAGAAGTTTCTAGAAGGTTTTCTTTTTTGTTTTGGAAAAGATATTTTCAAGTGACTCATTCTTAACCTAACCCAAACCCTAGCCCTTGGTTAATTCTCTACAATGGTTAAGTCAACCATGGTTGCATTATTCATCATATTAATCCTTTCATTATTCATCACAAAGTGATTCTATGATATTGTTCATTTTCTTCCTTCTTTCTTTTCATGAAAAAGCTTTCTAGCTTTTTCTAAGTGATGATAAATGAGTGAGAAAAAGATAATAAAAGAGAGCAAAAATCCTACTTCATCATCCTCATCTATCCTTGCCATTTATATGAGGGTGTTCACTTCATATTATGAGTGTTAGCTTGTGTTAACGAAACTTCAAGGTAGATCATCTTTGTATCGAAGATCGGAAGCAAAGGCTGCATCTTTCTCTTCGTGGAACCTCTCGAGAGTCCGGAACATGATGATCGCAGCGAAGGGACCTCAACACGGAGCTTATGAAGTGAAGGACCGGATCTACAAAGGTTGTAATCCCTCTCACTTAGTGTTAAAGTGTTTAGCATGTTAGTTTTCGCCTAATCTCTAGTTTAAAGATCCGGCTTCGGGTTGTTCGGCACGGCTAATTTTTTAATCGGGCATGGTTGATGCCCCGTAGACCCTTGTGCGCGTACATAGCAACCCTACAGAACGTTGGCCGTGGGTCATTTGTCGTCCCCAAGTCGATTTTCCTTAGGTTTTCCGCAGTAGTATGTATTCCATCTTCCAGCTCTTTTGGCACCGGTGGAAGTTCTGAGATCAATTCCTCTTCATCCTCATTCTCGAAGCACCAGGAGAGATCATCCATGTTCTCGCGCTCTCCTTCTTCTAACACCTTTATCACGTGGCAGGTACGAGATCGTTTCCAAGATCGATGTTGATCTGGTTCTACTCTCGCCATATACGTGGCTTTCGGTACATGCTTCTGTGGTGGGGTTATCCTCCCACTGCTGGATAGAGCGAACCTGCCTTACTGATACCGGTCTTCTACCCAGTTTTTGAATGTGAAGCAGTCTTCGAGAGGATGTCCTATCGCTCGGTGATAGGATCAATAATCCGGGTGGGAGACCTCGTCTGCTTGTTCGGGGTGTTTGGACTCCGGGAGCGTAATCATTTGATTTTTCATGACAAGATCGAATATCTTCCTTGTATTGTCTTGGGGAAAAGAATATGCTCGACCCATCTTCTTTATAAGAGACGAATCTCGGCTGCTCAATTCTCGATCGCGTGGCTTCTTGGACCCGCTTTGCCGCTGTCGAACGTTTTTTCGTTCTTTAGTTTGTTTTTGCCTCCACGTCGGGTCTTTTGTATGACGGGCTGGCGACGAAGGGCATCATCATTCTCCGTAGCCTGCTGAATGAGACGCTGCGTCCTGGCTTTCTCGTAAATGGCCATTTCACGGTTGTGGTCATCCCGGACCTTTTGACCCGCTTCCCTTATTAGCTTGTCCATCTGTTCTTCAAACGACAGACTTGGCATTTTTACGGCAGGCTCTCGTTTTGGTTCAATTGCATTGTCTTCTAACAGAGCATCTCCTTCTTCATCGAAGTCATGTATAACGTAGCAGCCATGGAATCGCTCCCGTTTCTTGGATTGAACATATCCAAGCCCGATCGTTTCCATTCTCCTGTTGGGCAATTTTCACTGAGTTCCGGGGACGTTCCAGATCCTGTTGTAGAACTGAGCTAGTCGAACAGTCTGTTTGAAGGGTACGCCTTGGCGCCTCAACAGCCTTTTTAATCCTTCTGTGTAGTATCTGGACAGACGGATGGGCTGGAGCCTGTCAAGTGCAGAATCGGCACTATGCCAGATTTCTTTCTCCACTTTGGTTTTCGCGGATTGATAAAAGAGAATTTCCTTTTCATATTTTCGCCTGGGAGGGACGTAGAATGTTTGCTGTTCCTGCACACTATAGGTATCAAGTGCGTCGAGCTCTTTGTAGTGCTTTTGCGGAACCATGGTGATTTCAAACTCCGTTCATCGCCAGTGGAGGCTTGTATTAATGGACGAACCGAGAATACTGCGTTGACCTCATCTTCAGAGTCGCTGCCAAAGACCAGAATAGGGGTAGACGGTCCCGGTTTGTTGCATTGGGGCGGTCCTGAATAGACTATCTCTTCCTCCTCCTCGGTATCGCTCCCAAAGAACGGAATAATGGTGATAGCTTTCTGCTTATTCTCCGGCTTATGGCATCTTTCCGTGTCTTCAAAGTCTGGTAAGAAATATTTTGCATCTTCGTACTTTCGGGCTTCATTCACGGAGAATGGGTTCAACTCCCCTGTCACGGTATACTCGAGACCAACTTTGAATTACTTCATACACTGATGTTGTGTAGAAGGTATGCTGTTGTACTCGTGCAACTAAGGCCTGCCGAGCAAAGCGTTGTAGCAAGTCTTGGCGTCAATGACATGAAATTTGATGTCGGTGACAAGCAGCCCAAAGCGTAACGTCAGTATCACAGACCCGAGCGTCCATGATGACTGGCAGTCGAACCCGGAGATGGTGATTTTATCTTGAGCTAGGTGCTGGACGCTCATGCAGATTTCTTTTAAAACCCTCACATTTAGGAGGTTGACAGAGGACCCGTTATCAACTAAGATCTTCCCTATATTGATGTCATAGCAGTATCCAGTGACATACAAGGGACGGTTGTGCTCGCATGTTCCGAGGAGGAGATCTTCATCACCGAAAGTGATGTCAGCCGTGTGCACTTCTTCCAGCCCGTCCTTCATCTTTTCTTTGGCAAGGAAAGCTTGGAACTGCTCGGGCTCTTGTAGTGCCTTGATCAAAGAATCTCTCATCTCTTTAGATAGCAGAAGGGCATCGAGAATGCTTAGCTGCGGGGGTATTTTCCTCAGGTGTGCCAGAACGTTATAATCCACCTTGTTTTTCTTTGGCGGGTCCTTGGCTGCAAGCTCTTCGACGACTCGGTCATTGAGGGCGATATCTTCAGGGACTTTTTCTTTCCCCTTATCTTTTTTTTTCGATCACTTGTTTGTGGGTCCAAGATTCTTTTCGGGTAACGTGCGATTACGCAGCTGAATGTTCTCGCAGGTCTTCATCTCTTCTGTTTCGGAGATAGATTCCTTGAAGAGAGGGCCGGGGGCTATTTCTTCATCAGAATCGTTTCCGAAGGTGAGAACATGCGATCCTCCGGAATCAACCATATGACAGTCACCGGCAGTTCTTTTGCGCTTATCTATCATGCTTCTCTGCTCTCGACGAGTGATTGATCTTATTTTCCGTTGTCAGTTTAGAAAAAATGTATAGAATCACAACCAAAAATATTTGACCGCAATCAATAACGGTGTCGGATTGTAGCACGTTAGCGAGTGCGGATCGTCCACAGGGATTGTGCGATTCGTTCGTATTTTGATTTGTTTGAATTGAAAATTTAATAGAAAAGAAAAGAAAACGATTCAAGATTTTTATCGATGAGTTTCAAGTATCACTATTCTAATTCAAGAATCAAGAAAACGATAAACATCGAGAATCATGTATCGATAGAATTTCAATCAATTTAGGTTTCAAGATTTGAAGTAAAGCTCGTAGGAATCGAGTAAATTGTAGATGTGAAGAAGATTCAAGAATACGATTTCTTATCCATTAACAAGTTGATGCTAAATCGATGTAGATTCATCGAGGATCAAGGATCTTGTGAAGAATTAGGGTTCCTCATCCTATCCTTTGTCCTTTCGATGAATCACATTCACTAGATAGCTTCTTGAAAGTCGGATGATCGATCGTTGATCTCTAGATCGTGCGAAAGGAATCAAGAACACATTCGCCTCAATCTAGATTATCGATCCATCGAATTTCAAGAATTTACAATTGTTATAAGACTTAAGAAATCATTTAAAGATTCGTCAACATCATCATTCAACAATTGTTTCGATTCCTCCACGAGCGGAGTTTTATTCAAGCATCATCACAAAGAATATATTCAAGAATCGAAATATAAGCATAATGCTCGAATTGAAAATAAGCAAGTTTAAAGAATCTTCACCTTTATTTATTTCAACAATTAGTTACAACTCTCAAGAACTACAAGAGGATGGAACTTTGATCGTCGATTCTTGCGTCGCTCGGCTCCTTGAGTCTTGGATCGCTTGGATCTCGTGCTCCGTTGAAGTCCGGTTCCGCTTCTAAAGGATCTTGAAGACTTGCTTGGCTTGCACTCAAAGGATCTTGAGGTTTCTTGATTTTGGATTGGATTAGGGTTAGGGTTTTGAGGTGGTAGGAATTGGTTGAAGAACTAGAATGGGAGAGATTAGGGATTGATCAACTAAGGATTCAACAACTAATGAACAACCAAGGACAAGTGAGCTTAGGGGTCAATTTATAGGTTTCCCAAACCCTAGCTCTAGGAATTTGAATTTTGAATTTCCCTCCAAAAGTTAGTTAGAGGAAGAGGCTTCTAGAATTAGTTAGTTAGGGGATTAGCTTCTACCCTAAGCTAGGAGGTTAGGGCAAAGGTTCTAGGTCCTTAATGGAGTTTAGGTGAAGCTTGTTGAGGAAGCTTGGGGTGTTTAGTTAGGAACCCAATGGCTTGCTGATCTGGCAGAATGTTCTGGAGTAATCTGGAGATTGCAGTAGCTTGATGAAGTGTAGGAGCTGTAACAAGAGTTCTGCAGCTGAAATTGCATGATGACGTGTCAGAGCTGCGGCGGATCCACGGCACGTGCCTCCTTATGCCGCGGATCCGCAGTCACGTGAGGGGCTCAATGTGCCTCCTTTCTTCAGATGCTTTGGGCTGCCTTTGGGATAGCTATCTGATATGTTGAATTGTGTAATTCCCTCTATATTAATACAAGATTCCAAATCCATGAGTTGGCGTCTTTTTAACAGTCTTCGTTTTGTAAATTTGACCGATCCTTGGAATTTCCTGCACAGACTTCGAAACACAAGTTGCGATATATAGGAATGATGCCATGCTATGAAATACAGTCAATTTCCCTTATAGTGCCGGTTTTAAAGTCTAACACATGCAATCTGATATTTAACGACCGTTTTTCTAATATGTGCTATATGAATGCCAAACACTTCTAGATGAGTGCAAATGATATGGAAATTGCCGGTTTAAAGATGTAGTATTTTCGACTGATCAAATTCCCCCAAACTTATTTTCGGTCGTCTCGAGCGAACTGTTTTATTAAAAGGAGAAGGAGAAAATAAAGAAAGAGAAAAACTAACTAGCACACTTTCGTAGGCAACACGATTGCACTGAGCACGTGCAACAAGCCTTTAAACCTCTAGGTGTCTCTAGTAGGAGGAGTGTCGTCTCCCGAGGGTTTCAGCGGATTGCACCCAAAAAATCCAATAATAAAAGGAAGATCATGAAATTTACATTTAAATAAAAGAATTGAAAAAGAAAGGCCTTGAAAATTAGGGTTTCCAACTAAACTAGCTTTTCGGTTGTCATGAGCCCTATCTTAATAGTCATGAAAAAATGTCAGAAATCACGTCCTCCCTCAATAAAACATCGTCTTATTCTTCATTCCTATCTTTCTTCCAAACATCGATCATATAACCCTGCATGTGTGTAAAGACATCCCTACACCCGGAGAATTCAATTCAAGCTATCATACTCTTGCCCATCAGCCTCAATACTTTTTAATTAATGAATATTTAGATGAGATTGCTCACACACTTTCATGCGACCGTTAATACTTCTTGAGGTACTAACCGACCGATTACTCATGTGCTTGCTTATTTGGTATATTTTCCTTGTCTTGCACCACCTAAGGCTTAGCAGTGACTCCCAGACCAGTTGGCCTTAGGGCACTAGGTGAAGAGGCACCCTCGCTATATTTTTTTATTGCTGCTTTGGCGATAACAAAACTAGTGTCCATTTTTCTCACCATTTTATATTTTCTTCATTTTTTTATTTCCTTCATACATCGGCTTTAAGACAAGAGCATTTCAAGGTATCCTCTACTATCCCGGGCTTCAAGACGTGTGTAAGTGCGAATAGCAGGGTATCCACGTTCAAAATGTTTGGCTTCCAGAATAGAAACTATTTTTCAGACGTATTTTTATCCTCAGATTAGTGACTTCCTTCATCTTACTAACCCTTGGGACAACGGCTCATAACTACTTATTACTAGTTCGTTTAAGAAAACTTCTAATTTTCTTGGTTTTCTTAAATTTTTTCTAATCTCATAGATATAATTTTTCACTATCTAATCTTTTATTATTTTATTTATGTACAAAAAATGTTTAAATATTAAAATATTTTTATATTTTGAAAATTTTAAATTTTTATGGATTTTGAATTTTTTTAAATTTTTATAAGTTTTTAAAGAAATGTTTTGTGCTTATGCAAATGATATGCAAATGATGCAAAAATAAGCACAAACCTCCCCCAAACTTGTTTTCAACAGTGTCCTCACTGTTGTCAACCGTTATATCTACAAAACCTGTAAGTCTGGGAGGAATTTATTAGTGAGGGCAAAATATATAAGTGAAGAATCTCCTCCAAACTTACTCTTTTCACTCACCTCCATTCAAAAGATGATGTAGTGATATACAAGATATGAAGGTAAGACGGAGGAATTTTTAATCCAAATAAAATGGCTCCTATAAGAACGGGAGCTCCTCCGTGGGGTTAGTGGAAAAATACGGCTTTAGTCTATGTCCATTCACTTTGAAAAATGTCCCGTTTTTAACATTTTCTACTTTTACTTCCCCGTGCGGGTATACAGACCGCATAACAAAAGGTCCCTTCCACCCAGATCGAAGCTTACCCGCGTGAAGGTGTAATCGTGAATCATAAAGAAGGACTTGTTGACCTGGTGAAAATGTTTTCCTCAAAATGTTTTTATCGTGAAAAACCTTGGTCCTATTCTTTATGATTACAGCGTTATCATAAGCTTCATCGCGGAGTTCGCTTAGCTCATTTATTTGCAGCTTCCGAAAGTTGCAGGCTTGGTCTAGATCAAAATTTATTTCCTTAATAGCCCACAATGCTTTATGCTCAATCTCGACGGGTAAGTGACATGCCTTCCCAAACACTATCCTATATGGAGACATCCCTAGGTCGGTTTTAAATGCAGTTCGGAATGCCCAAAGAGCATCCGTCAGTTTGGTCGAACAGTCTTTTCTATTCTTAGCAACAGTCTTCTCCAGGATTAGTTTGATCTGTCTATTTGAGATCTCAGCCTGCCCGCTCGTTTGGGGATGATAGGGTGTAGAAAGTTTGTGGTTGATTGCGTATTTCCGCATCAGAGTCTCGAAAGACCTGTTGCAGAAATGTGTCCCATTATCGCTAATAATAGCGCGTGGGTGTCCAAATCGCGAAAAGATATTCTCTTTTAAAAACTTAATGACAACTTTCCTGTCATTAGTGCGACATGGAATGGCTTCAACCCACTTTGAGACATAATCAACCGCCAGCAGTATGTACAAATTCCCAAAGGAGTTGGGAAAGGGACCCATAAAATCAATGCCCCAAATATCAAAAATTTCAACAACCAAGATGGGTTGCTGAAGTATTTCATTTTTCCGGGAAATTCTACCCGTGTACTGACACTGTGTGCAGGTTTTGCAATAGTCAAATGCGTCCTTGAACAAGGTCGGCCAATAAAATCCACATTGCAAAACCTTCTCCGTCGTCTTTTTAGGACCGAAGTGACCCCCGCAAGCCTGATCATGACAAAAAGAAAGAACACTCTTGAACTCTTCTTTCGGGACACACCGGCGAATGATCTGATCAGGACAATACTCAAACAAATATGGATCATCCCAGTAAAAGTGTTTTACTTGGGACAGAAAATGGTATTTGTCCTGTTTTGACCAATCGCTGGGTATAAGTCCCGTGACAAGATAGTTCACAATATCCCTGAACCATGGTTCATTGGATACGCTCAAGAGTTGTTCGTCTGGAAACGAATCATTAATCGGCAGAGTCACATGGGAAGAAGAGATGTGTGAAAGATGGTCGGCTACTACGTTTTCACATCCTTTCTTATCTTTGTTAACAAGATCAAATTCTTGTAACAGAAGGATCCAACGTATTAGCCGACCCTTTGCATCTTTCTTCGCCAGAAGATGTTTTAAGGTGGAATGGTCAGTGTACACAACTATAGGTGAGCCAATCAAGTAAGGCCTGAATTTTTCTAATGCAAATACAACTGCCAAAAGTTCTTTTTCGATAGTTGTATAATTGATTTGAGCATCATTCAGGGTCTTACTCGCATAGTAGATCACGCGTGGCATCTTTTCAATGTGCTGTCCTAAGACTGCACCTACTGCAAAGTCGGATGCATCACACATCAGCTCAAAGGGGTAGTCCCAATTTGGAGACGATAGAACGGGGGCTGAAGTGAGGGGGTGTTTAAGTGAGTCGAAAGTTGCCTCACAATCCGAGTCAAAGTGGAAGGTCGTATCCTTGGCCAGGAGAAGAGTTAAAGGTTTAGCAATTTTGCTAAAATCCTTAATGAATCTCCTATAAAAGCCCGCATGGCCAAGGAAAGATCGAATATCTTTGACGCTTTTGGGATGAGGAAGGTTTTGAATGACATCTATCTTAGCTCTGTCAACCTCAATGCCTTTCTGTGAAATAACATGTCCAAGTACAATTCCCTCTTGGACCATGAAATGGCATTTTCCCCAATTCAAAGTTAAGTTCTTCTCTTTGCAACGAGTAAGAACTGCGTCAAGATTCGATAGGCAATCAGAAAAAGAGTCTCCAAAAATCGAGAAATCGTCCATAAAGATCTCCAGAAAATTCTCTACCATGTCAGAGAATATCTCCATCATACACCGCTGAAAGGTAGCGGGAGCATTGCATAACCCAAAGGGCATGCGACTGTAAGCAAAGGTACCAAAAGGACAAGTAAAAGTGGTTTTATCTTGATCCTTTTTGGCTATGGGGACCTGATTATAGCCTGAGTATCCGTCCATAAAACAATAATACTCTCGTCCAGCTAAGCGTTCCAGCATTTGATCAATCAATGGTAGAGGAAAGTGGTCTTTCCTCGTGGCGGCATTGAGTTTTCTGTAATCAATACATACATGCACCCAGTTTGGGCGCGTATCTGAATCAACTCATTTGCCTCATTGGTAATAACAGTGATGCCGGATTTCTTAGGGACGACATGTATAGGACTCACCCATTGGCTATCGAAGATTGGGTATATAATACCACTATCAAGGCATTTGACGATCTCTTTCATCACCGCTTCCTTCATGACGGGATTCAACCGTCTCTGTGGTTCTCGGGTTGGTCTGGCATCATCCATCACATGTATATAATGTTCAACAAATCAAGGGACTAATCCCTTTGATGTCCGCCATAGTCCAACCAAACGCCTCTCTATTAGATCTCAATACCGATAAAAGTGCATTCTCTTGCTCTGATGCTAGAGAAGCGGATATAATAACCGGTAGAGACTCATTCTCACCTAAATAAGCATATTTAAGATGAGAAGGTAAAATTTTAAGATCTAATTCAGGCGGAGAAATGATAGAAGGTGGGATCATTGAGTGATTTTTGGAATTACAAAGAAGCTCAGAGCCTGTGAAAGATACAGACTCGGGTGGAGAAAAGTCAGGAGTTTAGGACTCAAGTGTGGGAAAAGTGTCCTCACTAAGATCATGTGTAAGATCAAACATAGATGTGGTAGTGTCGTCGAGATCTGTAAAGCAAAGTTCCTCAACTCCGCAACTATCGGGAGCGATCTCGTGGACAGAGCACACATCAAGAATATGAGCAGAGGGTTCTGATGGCTGACTTCCAACTTTGTAGATATTTAGTTCAATGGGCATATTTCCAAATGATAAGTTCATTGAACCATTTCTACAGTTTATAACAGCGTTGGAAGTGGCAAGGAAAGGACGACCCAAAATCACCGGAATTTGGCCCCGGGGGTTTGCTACAGGCTATGTGTCGAGTACAATGAAGTCTACAGGGAATACAAATTCCCTGACCTTTATCAACACATCCTTTAGTTCACCCCCTAGTTTGGTGATTGAACGGTCTGCCATTTGGAGAGTGCAGTGAGCAGGTTTCAACTCTCCAATCCCTAGTTGCTCATATACAGAATATGGAAGTAGGTTAACACTTGCGCCAAGGTCTAAAAGAGCACGATTTATGTTCTTACCCCCAATAGAAATCGATATCGTAGGACATCTTGGGTCCTTACGTTTCTTTGGTAGCTGAGGGATAAAAGCAGTGCTAATATTATTAGACATGAAGACCTTCTTCGGCACTTGAGTCTTCCTCTTCCTAGTGCACAAGTCCTTAAGAATTTTCGCATAAGCGAGGACTTGTTGAATCGCATCTAGGAGAGGGATGTTGATGTTAACCTGTTTGAACATTTCCATAATTTTCTCCATATGAGGACTCGTTTTGTTACCCCTTAACCGATTCGGGTAAGGAGCTTTCGCAATAAGCGCTGGGTCCATCATAGGAGAAGGAAGAGGGGGTAGACGTGATCTGAAAAGAGGAGTGGGGACCGTCTGTGGAGAACTATATACTGAGGTGTCGAGCCTAATGGGAAATGGAGAATAGGCTCGCGAGAAGGCGGTGGGGTAGAAGAACAAGGATCAGAAGTAGAAGTGTGTGTGTGAGGAAAGGTCTCAGCCGGGGTGTTATTGATAGGATTTTCAATATCATCAATTCCTTCCCCGATATGGTTGTTCAGCACTCTTCCTAATCTCAACGTTGTGACGGCATTTACATTGTAATGCCCAGGATTCGGTAGGGGTTGAGACGGAAGTTTCCCTTTTTCTCTCGCACTCATTTCGGCTTTAAGTCGTGCGATTTCAGCTTCCATCGATCTGATACTCTCAGCTTGGGACGCTGAGTTTTTCTTTATCTCACTGACGGGAGATCTAACCTCAGCTGAAACCTCTATGAAATTTGACAAGAGTGATTTCATAGTTTGAGTGAATTGAGAGAGCTCGTCAGAACCGGTCAACTGCATAGGATTAGACTGTGCAGGAGTGTTGACCTGGTTGTGGAAATTTTGTGACTGGTAGGGGTGCTGAGTGAGTTGAAGTGGTTGATGTTGTGGTGGAAGAGCCCTTTGAAAATTATTTTGGCTTGGAACCGTGTATTGAGATTGTTGTTGTTGGTTCCAAGCAAAATTCGGGTGATTCCTCCAACCCTGATTGTCATGGAAGAATATGGATCATTTCTAGGTCTTTGAAATGCGGCATTAGTATGCTCGTGACCTTGAAACGCAGAGTTTAATGGACATTCTTCCGTTAAATGAGACGGATCAGAACAACAGCCACATACAGTTTTGGGGAGCGGCATTGGGTTTAGGGAGGCTGCTGAAAATTTGTGTTCCATAGCCTCGAGCTTCTTTTGCATTGCTGCCATCTCAGCTCGAACACCTATGGACACATCAATTTGGTGTACGCCACCCCTATTCAATGATTGGGTTCCACTCTCCCACTGTAGTGATTTTTCAGCGAACTCTTCTAAAAATTTCCAAGCTTCCCCATCATCCTTGGTCATAAAAGTACCTTGACACATGTTTTCAAGGTTCTGTTTAGTGTTTGGGTTAATGCCCTCATATATGATTCGGCAAAGATCCCATCTCGGGATGCCGTGATGAGGACATTGAACCAAAAGATCCTTGAAACGTTCAAAGCATTTAGAGAATGGTTCAGTAGGGAGCTGGGTAAATTGATTAAGTTCGCTACGGATTCGAGCTGTCTTTTGCATAGGGTAGAATTTCTTAAGGAATGCCGTAACGAATTCTTCCCAATTCGTAATAGAGTGTGCGGTAGTGTTATATAGCCACTTCTCGACTATATCGCACAAAGTAAATGGAAGAAGTCGTAGACGCATAGCATCCACTGAAAGTTGTGACGTACCCATCATTGCGCATACGTTTTCAAATTTGGTAATGAAAACGTAAGCGTCCTCAGTCTCGAGTCCGTGGAATTTGGGTAAAAGGTTGATGTATTGGGGTTTAATTTCAAAATTATCCCCGTTGGCTGGTGGAATGGATAAGCAGGTCGAAAGAGGACCTCGCAATGGATAGCACCTCTCTTGGAGAGAGATGCGGGGTGGATTCTGCGCACCAACGGACGGCGGCAGATTAGTGTTAAAGAAGTTCGATGGAGGCGGATCCATCGATGTGGGTGTGGTGGTGGGTAAAGAAGAAGTAAATGGAGAAATACCGACTTCGGAGTCGATAAAAGGTACGCGGACTAAACGGGCACTAGAACCCCGTGTCCAGCCTATCTTGCACTAAAAAGGGTTAGTACAAGTGGCAGCGTTGACTTATAATTAGGGGAAATGAATGAATGAATGCGGTGTTTGTTTTGAAAATTGGATGGATTTTTGAAAATATGATGCAACACAACAAATGCAACACACAAAACCCTAATTCTAGGGGTCGCCTAGGTCAAATCTCTAGACCGCTCCTAACTTCCAAAAGACAAGACGCAGGATAAATCCTCCACTGCCTCTTTGTCTCTCCTGTGGCCAGGTAAGTGCCAGGTAAGTGGGAGGTTCTCCACTACGTAAGTAGTGGGCCTAATTAAGTAACCACTAGCCTTCGACACACTTGCCTTAGACACCACAAGAGAAACGCGGATAAGCAATGAATTACCCACGGCCTTCTTCTGTCCTAAGTGAGCGCGACGGTCCTTAGAGCCATCTCTAGATTTCTTTTAGTTAATTGGGGTAAATGCGGATGCAAGTTTGTGATTTTTGGGGCTTAGGAAGGGTAATGAACTCCCCACCTAATCTGGATTTGTTCTTTGCCCCTTAATGTCCGTATTGATTATGCAAACAACCACAAAATCAAAACAAGCACAATTTAATTTTTCTTTTTGTGCGGCGCTGCGATTTTTGCAAAGAATCCTGCACAAAATGTTAATTTGAGCAGATTTGGGAAGGAGATAAGAAAGATAGAGATCACCTGAGCAAATTTAGTGCAGCTACGCCTTGAGGAGGCCGCGGAACCGCCGCAATAGAGGGCTAGGGCCACGGAAACGCGGTGGAACAGTAGGATCCCTGCACAAAATTTTCACAGAAGGCTTATTTTTACCCCCTGAGTCCTCTGGAATTCTCCAAAAAAATTTCCAATTTCACAGCAAGCTCCAGATTTCCTTGCAATAAACCACAACAAACCGTTTAGTGTTTTGCGCGAATTTTGATCTCAAAATTGTAATGGAATAAATCTTTCAATTCAAATTTCAATATAGAACGAATTAGCGCGCGATCCCCGGCAACGGCGCCATTTGATTGATCTTATTTTCCGTTGTCGGTTTAGAAAAAATGTATAGAATCACAACCAAAAATATTTGACCGCAATCAATAACGGTGTCGGATTGTAGCGCGTTAGCGAATGGGATCGTCCACAGGGATTGTGCGTTTCGTTCGTATTTTGATTTGTTTGAATTGAAAATTTAATAGAAAAGAAAAGAAAACGATTCAAGATTTTTATCAATGAGTTTCAAGTATCAATATTCTAATTCAAGAATCAAGAAAACGATAAACATCGAGAATCAAGTATCGATAGAATTCCAATCAATTTAGGTTTCAAGATTTGAAGTAAAGCTCGTAGGAATCGAGTAAATTGTAGATGTGAAGAAGATTCAAGAATACGATTTCTTATCCATTAACAAGTTGATGCTAAATCGATGTAGATTCATCGAGGATCAAGGATCTTGTGAAGAATTAGGGTTCCTCATCCTATCCTTTGTCCTTTCGATGAATCACATTCACTAGATAGCTTCTTGAAAGTCGGATGATCGATCGTTGATCTCTAGATCGTGCGAAAGGAATTAAGAACACATTCGCCTCAATCTAGATCATCGATCCATCGAATTTCAAGAATTTACAATTGTTATAAGACTTAAGAAATCATTTAAAGATTCGTCAACATCATCATTCTACAATTGTTTCGATTCCTCTACGAGCGGAGTTTTATTCAAGCATCATGACAAAGAATATATTCAAGAATCGAAATATAAGCATAATGCTCGAATTGAAAATAAGCAAGTTTAAAGAATCTTCACCTTTATTTATTTCAACAATTAGTTACAACTCTCAAGAACTACAAGAGGATGGAACTTTGATCGTCGATTCTTGCGTCGCTCGGCTCCTTGAGTCTTGGATCGCTTGGATCTCGTGCTCCGTTGAAGTCCGGTTCCGCTTCTAAAGGATCTTGAAGACTTGCTTGGCTTGCACTCAAAAGATCTTGAGGTTTCTTGATTTTGGATTGGATTAGGGCTAGGGTTTTGAGGTGGTAGGAATTGGTTGAAGAACTAGAATGGGAGAGATTAGGGATTGATCAACTAAGGATTCAACAACTAATGAACAACCAAGGACAAGTGAGCCTAGGGGTCTATTTATAGGTTTCCCAAACCCTAGCTCTAGGAATTTGAATTTTGAATTTCCCTCCAAAAGTTAGTTAGAGGAAGAGGCTTCTAGAAGTAGTTAGTTAGGGGATTAGCTTCTATCCTAAGCTAGGAGGTTAGGGGGAAGGTTCTAGATCCTTAATGGAGTTTAGGTGAAGCTTGTTGAGGAAGCTTGGGGTGTTTAGTTAGGAACCCAATGGCTTGCTGATCTGGCAGAATGTTCTGGAGTAATCTGGAGATTGCAGTAGCTTGATGAAGTGTAGGAGCTGTAACAAGAGTTCTGCAGCTGAAATTGCATGATGACGTGTCAGAGCTGCGGCAGATCCGCGGCACGTGCCTCCTTATGCCGCAGATCCGCGGTCACGTGAGGGGCTTAATGTGCCTCCTTTCTTCAGATGCTTTGGGCTGCCTTTGGGATAGCTATCTGATATGTTGAATTGTGTAATTCTCTCTATATTAATACCAGATTCCAAATCCATGAGTTGGCGTCTTTTTAACAGTCTTCGTTTTGTAAATTTGACCGATCTCTTGGAATTTCCTGCACAGACTTCGAAACACAAGTTGCGATATATAGGAATGATGCCATGCTATGAAATACAGTCAATTTCCCTTATAGTGCCGGTTTTAAAGTCTAACACATGCAATCTGATATTTAACGACTGTTTTGCTAATATGTGCTATATGAATGCCGAACACTTCTAGATGAGTGCAAATGATAGGGAAATTGCCGGTTTAAAGATGCAGTATTTTCGACTGATCAACGAGTTTTGCGCTTCATCCGCTTGAAATTCTATCGATGAGCAACGTATCCCTGCCACCAATTTTTAAAGGACATGCATTCCTCGGTAGGGTGCGTGATCCTCCGATGGTATAAGCAGTAGTTTGGATGTGCATCTAGTTCTTCGCGGAACGTATTTTCTGAAGTGTCTTCTTTGAAAAGTGGCAACTTCATTCCCATCGACAGGGCTTTAGCGAACTGCTTCCTTGTCTTAAACCTGCTTTTGTTGGCAGCCGAAGTGCTTCTATTCGGTTGGGGTACTTTATGGCTTCTCAGTACTGGAGCTTCTTCAACGTAACGCCGACACTTGGCCCTTTCATATATGGCCGTTTCACGCTCTCGGTCAGATTTGCTTTTCTGAAGAGCTTCGAGCAACAGTCTGTCAATCAATTCGTCCGATGGCTCCAGAGATTTTGATTCCGGTTCTGGATATGCCCCCAGTTTCTCTGCATCATGAGCTTCTTTACCATTTATTGATGAGTGAGAGGTCATGTCACAGCTTGCCACATAATCCTCGGGCTCTTCTTAAGAATTGTCTTCTTCATCGGTGTCATCGGCTTCATTTTCAAGAACATGCTTAAAGAATTCATCCAACGTGATTGGGGTCCGTTCCTTCTGGTTACATTCTTCCAGTGAATCGATGTATTTCTGCAGACCTGTATGGCTGTCTTCGGGTCGGACGGGCTTCTTGGCCTTCTTCTTTTTCTTTAAAGACTTTGGAGGCTTGGCCTGAATGTTTTGTCCACCTTCACCAACTTTCAGCGTTGGGCACGGCTTCAGCATCCCCTCAATAATCTCGGGCTCTAGCGGGCTCTTCCACCTAATTGCCGGACATGCTTGGAGCTCTTTCAGCATTCTTTTAGTCTTTGTCGAAAGAACAACTTCCCATGGAGCTTCCTCTATAAATGAGCATGATGCCATGTCCATCTTTTTCGAAGCGTATGGTTGTGGCAGGTTTACTCTTCAGTTTTCAGACACCGCGAATTTTCCTTGCTGGTACTGGTCCTCAATCCAGTTTTTGAAGACAAAGCAATCTTCGATTGGATGGCCCATTATTCGAGGTAGGGGCAATAGTTGAGACTGTTGACGTCACCGGGCTGCAGTGAGTGTTTCTGATCTGACAGGGAAATGAGCCTGTTGCGCATCGCCAGCTCGAACAGTCTCCTCATTTTATCCCGAGGAAACTAATAAGGGCGTTTTAGCTTCTCGTTGAAGAATCGTTGCCTATCGTTTTGGCGATCAGCTGGTTTTGGACCACTGGGCTGCTGCTGAGCATTGGCGACGAAGGTCGCTTTCCCTTTCCCTTTTTTGTTTCGAGGAAGTCGGTCTATGGCCCATCTGATCCATTTGGGCCAGCTTGTCAATCAAGGCCTGGAAGGTAGTCGGCTTGAAAAACATCATGAACTGGGATATGGTCTCCTGCGGATCGAGGGTACCTACGAACATGCCTACTGCAGGGTCTTCCTCGATGCGTTGTTCGCACTTCGACCATAGGTTCCGCTACCATATTGCATACCGAACCCATGTTTCGCTTGGCTTCACCCTGGTATTGATCAACGCCGTGATTGGGGTGCGTTCGCCAGCGCTTGCTAACCTTTGTGTAAACAGTAGCTCCATTTCCGCAAATGTCTTGACAGAGTCATTCGGGAGCTCGGAGTACCATTCGAATGCTGTCTTCGACAAGCTTCCAACAAACTGGCGAAGCAACAGTTTATCGTCACCCCCAGTATTACCGCACAAGGCCCTGAATTGAGCAACATGCTGGTGTGGATTACCCGTCCCATTATACACATGGAATTTAGGGATCGTGTATCCCGGCGGTACTTTATTTGGTCGTACCAACCCGGATAGGGTCGTCCAGTCTTGACGATTTGGCCAGCCGCTTCGCTCGCCTGATGAGCTCGTATTTGTTGAGCTATATAGTCGTCAAGGGCGGCTTTCGAAATTGTCTCCTCTTTGGCTGTTGAACAAGCAGGAAGAGGGTTTGATGTCCCCCCTCTGTCGTCTTCAAGGATAATCGGAGGGTCTTCAGCTGGAGGATCCGGCTGTATCATCATTCTGACCATATCTTAGAATAAAAGCGCCATTTGTTTTATGTTGGCCGCTTGTTCCACGGCCTCTTTGTCTTTCTTCTTGAGGATTCTGCGGAGGAGCTTGGCATCGGTTTCCTGCTCATGACACTACTCCGACGATGTTTCCGGGCTTTCTTTTCTGCCCAGTGAGTGCGGCCATCTTCGTTATCATCTCTTGGAGCTTTTGCTGTTGTTTCTCCTGAGCCTTTGTTACTGATCGGGTGAGTGGTCGATAGCCCATGGAGATGCGGCTATCCTCTTTTCCGGAATCTATGTAAATGGTGTGCACCACCATGCCCACAGACTTAGGGCGTTTGGATTCAATGCCTTTGAGCTTTGTCGCGGACACGTGGATTTTCTCCGACCTTCTTCTTTTGTGGGCGGTCGAAGTTGAGGGGGCCGTTGCAGCGGGCACCCAAGTAGATGACACCTTCTGTGGCACGAAAGGGTGGTCCTTCTCTTGCTGAACCTTCATTTTCTTTGGTTGGCGGGAGTAGTCTTGGTTAATCATAGAGTCTTGGACTCTTCGCTAGACCTTGTGAATTTTGGAGGACAGCCGCTGAGGGGGCTGCTCTAGCTTTTCGTTTGTAGCGTTCTCCACAGGTTGAGGAGATCTTTTTAACACGGCAGTTGGAGAGTTTTTGCACACCTTCCTAAGTGGCTCAAAGCTGTTCCCAGTTGGAACAACAGCATCAATTTCCACCATTGGAGCTGGTGGAGTCAGTCCAGAAAGGGAACTGCCCCCAGCTTTCCTCACTCGACGCCAGTGGCGATGTCGAGCGCGTCTTGCCGATGGGATCGCTTCCGTTGTCGGGGTAGCTGCATTGTGCTTCATGCTTTGATGAGAAACTGCTGTTGGTGTCAGCCTGTCAAAGACTGACGTCCGTTGAGAGGGGATGGCCAACCTGTCGAAGGCAGACTTTCGAGCAGGGGAGCAGCCTTGGTGACTTCGCCTAGAGCGGGAGTTGGAATGGCCAGTCTTGTGAAGACCGACCCCTTAGCAGGAGAAGTCTCTCTAACGAATTCATTTACTAGAGTAGGGATGGATATCCATTTCGGGATAACCCTTTCAGGTATTGCGGGCTTCTTCACGGGCCCATTGGAGCCTTGGCCCAGTCTGTTAAAGACCAAGGAGTTGGATTTGGGCGACCCGTTGAGAGGGGCCGCGGTAGTCGCAAGCCAATCAAAGACCGACTTCTTCGGAGCTCCTTGCGATAGCATTGGGGCATTTAAGCTCATTGGTGGGAGCATAGTCCCGAAGAACAACCCAGTGGTGGCCTGCGTCACCTGTTCCACTGGCATCGCGAAAATGGAGGCCACTTGAGGCCCGTAGGTCACTCCTCCTGCGAGGACGGAGCGGGAGTTGTTGCAATTGTTTCAGTTGGCGCAGTTGGAAGTCATTGACGCCATCTTCTTTTCTGCACGGAGAAAGACACCAAATCTTAGTACCTCGAATCCAGGGGCAACCATATTAAACCGCGATTCTTTCGCGAACACGACACATGAAGTGTAGAGTGGAAAGAGGAAAAGGTCCCACCGGGCGTGCCAGAATCTGATTATCGCCGAAAACAGAGACGAAACCGCGTAGGTCGTCTTGCCTGAATTTGGGGATAGATACTATTTGGTTTTATCCGTCCACCTCTCCGAAGATGCCAAGTTGATTTATGGCACCGTATATCGAAGGTTTAGACGGATGCGGCCGATATAGCAGACTTCGTCAGATTCCCTCTCATTGTGAGGGGTTTTTGATTGTGGGGACGCTCTTCTCTGCAGGCGTAAGCCCTTGCAGTTAATTACGTTACCGCATCGCGGCAACCACTTTCTCCTGCTCCAAAAGGTCACTTCGTGTCGTGTGTGTTTGTTTTTTTTTGGTTGCCCGTGGATTGTATACGGAGACTAATTTATGTTGTCGCCCGTAGGGCGTGGATTAATCCAAATCCGTATTTTTTTAGATTTGGGTTTGGGTTTGTTTTAAGGATCGGTAACCTCTTTTGACATTAAGATCAACTTAAACGTTGTTAAGGATACGTTAGTCTAATTTTAGACTAAGATCTACTCAACGGGGGTTCATGATCATTTAGATCTGACGACAGAGCATTTAGGCTCTATCGTTTTAGTTTAAGAACGTTGCGGTCCATAAATTTAAGGACATCATAGTCCATGGAGTTTAAGGACATCATAGTCCATATAGTTTAAGGACATCATAGTCCATATAGTTTAAAGACGTCATAGTCTATAGAGTTTAGTTTAGGGACGTTGCGGTCCATAAATTTAAGGACATCATAGTCCATGGAATGTCTGGTTGTCAGGACCCGCCACCTCTCTGAAGACGTTGAAGAATTATAACGACACATATCAGAGGAATGAAGAGATGTATCCTTGAACCAATATAGGTTGGGAGATCTGTAGTCAGGTTTGGGACTAAGACTAATTAGGGAAATTGTGAGCACATGGGCTCGGTTGGTCTGAGTTAGGGGCTTGTGGCCAACTTGGGCTCAGCCTACTCAGTTTTGATTAAAGTGTTAAACACTTGTTTGGGCTCGGTGCCTTTTTTGTTCAATAATGTTGAGCATTAATTTGAGCTCTGACACCCCTTTTTATTTTGTCTTTTATTGAGTATTGAACACTCTTTGTAGCGCAGAGCGCTTTATATACAGAACCTTTATGTATAGAGCGCTTTATGTACAGAGCGCTTGGCGATGAGCACCAGACTTGGAGCGCTGAGGCGCTTCTTCTGAGATAGCGCCCACGTGAGGAGCACATGGCGCTGAGCGCCAGACTTGGAGCGCGGGAGAGCCAAAGCGCTTCTTTCAGAATAATGCCCACGTGAGGAGCACATGGCGCTCTTGGCGCTGAGTGCCAGATTTAGAGCGCTGGAGCGCTTCTTTTAGAATAGCACCCACGTGAGGAGCACGTGGCGCGCTTAGCGCTGAACGTCATATTTGGAGCGCTTCTTTTAAAATAGCGCTTGGAGCGCTGGGCGCCAGACTTGGAGCGCTAAGGCACTTCTTTTTAAATTGGAGCGCTAAGGCTCTTCTCTGATAGCTCTGATCAGTTCTGTGCTCTGAGAATTAAATTCTCGGTTTATGAGAGATTTTGTCTCATGGATTTAAGAAATAAGTTCTTCTCTTTTTGATGAGATGCTATGATCTCTTTGTTTTTTGTAAAAAAAAGAAACTTGTCTTATGGATCTGTGATCTAGAAAAAGAACTGAGTTCTTATGATGCGAGAGTTAAACTCTCAAGAATTGATGAGATGTTATGATCTCATTCATTATCATTTACCTTGAAGAAAATTTCTTCTTCTCAGAGCCTGCTCTTCTTTTTTTTTCTTTTCTGAAGTTTATGGGAGGGTTCTTCTGTGCAAGACTTGAAGTCTTGGGTCCTTTATATAGGGGAGGCTGATTTGTTGAATCAGTTAAGGAAATCTTTCTCTGATTGATTTAGGGATGTTTCCCCACCATTGGATCTTTGATCCTAGGGATTCTGTTTTACAGAAGACAATCTTCTTGTTTTTAACAAGATTGGGAAAATATTTTCCCATACAAAACTTATTCTGTATCTTGGTGATTTTTAATCATCATTGGATCTTTGATCCAACGGTGCTATGATTTACAAAGCACAATCTTTCCTATTTGAAAAGATTTGAGGAGTATTTCTTCAACAGAATTTTATTCTAGTAATTTGATGATTTTTAATCATATTCGTTGGATCTTTGATCCAAGGGTGGAGAACGTTTAGTTCTAGCACTAGCGCTCTTGTGCTTTGCACGCGAGGCGCTTTCTCAGAGTCTTTGACTCTTGGCGCTAGCGCACTTAGCGCTAGCGCTCTCGTGCTTTGTACGTGAGGCGCTGCCTCAGAGTCATTAGCGTTGGCGCTCTTGGCTCTAGCGCTCTCGTGCTTTGCACGTGAGCGCTGCCTCAGAGTCTTTGACGCCTAGCGCTGGCGCTCTTGGCACCAGCGCTCTCGTGCTTTGCATGTGAGTGCTGCCTCATAGTCTTTGACTCTTAGCGCTGGCGCTCTTGGCACTAGCGCTTTTATGAGGCGCTGCCTCATTTCAAATTTCAAATTTTGAAATTTTAAATAGAGCTTTGCTCTCTGATTGGGGGAAACATGTATCACGTCAGTAAGCTAGGAAAAGTGTATGTCACTACTTATCAGTCACTAAGTCAATGAAATCAATTTGTGGAGAGGATGCTCGTGTTTAAAATGGGTCTCGTACATGCCGGAGACTACGGTCCGCTGTGCTCAGGACATAACCCTGTCAGCCGTGCCGCTAGGCCCACGACCTAAAGTATGTATATATATATATATCACTAATAGCGAATGATAATCTTCTAAATCACTGTACCTCGCTAAATTCGAGTTCAATTCCACCTTGATTTCCCCATTCCCCAGGTTATAGTATGCACTCAGGTATTAGATAGGCTGTGAACAAATACGTATCGCTGTCACTTTCAATCACTTTTCCATTTATCAATATCACTGTCGTATTTGTCACAACACAATCACTAACACTGATATATATCGACAATGCAAAACAGTCGCTAGGTCTCAATGTGAACGATCACTATGCAGCAGGAATAAATCAAGCATGAAAATATGCATAAATGCACTAAATAGGTATTCACTATTTTATGACGACCAATGGCATACAACTTGCAAAATTTACGATAAATCACACGTATAGAATCAACCAAAATAATATAAAAGGCGTACGAAGCACACTTGATTATCTAAACGGTAAAATTTATTTCATGTCAATCGGGATTCAGGTTACGGAATTATCATCATTTTAAGGTAGCAACCGATTGCTGGAATTCCAGCTTCAGAACTGGAAGCCCAACTTCGTGCGCCTTTTATCGGTGATTGTGTTCAGATTTCCAGTTGAATGAAATATAGTTCTATCAGTTAAGTTTCCAACGCATCAAACGGATTATCGATAGCAGTTCTGTATTAAAAGTTATGTCCTGTCTAGTGTAGATATGCAAGAGGAGTCACTGCAGAAACTGCAGAACACCTAGGTACGTTAAAATGCAAATTAAATATCAAATGACGGTGAAAAAGCACGGGACCAGATTCATGTGTTATCTAACTAAATTATCTATGCGACCATATGGGGCTCCGCACATTTTCAGTTTAAAGCAGGGTTATACAGGTGTTCCAAAGCCAGGTATCCAAGTGAAATGCTGCCCCGGACTGCAGTCCGGTGCCGCATTCGCAGCCAATTATCGTTACAGAAATCCATAAATATCGAGAACTAAACTATAGGGGGTTTTAGGTTATCGAGTCGTCTTCGATATGAGCTGTAGAACATTACGTCCCAACCAATATTTAATTTACAATGATTTTATTGAGGTAACCTGCGCGGTAAAATTCAGTTTTAGTGTTGCCTTTAGGGGCGACGTTACAGGATTATAAACATGATATTTTTAACGCAAAACCTTACACGACATTCATTAATCAGTAAGAGATTCGACGATCATAAATTCCGGTAATTTAAGATAGGGTTTTCATGTATGTATCGCGTCGAACACATAAGTTATGTACAGGTATCAGTTGAAACATCAGTTTCGGTTAATTGATCAAACTAGTTGTTATTTGGTGAAATTGTAAATGATGTTGATACGGGATAGCAAATTCCTTGTCGGGTTCCATTCAATATAATCAAACTAAGAAGGTTCGTTAAAATAATCGAATTATAATTTTTATCGATGTATATATATATATATATATATATGGGCACATACTCCGCATTATGTAACCTCATTTCTTTTCCAATTAAAAAAAATATTAATTAGCATGCATAAACAAGTGATTAGTGTTCACTTGCCTCAGACAATCGCGACGATGACGAGAGGCAGCAACGGTGACGACGAAGGCACGCGTAAGGGCATGGCACATCACAAGTAGCGGCGACGACAGCGAGCTCAGGTGGCGGCTGGAGGCAGTGAGTGCATGGGCTCGATGTTGGGGTGCTCGGAGCTCGCAGTCCAGAGGTGGTGAGCAGGGGAGTAGCTCGGTCGTTGAGGAAGGGGAGGAAAGGAGGAGACGAGGATCGAGCTCGTCGGCGGGGTGGTGTTGGTGGTGGCCGCGGTGATGGGCGCAGGGTTCGGCGGTGATTTTGGGTTGAGAAGCGGTCGGGGTGTAAGGAAGAGGGGTGCTCGTGTTCGCTAGGTGCCTTGGTGGTCGGCGTGGTGATCAGGTGGAAGAGTGTCTTGCCAGTGGTGAAGGGAGTCGTCGGTGGTGACGGTGGTTGTCGCGGTGGAGATGGCGGTGGTGGACGTCGGCGGTTGTTGGTTTGGGAGAGAACAAGAGAGAGAGGGTGAAGAAGAGAGAGAGGCGAGGGAGAGAGGGTGAAGTAGAGAGAGAGACGAGGGAAGTCATGGACGTTGGAGACGTGCGGGTCGTGGGGAGATGGGTGCGGCCGTCGCGGGCGAGCGCGGGGAGCGGGGAGTCATGGGTGAGCCGTTGGGGCCTTGGAGCCGTTGGGGGAGCGGGTCTCGAATGAGCGCGGGTCATGGGGAAGACGGGTGCGAGAAGCGGGCGAGTACGAGGAGAGGGTGGCGTTGAGAGAGAAGTGGTGGGAAAAAGGAAACGAGTAGAAGAATAAGAAGGGGAAGCGGGTGCAGGTCAGGTCGGGCATGGGTCAGGTTGGGTAGAATTAGGATTTGGGCTTTAGATTTTTAGGTTAGGAAAAATAAAATATATAAAAATATATACAAATGAAAGAATTTTAGAATAAAATCTGGAAAAATACGGAAAAATTATATTCGTAACTGGGGATTTACATCATACCCTCCTTACAAAAATTTCGTTCTCGAAATTTAAAATGAAAACAACGGAACAACAACACTACACAAACAGATGCGGAAAACATGCACGGATGTCCTCCTCGCGTTCACAGGTACACTCCCCTGGAGAACGACCACCCCAAGAAACTCGAATCAGGGGAATGACTTTGTTCTTCAGCAGTTTTTCCCGATGATCTAGAATGGTGGTGAGCTGCTCCGTATAAGATAAATCGGTACCCAAGGTCAACTCAGAATGATCGAGAACATGACTGTCGTCTCGAACGTAGCGCCGCAACTGTGAACATGAAATGTGTTATGTACGCCCTCTAACGATGGGGGTAAGGCAAGACGGTATGCCACTTCCCCAACTCACTCCAATACCCCGAATGGCCCGATGAATCGGGGACTGAGTTTTCCGTGACCTCCATACCTGATAACACCGCAGGTAGGAGAAATCTTCAGTAACACATGATCTCCGACCTCGAATTCTAGTGCTCTCCTGCTGGCATCCGCCCAACTCTTCTGTCGGTCCTGAGCCGTCTTAATGCACTGTCTGATTATCTGGACCTTGTCTACCGTCTGATAAATAAGTTCGGGGCCCAGTAATCTTCGCTCTTCCACGTCATCCCAACAAACAGGGGATCGACATTTCCGTCCATAAAGTGCTTCGAATGGAGCCATCTGGATGCTAGCTTGGAAACTGTTGTTATAAGAAAACTCCACCAGATGAAGATGATCCTCCCAAGACCCTGGAAGTCTAGCATGCAAGCCCTCAATATATCCTCGAGAGTCTGAATAGTATGCTCGGACTGTCAGTCCGTCCGCGGATAGTAAGCCGTGCTAAACTTGAGACGTGTACCCAGACTCTCCTATAAGCTCCTCCAAAAGTGTGAAACAAATCTGGTGTCTCGATTTGACACTATACTGACCGGAACTCCGTGAAGTCGCACTACCTCTTGCATGTATTTCTCCGCAAGCGATTCTGTCGACTGTTCCACGCGGAAGGGTATAAAGTGTGCAGCTTTCGTAAGATGGTCGATGATAACCCAGACGGCGTTGTTGCCCCTAGGGCTCCGTGGTAAGGCAGTCACAAAATCAACAGTGATGTGCTCCCACTTCCACTCGGGTATTGGAAGCGGTTGCAATAGTCCAGCTGTTCTCTGGTGTTCTGCCTTTACTTGCTGGCATACTAAGCACTTGGATAAAAACCGTGCAATCTCTCGCTTCATCCCGTTCCATCAATAGTGTTGTTTCAGATCTTGATACATTTTCGTGCCTCCCGGATGCATAGAATAAACCGAACTATGAGCCTCAGCTAGTACCTCTTCTCGAACATCCCCCTTGGGGACGCAGAGTCTGCTGCCGAATCTCAGAGAACCGTCTCGATATATGAGTAAGTCCGTCCTCATCCCGGCTTCCACCTGCTCTCTAAACTTCTGCAATCGAGGATCATCAGCTTGCGCAGCCTTAATACGATCTACAAGAGAAGACTGCACCTGTAACTGCCAGAACTGCCTGATTACACTCGATGTAACAACCTCTAGTTCGAGCTTATGAAAATCCTCGATGATGCTCGTCTGACTGGTCAACATCATGACCACTGGCTTGCGACTGAGAGAGTCTGGTACGACATTTACTTTCCCTGGATGATACTGTAAGTCCAAGTCGTAGTCCGCCATTAATTCTAGCCATCGGCGTTGCCTCATATTCAGTTCTCTCTGAGTGAACACGTATTTAAGACTCTTATGATCCGTGTACGCCTCCACCTTTTCTCCTAACAGGTAATGTCTCCAGATCTTCAATGTGAAAACCACTGCGGCTAACTCCAAGTCGTGTGTTGGGTAGTTCCTATCGTGATTCTTCAGCTGTCGTGAGGCGTAAGCAACTATCCGACCGTGCTGCATCAGGACACAGCCTAAGCCTTTCCCTGAAGCATCGTTGTGTATCACTAAACCACCTGAATTATCTAGCACTGTAAGAATAGGTGCCGTGGTCAATTTCTGCTTCAGTACCTCAAACGCCCAAGTACACTCCTCCGTCCATACGTACGGTACTTCCTTCCGTGTCAGCTTTGTCAAAGGTTTAGCGACTCACGCAAAGTCTTGAAAGAACCGCCGATAATATCCTACCAATCCCAAGAAGCTTCTAATCTCGGCCACTGACTTTGGTGTCGCCCAATCTCTAACAGATTCTATCTTCGCTGGGTCCACTGAGATGCCTTCGCCCGTAACGTGTCCCAAGAACTGTAGGGTTCCTAAGCACACCAAGGAGTTGTCACAAGGCATCAACCATGCCAAATTAAAATTTTACATGTGCCGAAGAACTCTAATACGGATCGTTGACTAGAGTTTAGGCGAAACAAGAAGCTAGTTAACAACTTAACTAAAGAGTGAATGAAAATACAACCTTTGTAGTTTCGTTACTCCACCTCCATAGCTCCATGACGATGTCCCCTCGCTGCGATCGTCGGATCCCGGACTCCGGTGATGGTTTCGTCGGAGAAACAATCGGGCTAAGTCGAAGACTACGATGCCGAAGAAGATCTACGTCGAGGCAACTCAAACTCGAGCTCCGCCTTCACCAAGTCAAGAAACTTGTGAAGACAACACACTCTACTACAAGGCAAGTTGTAGAGGATGAAGAATGAGGAGGTGGGTTGACTTTAGATTTTGTTTTCTCACTCATTTTATCATTTCACCATTGGAGGTTCCAAGCTTTCTTCTTCTTGATGAAGATGAAGAAGAAGAAGAAGGAACAAGAAGAATATCATGAGAATGGTGATGGAATAATAAAATGTATTGAACTTATCATAATGCAACCTTGGTTAGATTTGACTCTTGTAGAGAGCAAACCATAGTTTGGGTAATGGTTAGGTTTTAATATAAAATGAAATGGTTATTAATTTAAAGCTTCATGAAACTTCCACAAAAGACAAAATTAGCAACCATCTCATTTTAGCCAAAAGAAACAAATAATTTAAATCAAATGAATAAATGAATAATTTAAAACCATAACCATTAACCTATACATGGTTCAAATCAAACATACACCCAAGTTTGCATGTATCATCAAACATGATACAAACAAGTGCACAAAAATATATCATATATATATACAATGTGCACATCAAGTGAGAAAAACCATCTTAAGTGAACCAATATTAGTTAATGTAAAGTAATATATCAAATATATAATTATACATTAAATCATTAAATCAACACTTGATTTAACGATCCGGTCATATCTCATATAACCGACTAATATGAACAGTAACAGCTTATCGAATCAACACTTGATCCGATAACCCGGCTATATCGCATATAACCGATCAATGTTACATATCGCGAGAATAGAATCCAGTATCTCATACTGGTATTATTCTCGGCCCCGCACATATCTCATATGCGCTCCTATTTCATTTTGCTCGAGCCAGGAAACCTCTGTGTAGGACTCTAAAGACTCGTCAATACTCCGGTAGCAGGTGATGATCATATCAAACACCCACAAGCCGCAAGCGGTCTGCCAAACGTAACGGCCACCCGGGTATTGAGCGATCAGAAGATCGACGAGCTAGCCCGCTCACACTCCTGTGAATCCAACCAGTAACACTTACCATACAGTCCGGTCTGTTCGTCTGATATGTCGCATATCTCGCCTAGGGGTGGGAAATGTCAGACCCCAGTAGCTCGATAAGTCGTGTCGATATGAGGCTCATAACGGGTCGAGAAACTACTGGTAACACTTACCAGCAATTCTCTAATCAGCCCTGGCCAGGGACTTCCTGTTATAGCCAATCGAACACAGTGCAACATCAACTCCCTATACCGGGAGAGACGAATCCCCTCCTATCGCTCATTGCCTCCATGTGACTCGGGACTGTACCCAAAAACCACCGTTTTGCACGCCCTCATGGACGTGGTAAGATGGAAATCAAAGCACAGTGGGAACCACACGAGACTCTATGACGATCTCGGGTCAACAGACTACTCTGTACCAGTGTCACCTGAGAACTGCCATCTGACGTAAGGTATAATACCATCTGGGAGTTCTCGGCGAGTCCGTCCAGTGTACCCAGTCTCTACTGAGCACCCGTATATCATCTTCGATGTCAAACATCAATGGATATGGGATCATCCATCGCCCATCTGTATGGGTCGAGAAGGTATACGCTAGTCTACTCTGGTATATCGATGCCCTGTCTCGATACACCCACGACTAGGGACTTTGAAGGATGTACTTATAGACTACCATGTCCCCACTAGTATGATCCGCATCATAGTCCAGATAGTCAAGTACACATCCTAAGGGCTTTACCAACATGTAACAAAGAGACAATCAGTATACACGTTAAGGTAAAGGGTAACCAGATAGCATACTATCATGTTGAGCAAGAAAGTCCTCCCTATATATGTCTCAGCATCCACTACAATATACATCCAATGTACAGTAATGGCCTCTAGGGCATACATATAACTAACAATCTCCCACTTGCACTAGGGCCATCTGTAGCAGTGGTTGCAGTATCTTATACTCAACCATCCCATAATTGTCTCTCTCTGGGAATAGGCCTTCGTGAGTGGATCCGCTGTGTTATCCTCTGAGTCTACTCTCCTAATCTCGATCACCCTGGAGATCAAACATCTCCATGATCAGGTGATACTGCCTTAGAATATGTCTGGATCACTGATGGGACGGACGTTCCTTGGCATAAGCCACAACTCCATTGTCACACAATGTGAGGAACTAAGTTCATCTTATGAACCATTATACACCCAGACTTCCTCTTTGGTAGCATCTTAAGTAGCGATGTATACAGCCTTTATCTTCTAGTATGCCACGGTATCTAGCTTGGAACTCTTCCAACATACCGTCCCTTTACTGAGGGTAAAGAAAATGCCTGCGACTGACATTCAGTCGTCCTTATCACCCTGGAACCTTTCCAGTGATTCTCCCCAGGATCGATTGATACCATCTCACTACATCTAGTGAGTATTCTAACATCCATTTAGATCTATCTCATAGATCCAAAACCCAGGATTTAGTAGGTATCACTTTGATCCTACACGGAGAATCTTTGTGATAAACGGAGATTGATCGAGCGTAGCATAAGAAACTCCTTTCTTATCAAGAGTATGTCATCCACGTACTCTACGAGGATCACTACCATACTCCCTACTACCTTTTTGTTTATACAAGGTTCATCTACCATTTTGATGAAGTCAAACTCTTTTGACTACCACATCAAAACAGATGTTCCAACTCCGCGATGCCTGCTTTATCCTATAAAGCATCTTGCACACGTTTCCGTTGCTCCCACTGTCTACGAAGCCCTCTGGCTGTGTACTTATAGACGCTCTCTTTCAAAACATCATTTAGAAAAAGCAGTCATGACACCCAACCACCAGATATCGTAGTCATGGTATGTAGCCATGGCAAGTAGGATCCGGATGGACTTAAGCTTAGCCACTGGAAAAAGGTTTCATCATTATCCACGCCTGGTCAATGACGAAAACCTTTAACAAGTCTAGCTTTGAAAGTCTCAACTTTTCCATCTACACCAAGTAATCTTCTCAAGATATACTTGCTCCTGATGGGGATTTAACCCTTCAGATATCGCAACAAAAGTCCATACTTTGTTGGTGTATAAGGATTCCATCTCAGATCGCTAAGCATCCAGCCATTCTTACAGAGTCCCACTCCTGATGGCCAGCTCGAAACTAGTTGGGTCATCATCTTATGATGCAATCCTCGCTCCCACTGTCATAGAGGAACCGAAGTATCTCTCAGGTGGGTGAGGAACCCTACTAGATCGGCGGAGAGGCTGAGGTTCGTTGGTTACTATTGAATCCTTCGGTTCTACCAAATGGTTTGCTGCAGTTTGTATAGCTGAAACACTTCCAGTTCTACATAACTGACCTTGCCTCGAGCTTGTCCGGATTTTGCCTTTAGACATAGGCCGGACAACCTCAAATCTTAACTAACTTAAGATATGGGCTCTTCCCTTTCCATATCTCATATGAAGCGGTAGGCAACTGATTTGATTAGAACCCTATTCAATAGGTATGCTACTTCTCAAGTGCATAACTCTCATAAGGAAATAGGTGACTCAGTAGTACTCATCATAGAGCACACCATATTAAATAGGGTGTATCTGCTCCACCCCGATATACCATCTTGCAATGGTTTATATGGAGGAGTAATGCTGAGAGAGAATCTCATTCTCCTTTAGAATAGTCCAGGAATTCCATGAACAAGTATTCTCCTCCTCGATCACATCAAAGGACATAATACTTATACCCATATTTTGGTTCTCTACTTCTTTCTTATATTCCGTGAATATCTCAAAAGGTTCGGACTTCTGTTTCAACAGGAACATATGTCTGAATCTCGAGAGATCATCAGAAAATGTAATGAAGTACAAAGAACCGGTCTTGGCATGTGTAGACTGGGGACCTACATACATCAAACATGTATCATCCCAAGAGTTCACTAACTCTTTCTCTGTTTCCAGTAAACGGAGCTATGGTCATCTTATCTTTGTGACATGACTGGCGAGTTTCACAAGATGTAAATTCAAACTAATTTAAATATGCATCTAAATGTAACTCTAGCCAGTCGGGTCATATTGATCTGACCTAGTCTACAATACCTCAAGAAGGATCCGTTCATTTCTGAATTCTTCCTCTTGTGTGTGTTCTGTATACTAAGAACTGTAGTTTGATTTAGAACATTAATGCTTTTAGATAACGTGCCTGATCCGATCAGCTTTTGATATATGAAATGTTCAAAACATTATCCAACAATACAAAATTATATCCTTTCTTTACTAATAAAGAGACTGATATGATTTTGTATATCAGGTTCGGTTATCTAATAACATTCGTTCAGAATCAATGTATCGGTAATACAGGGTGACAGTGACCAACAGACTTGGCTGCAACTCTTGCCCCGTTTTCTGCCTCATGAAACTTATCACCCGTTCTCAGTTTTTCTACCCTTTTGTAGCCCTATGTAACAGATTACATATCTGGGATCCTGATCCGGTATCATATACCCAGGAATCGGAGGATACTGAGAAACAGTTCTGTATAATGAACACACCCGAAGATGATGCATCAGCATGCACTCTCTTCGTTTGGGCGGCACGGGAAATCTGGTATTCCCCAATTTCCTGCTCTGTCTTATAACAATTATAAGTTGGAGCGGGACCAACGTCCCCCAGCTCAGTATAACAAGCGGGTTCGGTCAATTATCCGTTTTATTATCTTGATTAAGGCGTGATATGGTCGCTACCAGGAGAGAGAGAGAAGAAAACACTCAGCGTGCGCTCTTGCAAGAATAGATTGGTTATTATTTTATCTAATCAGGATGGCTCCCACTGCTTTTTATCAAATCTTCCTTCAAACCCTAAAAGGAAAGACTAGCCGGGATTAATTACACACTACAAGTTCGCCAATCTTTCAGCCAGGCCAGTGTCGGTACTTTGAGGGAGGTCCCCCGTGCTTTCGCACGAACCTAATTAATGTAAACCTCGTTTTCCCAGAGGCGTAATCTCTTTAACACCTTTCTAGACACCTACTTGATCGGCTAATTGTAATGTGTAAAACTCTCCCAGGAACAACTCTTACTCGCAGCGGGTATCGGGATCCAACTATCTCATAGAAGGTATGCAATCTCATTGCAAATTTCAACACTTGAAATACCCGATAATATTTTGCCCCGAACGATCTATGACCTTGACAAGGTCAACAAACCATAGACCGCAAGTCAAGTTCAACCCGTCATTTCTTGATTGAATCAAACCCACCCGCACGACCCTTGACAAGGTCAACAAGGCCGTACGACTACCCTAACCCAATCTGCATCATATGCATAAGCAGATAAATACTGGTTAGCTACCGCACACTGCGCCTTGACAAGGTCAACAAACGCAGCACGAATACTAAACAGGACTTATCTGAAATGACGGAGGGCTACGACAGGTTTTTCTGAAAACCTATTGCGTAATGAACTTGATATCGTTGTAGAATCAAATGAAGTTTTAAAATGGATTGATTTTGAGGCTTTTCTAGTTTTGCTAAAGGGGTCACTCCCGTTGAAGGGATCGTCGGCCCTTTCCTTGTCGAATGAGGTGCGGGATATATCACATATATCACTGTGCAAAGCAAAAACTCTTAAAAGCAATCAAAAACAAACCGAGTTTGTAACATATGCCAGTTATTTCTAAAGGAGTCACTCCCGGTGAAGGGATCTCGGTCCTTTCCTTATCGAATAAGGTGCAGGATATATCACATATACCGATGTGCAAAGCAAGAACTGTAGCTACCTGTTTTATTTTAAAATTCGATTCCACAACATCTTTAGGTTTCTTTTCTTTCATTAATCACATTAATGAAGTCCCATCATTTAAATCACCTAAACATCACAGATAAATACGACGTACACTTATGCCATCCGCATTCGCCTCGATGTCCCCTCGTGCACCGTTAGGTTAGGTGACTAACGGCAGAGCGGGGCAGGGCTAGCGCGGATGTAAAACATAAGTAACGTCTATATAATATATCATATATACTATATACAGTATCCATCACAGAACATCACATGATCACATCACAGATATCGCAGCAGAAGAATCAAATGAAATATTGGATATACTAGGACGTCCGTGTTTTCAATACGAGCCAGTACAAAACACGGATTCCACGGTCGTGATGAATAGCCAAACCCACACCCCTAGACCCCTACGAGAGCGGCAAGCAACCCTACCAATTCTAGAGTTAGGAGACCCGGACTCGACCCCTCGAGTTGGTCTCCCACTGGACTCCAGAACCCGGTTACTTGTGCCCTCCTCCTTGGGTCTATCCTATTGCGGAAAAGTAAATAATATACAAAAGGTGACATATTCCGCAACATGGAAGTGCCCCAATTAAAAGAATATTACATACAAGTTTTTACATGAATGAAAATGAAAAACACTCATCTCACATAAAAACCCCCGGCTATTCAAACACGACGATCCAATATAACATATCCAGCAACACATAACATCACATGTCATCAACGTAAGTAAATATGCGCATCCCAATTGTCGTTGGCATATAGCAACGAAACCGGCGATATCACATATTACACTTACGGTCACAGAAAAGAAAGTGTAAAACTACAACAGTTGGAATCCGCAACCTGTTTAGACATCGCATGCCTAATCAAATGAAATCCTTAGACATCACATGCCTAACAATTATAAACCCCGCATTTTAGTCTCATTATCGAAAACACTTTTCAATATCAAGTCGGGCAATTCAACAAGATTCCCGACAGCCTGATCGAATGCTCGTCGCAAACTTTAGTAAGCGGCCGCACCCCTGATACCGTCGACGAAGTGCACCAAGGCGGAACACCGCTGCCGCGAGCACCTGAACGGATGCTTTCGGCGACGGGGTTCTCCTACAGTCACTTGGTCGGGGCTATGGAGTGAGGCTGTCTATTAAGTTTACCCGGCGAGTATCCGCGTACGCTACGTGATTGCGACGGACTTTTGATCGCATCAAAATTCCGTGGCAACCGATCAAGTGAGACTAAACTGCTATGTTTATAACATTCATTCAGTTATCTCATAACTATTTGTGAATTCCAATTATTGTATCCCATTCCGGATGAATAGAAAATGTCAAACTTTCCGATCGAACAATCGAACACCCAAGTTTTCCCGAAACTGCTCAACACATGAAACGGGTTTAACAACATTCAGTTCGTGCCTCAGTACCAACGGTCCAGCCGTAGAAGGGTCAAGCCAACGCCTCACATGTGGCACGCCGTACTGCCCCAAACCCGAAGGTTCAAAGGGCAGTTCAAGACGGTCACATAATCGAGTTATGGTTTGTTGTCTTCTAGAGGGTCCATCGCGTTACTTGCACTACTTAGAATGTCTTTAAACCACGGAAAAATCCAACACTTGGAAATTTCCCAACAGGGGAAAAATTGGGTATTTAGATTCGGTCGAGCTTTTCAACATGTTCTAAAATTATCCGGAAAACACAGACAGAATTAGACTTTCTGATCGAAACACCGAGTCCCCAATACAAGTCAGAAAAACTCAACTCTTGAGTTCAGATTAAAATATTCCAGGAAAATAAACACTGCATTATAGGAGTTACTGTGCTAAACTGGACACGTGTCGTGAACAGTAGGCCGCGGAACCGCCGCACAAGCCAGCTTGTGCCGCGGTTCCGCCGCACAATGAAGGAATCAGGTGTTGAAATTTCACAGTAATTCTTAAAAAAGCCTTCTTGTTTTTCTGGATATTTTTAATTCCCAAAAATCAACAGTTTTGAAAAAAGTACAGAGAGCGATTTTGCAATGGGATTTCGGTTCGATCGGATTTCTAACTCCGTCCACGGATCGCCTAAGGCTCTAGCTAGGCTCTGATACCACTGTAGGGTTCCTAGGCACACCAAGGAGTTGTCACAAGGCATCAACCATGCCAAATTAAAATTTTACATGTGCCGAAGAACTCTAATACGGATCGTTGACTAGAGTTTAGGCGAAACAAGAAGCTAGTTAACAACTTAACTAAAGAGTGAATGAAAATACAACCTTTGTAGTTTCGTTACTCCACCTCCATTGCTCCATGACGATGTCCCCTCGCTGCGATCGTCGGATCCCGGACTCCGGTGATGGTTTCGTCGGAGAAACAATCGGGCTAAGTCGAAGACTACGATGCCGAAGAAGATCTACGTCGAGGCAACTCAAACTCGAGCTCCGCCTTCACCAAGTCAAGAAACTTGTAAAGACAACACACTCTACTACAAGGCAAGTTGTAGAGGATGAAGAATGAGGAGGTGGGTTGACTTTAGATTTTGTTTTCTCACTCATTTTATCATTTCACCATTGGAGGTTCCAAGCTTTCTTCTTCTTGATGAAGATGAAGAAGAAGAAGAAGGAACAAGAAGAATATCATGAGAATGGTGATGGAATAATAAAATGTATTGAACTTATCATAATGCAACCTTGGTTAGATTTGACTCTTGTAGAGAGCAAACCATAGTTTGGGTAATGGTTAGGTTTTAATATAAAATGAAATGGTTATTAATTTAAAGCTTCATGAAGCTTCCACAAAAGACAAAATTAGCAACCATCTCATTTTAGCCAAAAGAAACAAATAATTTAAATCAAATGAATAAATGAATAATTTAAAACCATAACCATTAACCTATACATGGTTCAAATCAAACATACACCCAAGTTTGCATGTATCATCAAACATGATACAAACAAGTGCACAAAAATATATCATATATATATACAATGTGCACATCAAGTGAGAAAAACCATCTTAAGTGAACCAATATTAGTTAATGTAAAGTAATATATCAAATATATAATTATACATTAAATCATTAAATCAACACTTGATTTAACGATCCGGTCATATCTCATATAACCGACTAATATGAACAGTAACAGCTTATCGAATCAACACTTGATCCGATAACCCGGCTATATCGCATATAACCGATCAATGTTACATATCGTGAGAATAGAATCCAGTATCTCATACTGGTATTATTCTCGGCCCCGCACATATCTCATATGCGCTCCTATTTCATTTTGCTCGAGCCAGGAAACCTCTGTGTAGGACTCTAAAGACTTGTCAATACTCCGGTAGCAGGTGATGATCATATCAAACACCCACAAGCCGCAAGCGGTCTGTCAAACGTAACGGCCACCCGGGTATTGAGCGATCAGAAGATCGACGAGCTAGCCCGCTCACACTCCTGTGAATCCAACCAGTAACACTTACCATACAGTCCGGTCTGTTCGTCTGATATGTCGCATATCTCGCCTAGGGGTGGGAAATGTCAGACCCCAGTAGCTCGATAAGTCGTGTCGATATGAGGCTCATAACAGGTCGAGAAACTACTGGTAACACTTACCAGCAATTCTCTAATCAGCCCTGGCCAGGGACTTCCTGTTATAGCCAATCGAACACAGTGCAACATCAACTCCCTAGACCGGGAGAGACGAATCCCCTCCTATCGCTCATTACCTCCATGTGACTCGGGACTGTACCCAAAAACCACCATTTTGCACGCCCTCATGGATGTGGTAAGATGGAAATCAAAGCACAGTGGGAACCATACGAGACTCTATGACGATCTCGGGTCAACAGACTACTCTGTACCAGTGTCACCTGAGAACTGCCATCTGACGTAAGGTATAATACCATCTGGGAGTTCTCGGCGAGTCCGTCCAGTGTACCCAGTCTCTACTGAGCACCCGTATATCATCTCCGATGTCAAACATCAATGGATATGGGATCATCCATCGCCCATCTGTATGGGTCGAGAAGGTATACGCTAGTCTACTCTGGTATATCGATGCCCTGTCTCGATACACCCACGACTAGGGACTTTGAAGGATGTATTTATAGACTACCATGTCCCCACTAGTATGATCCGCATCATAGTCCAGATAGTCAAGTACACATCCTAAGGGCTTTACCAACATGTAACAGAGAGACAATCAGTATACACGTTAAGGTAAAGGGTAACCAGATAGCATACTATCATGTTGAATAAGAAAGTCCTCCCTATATATGTCCCAGCATCCACTACAATATACATCCAATGTACAGTAATGGCCTCTAGGGCATACATATAACTAACAAGAACTGCACTTTGTCGAGACAGAACCCGCACTTACTCAATTTTGCGTATAGCTTCTCTTCCCGAAGAATTTGTAGTACCGTTCGCAAGTGTTCGGTATGCTCCTCTCGGGTCTTAGAGTAGACTAGTATGTCGTCGATGAATACAAAGACAAACGTGTCCAAGTATTTCTCAAATACTCTATTCATCAGATCCATAAATATAGCTGGAGCATTGGTAACACCGAATGGCATCACAAGGAATGCATAATTCCCGTATCGGGTCCTGAAAGCCGTCTTGCATATATCTTCGGCCGTTACTCTGATCTGGTGATAGCCCGAACGAAGATCCAGCTTCGAAAATACCTTGGTCCTACCCAACTGATCAAATAAGTCGTCGATACGCGGAATGGGGTATTTGTTCTTTATTGTGACTCTGTTCAGCTCCCGGTAGTCTAAGCACATCCGTAGTGATCCGTACTTTTTCTTCACCAACAAGACTGGTGCACCCCACGGCGAAGCGCTTGGGCGAATAAATCCTTTCTCCAGGAGTTCTCCAATTTGTTTCTTCAATTCTGCCAACTCAACTGGCTCCATCCTGTAAGGAGCCTTGGAAACTGGCACCGTCCCTGGAATCAAGTCAATAGAGAATCCCAAGATGCGGGAAGGTGGTAGACCTGGTAAATCTTCAGGGAACACATCAAGAAAATACCGAACGATCTTTGGGGCTGGACTCTCATCAATTTCTATAGCCGTCGACGCTTTTGGATTGGCTCTGAACTTGGCTGGCTCCAAAGACTCGCTTCCGCCATCGAAAACAAATTCAGGGTGATTGGGGATGCGGAAGGTCACTTTCCTAGCTCGGCAATCGATGATCGCATGGAAGGTGCTCATCCAATCCATCCCGAGAATCGCGTCATAGTTGTCCGTCCCGATTAAAAGGAAATTCACATAGAATTCTCTGCCGCATACTACCACCGGACATAATCTAGACTCTTGGTTGGACACAATAATACCGTTATCCGTATGTATCTCCCAACATTTGGTCAACGGCTCGTAAGGTATAGAGTGTGTGTCAACAAACTATGTGGAAATAAAGCAATGCGAAGCACCCAAATCGAAAAGAACTCTAGCTGGTACAGAATAAACAATGATGGTACCTGTAACCACATCTCCAAAAGCCTCTTCCTGCTCGGCGGACAGGGTGAAATTTCGTCCTTGATTCCGACCTGTACCAGTCTGCCTCTGATCGAAAAACCGTTGTTGGGACACCCGAGGTGGACCCTTATGAGCTGATGTGTCGTACGACAGTTTTTGTTGCTCGAACCCTCCATCTAGCTCTGATCTCTGGGGAAACCCGCTGACCCTGTGCTCGCTAGATCCGCAAATTAGACACTGCCCCTTAGCTCTGCGGAATCTCTCTGCATGTGTCCCGGCCTTTGTCAATAATCGCAAAATAGGGCCCTCCGCTGCGGCTGCTGAGGTGAGAAGGTGCGCTTCATCTGTGTGACACCCGACCTGTGAACTGGGATCGCTCCACGGGGGGATGGTAGTCCGTGCTGGAACCACGTGGGATCTCCTGTCCATCGATCGTTAGCCCTTGGCTTTCTCTACCAATCTTTCCTGTACTCGGGCAGCGTTCAAAACATAGGCGAAGGTTGGTTGGTTGAGAGACGCGATAAGTTGTTATAGTTCAATATCAAACCCTTGCTGGAACCGTCTTGCCGTGGCGTCTTCGGTGGCTACCATGTATGGTGCGAAGCGACTCAGCCGATTGAACTCCGCGGCGTAGACATCCACTGAGCGCCCATTCTGCTTCAACATAATGAATTTCTCCTCCATCTCGGCCTTGGCAGTAGCCGGAAAGTAGTGATCCAGGAAGCATACGGAGAACGTGTCCCATCCAATAGGTTTCTCTAGCCGGCTCTCCTCTATGGACCACCACATGCGGGCCTCGTCTTCTAGATGAATCTTCACCATGTTCACTCTGTCGTCGTCAGGAATTCGAGCGGCGGTCAGGAGGTTCTCTACGTTGATGAGCCATTATTCAGCCTCAAGTGGACTTGTTGATCCCGTGAACATTGCTGGATGAAGCCTCCTGAAATTTGAAACGGGACCAACCCTAGCATGTGTAGTCGGTACGAGCGCGCCCTCGGAGGAGGCGGGAACAGCCGTAGATCTCTCTAGGGCGGTAATTGCGGTCTCCTGTACCGCCTTCAACCCTCGGCCAGGAGATCGGTCTTCCTTTCTTGAGCTTGAGCCAGGGTCGTCAGTGTGCTAAGGATCTTCTCGGTACGATCGTTGGGACCAGCACCTGAAGAGTTGCCTGAGGAGACCATATTCCTGAAAAGGTTAAAAGAAATCAGATTCAAGCAAGGCTACAAAATGATTCAACGACGATTAGAAAGTGGGGAAGAAATGTAATAAAGCATACTCTAAGGGTGTAACTCAATCTAGAGGTCCCTCGACGGAACTGTAATTTCATCCAGAAACCCGGCGCTCTGATACCAACAAAACCATGCCACGTCTCGCATCCCAAAATACGGAATACGAGGGGTGACTAGGACATCCATGCTCCTACGGCCAGGGAATAATCCCGCCGTAGTGACACTTCGACTTCTAGCATTACATGGTAGTCAGTAAACATTACTTGAGTAAAGAAAAATCACAGTTCACAACTTTATTACATTGCAATAAAAGAATTCGAGATACGTTTATTTCGCGGAATAAATAACTAACCAACAAAACAAAGTGCAGAAAGCAAAAGAGATGGCGCTGATGAAGCAGTCTAGATCTCCGCGATCTCGAAGGGCAGGTCCTGCTCCTAGGCTGGATCCACTTCGTCCTCTAAGCATGCACACTCAGGTCGTTAGGACGACACATATAGAAATAAATATATATATGATGGGCATGCAATATTATTAAACATGAGGAGTACAATGAATTGCAGAACATGAGTAAAATAAACATTGACTGAATATGAATAGTGCAATGTAGGTACCATGTTAGTAAGCTAGGCAGAGTGTATGTCACTACTTATCAGTCACTAAGTCAATAAAATCAATTAGTGGAGAGGATGCTCGTGTTTAATAAGGGTCTCGTGCATGCCCGAGACTACGATCCGCTGTGCCCGGGACATAACCCTGTCAGCCGTGCCGCTAGGCCCACGACCTAAAGTATGTATATATATATCACTAATAGCGAATGATCGTCCTCTAAATCACTGTACCTCGCTAAATACGAGTTTAATTCCACCTTGATTTCCCCATTCCACAGGTTATAGTATGCACTCAGGTATTAGATAGGTTGTGAACAAATACGTATCGCTGTCACTTTCAATCACTTTTCCACTTATCAATATCACTGTCGTATTTGTCACAACACAATCACTAACACTGATATATATCGACATCGCAAAACAGTAGCTAGGTCTCAATGTGAACGATCACTATGCAAAAGGAATAAATCAAGCATGAAAATATGCAGAAATGCACTGAACAGGTATTCACTATTTTATGACGACCAATGACATACAACTTGAAAAATTTACGATAAATCACACGTATAGAATCAACCAAAATAATATAAAGGGAGTATGAAACACACTTGATTATCTAAACATTAAAATTTATTTCATGTCAATCGGGATTCAGGTTAGGGAATTATCATCATTGTAAGGTAGCGACCGATTGCTGGAATTCCAGCTTCAGAACTGGAAGCCCAACTTCGCGTGCGTTTTATTAGTGATTGTGTTCAGATTAAGATATTTCTCCGGTTGAATGAAATATAGTTCTATCAGTTAAGTTTCCAACGCATCAAACGGATTATCGATAGCAGTTCTATATTAAAAGTTATGTCATGTCTAGTGTAGCTATGCAAGAGGAGTCACTGCAGAAACTGCAGAACACCTAGGTACGTTAAAATGCAAATTAAATATCAAATGATGGTGAAACAGCACGAGACCAGATTCATGTGTTATATAACTAAATTATCTACGCGACCATATGGAGCTCCATGCATTTTCAGTTTAAATAAGGGGTATACAGGTGTTCTAAATCCATGTATCCAAGTGAAATGCTGCCCTGGACTGCAGTTCGGTGCCGCATTCGCAGCCAATTACCGTTGCAGAAATCCATAAACATCGAGAACTAAACTATAGGGTTTTTTAGGTTATCGAGTCTTCTTCTATATGATCCATAGAACGTTACGTCCCAACCAGTATTTAATTTACAATTATTTTCTTGAGGTAACCTGCGTGGTAAAATTCAGTTTTAGTGTTGCCTTTAGGGGCGACGTTACAGGATTATAAACACGATATTTTTAACGCAAAACCTTACACGACGTTCATTAATCAGTAAGGGATTCGACGATCATAAATTCCAGTAATTTAAGATAGGGTTTTCATATATGTATCGCGTCGAACACATAAGTTATGTACGGGTATCAGTTAAACATCGGTTTCGGTTAATTTATCAAACTAGTTGTTATTTGGTGAAATTGTAAATGATGTTGATACGTGATAGCAAATTCCTAGTTGGGTTCCATTCAATATAATCAAACTAAGAGGGTTCGTTAAAATAATCGAATTATAATTTTTATCGATGTATACGTGTGTGTGTATATATATGGGCACATACTCCGCATTATGTAACCTCATTTCTTTTCCAATTCAAAAAAAATAGTAATTAGCATACATAAACAAGTGATTGCCGTTCACTTTCCTCAGAAAATCGCGACGACGACGAGAGGCAGCAACGGTGATGGTGAAGGCACGCGTAAGGGCACGGCACAGCACAAGCAGCGGTGACGGCAGCGAGCTCGGGTGGCTGCTAGAGGCAGTGAGTGCAGGGGCTCGGTGTTGGGGTGCTCGGAGCTCGCAGCTCCGAGGTGGTGAGCAGGGGAGTAGCTCGGTCGTTGAGGAAGGGGAGGAAAGGAAGAGACGGGGATCGAGCTCGTCGGCGGGGTGGTGCTGGTGGTGGCCATGGTGATGGGCGCAGGGTTCGGCGGTGATGGGCGTAGGGTTCGGCAGTGAATTTGGGCTGAGAAGCGGTCGGGGGTGTAAGGAAGAGGGGTGCTCAGATTCGCTGGGTGCCTTGGTGGTCGGCGTGGTGATCAGGTGGAAGAGTGTCTTGCCAGTGGTGAGGGGAGTCGTCGGTGGTGACGGTGGTTGTCGCGGTGGAGATGGCGGTGGTGGACGTCGGCGGTTGTTGGTTTGGGGGAGAACGAGAGAGAGAGAGAGTGAAGAAGAGAGAGAGGCGAGGGAGAGAGGGTGAAGTAGAGAGAGAGTGAGGCAGAGAGAGAGAGAGACGAGAAAAGTCATGGCCGTTGGAGACGAGCGGGTCGTGGGGAGATGGGTGCGGCCGTCGTGGGAGAGCGCGAGGAGCGGGGAGTCGTTGGGGAGCCGTCGAGGCCTTGGAGCCATTGGGGGAGCGGGTCTCGAGTGAGCGCGGGTCATGGGAAAGATGGGCGCGAGAAGCGGGCGAGTACGAGGAGAGGGTGGCATTGCGAGAGAAGTGGCGGGAAAAAGGAAACGAGTGGAGGAAGAAGAGGGGGAAGCGGGTGCGGGTCGGGTCAGGCATGGGTCGGATCGAGTAGAATTAGGATTTGGGCTTTAGATTTTTAGGTTATGAAAAATAAAATATAATAAAATATATAAAAATGAAAGAATTTTGGAATAAAATCTGGAAAAATACGGAAAAATTATATTCGGAACTGGGGATTTACATTAAGATAACAGAGAACCGGTTTGGGTTCATGCCTGAACGATCGGCGACATAGGCTATTCATTTGCTTCGTCAACTTATCGAGCGTTTTCGAGAGAGAAGAAGAGATTGCATATGATATTTATTGATTTAGAAAAAGCGTACGACAAGATACCTAGAGAGGTATTATGGAGCAGAATGATGAAGAAGGGGGTCCCCGTCAAGTACATTAATATAATCAAGGATATGTACGATGGAGTAGTTGCAAATGTCAGAACTTGCGGCAGCCTAACGAGTGATTTTCTGATTACAATTGGCTTACATTAAGGATCTGTATTAAGTCCATTCTTATTTACCATCGTGATAGATGAGCTTACTAGAACCATCCAAGATAAGGTACCTTATTGTATGCTATTCGCTGATGATATTGTTCTAGTAAATGAGACGAATGCAGGGATTAATGCCAAATTGGAGTTATGGAGGCAAACGTTGGAATCTCGGGGGTTCAGATTGAGCAGGTCCAAGACAACATATATGCATTGCAAATTTAGCAAACAGAGAAGTCGAGACCACATTGGTATAACACTAGAAGGACAAGAGATACCACCGAGTGATCAGTTTAGATATCTAGGTTCTATCATCCAAAAGGTTGGGTAGATCGATAGCGACGTTAATCAAAAGATCCAAGCTGGTTGGTTGAAATGGAGGAGTGCAACAGAGATTTTGTGCGATCGTAACTTTCTGTTACAATTGAAAGGGAAGTTTTATTGGAGCGATATTCGGCCTTGTTCCCCTCCGAACACGAAGACGCGACCGCGCAGGTCCGCCTTGCCTGAATTTGGGGCAGATGCTAATTGGTGTTATCCGTCCACCTCTACGAAGATACCAAGTTGGTTTATGGCACCATGTATCGAAGGTTTAAACGGATGCGGCCGATATAGCAGACTTCGTCAGATTCCCCCTCGTTGAGGGGTTTTTGATTGTGGGGACGCTCTTCCCTGCAGGCGCAAGCCCCTGCAGTTAATTACGCTACCGCATCGCGGTAACCACTTTCTCCTTCTCCAGATGGTCACTTCGTGTCGTGTGTGTTTGTTTTGTTTTTGGTTGCTCGTGGATTGTATACGGAGACTAATTTATGTTGTCGCCCGTAGGACGTGGATTAGTCCAAATACGTATCTTCTTAGATTTGGGTTTGGGGGTTGAGTTTAAGGATACGTTAGTCTCATTTGAGACTAAGATCAACTTAAACATTTGTTAAGGATACGTTAGTCTAATTTTAGACTAAGATCAACTTAACGGGATCGTTTAGATCCAACAAAAGAGCATTTGAACTCTATTGTTTAGTTTAGGGACATTGCGATCGATTACCAGTTTAAGGACATGGTGGTCCATTACCAGTTTAAGAACATGGTGGCCCATTACCAGTTTAAGGACATGGTGGTCCAAGGTTAAGGACATCGTAGTCCGTGGGCTTAAAGGGACTCCACAGTCCGAGGTTAAGGACATCGTAGTCCGTGGGTTTAAAGGGACCCCACAGTCAAGTTTAAAGACGTCATAGTCTATGAAATATGTGGTTGTCGGGACCCGTCACCTCTCTGAAGACGTTGAAGGATTACAACGAAAAATATCAGAGGAGTAAAGAGATGTACCCTCGAACCAATTTGAGTTGGTTGAAAGATCTGTAGTCCCATTTGGGGCTGAGATCTGTTGAAATATTTATGAGCAGATGGGCTCAATTAATATGAGTTGAGGACTTATGGCCAACCTTGGGCTAAGTCCAATCAGGTTAAAATGTTTAACATTTTTATTTTGGGCCGTTGAGCCTTTATTTGGGCTTGGCCCTTTTAACAATGCTGAGCATTTGTCTTTTATTGAATGCTGAGCATTCATCATAGCTCTGGGATTTATTAGAAAACATTTTATGTTCTGTCAGCGCAACACATAGTGCGCTTGGCGCTTTGTGCCAGTCAAAGAGCGCAGTGCGCTTCTGCCACGTGGCGCATACGTGAAGGACACGTGTCGCGCTTGGCGCTAAGCGCCAGATGATGGGCGCATTGCGCCAGTTTATGAGCGCAGAGCGCTAGTTCTTGAGCGCATTGCGCTTCTAGTTTAGTGGCGCACACGTGAGTGACACGTGGCGCGCTTGGCGCTGAGCGTTGATTAGTGTAGGATTTTAAGATCAAAAATATTTTTACCGCAATCAGAAACGGCGTCGCTTTGCATCTAGCCGGTGAATACGGGTCGGTCCACAGGGATGTGTAATTTTCCTAAGTGTTATTACGAGTTGATTCCAATGGTTGTTTGGTTTTGTTTTAATTGAATCTAAAACTAAGTTATATAAGGATAAAGAAACTTGCTAGGGTTAGGTCAAAGGTGGGGTTTGGTAAGATTTGATGACACACCTCTTTCAATGCCCTAAATGAGATCTTTTAGAAGTTATAGCAACTATTAGAAAAAGGGATTAGGATGATTGGGAAGAAACGAAGTTTCTTCCTCTAGATCCTTGTCCGTCCTTTTCTAGTATTTGCTTTAACCTTCATGGAAGATATGCATGTCCGGTCCTTTATACTACGGTTTCACCGTTACCTCGTGGGTAGGGTGCCGTAGGGAGCGGATCATGCATGCATGCATGAAGTTCTAGTTAAAAAATAATCGGGCACGAAAGAGATGAGAGATCTTCATCTCTCATTCCCTCCCTTATTCCTAACCCTAACAAGCGAGGAAATTACTCGCTCATTAGGGGATTTATTAACAACATCAATTTGAGGTTCATTATTAAATCTATTGGATTAATTTCCTACTGCAGTTTTAAGAGATTCTATACTAGAATTAACTAAGGCAAAGGAATGATTTATCTAAGGCAAGAATTAAATTATAGAGCTAGGGCAAAGAATGAATTGTAAACTAGGGCAGAAAAATTAAATTACTTACAAGAAATGATGCTCTTCCAATTCCAATTGAATCTGAATTTTATTTCTTGAAAAGAGGCATCCCTATTACAGTATTTTGATTACAATTTTATAGGGAAACAGGGAAATTTAGGGTTACGGGATTCGCACATGTGCGATTACAAAAATACCCCCGAGAAATCCCAACAAAGTCACCGACGCACCGCCTCCAAAAATCTGCGCCGACACGTGCAATAAATGGCCGCGGAACCGCGGCATGGGTTGGGGTGGGGCCGCGGTTCCGCGGCCCATTGGTGAGATCATCTCATCAAAAGTTTTGGGCTGCTTCTTGATGCTTTGGTCTTTCTACTTATATAGTTCTTTTCTCCATTTGGCTTCTGGGTTTTCTCCAGATCTTTCAGTGAAACCTGTAGCGGTCTTTTAACTGTTTCCTTTGACATTTCGGACCATGCGTTGCCTTGTACAATTGTGAATTGTTCTTCATCTAGGCTTGACTATGATCCTTCTGCTTGTTGGTCAAAAGTCCCTCTTTTGTATTCTCTTTTGTCTTTTTCACTGTTTTCGCTCCAAGAACCTGTATCCTGTAATATGTAGCAGACATGCGTCAAAAGCACCTGTTTATTTATAAAACGCATAAGAATGGGGAATATAAAATGCAGTATTATGATATGAACAAATACCCCCAAACTTATCTTTTGCTCGTCCTCGAGCAAACTTATTATTTTATTCTCGATAAAACCTAACCGCACTTTCGCAGGGAAACGCGATTGCACTGAGCTCGTGCAACAAGCCGTTAAACCTCTAGGTGTTTCTAGTAGGAGGAGTGTTGTCTCCTGAGGGTTTTCAGCGGATACTACCCACAAAATCCTATCAATTAGGCCCATTGACTTTTGTTCTCCAATTAGGTTTTTAACAAGGAATTCTATTATCATTGACTCATAAATTACCCACCCATATTCTTCACACTACCTCATCATTTAACTTAAGATTATATATGTTCGATAGACTCACTCAGCTTTCAGCATTTCTTAAGTTTTCCTTCTAAGGTTCAATCTCCACTTGGGAATTTTTCTATCAACTCTACTAAAGATACAAGTTCTATTCTTCATTCCTTTCTCTTATCTCAACTCTAATCATATATCCCCACGTGTGTGTATAAATCATCCCTACACTTGGAAATTCAAATCAAGCAATCATACTCTTGTCTGTTGTCCAAAGCACTAATTAACTGGTGAATTCACATCCTTCATGTGACTGTTAATACTTCTTGAGGTACCAACAACCGATTACAAGATATGTTTGCACTTTAAAGCGTAATTCCTAGTCTTGCAACACCCAAGGCTTTTAGCAGTGACTCCCAAACCAGTTGGTCTAAGGCACTAGGTGATGAAGCACCCTTGCTAAATATTTTTCTATTTTTTTTGCAGCCTTAAGTAATCACAAAGACCAGTGTTCATTTTTTCTTTATTCACATTTTTTTTATTTTCTTCGTACTAAGGATTTTAGACAAGTGCATTTCAAGGTCTCTTCTACTACTCCAAGTTTCAAGGTGCGTGATTGTGCAATTTGTAGGGTATACATTTTCAGAGTATAGACTTAAGCTAGGAATTATTTTTCAAACTTATACTCTAATAAGAATATCAATATTTTTCCTTTATTTCGACTTAGCCCAAGAAGTGAACTCAAAATTTGCCTATTTCTAAATAATCTACAAAGACATATACTTTCTACCGTTAGACTTTAAGGAAGGTTATTTTTAGGGTTTTTAATTTACTAAGTCTAAGATCTAGTTTTTCCTAGCCAGTTGACCTATTTATCAAACTCAAGTCAATTAACCAAAATTGAATACATTAATTTTTATAATTTTTGAAAATTTTCAATTTTTATGGGTTTTTTTCATTTTCTAATTTTTTATTATTTTTCAAATTTTTCAAATTTTTATGATTTTTTTATATAAAGATGCAATGCAGAAATTAAATATGCAAAAAGAAAAGAAAAATATATACATAATGAAAATATACCATGCAAAAGATAACTATATACACCACTATCTCCTCCAAACTTAAGCAAAGCAGTGCCCTCACTGCCCGGCCCTACGTCGCGCCCTTGAGCGTGAACGTGATCGCTCCTCTCTAGCCAATAGGGTCTGAAAACCCCTCTCAATCTCTGTCAAACGACGGTCGTGCTCTCGTGCCGTCGTCCTAAACTCGTCCCTCAATGTATCAATTCCCCTCACAGCTCTCCTCATTAAGCGTGCATGCTCTTGAGGGGTTAGCTCACCCTCACTCGATGTCGAACTAGAGCTAGGGGTGCGAGCGGGGACATTTTCGGCTGGTTCGGTTCGCGACCATACATCTGTCAGTCTAGAATAGGACGAAGTAATGCCCTCAATAAGTGGTCGAACCGGGAACCCTCCCATCATGTAAAAGTCAAATTCCTCGATGTGGAGGAAATAACGGCAGAGCTGGGTGACTAGCATAGGACAAGGGTAGTTTGTAGCCCTTTTCCCCGCACCTATAGAGTGAAGTAAAACAGTGCACATGTCAAACCTTGGGTTCTTCGTCATCAGTGTGTGCACGACATGTAATGAGGGGGTGAAAAAGGTCGTGTTGTGAGAACTACCAAAGATGTTGTTTTGTGTCCACCGGCACACAGTAAAAACATTCGCGAAGAGGGATCGTGCTTGGATACCCTTTCGCGGCTCTCTCGCGCAATCATTGCCCATCAAGGGCATGTAATCCTCAAACTGTAGGGGGTGGTCATGCACGGGAAAACGAGGAATGAGTGTGACCTGGTGGATTAAATCCTGATCAATGTTAATAACGCGATCCCCCCAATTCAACTTGATATACCCTAAGTCCACTAGGCAATTTTCTTCCATGGATTCATAAAAATAGGCAACTAGATCTGGTATAGCAAATGCAGAGGGGTGATTGTAAATCAAAAAATTCCATCCCCTCCGCTCAATTTCGCGTGAGAAATAGGTACCGTAAATTTCCTGTGAGAAAACTGGGGAGAAATCCCTCTCAAATTGCATTCTGTGTTCCATAGTAATTTTACAGAAATTTAAATGAAAAAACCAGAGTGGAGAGGAACAGATTTACCTCCCCTGGAAATTCCAGGGGGTGACGTGTCAGGACGGCGGCGGAAGGGCGGCGGGAGCTTGCTGGCGCGGCGGAACCGCGGTCATCTGGTGGCGGCGCTCCGATTAACTTCGGAAGAAGATGGTTGAGGCGTCTAGGGTTCTAAATAGGGAGAAAGTTTTAGGGTTAGGAGAACAGGGGGCTCAGGTCCTTTAAATAGGAGGGGTGAAATGGAATTTTTGTAGAAAACCCCCTCAAAAAGGGGAATTTATTTGTAAATAATTAATTGTAATAATTAATCTGAAATTTTACAATTAGGTCCAAAAATATATTTTTTATTTTGTTTTTCAAAAATTTTTATTTTTATTAATTTTTTTTATTTTGGAATTATGTATTTACAAATGATACACACCCCCAAACTTATTTGAAATAAAATTTTGGAAAATTGATTTGAAATTCGGGGGTGAAGGTGGAGGAAAATCAATCAGTGTAAATCGGCTCCTGCAAAAACAGGAGCTCCTCCGAATGGTCCGCCGTGAGGAACGGTTTCAATCGATGTCCATTAACCTTGAATAGAGTGCCGTCCTCAGAATTTTCAAGATCGACCGCACCGTGCGGATAAACGGTGCGTACAACAAATGGTCCCTTCCATCTAGAACGGAGCTTGCCTGGGTGATAATGTAACCGAGTATCATAGAGTAAAACCTGTTGACCATGTTCAAAAGTTTTTCGCAAAAGGTGTTTATCGTGGAACACCTTAGTTCGGTTTTTGACAATTGCGGCATTATCATATGCCTCATCCCGCAGCTCTTCTAGTTCATTTACTTGCAGCTTTCGGTTGCTGCCCGCATCTCCTAAAGATAAATTCAGCTCTTTGATAGCCCAAAATGCCTTGTGCTCAATCTCTACCGGGAGGTGGCAAGCCTTCCCGTAAACAAGCCGGTATGGAGACATATCCAGATCAGTCTTGTATGCAGTACGGAAAGCCCATAGTGCATCGATCAATTTAAGGGACCAATCCTTACGGTTCTTTGAAACCGTTTTCTCCAAAATTTGCTTTATTTGCCGATTTGAAATCTCGGCCTGCCCACATGTTTAGGGATGGTATGGCGTTGACAGCTTGTGGGTTATAGAATATTTGCACATTAAGGACTCAAAAGTCCTATTGCAAAAGTGAGAACCATTATCACTTATGATCGCTCGAGGGTGTCCAAATCGAGAAAAGATGTGTTCTTTAAGAAATCGAACGACAACCTTATTGTCATTCGTTCGGCTAGGGACAGCCTTGACCCCACTTTGAAACGTAGTCAACAGTCAACAGAATATAAACATTCCCAAAAGAATTGGGAAATGGTCCCATGAAGTCTATACCCCAAACATCAAAAACATCGACAACCAAAATTGGTTGGAGCGGCATTTCGTTTCTCCGCGATATCCTTCCCAAGTGTTGGCACCGGGAGCAAGTCTTGCAGTATTCATAAGCATCCTTGAAGAGTCGTGGCCAATAGAAACCACACTGCAAGACTTTTTCGGCTGTCTACTTTGGACCAAAGTGCCCGCCACATGCTTGATCGTGGCAAAAAGACAGCACGCTCTTAACCTCATTTTCCGGTACACACCGACGAATGATTTGGTCGGAACAGTATTTAAAAAGATAAGGTTCATCCCAGTAAAAATGCTTTACTTGGGACAAGAATCGAAGTTTATCCTGTTTCGACCAATCGTTAGGTATCAAACCGGTGGCCAAGTAGTTTACTATATCAGCGAACCATGGTTCGCAAGAAACGGTCAAGAGTTGCTCATCGGGAAAAGCATCAGTGATAGGAAGCTCAGGTGTGGGCAAAGAAGGAAGTCGTGAAAGGTGATCGGCCACTACGTTTTCACATCCTTTTTTTTCCCTTATGACAAGGTCAAACTCTTGTAGCAGGAGGATCCAACGTATTAGCCTCGACTTAGCATCCTTCTTTGCAAAAAGGTGGCGAAGAGCTGAATGATCCGTATACACAATAACTGGAGAGCCGATTAAATAAGGCCGAAAATTTTCAAGTGCAAACACAACTGCTAAAAACTCTTTTTCTGTTGTTGTGTAGTTTAGTTGGGCCTCATTTAATGTACGGCTAGCGTAATAAATCACGTGCGGTATCTTGTTAATGTGCTGTCCAAGAACAACACCAATGGCAAAATCTGATGCGTCGCACATAATTTCGAAAGGTTGTGTCCAGTCTGGAGATGAAAGAATGGGCGCAGAAATGAGAGAGAGTTTCAAAGACTCGAATGCTTCCATGCAAGTTGAGTCGAAGTCAAATGTTGTGTCCTTGGCCAATAAGAGAGTCAAGGGTCTAGCAATCTTGCTAAAATCCTTGATGAACCGTCTATAAAATCCGGCGTGGCCAAGGAAAGCTCGGATGTCTTTAATGCATTTAGGAGGAGGAAGATTAGAGATGACTTCAAGTTTGGCTCTATCAACCTCTATGCCATTTTGCGAGATGACATGTCCTAAGACAATGCCCTCTCGTACCATAAAATGGCACTTCTCCCAATTCAAAGTTAGGTTCTTATCCCTACAGCGGGTAAGAACAGCGTCAAGATGTCGTAAACACTCTTCGAAGGAGTCACCAAAAATGGAGAAATCATCCATAAAGATCTCCAAGAACTTTTCAACCATGTCTGAAAAGATCCCCATCATACACCGCTGAAATATAGCGGGAGCATTACATAACCCAAAGGGCATGCGACGATAAGCAAAAGTGCCAAAGGGACAAGTAAATGTGGTCTTGTCTTGATCCTCTTTGGTTATGGGGACTTGGTTATAACCGGAATAGCCATCTAAAAGCAGTAGAACTCGTGCCTCGCCAATCGTTCGAGCATTTGGTCAATGAATGGTAAAGGAAAGTGGTCCTTTCTTGTCGCGTCATTGAGCTTTCTATAGTCGATACAAACTCGCCACCCCGTTTGGGTGCGAGTGGGAATTAACTCATTTGCTTCATTGGTAATGACCGTGATGCCCGATTTCTTTGGCACGACATGAATGGGGCTGACCCATTGGCTATCCGAGATAGGGTAAATGATACAACTATCAAGACATTTAACAATCTCCTTCTTAACGGCCTCTTTCATAATGGGGTTGAGGCGTCTTTGTGGATCCCTTGCCGGCTTGGCATCATCCATCAAGTGTATATGATGTTCAACAATGAGGGGACTAATCCCCTTGATGTCCGCCATAGACCAGCCAAAAGCTTGCCGATTATTTTCTAAGACCATTAAAAGGGACTTCTCTTGCTCAAGAGCTAGAGAGGCCGATATGATAACGGGTAAGGTCTCATTATCACCCAGATAAGCATATTTTAGGTGTGATGGCAAAAGCTTTAGTTCGAGTTTAGGAGGTGAAACAATAGACCGCAACAATGGAGTAACTGTTTCAAACTCGAAGGATTCCATCAAAGGTTCAAATCGAGTGTACGCAACCGAGTCGGATGGTTCAACTAACTCATCCGAAAAAGCAAAAGACTCAAGCTCGGGTGGTGAGTCTTCAGATTCGTCTACAAAGGTGAAACACTCATAATCGTTGTTTGCAGTGAAAGCTGTGTCGAATTCTAGGAGAAACGCACTAGTGGCGTCAACATTGCTGTGATCGAACATGAAATTTTCGAACTCACAGTCCTCCTCCGCGATCTCATTGATCGAGCAAACATCAAGTACGCTAGCATTAGGATCGGCAGGCTGATTTCCCAACTTAAAGATGTTGAGTTTAATTGTCATATTGCCAAAAGATAGATTCATTGAACCGTTACGACAATTGATCACAGCATTAGAAGTCACCAGGAATGGTCGACCAAGTATCACCGAAATTTGATTCCGGGGGTTAGCGACAGGTTGTGTATCCATAACAATAAAGTCTACGGGGAAAATGAAATCCCCAACTCTAATTAACACATCCTCCAACTCTCCCCTAGGATGGGTGATTGATCGGTCGGCCATTTGGAGAGTGCAGTGAGTGGGCTTAAGCTCTCCAACGCCTAATTGCTCGTACACAGAATAAGGTAGCAAATTGACACTAGCACCAAGATCTAATAGTGCTCTATTGATGTTTTTGTCTCCAATTGTTATCGAAATAGTAGGACAACCGGGGTTCTTTTGCTTTGGGGCTAAAGAGTTTAAAATAGCATCACTAATAGCACTAGCCACAAAAACTTTCTTTGGTACTTGTGTCTTCCTCTTTTTGGTGCATAAGTCCTTTAAGATTTTTGCATATGAAGGAACTTGTTGGATTGCATACAAAAGAGGGATATTTATACTGACCTGTTTGAATAACTCTACAATCTTCTCCATCTGTGGAGTTGGTTTATTGGATCTCAACCGGTTCGGAAAGGGAGCATTTTGAAATGTTGTTGAGTCCAATTTTTGCGGATCAGATTGTTGAGTTGGAACGGAACCCCGTGTAGATGTGTTCGTGTTGTGAGAAGTGGGTCCGTTCGAGCTAGATGAAGTAGAGCCATGTGAAGGATAGAGAATAGGCTCTAACGAAGAAGAAGAATGTGAAGAAGATGAAGAAGGGCCACCGGCAGGGGTGTCATTGTGAATACCCACATTGTTTTGCAACATTTTTCCCGATCTCAACGTGGTCACAGCATTTACGTTATGATTCTGCTGTTGATTTGCAGCATGTGCGTGACCGGGATTGGGCAGTGGTTGAGATGGGAGCTTTCCTTTTTCGCGCTCGCTCAATGCTGCATTGAGTTGTGCAATTTGTGCCTTAATAGATTTGATGCTTTGATCGTGTGAGGCACTGTTTTGCACCAAAGATTGAATAGAAGTCTCTAGTCTTGCTGTAGACTGTGTAGATTGCTTTAGGAACGCATCTAGACTTCTTTCGAGCGAGCTAACCTTGTCATTATTAGGTTGAACAAAATTGTTTGGCTGGTAAGAAGTGTTAGGCACAAAATTGTTCACCTGATTAGGGTAAGGTTGCTGTTGAAATTGAGTTTGTGGAGGTGCTTGTTGTTGTGGAGGAGGCCCTTGAAAATTGTTATTTCCTTGGAATTGTTGATTTTGGTTCCAAGCGAAATTTGGGTGACTCCTCCAACCCGGATTATAAGTAGAAGAGTATGGATCGTTTCTTTGTCGTTGCTGAAAGGCAGCATTGACTTGATCATGTCCTTGAGTAGATGCATTGTAAGGACACTCTTCGGTTAAGTGTGATGGAGCCGAACAACAAGCACACACAGTTCGTGGAGGCATAACAGGGGCAGGAGAAGGCGACGAGATTTTGGTCTCAATCGCTTCTAGCTTTTTCGTAAGAGCGGCCATCTCGGCCTTCATAGCAATTGACATCTCTACTTGATGGATGCCTGCTCTAGATTGACCACGAGAAGAAGATGATGTGGTCTTGGAGCTCTCCCACTGAATTTTTTGTTCACTAAGATCCTCAAGAAACTGCCACGCTTCCTCACTAGATTTGGAGAGAAAGTGACCTTGACAGATGGTTTCTAGCAACTGCTTCGTTGCCGAGTTCAATCCCTCGTATAATGTTTGGCAAAGTTGCCAACTTTCGATCCCATGATGAGGGCATTGAACGAGTAGATCTTTAAATCTCTCAAAGCACTTCCAAAATGGTTCGGAAGGAAGCTGTGAAAATTGTATAATCTCATTGCGGATTCTAGCAGTTTTGTGATGAGGATAGAACTTTTTAAGGAAAGCTTTCACAAACTCGTCCCAATTTCTAATGGAATGTGATGCGGTGCTGTATAGCCACTTCTCGGCTAAGTCACATAAGGTGAAAGGAATGACCCTTAGCCTTATAGCGTCATCACTTAATTGGGTCGTTTTCATCATAGCGCAAACCTTTTGGAATTTATTAATAAAAATATACGCATCTTCTGATTCCAAACCATGAAATTTTGGCAGCATATTGATGAAATGTGGTTTTATTTCAAAATTGTCCCCATTTGCCGGTGGGGATGAAAGACAGGTGGGTAAAGAAGTGCGGACAGGGTAGAAGAGATCCTGGAGCGCAACTCGTGCGGGGGCTTCAAAAGGCGGTTGATTCGGGTTATTCGCACCTAACGGAGGTGGAATCATTCCCGTCGGTAAGGTATCGCTGGGTTGACTCCCGACATGCTTTCGGAGGAAGAATTTGAAGGTGGAGGTAAGAAAGTGGACGGAATTCGACTTCGGTGTCGAAAGGTATGTCGCTCGGTATTAACGAAACACGGACTAATAGTGTCCCTAGTCCAAAGTGACATACACTAAAGGGTAGTGTAGTCAGAAAAAAAATGAAAGACAGAATGTGGAGGTAAGATAACGTCAATGAAAGGAAGTGGTGTAAGTGAGGTGCAAGTTTTCTTTAGCGACAAGTTGCAAGTTTTGAAAAGATTTTTCTTTTTTTTTATTTATGTTTGTGAGAGTTTTGCAAAGTGGTTTTTGAAAAGAGACTTGAGACGCAAACGCGATCAACCACACATGCACAATCAGGCCTAGATCTAGGGTCACCTAGGTCAGCTAGACAGCTCCTAACTATGGCTAGAAATAGGACCTCAAACCGCCTCTTCACCGTCAATTGCGGCCAGGTAAGTGCCAGGTAAGTGTGAGGCTCCCCGCTACAAGTAGCGGTCCTAATTAAGTAACCACTTGACTTGACACACTTGCCTAGACACCGCAAAGTCAGTTAGGATAAACGGTCAATGCCTATGTCTAGTCCTTTTTCTTATTGAGCTCGAAGTCCTTAGGGCTGAGTCTAGTATTTTTTAATTAAAAGTGGTCGATGCAAATGCTTTAAGTGCTTTCTGGGGTCCTGGAAAGGGTGATGAAATCCCCACCCAATCTGAGTTTGGTCAATAGCCCCTTAAAGTCCGATTAAATTATGCAAAACATTAAATTCACTTGCAATCAATTTTTTTAGCGCGGCGCAAAGAAACCTGCAGAAAATTGTTATTTAGAAGGGGAGAGAATATTTTTAGCGCAAAGAAGTCCTGCAGAAAATTTTTGCAAAAAGATATATGTAGGTTGACAGAGGGGAAGGAAAGGAAACAAACAGAGAAGATTTTTCGCACTTCGGCCACGTGGCAGCCACGGAATCGCGGTTTGGGGCGCTGTCAGGCCGCGGTTTCGCGGTCGGGAGGAAAGATCAGGGCTCCAAAAATTTTAAGATCAAAAATATTTTTACCGCAATCAGAAACGGCGTCGCTTTGCAGCTAGCCGGTGAATACGGGTCGGTCCACAGGGATGTGTAATTTTCCTAAGTGTTATTACGAGTTGATTCCAATGGTTGTTTGGTTTTATTTTAATTGAATCTAAAACTAAGTTATATGAGGATAAAGAAACTTGCTAGGGTTAGGTCAAAGGTGGGGTTTGGTAAGATTTGATGACACACCTCTTTCAATGCCCTAAATGAGATCTTTTAGAAGTTATAGCAACTATTAGAAAAAGGGATTAGGATGATTGGGAAGAAACAAAGTTTCTTCCTCTAGATCCTTGTCCGTCCTTTTCTAGTATTTGCTTTAACCTTCATGAAAGACATGCATGTCCGGTCCTTTATACTACGGTTTCACCGTTACCTCGTGGGTAGGGTGCCGTAGGGAGCGGATCATGCATGCATGCATGAAGTTCTAGTTAAAAAATAATCGGGCACGAAAGAGATGAGAGATCTTCATCTCTCATTCCCTCCCTTATTCCTAACCCTAACAAGCGAGGAAATTACTCGCTCATTAGGGGATTTATTAACAACATCAATTTGAGGTTCATTATTAAATCTATTGGATTAATTTCCTACTGCAGTTTTAAGAGATTCTATACTAGAATTAACTAAGGCAAAGGAATGATTTATCTAAGGCAAGAATTAAATTATAGAGCTAGGGCAAAGAATGAATTGTAAACTAGGGCAGAAAAATTAAATTACTTAAAAGAAATGATGCTCTTCCAATTCCAATTGAATCTGAATTTTATTTCTTGAAAAGAGGCATCCCTATTACAGTATTTTGATTACAATTTTATAGGGAAACAGGGAAATTTAGGGTTACGGGATTCGCACATGTGCGATTACAAAAATACCCCCGAGAAATCCCAACAAAGTCACCGACGCACCGCCACCAAAAATCTGTGCCGACACGTGCAATAAATGGCCGCAGAACCGCGGCATGGGTAGGGGTGGGGCCGCGGTTCCGCGGCCCATTGGTGAGATCATCTCATCAAAAGTTTTGGGCTGCTTCTTGATGCTTTGGTCTTTCTACTTATATAGTTCTTTTCTCCATTTGGCTTCTGGGTTTTCTCCAGATCTTTCAGTGAAACTTGTAGCGGTCTTTTAACTGTTTCCTTTGACATTTCGGACCATGCGTTGCCTTGTACAATTGTGAATTGTTCTTCATCTAGGCTTGACTATGATCCTTCTGCTTGTTGGTCAAAAGTCCCTCTTTTGTATTCTCTTTTGTCTTTTTCACTGTTTTCGCTCCAAGAACCTGTATCCTGTAATATGTAGCAGACATGCGTCAAAAGCACCTGTTTATTTATAAAACGCATAAGAATGGGGAATATAAAATGCAGTATTATGATATGAACAAGCGTAAGCCCATGAGCGCAGTGCGCTATTTCAGAAGGGCAAAGCGCTAGTTGTTAAGCAGTATATGCGCGATTGACACGTGGCGCATTTGGCGTTGAGCGCCAATCCAGAGAGCGCAGAAGCGCCCTTCAAGAGCGCAAAGCGCATCTGATCAATTCTATGATCTGAGAAACAATTTATGTTCTATTAAAAGTTACTTTGTCTCAGGATCTAAGAACAACCGTTCTTATTTTGTTTCAATCTCTTATATTGATGAAAGGGTTTGCCTTTATGGATCTATGATCCTTAAGAGAATTGAATTATTCTCCCCTCCTATTTATAATGAGATGTTCATTATCTCTTTGAGAAAGACTTTTAGTCTTATAGATCTATGATCTGTGAGAAGTAAGTTCTTCTTTGTTTTTTGATGAGATCTTTTTGATCTCTTTATAAAAGACCTTGGTCTTTGTAGATCTATAATCTTTTAAGAAGACAATTCTTCTTTTTAATTATGAGATGATTTCATCTCTTTGTTCATCACCATTCTTTTTACCTTGAAGAAAAAAATCTTCTTTTACTGAGAGCTATGCTTTTCTTTCTGAAATTTCAGAGCTTATGGGGGGGGGGTTCTCCTGTACAAGACTTGAAGTCTTGGGTCCTTTATATAAGGGAGGCTGATTTGTTGAATCAGTTAAGGAGATCTTTTCTCCAATTGATTTAGGGAATTTCCCATCGTTGGATCTTTGATCTAAGGGCTTCCGATTTATAGAAGGTAGCCTTTTTGTTATTAATAAGATTGAGAAATCTTTCCAAACAGAATTTATTCTGTATTTTGGTGTTTTTTTAATCACCATTGGATCATTGATCCAACGGTGCTCTAATTTACAGAGCACAATTTTGTTATTTGGAAATATTTTGAGAAACCTTTCCTTAACAGAATTTAATTCTGATTAATTAATGATTTATCATTATTATTAGATCTTTGATCTGACGGTGGGGAGCTTTTAGTTCCAGCGCTAGCGCACCCGTGCTTTGCACGTGGTGCGCTGCTTAGAGTGCAGCACACTTAGCGCTAGCGCACCCGTGCTTTGCACGTGGTGCACCACTCAGAGCACAACGCACTTGGCGCTAGCGCACACGTGCTTTGCACGTGGTGCTCTGCCTAGGGCGCAGCGCATTTGGCGCTGGATCTGAAGCGTTGCTTCATTTTAAAATTGGAATTTTGGGGGAAACAAATGCCCCCTACCGTTGTGCTCACGTGGCCCACACGTGAGTGCAGTGGTGGCAGAATCTCTGCCGTTGGATCAACTCAGAAGTTGAAACGGCTATTTATGCCTATAAATAGGACCCTTGGCCCTTTAGATGATTCTGTTCATCTTCTTCTTATTTTCTGAGAATTTTTATTCTCCCACAGAGTATAGCTCTTCATTTTAAGAATCTTCAAGAGTAAAAACTCTGCCAAAATTTAGGTAAAGATTAAAATTTTTTAACGATCTAGGGTTTTACCCATTAACAGAGCCTTGCTCTTCATAGATCTTTGATCTAAAGAAAACCTTTTTAGGGTTTCATTAACAGAGCTTTGCTCTCTCGAAACCATAGATCTAAAGAGATCTTTTTTCAGGGTTTCTTAACCTATGAACAGAGCTTTGCTCATAAAGAACTCTTAGAGTTCGTTCATAGATCTTGAAGATCTCAGAATTTTTCATTCATGTAAAAAAATTGATTTCAATTTTTCTGTTGGGTTATTCTATCATTTTACAGAGCCAGGCTCTTGAGGAATTTTTTATTCCTTCATGATTAGAGTTTGACAAGTGTCACTCTGTCACAGAGCACTGCTCTCAAGGGAAGATTTGCTCCTTATGCCGGGGGACTTCTCATTAAATGAGAATCAATTGAGGATTTCCTCATTTAATTGACAGCCTCATCAAATGATGAGGCTGTTTTATTAATTGATGAACTGTCATCTAGATTTTGTGGGCCCCCTTTGGTCCCTCTCTACTGCATTGCAGTGCGGTATGAATTTTAAAGTACCAAGTGTCAGAATTTAAATTATAGCACTAACAATTTACTTTTGTCCTTTTTTGCGCAGGAGACATGTCTTTCGATCCTTTTTTCCCGTTTGTTCGTTCAGAGAGAGGATTCCCTGGAGCGCCTGTGGACCGGGAAGTCTTAGCATTGATTATAGATCATGATCCGGAACATAAGAATCTTCACCTATGGGGGACATGGTACAATCAAATTATTAAGGGTCGGCAGAGCTTTTCGTGTGTGGTACCCTCAGAGCCCATCATGGCGATCCATTACGCCGACCCACCCCCGGTGAACTATACCGTAGAAGAAGTCAACTGGACTTCGGGAGGTCTTCTTCAGCCTGCTATGGCTTCGATACCTTTTCAGCTTCCAATGGCTTTGGATACCCTGGGGCGACGTATTTGTCAAGGCGAGGCGCGACCGTCGGGACAACCATATATGATTGGCCTAATTCCTCGTCATCCAGCTGGCTATCTGCAATGGACCCGTTATATTCTGTCAGCGAAGAAGTCGCAGTTGTTGAGGCTTGGGTTGTATCCCGCCATTTATGCTTCTCTCTTCCAGTATTCTACGCTTCCCGCCTGGTGGGTTAAGGCCTTTCTGGAGCAGTGGAATATTCCTACTCACACCTTTCTTTTGCTGGACCAAGAAGTATCAATTTCCTTAGAGGAATTTGCAGAAGTTTCTGGCTTACCGGTTATGGGGGAGCATTATGAGGAACTGCTTCCTACGGATGAATACGTTTTTGGTGCCAAGCCAGTGATGACAGGCCTTACCCCGGAGAACGCCAACACCAATTTCCTAGTTTGATCAAAGTGTTGACTATTTATGAGGGCCTTTTCCTCGAATCTGGGAGCCGCGGGGTTAATTTCACGGATTTCATCGCTCGTTTTCTCCACCCGGAAGTTCTTTCGAAGGAGGCCACAAAATTCGCCAAACTTGACGATCCTTTCGGCTTAGGTTTGGACAACCTGCCAACGGCGGATGCAGATCAAAAGAGTTTCTTCCTTCCCAACACCCTAGTCGTTTCTTTTATAGAGGTTGCAGTCCCTGGGATTGATGAAGAAACGTTCTTTTTGGGGTTTCTTGGGTTATGGCTGAGCTGGTTTGCGCTTCCGATGCATCCTCGCCGTATGAGGCCGTCTGTCTTCTACCCAGCTCACCGAATGGTTATCGGGGTGAAAGTGGCTGTCGGGGTTGCCGGTTTAGCTCATTTGTATTATGGCCTCAGCCAAGCGGCGGATACTACTGAACCAGGAGTGCAGCATGTGAACTTCTCGATGTATTACTTCATGTCATGGCTCGAGCTACATGTACTTGGAATTTTCGGTATCCATAAAAGGCCTACCTTCTTCGACAGGTGCGGCTTCCCCCGGATTATGCGATTAGTCGACGGATCTATTGTAAATCCGTCACCGCGGGAAGCTAGAGGTTTTCTTCTTCGTCCTCGCATGGTTGGAGATGGCATGACCTTCACCGACAAGATTCTGACCATCGGCAAAGAGTCCGCAACAACGGTGCAGCCATTGCGGGACATTTTTAAAGATGGAGCCTCTGTTTTGAAAGCTCGGGAAATCCTTCATTTATATTTCATCAGACCGGACTTTCTAGTGTTTAGGCAAAATGATGCAGCGTTATTCATGGATACAATCCGCATCGTTTCGCCCAGCAGTTAAGCTACAACCAGGGAGTCCCGCTTGAGGCTTTCTTGTCAGAACCTGCTGCCACCGAAGAGGGAATGCGAAACGCGCTGCATCATTTTATGCGCGTGAACACAGGGTCCAACTTCTTTATCAGTGAACCGAGCTGTGTCCTGAAGTCCCTTAATGTGTACGTGTCCTGGTATCAGCATTCAATGGGCACCGTCATCAGGGAGGAGAAGCGACTGCTGCTCGATCGCAAGGGTGCACCCCCTACTGGTGATCGAAATATCCCTCTGAAACGATGGACCATTGTTCCACCTCCCTTAAGAGAAGCCGCTGTGATCGAAGTCCCGCATGACAAGCCCGAGCTACCGATGCCTCTGGCTCCTGTAGAAACGGCGACCGTAGCTTCCCCCGATTCTGGCATGGGTTCAGATATCGGGACTCGTCGCCCCAAGGTGCCCACTAAATGTAAACTTGTGCTTGCGGCGACCGGAGCTCGCTCGCAGAAAAGGAAGAAGAAGTCGATCCTCTCTGCCGACGTTGTATTTGGTTAGGAGCCTCATGCTCCTTATAGTGAGGGCTTGGGCGAATATAGGACCGACGAGGGTCTATTCGTAGCGCCGGACGATACCGACCTCGAGGCTGCTATTGCAGCTTCCGAGCGATTAGCAAGCCACAAAGCGGGACTGGCCATCCTCACGCAATCAAGTAAACATCAATCGTACCTTTTGTCATTTCATTATATTTTTATTATCATGTTGTAACTGACGCTTTTCCTTCATTAATAGGCATTTCCACTGAAGAGGCTCTCGCTGCTTCCCTCAAGACTTTTGAGGAGGAAGAGAGGCTTCGTGCTTCGCTGGGCATTGGTATATTTCGGCTCATTATTCCTTCATTCGCCTTTCTTATGGATAATCTGACCCCTCTTTTTTGTCTTATCGCAGGGACTACCTCGACTCAGGTCATGCTCAGTACAGTGCTGATCCCGCAGGGCGACATGGAAATGCTTTCAGGGTCAGCTATCGAAGTCCCGCCCTCCTCAGCACTGCCGAAAGAGTATTTACTTAAACGACCGATGACGGATACCATAATGGCTCCAGAGGTAACTATTGGCGCGGACGATAACGTCCCGTTGACGGAGGTCGTGAGAAGATCCGCTCTTACAGCCCGGGCGGAAAAGAAGCGTAGAGTGCGCGCAGCAAGGGAGCGTAACAATGCCTTGGCCGCGGGTGCAGGTTCGAGCGCTACTACCCCTGCCCCTACTCCTTCGGAGGATGCTTCGGCTGCCTTATCTACCGTCCACAGACAGGCAGCACGTGCGGCTCGGGAAGCAATCGAAAAACCGACCCAAGGTAACGTGACGTTGGGTTCTTTTGTCAAAGTTTTAATTTTCAGGTTCTTATATATCCTATCTTGCAGGGCTGAGTCTTGCCGAGGAAGTGGTGGGTGAGACGGCTACAATCGCCGAGCCCGAGGTAGCGGTAGGTGAGATGGCTACAATTGCTGAGCCCGAGGTAGCAATAGGTGAGATGGCTACAATCGCTGAGCCCAAGGTAGCGATAGGTGAGATGGTTATAATCGCTCAGCCCGAGGTAGCCACTTTTTCTCAAGAGTCGGGCACTGCTCCAATCGTCACTCTTTCCCCTTGCGGGTCCTTGCCGTTGCCGGGCGCTGCGAGTGTCACGATGATTCTCGTGGAGTCGGGGGATGAGGCTACGGGTGGCGAGACCATTCCGATAGAGGAGGGTGAAGCATTCGCTGCATCCAGTGACGCCTTTGTCGCGGTCTCGACCGGCGACTCACCAGGTAGATTTTGGGTCATTACTCTCTTCTTTATTCTGCAATCCCTTTCAATTTCTTTTGACAGCATTTCTCTTATTTCTAATGCAGGTGTGATGAGCGTTGGGGTTGTGCCACCCGAGGAAGCATCTCCAGTTGCTGCTCTGACGGTGATCGCTCCTTCACCTTCTCTCGTACCTTCTCAAATGCTGGAAGGTGCGGATTTGTGACCCATCAGTTTCATTGTAGGCAGTATACTTTATGTACTGATATTGCATTATTACATCCTCGCAGGAGTCCTTTTTGATCACCTGTATCAGGTGCTACACCCACACTTCTCCTTTCAGTCAGAGATTGGTTCTCCTAGCGGAGCTGGTGAGTACAACCTTTAGCTAACGTCTCTTCTTTTCTTTTACGGGTAGTCAAATCATTTCTAATTCTTTTTTGTTTTAATTCCAGCCCTACAGCTCGAAGGAGGAGACGAAAGAACAGTTGCACCACCGGTACTCCCGGTCTTGCCATGTGCTGCAGCCGGTATAGCAAACTCTGTTGTTCATGAACCTCCTTTATTTCTTGAACCGTTATTTGACTATGATTTGCTTTGTAGCTGTGACATCGACTTCAGCTCTGTTCGAGTCTCAAGTTATAATGCCAGCAGGCCCCTTCTCTCGACGTCCCTCTTCCAAAGGTGCTGTAAATAGCCTGCGCATGTTGATTGATCACTTCGAGGAGCTTGATGTGGAGACTCCTGCCCTTGCTACAAATTTCGCTGCTGAGGTTAATCCCATGCTGGCGACGCTCGTGCACTTTCATATCGAAGGCGTCGTGGAGTCCTGGTCCAATCACTGCAGAAAAATCGAGGCTTGTCTGCATGGGTTCGAGTTTAGACGTCCTGCCCCCAAGGTCTTGGCTGTGAACTCCCAGCGGGATGCATGGGTCGAGGAGAGTACTCCCTACTTCCTCCATCTTGAACAGGAAGCGGCCTTAAAGCGTAAGAAGTGCGAAGAGACTTCATAGCTTTTCATTGACCTTGACTTCTTGACTTCTTCTTGTCATGATGGCTTGACTTTGTAAACCATCATGGTTGTTGGTTGAGTATTGGTTTTGGGAGTGATCATTGTTTCTCATCATCACTTGCTTTTCAACCACCTCTTTGTCTTGACTCTCTCTCTCTTGCATGATTGATATGGTCACCTCCCCCCTTGACTTTTTCCTCTCTCCCATTTTTTCCAAAGAGGGCCGGCCACTATTGGAGTGGGTGTGATTGATTTTGGTGTGGCACTTTTTGGTTCTCTTCATGCTCCAAAAATCACACAAGAAGCTCCTCCAAAAAAATTCCAAGTTCTTTTTCCTCCACCACAAAGGCAATTCCACAACCCCAAAGTGAGACATGGTTCTTCACACATTCTACAGCAAATCTTGGGCACGTCGACTAGCCAGCTTCGTGCCCGAGTTGCCTCGGCATTGAGGTGGGAGCCCATAAAAGAAGTAGGCGATGTGGTGCACTTCCGGCGACGAGGAGGAGACGGCACATTCCGTAGGAGATCGGGGCGACGACGAGAAGACCGGAGGACTCGGATCTGTCGGTATATCTCTCTTCCCTTTCTTGTAGATAGCTAGGACTAATTAATGGTTCGATCCGGGTATTAGTGCGCGGCGGTTTGCCAGTTCAAGTAAAAATTAAAGTTTATCACCGCTTCCGCATTTGGCCGTCGGATTGACGGCCGGGGCGCCGCCGTGCACTTACAGTGGTATCAGAGCCTCGCCATTAACTTAGTCTAGCTTGATATAATGTTTTTTGCATTTCCAATCGACCAAAATTCCAAAATCTACATTTTCACTTACAACAGTTTTCTGTCGAAAATTTTTTAAGTCCAAAAATTTTTCAGGTTGTATAAAACTAGTGTACTGGAAGATCTAAGAGTTCTGGAAAAAGTCGAGACACTGATCTCCTCAAGGGAGCGCGGAACCGCGGCAAAACCCTACTTGTTGCCGCGGTTCCGCCGCAGAATGGAGGATTCAGTGGGTCGGGTTTTTACAGTGGGCTTCTGGGGTGATTTTTCGGGTTTTGGAATGTTAAATTTGGGCCCATAATTTCTGTGAGTGTTACAGTATTGTTTGAGGGCCCACTTGTTAAAATTTGATTGATCGGATATTTTAAACACATTATTTCACAGTATTTACATTATATCTGCGACCGTGAATGTCACTTGATCGGTAAATCCGGTCTAACTGCTATAGCCCGGTTAGACGGATTTGCGAACGTGACTTTCACGTTGATGTTCTGTTTTTGCTGTGATGTTGCGGATTGGTCGTGGGGGATAGCCTGGATGCAATGCTAGTACAGTTGTGGTTATATTATGTACATTTGATATTGCGGGGCGAGCGTCCGACATGTGGACTGCCGTCACTGCCTGATTGTATTATTATTTTGGGGCACGGCCAGGTTGCGGTCGATGCACCCGTTGTATGTATATTTTACTTTCTGTACTAGGATTACCCCGCGGAGGGGTGCACGGATAGCCGGGTTCTGGAGGGCAACAAGCCCGCATCTCATGGCATTGAGACGGAGGGGGCTTCATTCTAGGATTGGCGGGCTATTCGCCGCACTCGTAGGGGGTACAGGTTGACCCAGGAGGGATGCCCAAGTTGCCGGATTCTGTGAAGTGCTGGGTGGTCCATTCACGGTACTGAAGGGGGCTGCCTCGCTTCAGGTTTTGGCGGGTGACTTGCCGCGCCCGTAGGGGTCTAGGTTTTCATTGCACAGGCTATCCACACGACCAGGGGAACGTCGGGTTTCAGTAGTGGCTCTGTGAAACCCGGGGATCCCAGATATCTGTATTGTTTCTGTGATGCTGTTCATTCTCTGTGATGTTGCATTTCTTATCACGCCTTGAGCGAATATAATATGTTGGTATATATATTAGTAGATGTTGTATATGTTTTGCATCCGCGCTAGTCCAGTCCCCGCTCTGTCGTTAGTTAGCTATCCTAACGGGTAATGACGGGACCCAGTGGCGAATGCGGATGGCATATACGTACATCAGTATATTTTCGTTCTTTTTGGTGTGATCAATTGATGGGACTGCATTGATTCGGATCAATGCAAGTTAAAAAAAAAACCTAATCTGATGTTGTTGGAACACTTTTCAAAAAGCTGTTATTGCAAGGACGTTCACTTTTGTTTTGCATCGTGGTATTCAGTTGGAATATCCTTCTCCTCACTCGACGAGGCAAGGGCCGAGATCCCTTCACCGGGAGTGACCCCTTGGACAAAAAATTTGCGTCAGGGCAATGACTTCACTATAGCCGATTACTTTTGCTTTGCACCATGGTATTCAGTTGGAATATCCTGCACCCCATTCTACGGGGAAAGAGCCGAGATCCCTTCATCGGGAGTGACCTCTTTAGCAATAGTTTTCGTCACTATATTTTAAAAGCTATCCGTTCCTTCGACGATATCAAATTCTTTACGTTAAAGGTTTTCGCCAGAAACCATTCGTAGCCCTCCGTCGTTTCATATGGATGGTCAATAGTATTCAAGCTGTGTATGTTGGCCAAAGTCAAGGCACAGTGATTGGTAGCTATTGGGGTATTCATATGCAGCATAGATAGATGCGTTGGTTTGGGACAGTCGTACTGCCATTTTGGCCAAAGTCAAGGGTAGGTACGGGTGGATTCAAATTAACCTGGAGAATGACGGGTAGAACTTGACATGTGACTTATGATATGTTGGCCAAAGTCAAGGTCATAAGAGCATGGGGCAGAAATCACATCGGGAGTTTCAAAAGAACTGAAACTTGCCAGATATGCGCATACCTTCTGGAGTGTGATACCGTGAGCGGATTCCGTCACGTTATCATGCGATGATAGTTGGATCCCGATTCCCACTGATGAGTTGGTATACTCCTCGGGTGATCCCGACTAATTCTTCTTTCAGGTTTGGAGGAGAATTTGACGGTACAGTGGGAGGTTTCCAGATTAGATAAATTGGTAACCATTCTGATCTAGGATAGAGTGCACGCTGAGTGTTTCTTTTCTCTCTCTCTTTGGCAGCAACCATTGACCCGACCCTAAGACAATGACTCAGTGACCAAGTTGACCGAACCTTCTTAACACTGGCTTATGGATTGTCAGAGTTGCAAACCTCATTGCCACTCCTACTTTTACCCTTTTCTCCAGGACACCCCGTATTACTACGAACGTCCACTTCCATTGGACAAAACCATCGTATGGTTAGATACGAACTCGAAAGAATTTATTCGAGGATGGTTTCAGGTTCTGGAGAAAACGGATAGGACTATTCAGTTGTCTTTTCTTTTCACCCTCTCTCAGGTTGCGAGTACTCCTTGGTTTAGGAGTAGTACACCTATTACGCAAATTGGATAGTCTTCTTCCAAACCATAGGCTGGTGCCGACCGGTAGGGAAGGAAGAAAGCCAATTAGCCTAAACGGTGTACAGAAGGTATTAAGTTAAGACAAAGCAAGGGATTAGTAAGAGGGCAAAGTAAATTGCAACAGATATTCACGACCAAACCAAGTATTCCTTCGCCAATCCTAAATCACCTTTGTATTTCTCCAGAACACTCCGTATCACTACGAAGATCCACAGTTTATTGGATACTCCATCGTATGGTTATATACGAACTCGAAAGGAACTTGTTCCAGTTCGGGGATGGATTCTGGTTCAGGAGAAATAGGAATAAGATTTATTCAGGTGTCTTTTATCTTCACCTTCTCTCGCATTGCGAGTGTTCCTAGGATTAGGACAGTACACCCATTATGCTTATTGGATAGTCTTCTTCCAAACCATAGGCTGGTGCCGAACGGTAGGGAAGGAAGAAAACCATTTGGCCTAAAGGGGTGTGCAGAAGGTAATGACTAAAGACATATGAAGGGATTTGGAGAGGTGGCAAGGAATTACACGGTTACAGTTGTGAATCTGGATAATGGAAGAGGCATTACTAGGAATACCAGAATACCCCTACGGAACATTTCAATGTTTCAGTCTCACTGTGTACTGTTAAAGGAAAACTGATTTCCCGATTAGATACTTACTCCAGGGTATGTATTTACCAGGTACGATTCTCACATCTGTATGGTTTTACAGATGATGAGTGGGAGTAAGTTATTGGGAATTAAGTGATCATCCTCATTATATCGGGATTCGTTGTAATCGGTGATATTTGAGGAAGTCACCTGGGTTGTTTGCCGGTCGGCAAATATTTGGTTTTGAATATCCGCTGTTATGCACCAATTTCAAATTGATATATCTGTACGTCTATTTTCATAGAGTGAGATATACCTTTATGAAATTATGTCTACGACATTTACCTATATCAGTGGATGGTTAGGTAAGGAGCATTAAACAGCGGTGTAATTCTTCTTAACTATAAGTACAGTTTTCAACCCACGACACACAGTGAATGAGTTATCAGACTCAAGGGACTTATACAGAATATTGTATGTTGTCCAGGGTCCATCAGGACAGAGGGGTTGGTCCTCGTACTATATTCGGTTTACTTATGACTTCTCTAGTTTTTAGACAGGTGTTTCATGGAAATACAGGGTCCGAATTTTGAGAAGTTATAGGTATTTGAATAGAGTAGAGAACCAGGTATAGCAAGTATCGGGACTCTTCAAAGTGATCGAAGATGTAGATACTTGAGTATAGTATTCAGTTGATAGTAATGATTAAGAGAACTTGCTTCTCTTTCAGGTTACTCATAATTGGAAGCATTCCTAAGTTGAGTAACGCTGATCGGCCTCCTTCCATTTAGTTGACATGCACTGGAGACAGTTGCATGATTTGGATCTGGTTCAGTTAAATCAGTGCCTCTGTTTCTATATTGGATATAGAACAGTTCATATCTTAACGATGTTAAGGTACGGGGAGTTGTCCGGCTTATGATTAAAACCAGACACTGGACAACTCAAGGCACGTTTCTGTAACGGCTGTTTGTGGGTTGACCCAGGCTATGACGAGGGTTGACTTTCTACTATCTGGATGAACAATAGCGATATTGTTCTAGACTCGCCACAGTTTTATTAAAAATGGATTTTTTCAGAAAACAGTAGTGGGAGTATGGTAGAACTGGAAGTGATTCCAGAACTACAAACGATTACTGAAGATTTGATAAGGAACCTAAAGATTCAATCTGGATTGACATTCCATTGGCCACTCCGCAGATAAGGTGGGTAACTTCAGGCACCCGAGAGGTACTACGGTAGCCTCAAGGACGGTGACAGGGAAGTTCTTGTTTACCCACACTTGCCATTGCTGTTGTTCCAGACTGTGAGACCCGGCGGGAGGATGAGTATAGCGTCGTTCTAAACTTGTTTTAGAAGTGTACGTGTATATGACTCTGGCAGAGGGTTGTCGTAGTCAGTGGGAGCAGCGGAAGCATTGGTGGACAGGTAGCTTATGTCTATTTATAGACTAAAGCAGATATAGCGGAGATAGATCATCTATTTCTGACATGACAGTCATAGGTTTGACTTCATCAGAATAGGGGATGGATCTGTTGAGAAGGTAGTAGGGTGCGATGTCATGGTATTTGGATGACATACACAGAGTAGGAAAGGAAACTCCTATACTACGATCGGTTATACTTTGGTCGTCACACAGTGTTTTCTCCACACAGGACTTGGATATTATATCAGACATACTGGTTACTAGATCTATGGTTTTAGATCTAGATTTGGGTGGTTTCCCAATCAGGGTACTTTGACAGCATTCTAAGAGTATTTAGAATGGACGACTCCTAGCATGGTGGTGTACCTGCAGGTAATGGAGTCACCCTCTCTAAAGGTGTCTTATAGACTAAAGGGGAGAGGGATGTGCATGATTGGCAGATCACTTTCTCAGGCAATTGAGTCAATCATGAGATGTCAAGTACCACACCAGATGTTGTTCTTGCACTAGATGCAATAAGTTGACATTGATCCAATCCTGGAGAAACAGTCGGAAGCAGTTATAGAACATAAGTGGATGTTCTAGGGATATGATAACGACAGCCTCATTCGGGAGACAGTTATCATTCCAGGCTTCTAAGGTGACATGGACGACAAGGAGGTTGTCAGAGTTATAGTTTTTCCTTCTGATGAGGGGCAGTATTTTGGATAGGTGATCCAAGGCAATACTGAGGGAGGCATGGCGCAGGATACTGATTAAGTTCAGTTGACGATACAGTCTAAGAAGTTTGGATTTGGAGTTCATTTTTGAGCTATGTCCCATCAGACATCCAGACACATTCTAAGACAGGTATTGCTCTTTTCGGGAGATGGGTTTCTCCGCGAACTTGAGATATAGAGAGACATAGAAAGAGACATCAAGGCGGATCCACTCACTAAGGCTATTCCTCGAACGCAATAGTTTCGCAAGCGAGCTTTGTGAGACTGACTAGTAGAGGAGTTGGGTGTTCGGTATCACACGTGCTGTGAGTATGCGACATCGCAATAATTAACCTTGAGTGCAAGTGGGAGATTGTTGGAGATAGTGCCCTCAGAGTCAATTATTAGGTCACAGGTACGTGATTGCAATGATTGATGGAGGACCTATCCCGGTAGGACAGTCTTACTCGAGATGATAGTATGTTATCTGGTTTACCTTTATCATCGTATACTGTTTTAGGTGACCTGACAAGTTGCTATTACACGTTGATAGAGCCCTTAGGATTCTTGCTTGACCACCAGCAGTATGAGGGCGATCATATAAGTGGGAGCTGGGGTCTATAAGCATATCCTTAAATGGTCCCTAGTCGTGTGAGTTTCGAGACAGGGCATCGATACTCCAGAGTAGGCTAGTGTATACAGTCGAGACCCCGACGAGGGGCGGTGGCCGGTCTCACAAGTCACTTGTGTCAGTTGGATCACCTAAGATGTATATAGGTGCTCATTGGGTTATGAGTACACCGGACAGGACTCGCCGGGAACATGCTAGTTGGTCATATACCAGACGTCAGATGGCAGTTCCCTGGTGACATGTGTACAGGTTAGTTCATCGACCTGGGGATCGTCATTTGTCTTGTGTGAGTTCCCACTGTACTTTGATTACTACCCTACCACGGCTCAAAGGAGTCGTGCAAACAGGTTTTAGTTGGGTACAGTCCCGAGCCATATGGAGGCAGTGAGCGCATCTTCAGGGGTTCGTCTCTCCCGGTATTGGGGGTGAGGTCGCGCTGTGTCTAGGAGAGCCATTACACGAAGCCCTTGGCCGAGGCAAGGAGATTTACTGGTAGGTATTCCAGTAGTATCTCAGGGTGTTCTGGGCTACACTCCGACACGACTTGTACCGCTTTTGGGGGTCTGACTTTTACCAACCCCCTAGGCCCGCCATGCGATACTCATAGACGAACGGACCGGACTGTACGGATATTGTCACTGACAGGCTCAGTAGGGTTGTCGGGCTGAGTTCGCTCACAGACGTCCCTTTTAGTCAATACCTGGTAGCCCGTTACGTATTGGCTTATACCTCTGACGTGCTGGTGGTTAAATCCACAACCAAGGTGTTGACGAGTCTTTAGAGTTCCCCACATTCAGTTACTCAGCTTTCGGGCGAAAGGTTGTAGAGGCCATATGGAGATATGGCAAGGTCCGATCAGATACGTGCGGTATTGCACGGATCAGGATCGGACAGTTTGTACTATAGGCCGTATGGATATATGGCAGGGTTCGATCAGATACGTGCGGTATTGCACGGATCAGGATCGAACGGATATTGCTAGCTGGCTTTGGTTTAAGCCGGATCCTAGTATAGTACAGTGTAGATTTTGTCTCATTGTATTTGTATTTCGGTCGGAATACAAATGCGGGTGTGTATGCACAGTATCGGGGTTTTCCTGTAATTTATTACGGGACCAGTTTTCTGGAGTTGCCAGTTTGCTTTCCGTTTCGGCCAATTTCCTTTGTATCGTTCATTGGCCGAAGATTGGTGGAGGAGGGCTTATTTGCATTGTTGCAAATAAGCAATTGTGGAAGGGGGTCTTTGCATTTTCTTGTGTCATGATAGCTTTTCATTGACCTTGACTTCTTGACTTCTTCTTGTCATGATGGCTTGACTTTGTAAACCATCATGGTTGTTGGTTGAGTATTGGTTTTGGGAGTGATCATTGTTTCTCATCATCACTTGCTTTTCAACCACCTCTTTGTCTTGACTCTCTCTCTTGCATGATTGATATGGTCACCTCCCCCCTTGACTTTTTCCTCTCCCATTTTTTCCAAAGAGGGCCGGCCACTATTGGAGTGGGTGTGATTGATTTTGGTGTGGCAATTTTTGGTTCTCTTCATGCTCCAAAAATCACACAAGAAGCTCCTCCAAAAAAATTCCAAGTTCTTTTTCCTCCACCACAAAGGCAATTCCACAACCCCAAAGTGAGACATGGTTCTTCACACATTCTACAGCAAATCTTGGGCACGTCGACTAGCCAGCTTCGTGCCCGAGTTGCCTCGGCATTGAGGTGGGAGCCCGTAAAAGAAGTAGGCGATGTGGTGCACTTCCGGCGACGAGGAGGAGACGGCACATTCCGCAGGAGATCGGGACGACGACGAGAAGACCGGAGGACTCGGATCTGTCGGTATATCTCTCTTCCCTTTCTTGTAGATAGCTAGGACTAATTAATGGTTCGATCCGGGTATTAGTGCGCGGCGGTTTGCCAGTTCAAGTAAAAATTAAAGTTTATCACCGCTTCCGCATTTGGCCGTCGGATTGACGGCCGGGGCGCCGCCGTGCACTTACAAACGCTTCCCTCCCAATAGTTGTTTTTGCACCATTTGTAAATTTTGAATAAAATGTATCCATTTTTCTTTATCCTTTCAAATGATGTAACTTGTACTCAATTGAACTTATAAATAAAAGATACATTTCTTTCGTACCATCTTGTGTTATTTCTTTCTTTCTTGTCCTTTCTGTGTTGCCGGCATGTTACCTTAGTAAGCGTAGCCTGTAGAAGATAGAGAGCATTCTGTCTTGAACTCTTCGAGAGATAGTGATGGCTTAGGAAGCAGGTTCAGATCTGCTGCCTAAGGCTTTTCAATTTTATGAGCCGTGAGGGTCTCATAAAGTTATTTCTCCTTACGAGTCGTGAGGATCTCGTAAGTGTAACTTCTCTTTAAGAATCGTGAGGATTCCTAAGTGTATTTTCTTTTGAGAGTCGTAAGGATCTCACAAAAGAGTTTTCTTCCTCACGATTCGAAAGGACCCGTAAGTGATTAATGAGGTTGACATTATCTGCATTTCACGGAGTCAGAAGTTGCTCCGGGCGTTTCCCACGAGGTCAAGGTTGACTTTGGCCGTGTTCCATGGGGTCATTTGGATGACGTATTTCCGCGACGGGGTCATGTGAATGACGTGTTTCCGCGATGGGGTCATGTGGATGACGTATTTCCGCGACGGGGTCATGTGGATGACGTATTTCCGCGACGGGGTCATATGGATGACGTGTTTCCGCGACGGGGTCATGTGGATGAGACGGGGTCATGTGGATGACGTGTTTCTGCGACGGGGTTATGTGGATGACGTGTTTCCGCGACGGGGTTATGTGGATGACGTGTTTTCCCGACGGGGTCATGTGGACGACGTGTTTCCGCGACGGGGTCATGTGGACGACGTGTTTCCGTGACGGGGTCATTTGGATGACGTGTTTCCGAGGCGGGGTCATGTGGACGACGTATTTCCGCGACGGGGTCATTTGGATGATGTATTTCCGTGACGGGGTCATATGGACGACGTATTTCCGCGACGGGGTCATATGGAGGACGTATTTCTGCGACGGGGTCATGTGGATGACGTATTTCCGCGACGGGGTCATGTGGATGACGTGTTTCCATGACGGGGTCATGTGGATGATGTATTTCCGCGACGGGGTCATGTGGATGACGTGTTTCCGCGACGGGGTCATGTGGATGACGTGTTTCCGCGACGGGGTCATTTGGATGACGTAGCGTCTGTTGTAATGAGACGAATATGGAAGTGGTCTCTAGCTTGTCTGTGAACCGTCAAGATTCGGAGTAGGGACTTTGCCATGACTCCAAGGTTGATTGTAGCGTCTGAATCCTACTGGAATGAGGAGGAACGTTGTTGATGATCTTTAGGCTGTCCGTGAACCGTCGAGATTCGGCTTCGTTTTCCGATGGAGCTTGGGGGGAAGGTGTGGTTCCCTCTTTGTTTGTGCCTCTGGATTGTATACATGGATCGATGTGATATAACCTATAGGGCAAAAAAATTCATTTTATATATTTTTCTTTCCGCGATGCTCTATCATTTCAGCTTTTATATCGCGAGAGTCGCAATTGCCCAATCATTTTGGCTATTTTTCGTGGTGCCCAATCATTTCGGCTATTTTGGATGCATACATTTTTACTTGCCGATTTTGTTGCAAGTTGCCCCATCATTTCGGCTATTTCATATGCATTTGTGGTTCGCTGACTTTTCGCCGCGAGTTTGGGATTTGATACCGATTTAGGTATCAGCACCGCTATAACTGGGATATTGCCAGGAGCGAATCATCATTTGCCTTTGTCGATGTCGAACAAAGGTGGCTTAGTAAACAGGGTTAAGATGCTGTCGACTAAGGCTTTTGACTTCATGAGCTGTAAGGGTCTCATAAAGGTACTTCTCCCTACGAGTTGTAAGGATCTCGTAGGTGCGTTTTCTCCTTAAGAATCGTGAGGATTCCTAAGTGTATGGTCTCTTATAAGTCGTAAGGATCCTATAAGAGTGCTTTCTCCTTATAAGTCGAGAGGACTTACGAAGGTTATCCACTGTGTAAACATATCCCTAGTCGCGGGTGGGACTTTGTTAGGGAAATGTTTATTCGCGCCTGTGGATTGTATACAAGTCAATATTGAACCGCTTGTAGGGCAGCATTGGAGGTTGTGATGGCTTAAGAACAGGTTCAGATCCCTGTAGCTTAAGGCTTTTGAATCCTATGAGCCGTGAGGGTCTCAAAGGAGAGTTCTCCTTACGAGTCGTGAGGATTTCGCAAGTGTAATTTCTCCTTAGGAATCGTAGGGATCCCTAAGTATGTTGCTCTCTTGTGAGTCGTAAGGATCTCACGCAGGTGGTTTCTCCTTACAGGATCGAGAGGACCCTGCAAGCGTCTTCTAATGAGCTTGTGCCCTTTCGGGTTTTTACAAAACTCGCCGGTAGACCTGCTGTTTTTACTCACGGAGCCCTCTCGGGTTTTCATCCGTGCCCATTTTTCTTATGGACATACCATTTTCTTTTTTCTTTTTCTTTTATCATTTTTTTATGTCAGCCTTGGGATGCTGTGGTCTGTATTAGTTTATCGACGTCTCGGTCAATTGCCAGTTTTAGGACATAGTGGTCTATCGTTAGTTTAAGAACGTTTCGGTCCGCAGCCCGGCTACTACTTATAGAGTTTGGGCTCAGGAAGATAGCGAGCGGACATAGGCGTCGTCATCTATCGTTAAGCTAGGCCGTGACTCGTCAGGCGTAGTACTTTTTCAGGAAGTGACCATTTATTGGCCTGGAAGGTCTTTCACCATGCATGTCCATGAGTAGATAGGCCCCACCCTGGTAAACCTTGTCTATGATGTACGGGCCTTCATAGTTCGGCTCGAACTTCCTCCGTTTGGCACGATTAGGGATCATAGGTCTTTTGACCACTAGTACGAGTTCGCCTTGGCGGAATGTTCTCGGCCTAGTCAGTTTCTCATATGAGCGCGTCATCTTTGCTTTATAAGCCTCCAGATTTTGTTGCGCCATGAGCCGGGTTTCATCAAGGGCGTCGAGCTCCTCAAGCCGAAGGTGAGCATTTTCTTCTTCTGTTAGCTCGTAGTGAACCGCCACTCGTAGAGAGGGTAACTCTATCTCGAGGGGGAGTACCGCTTCTGTGCTGAATACCAATGCATACGGCGTTGTGTTTGTGGTCATTTTAAACGTAGTTTGATACGCCCAGAGAGCCTCATGCAGTCTCTCATGCCAGTCCCTCTTATTTCGGGACACCGTCTTTTTCACGATCTTTGTCAAGGTCTTATTGAAAGCCTCAGCTAAACCGTTAGCTCGGGGATTATAGACCGAAGAGTATCTTCAGTCTATGTTATGCTGTTGTGCGAAGCGACTGATTTTGTGGCTTTTATAGGCTGGCCCGTTATCGGAGATAATCCGTCGCGGAGTTCCGAACCGGTAAATGACATGTATCTTAAAGAAATGGAGGATATTCTCCGTCTTCACTTCTCTTAGCGGTACTGCTTCTGCCCACTTGGAGAAGTAATCGGTTGTTGCCAGTATGAACTGATGTCCTCTGGACGATGCTGGTTCGATGGGGCCGATTATGTCAGTTCCCTACATTTCGAATGGCCAGCTAGACATCGTTGGATGTAGCGGATTTGGATGCTGGTGGATAAAGTCTCCGTGAATCTGGCACGAGTGGCACTGCTTCGCGTATTCGAGATAGTCTTGGATCATCATGGGCCAGTAGTAACCCATCCTTTTGATCTTCAGTTTCATCTTTGACCCAGCTTGATGAGATCCGCAGAATCCGTCGTGAATTTCTTGGACGACCCTCTTTTCCTCTTCAGGTTCCAGGCATCTTAGCCATAAAGAATCAAATGATTTCTTATACAGAGTATCAATGACGAAGGCGAAAGACAGAGCTCGTTTCATGAGATGATGTCTTGAGGACGCATCTTCAGGTGTTCGACGGGATTTGATGTAGTCTATAAAGACTTCTCTCCAATCCTTAGCCTTTTCCTGGTCTTTTATTTGTAGAGCCGTTTGCTCGGTAGCACCTTTTTCTTTGGAAGACTCCGGAGGTATTTCTGCCAGTGCTAGAACCCGACGGCTTTTTACAACGATCCTCACATCATCGAGGTTCTCGTCGGCCGGTTCTTTAGCGAGTTTTGCCAACGCATCCGCTTTGCTATTTTCCGCACGCGGTATGCTTTCCAGAATGTAGGAAGGGATTTGAGTCAGCAATTGTTGTACCATTTCGCCGTACTTTACCAATTCCGGTTTGCACGTCTGGTAGTCGCCGTTTACTTGGCTAACGACCAGTTGAGAGTCTCCGTATATGAGGAAGTTTTCAATTCCCATGTCGACAGCGATCTCAAGACCTGCTATTAAAGCTTCATATTCGGCTTCATTGTTCGTCCTCGGCTCTGTTAAAGAGAAGGCGAAGCGCATTATCCCCCTTTGTGGAGTTATGAAGATGAGGCCTGCCCTTGATTTGATTATAGCGGTGCTTTGTTTGCGCTTCTTTATGGAAGATGCCCCGTCGAAGTAGAGTTCCCATCGGGTATCACTCTCTCTTCTCTCACCGTCGATCGTGTCAAACACGTGCTCGTCAGGCAATTCACAGTTCAAAGGAGAATCGACAGGTATCGGATGCTCAGCGAGGAAGTTGGCGATGGCCTGGCCTTTCACTGCCTTGAGCGGACGATAAGTTATCGATAACTCCATCAAGAGCAGGGCCCATTTAGCAAGTAGTCCTGTTAGTATAGCTCTTGATATCAAATACTTGAGAGGATCCACTTTTGATATGATGTGGACCTCATGCGCCAACGCATAGTGCCGGAGCTTCGTTATCACGAAGATTAACGCCAGGCAGTGTTTTTCGATGGGGGAGTAATTGCTTTCTGCCCCCAGTAGAACTCGACTCAAGTAGTAGAGGGCTTTCTCTTTCCCTTGGTCATTTTCTTATGCCCACAGTGCGCCTAAAGAACCCTCGGGGGGTTGTTGTGTACAGAATGAGAGGCTTTCCCTTAACCGTGGCGGTTAGCACCGGAGGATTCTGCAGGTATTGCTTGATTTCGTCCAGTGCGCTCTGGCATTTGCGATCCCAGACGAACGGGGTCCCTTTCTTCATTAGGTGACTGTAAGGACGGCATTTTCCAGAAAGGTTAGCTATGAACAGCCTGATATACGCAAGCTTTCCTTCGAGAGACCGCAATTGCTTGAGAGTCCTTGGCGGAGGCATTTCCATGATTGCCTTGATCTTTGACGGGTCTATCTCGATGCCTCGGTGTCGGACGACGAATCCTAGGAACTTGTCCGAGGAAACTCCGAACGCTCACTTGAGAGGGTTCATCTTCAAGTTGTATTTCCGAAGGCGCTGAAACACGATCTTCAGATGCTCTAAATGTTCCTCGTATGATTTGCTTTTAACTACGAGGTCGTCGATATAGCATTCGACGATTTTATGTATGAGGTCATCGAAGATTTTCGTCATGGCCCTCTGATATGTGGCACTAGCGTTTTTTAGACCGAAAGGCATCACTTTGTAGCAGAATATGCCCAAAGGAGTCCAAAAAGCGGTGTGATGCTTATGGTCTTCGGGATGCATCTTTATCTGATTGTATCCTGATGAGCCGTCCATGAAGGAGAAGACTTCATGAGTGGATGTGTTATCTATCATCAACTCGGTGACCGGTACTGGAAATTCATCATTCGGGCAAACTTTGTTGAGATCCCGAAGTCCACGCATATGCGCACCGTCCCATTTTTCTTCATCACTGGGACGATGTTGGTGATCCAGTCAGGATACTGAACCTCTTGGATGAAGCCGGAGTCGATTAGCTTATTGACCTCAGTGTTGATGCTCATCTCAAGCTCGAGCCGCATCTTTCTCGGTGCTTGTTTAATCGGCTTGATGTCCGGAGATATTGCTAATTTGTGCACAGCAATCTCTGGATCTAATCCGGGCATTTCGGAATAGTTCCATGCGAAGCAATCTTTATACTGCATGAGCACGTTTTTTAGCGTAGCCACATTTTCCTCAGACAACAGCTCACTGACGAATGTCGGCCGGGGGTCGTTCGCCGTTCCCAAGTCGATTTTTCTGAGGTCATCTGCAGTAGCATGTATTCCATCTTCCAGCTCTTTTGGCGCCGGTCGAAATTTTGAGATTAACTCATCTTCATCGTTTTCGAAGCACCAAGAAAGATCATCCATATTCTTGGGTTCTTCTTCCGACAACGTTATTACGTGACAGGTGCGATATCGCTTCCACGACCGATGTTGATCTAGTTCTACTCTCGCTGCATACGTGTCTTTCGGTTCGTGCTTCTGCGGCGGGGTTACCCTCCAGCTGCTGGATAGAGCGAACTTTTCGAGTTGGTATTGGTCTTCGACCCAATTCTTGAAGGTGAAGCAGTCTTCGAGAGGATGTCCTATTGCTCGGTGATAGGAACAATAGTCCGGGTGAGAGACCCCGTTTGCTTGCTCGGGGTGCTTGGACTCCGGGAGGGTAATCATCCGATGTTTCACGACGAGGTCGAATATCTTCCTTGTCTTGTCTCGGGAAAAATAATACGCTCGAACCATCTTCTTTATAAGAGACGAATCCTGGTTGCTCGATTCTGCTTCGCGTGTCTTTTTGGACCCGCTACGCTGCCGTCGAACATATTTTCCGTTCTTGGGTTTATTTCTGCATCTGCGTCGGGTCTTTTGTACGATGGGCTGGCGACGAAGGGCATCATCATTCTCCACGGCCTGCTGAAAAAGGCGTTGCGTCCTGGCTCTCTCGTAGATGACCATTTCGCGGTTATGATCGTCTCGAACCTTTTGACCCGCTTCTCTTATCAGCTTGTCCATCTGTTCTTCGAACGACGGGCTTGGCATTTTCACGACGGGAGCTCGTTTTGGTTCAGGGTTAGCATCTTCCCACAGAGCATCTCCTTCTTCATCAAAGTCATGTATGATGTAGCTGCCATGGACTCGCTCCCGTCCCTTGGATTGAACGTATCCAAGCCCGATTGTTTCCATTCTCCCGTTGGGCAGTTTTTGCTGAGTTCCGGGGACATCCCAGATCCTGTTGTAGATCCGAGCTTGTCGAGCAGTCTGTTTAAAAGGTACGCCTTGGCGCCTCAACAGCCTTTTTAATCCTTCTGTGTAGTATCTAGGCAAACGGATGGGCTGGAGCCTGTCAATTGTAGAATCAGCACCATGCCAAATTTCTTTCTCCACTTTGGTTTTTCAGGATCGGTAGAATATGATCTCCTTTTCACCTTTTCGCCTGGGTGGGACATAGAATGTCTGTAGTTCTTGCACGCTATAAGTTTCAAGTGCATTGAGCTCTTTGTAATGTTCTCGCGGAACCATGGCAACTTGCAAACTTTGATCTTCATCGGCGAAGGCTTGTATTGATGGCCGAACAGAGAATACGGCATTGACCTCATCTTCCGAGTCACTGCCGAAGACCAGAATAGGGGTGGACGGTCCCGGCTTGTTGCGTTGGGGAGGCCCTGAATAAATTATTTCCTCTTCCTCCTCGGTATCACTCCCGAATACCGGAATAATGGTGATAGCTTTGTTCTTGTCCTCCAGTTTGCGACATCTTTCTGTATCTTCAAAATCTGGCAGGAAGTACTTGGCATCCTCATATTTGCGGACTTCGTTCATGGAGAATGGGTTTAGTTCCCCTGTCACAGTGTACTCGAGACCATCCTTGAATTACTTCATACACTGATGCTGTGTAGAAGGGATACTGTTGTACTCGTGTAGCCAATGCCGGCCGAGCAAAGCATTATAGCAGGTCTTAGCGTCAATGATGTGAAACTTGATGTCAGTGACTAGCAGCCCAAAGCGCAGCGTCAGAATCACAGACCCGAGCGTCCGTGATGACTGGGAGTCAAACCCGGAGATAGTGATCTTATCCCGAGCGAGGTGTTGAACGCTCATGCAAATTTCCTTCAACACTCTTACATTGAGAAGGTTAATGGAGGACCCATTGTCAACCAGGATTTTGCCGATCTTAATATCATGACAGTATCCGGAGACATAAAGAGGACGGTTATGCTCACATGTCCTGAGGAGAAGATCTTCATCGCCGAAAGTGATGTCAGCAGTGTGCACTTCTTCATGTTCGTCCTTCATCTTTTCTTCAACGAGGAAAGCTTGGAACTGTTCGGGCTCTTGTAACGCCTTGATAAGAGAATCTCTCGCTTCTTTGGATAGCAGAAGGGCGTCGAGAATGCTGAGCTGCGAGGGTATTTTTCTCAAGTGTGCCAGAATGTTGTAATCCACCTTACTTTTCTTGGGCGGGTCCTTGGCTGTCAGATCTTTGACGACTTGATCATCTAAGGCGATGTCTTCAAGGATTTTTTTCCCCTTATCTTTTCTATCCGACCCACTGTTCGTGGGCCAAGATTCTTTTCGGGCAACGTACGATTGCGCAGCTGAGTGTTCTCACAGGTCTTCATTTCTTTCGCCTCGGAGGTGGGTTCTTTGAAGAGAGGGCCAAGGGCTATTTCTTCATCTGAATCGCTCCCGAAGGTGAGAACTTGTGATCCGCTGGCCTCGACCATGTGACAGTTTCCTGCAATTTTCATGTGCTCATTTGTCGTGCTTTTCTGTTCCCGACGAGCCTTGCGCTTCACTCGTTGAACGTGTTGTCGGTGGGCAACATACCCCTGTCACCAGTTTTTAAAGGCCACGCACTCTTCGGTAGGATGTGTAATCCTCTGATGGTATAAGCAGAAGTTAGGATGTGCGTCCGCTTCATCAAGATGAATATCTCCGGGAGAATTTCCTCTGAAAGAGGGCAACTTCATTCCCTTTGATAGGGCTCTAGCGAATCGTTTCCTTGTCTTGATCCTGCTTTTATTTGCGGCGGATGTACTTTGATCTGGTAGGAGTGTTTCAACCCTTTCATCCAGTCGCCGGCGTTTGGCCTTTTTAAATATGGCTATCTCATGCTCTCGATCAGCTTTGCTTTTAAGACGGGCTTCGTTCAGGAATGCATCAATCATTTCGTTCGATGGTCCTAGAAGTTCCGGCTCAGGATCTGCCTCCAGTTTCTCTGCGTAAGGAGCTTCTTCATCGTCTATTGACGAGAGATCACATGGCAGCTTGCCACATAATCTTCAGGCTCATCCGACGAGTCTTCTCCATTGTCATCATCTCCGTCCTCAAGAACGTGGCTGAGAAATTCTTGGAGTGTGACTGGGGTCCGTGCCTTTTGATTATATTCTTCTAGCGCGTCAATCTGCTTTTGCAGGTCCGTGCGTTTGTCATCAGATTTTACGGGCTTCTTGGTTTTCTTCTTCTTCGAAAACTTTGACGGCTGGGTGTAAGCGCTTTGACTATCACCGCCAATCTTTGGAGTTGGGCGTGGCTTCAGCATTCCCTCGATGACTTCGGGTTCCAGTGGATTTTTCCACCTGATCGCCAAGCATGTTTGGAGATCCCTCAACATTCTTTTAGTCTTGGCTGAAAGAACGACCTCCCATGGAGCTCCCTCTACAAAAGAGCATGATGCCCCCGGTGTGTCCGCCTTTTTGTGAGCGTGCGGCTGGGGCGGGTTCACCTTCCAGTTTTTGAATAATACGAACTTGTCCTGTTGGTACTGATCTTCTATCCAGCTTTTAAAGATGTAACAATCTTCGATCTGATGACCCAACATTCGGTGATAAGGGAAGTAGTTAGGATTGTTAATATCGCCTGGTTGCGTTGGGCGTCTTGGCTCCGACAGAGTGATGAGCCTGTTGCGCAGTGCTAACTCGAATAACTTCTTCGTCTTATCCCGAGGGAACGAGTAAGGGCGTCTCATTTTATCTCCAAGAGATCGTGTTCTATCATTTTGGCGATCAACTGGTCTTGGACCACTGGGCCGCTGTTGAGCATTGGCGACAAAGGTCGCTTTCCCCTTTCCCTTCTCGTTTTGAGGCTCTATTTTCGAGGAAGATGGTCTATGACCCATCTGGTCCATTTGAGCCAGCTTGTCCATCAAGGCCTGGAAAGTAGTCGGCTTGAAAAACATCATGAACTGGGATATGGTAGCCTGCGGATCAAGAGTGCCCACGAACATGCCCACCGCAGGCGCTTCCTCGATGCGCTGCTCACATTTTTGACCATAAATTCTGCCACCGTATTGCATATTGCACCCATGTTTTGCCTGGATTTACCCTGGCGTTAATCAGTGCGGTAATCGGAGTACGCTCGCTAGCGCTTGCGAATCTCTGTGTAAACAGCAGCTCCATCTCCGTAAATGTCTTGATAGAGTCATTTGGAAGTTCGGAATACCATTCGAACGCTGTCTCTGACAAGCTGCCGACGAACTGGCGAAGTAGCAGTTTATCGTCACATCCAGTGTTGCCACATAGAGCCCTGAACTGGGCGACATGCTGGTGGGGATTGCCCGTCCCTTTATATACATGGAATTTAGGGATCGTATATCCGAGCGGGTACCTTATTTGGTCATACCAGCCCGGATAGGGTCGTTCAGTCTTAACGATCTGCCCGGTCCTTTCGCTCGTATGATGAGCTCGTATTTGTTGAGCGATGTAATCATCCAGAGCGGCCTTGGAGATGGTCTCTTCCTTGGCTGCTGAAATAGCCGGAGGAGGGTTCGATGTCTCCCCTTTGTCCTCTTCAATGATAATCGGGGGGTCTTCAGCTGGAGGTTCCGGCTGTAACATCATCCCGGCCATATCTTGAAACAAAAGAGCCATTAGTTTTATGTTGGCTTCCTGTTCTGCGGCCTCTTTTTCTTTCCTCTCGAGCATTCTTCGGAGGAATTCAGCATCAGTTTCTTGTTCCTGACGTTGCACTGAGGTCTCTGGACTTTCTTTCGGCCCAGTGAGTGCGGCCATTGCAGTCAGCATCTCATGAAGTTTCTACTGCTGTTGCTCCTGAGCCTTTGTTATCGATCGGGTAAGCGGTCGATGACCCATAGAAGCACGGCTTTCCTCTTTTCCGGAAGCAATATAAATAGTGTGCACCACCATGCCTCCAGACTTGGGGCGTTTAGGTTTGGTGTCCTTGCGGTTTTCCACGGTCACAGGGGTTTCTCCGGCCTCCTTCTCTTGTGAGCGGTTGACATTGAGGGAGCCGTTGCAGCGGGCACCCAGACGGCAGTCGCCTTTTGTGGCTTGACAGGATGGTTTTCTCCTTGTCGAGCTTTAAGCTTCTTTGATCGGCGAGAGTTGTCCTGGTCGATCACCGATTCCTGGACCTGTCGCCAGACTTTATAAATTTTGGAGGACAGCCGCTGAGGGGGCTGCTCCGGCTTCTTTTCGGTAGTAATCTCCATAGGTGGAGGAGTTCTCTTCAGCGTGGGAGTTGGAGAGTTCTTGCGGACCCTCCTTAGCGGTTCAAAGCTGTTCCCAGTTGGAACAGCAGCATTGATTTCCACCGTTGGAGCTGGTGGAGTAAGTCCAGACGGAGAGCTTCCCCTAGCCTTCCTTACTCGGCGCCAGTGGCGACGACGAGCATGTCACGCGGATGGTGTTGGTTCAGCTATGGGGATGACTTCATCATCCCCCCCATCTTGGCGGAGGGTTGTTGCCGGTGTCAGCCTCTTGAAGACCAATGTCCGTTGAGAAGCAGTATCCAATCTGTCAAAGACAGACCTTTGGGCCGGAGCGAGAGTGGCCAACCTTGTAAAGACTTATCCTTTGATGGGATAAGCTTCTTTAGTGACCTCGAGAGTAGGAATGACTATCCGTTTTGGGATGGCCGCTTTAGGTATCGTGGGCTTCTTGACGGGCCCATTGGAGTTCAGGCTCAGCCTATCGAAGACTGATGCTATCGGCTTGGCATTTGATGACCCGTTGAGATGGGCCGTGGTGGAAGTGAGCCGATCAAAGACTGACTTCTTCTGTGCTTCTTGTGGCAGTGGGATGTTAACGCTCACTGGTGGGAGCATGGTCCCGAAGAACAATCCGATGGTAGCCTGCGTTACCTGTTCTACCGGTATTATGAAAAGGGAGGCCGCTTGGGGGCCGTAGGTTACACCCCCAGATGGGGTGGAACGGGAGTTGCAGTTGCAGCTGGTGCAGGTTGAAGCTATTGATCTTCTATTTTCTGCACGGAGCAAAACACCAAATCTTAGTAGCTCGAACCCAAGGGCAACCATATCAAACCGCGTTTGTTCGCGAAATACGACACACGAAGTGTGGAGTGGAAAGAGGAAGAGGTCCTACCGGGTGTGCCAGAATTTGTTCCCCTCCGAACACGGAGACGCGACCGCGCAGGTCCGTCTTGCCTGAATTTGGGGCAGATGCTAATTGGTGTTATCCTTCCACCTCTCCGAAGATACCAAGTTGATTTATGGCACCATGTATCGAAGGTTTAAACGGATGCAGCCAATGTAGCAGACTTCTTCAGATTCCCCCTCGTTGAGGGGTTTTTGATTGTAGGGACGCTCTTCCCTGCAGGCGCAAGCCCCTGCAGTTAATTGCGCTACCGCATTGCGGTAACCACTTTCTCCTTCTCCAGATGGTCACTTCGTGTCGTATGTGTTTGTTTTGTTTTTGGTTGCCCGTGGATTGTATACGCAGACTAATTTATATTGTCGCCCGTAGGACGTGGATTAGTCCAAATCCGTATCTTCTTAGATTTGGATTTGGGGGTTGAGTTTAAAGATACGTTAGTCTCATTTGAGACTAAGATCAACTTAAACATTTGTTAAGGATACGTTAGTCTAATTTTAGACTAAGATCAACTTAACGGGATCGTTTAGATCCAACAAAAAAGCATTTGAACTCTATTGTTTAGTTTAGGGACATTGCGGTCGATTACCAGTTTAAGGACATAGTGGTCCATTACCAGTTTAAGGACATGGTGGTTTAAAGTTAAGGACATCGTAGTCCGTAGGTTTAAAGGGACTCCACAGTCCGAGGTTAAGGACATCGTAGTCCGTGGGTTTAAAGGGACCCCACAGTCCAGTTTAAAGACGTCATAGTCTATGAAATGTGTGGTTGTCGGGATCCGTCACCTTTCTGAAGACGTTGAAGGATTACAACGACAAATATCAGAGGAGTAAAGAGATGTACCCTCGAACCAATTTGAGTTGGTTGAAAGATCTGTAGTCCTATTTGGGGCTGAGATCTGTTAAAATATTTATGAGCAGATGGGCTCAATTAATATGAGTTGAGGACTTATGGCCAACCTTGGGCTAAGTCCAATCAAGTTAAAATATTTAACATTTTTATTTTGGGCTGTTGAGCCTTTATTTGGGCTTGGCCCTTTTAACAATGCTGAGCATTTTGTCTTTTATTGAATGCTGAGCATTCATCATAGCTCTGGGATTTATTAGAAAATATTTTATGTTCTGTCAGCGCAACACATGGTGCGCTTGGCACTTTGCGCCATTCAAAGAGCGCAGTGCGCTTCTGCCACGTGGCGCATACGTGAAGGACACATGTCGCGCTTGGCGCTAAGCGCCAGATGATGGGCGCATTGCGCCAGTTTATGAGTGCATTGCGCTTTTAGTTTAGTGGCACGCACGTGAGTGACACGTGGCACGCTTGGCACTGAGCGTCAGCCCATGAGCGCAGTGCGCTATTTCAGAAGCGCAAAGCGCTAGTTGTTAAGCAGTATATGCGCGATTGACACGTGGCGCATTTGGCGCTGAGGGCCAATTCAGAGAGCGCAGAAGCGCAGTTCAAGAGCGCAAAGCGCATATGATCAATTTTATGATCTGAGAAACAATTTGTGTTCTATTAAAAGAGACTTTGTCTCAGGATCTAAGAACAACCGTTCTTATTTTGTTTCAATCTCTTATATTGATGAAAGGGTTTGCCTTTATGGATCTATGATCCTTAAGAGAATTGAATTATTCTCCTCTCCTATTTATAATGAGATGTTCATGATCTTTTTGAGGAACTTTTAGTCTTATAGATCTATGATCTGTGAGAAGTAAGTTCTTCTTTGTTTTATGATGAGATCTTTTTGATCTCTTTATAAAAGACCTTGGTCTTTGTAGATCTATGATCTTTTAAGAAGAGAATTCTTCTTTTTAATTATGAGATGATTTTATCTCTTTGTTCATCACCATTCTTTTTACCTTGAAGAAAAAATCTTCTTTTGCAGAGAGATATGCTTTTCTTTCTGAAATTTCAGAGCTTATGGGGGGTTCTCCTGTACAAGATATTAAGTCTTGGGTCCTTTATATAGGGGAGGATGATTTGTTGAATCAGTTAAGGAGATCTTTTCTTCAATTGATTTGGGGAATTTCCCATCGTTGGATCTTTGATCCAAGGGCTTCTGATTTACAGAAGGTAATCTTCTTGTTATTAATAAGATTGAGAAATCTTTCCAAACAGAATTTATTCTGTATTTTGGTGATTTTTTAATCACCATTGGATCATTAATCCAACGGTGCTCTGATTTACAGAGCACAATTTTGTTATTTGGAAAGATTTTGAGAAATATTTCCTTAACAGAATTTAATTCTGATTGATTAATGATTTATCATTATTATTTGATCTTTGATCTGACGGTAGGGAGCTTTTAGTTCCAGCGCTAGCGCACTCGTGCTTTGCACGTGGTGCGCTGGTTAGAGTGCAGCGCACTTAGCGCTAGCGCACCCGTGCTTTGCACGTGGTGCGCTGGTTAGAGTGCAGCGCACTTAGCGCTAGCGCACCCGTGCTTTGCACGTGGTGCGCCACTCAGAGCGCAGCGCACTTAGCGCTAGCGCACACGTGCTTTGAACGTGGTGCGCTGCCTAGGGCGCATCGCATTTGGCGCTGGATCTGAAGCGTTGCTTCATTTTAAAATTTGAATTTTGAACAGAGTTTTGCTATGATTGGGGGAAACAGGCATATCTTATTATATGGTACAGAATGCTTTGCTCCAAAGAAGCATCATACACAGAAGAAACACGTAGCGGAGATGCGAATGCTTCGTTGGATATATGGTAATACTAGAAAAGATAATATGCGAAATGAGGATATTCGTGCAAAAATTGGTGTAGCACCTGTGGAGGAGAAGATGCGGGAAAACCCGGTTAAGATGGTTTGGTCATATGTGACGCAGACCATGCTAACACCGGTTCAATGAATGGATACTATTGATATAGGCAATGTCAAAAGGGCGAAAGGGAGACAAAAAAAACATGGATGGAGCTGATATGAAAAGATATGGTTGCCAAAGGCCTCAATAAAAGTATATTGTTCGATAGGAGTGAGTGGAGGTAGAGGATTCATGTGCTGGATCCGGCATGATTCTTATGTTAGTTCATGTAGCCTATCCCATATGCTTGGGATAAAAGGCTCAGTTGTTGTTGTTGGTTATTCCCAAAATGCCCTTGAACTTATATCGTTTTTCTTTCATTGTTTTATTAACCGATCATTACTGTATTGTAACCAAGGGATACTGTGGGAATTAAAGTTAACGGTGGTTAAGATAAGGGGCAAAATGCATGTTTTTCCAAACCAAGGCTTCCTGCTAATCGAGCTAAAATGTAAAGATTCCCTGTAATGTAGACTAAAAAATTAGACATGGCTATTTCATTGTTAACCACCAAGTTAGAGAAGATAACTGATCAACCTCTATATGAATCTAGTTCCTGCTTTTCTACATATAGAATCTTCCAGAACTTATCACAGCTGTTTAAAACCTCACTGAATATGATAAGCAATCCTATATTCTCAGTAACCTCTCTTGCTTGTTTGTTTCAAGACTTAAACCAACCACAGAGATTGTTTCATATACCGAGTACCTCTGAAACCTTGGCAATAGCTTTGATGTTACTTTTATTACTTGTGAATTATACGATGTGAATACGATGCCACGTCAGCATATTTCGTGTTTGGAGACTCGTTAGTCGATGCCGGGAATAATAATTGGTTATTGATGATGCTCACAAGTGGTGTCCCCCCAGATTACGACACGTGGCAGATGACGTGTCCCGGATTCCCAGGGGGTGGAATAAGTGAGCTGCATCAGGGACATTCCCCGGGGCCCCTTCTCGAGGGAGTTCCCTGACCTTTCGGGAGACCCCCTGAAAGACATTACACCTTCGTCTAAAAGACTACCAACAGCTCGTCTATGAGCTTCCTCAGTCTGCTCGCCTCCGAGCCTTCTCTCGTGCCGAGCTTCCTCGGCCTCCCGCTCGTCTCCGAGCTCTAAGCATGCCGAGCTTCCTCGGCCTCCCGCGCCCCTGATGTGCTGAGATTCCTCGGCCTCCCCCGATCAACCGAGATTGCGGAGCCCTAGTACCTCCGCAACGGCTCCGCGTATCTCGCCAAAGCGAGATAACTGCCGCCCACGTCCCGCGTCCCACGCTGGCGAGTCCCCCCATTAATGAGCATATCCCGTCATTAATGAAGGGATCCCGTCGTTCACGCGCGCGTAACGTCAGGAGCGTAACCGAAAGCGAAGATCTCGCGCCTGCTCGCTCCATGCGACCACTATAAAACCCCTCTTCCAGAAGACTCAGGTAAGGCAACTTGCACCTAATAGGCCGCTACTCTGCTCAAATTTATCGGCTAACTTGGTCGTCAGAGGGTCATGCGGTGGTCACCCACCCCAGGACTTCTTTGCAGGTAGCTCGGCTTCCACCTCAAACTCAACCCATTGAGATCCACACACTCAAGAAGGCAACCTCCGAATCTAATTTCAACCATCCAGCAACGCTCGCGACGGATCGATGGAGGACAGCATCTGAAGGAGATCAAGGCCTCCATCAGTTGGCGCCATCTGTGAGAAACTAAGACTTATCTTGTTCCACTAACAAAAGTTGATCCTCCGCCCTTGATCCAAATGGCGAGCGATGAGCGTAACGATCCAAATACGAGCCACCTAACGCCATAGGCGCCTTATCCGCTCGGATAGACATGCTCACATCGCTGGTGGATACTTTCGTTCGCGTCCAAGCAGCGGGCCACACCCATCAGGCCGCAGTTCCCCCTCCCCGGGATAATGACGTCCATCGAAGGACGGACGGGCACGCTCAGGCCCTCGATCTACCTCGTCCTCTTCACAGCGCCACTGAGCGCCGGCGGGCTGACTCTGGCCATCTTAATCCACACGCGGCGACTGATTCCATGACCCGCTGGATGCCGGACAGCTCCACGCCGCGGTCCCAGGGAAGACTGGGCCGTCGTTCCAATGCCCACCATGCGTTCTTACCCCCTCGAGGAGGTATCGGTCAGCTTGCCTGGTTCCAGGCATGACCGACACCTCCCCTCCCTCTGGGGTCGCGCGAACGACGAACGCCGGAGCTACTCGAAAAGGATCTCGCCCGAAGATTTGCAAAATCCGATAGAGCGGAATCGAAGCCGCACACTAGCGCTGACCCGGAGCGGGGACAGTCACCACTCTGACTGTGCGGAATCCTCGGCTACCACTACCGACTGAAGGCTCTCGAGAAGAAAATCTAGGGCATACACCGGGATGGCTAAGCATCCGGCGAAAGGGCCCGATACTCCGCCGATTCACTGACGAAGCCCTTTACGGAAGAACTACTGGCCGAGCACGTCTCGTCCAGGAACAAACTGCCCAAGGTGGCCTTCTTCGACGGGACATCCGACCCGAAGGACCATCTAGATGCCTTTGCGGCAGGCATGAGCTTCCAGGATAACTCCGACGCGGCCCAATGCAGAGCTTGTCCCGCCACCCTCATTCGAGCTGGCCGGGACTGGTTTCGAGGACTAACGCTACGCTCCATCTTGACCTTCGGTAAGCTGGCCACCCAATTTCTCGGCAACTTTGTCAGGAATCGATGACAAAAGAGAACAGTCGACTACCTGTTCACCATAAAGAGCGGGGACAAGGAATCCTTTAAGGGATATGCCACTCGTTTCTACAACGCTTTCCTTGAGGTCCCCGAGCACCGGGATGAAACTGTCATCACTGCACTAAGGTCGGGTCTCAGGCATAAAGAGTGGCTCCGCTATTTTGCATTAGCGCAACCTAAGACTATGGCCGAGGTAAAAACTTGGACCGAGCGGAAGATCCAACTTGAGTCGAAGGTGAACGCCAACCTGCCCCGGGGCGACCAAGCCGACCAGAAGAAGAGGGAAAGAGAAGAGAAGAAGAGGGTCGACCGGCCAAAACCTTACTCCCCGAAGTTCCAGGAGTACACTTCTCTTAACATCTCCTAGACCGAGCTGTTGGAGGAAACGAAGGGCGAGAGATTCTTCAAGCTCCTGCCAGTCACCCAAAGGGCGGCTAAACGTATCCGGGGACCGTACTGCGCCTTCCATAGGTCGCAGGGTCACCCGACTGAAAACTGCAAACAACTCCGTGACTATATCGAGGAGTTGATCCGCTCTGTCCACCTGGAGAAGTACCTACGGGACAAGCGGCAGGCAGACCGGGTGCAAGAGAATCATCCCCCTCCCGGTGAATTAACGATCGGGCAAATCATGGTCGTTACCTCGGCCGTTATCACGGAATCTGTTCGTGAAGCCGGCGAAAATCGCCAGCTCCTACCAGTCGAGAGTACAAGCGAAACACCCCGAAAGAAATGTAGAACGGCCGAGCCCATCGTCTTCACCGATGAAGACATCTACTGTATATCCTTTCCTTACAACGACCCCCTCGTCATAACAGCTTAGGTCCACCGTTACGAGGTACAGAGGATATTGGTCGATTCCGGGAGCTCGGCAAACATCCTTCTACGGCCGTTTTAAGCGTATGGCCTGGGACCGTCCGACCTACGGTCCACCTCCCATGTCTTCTCGAGGTTCACAAACCACTCCATCCTGGCCGAGAGAGTGGTCACCCTCCTCCTCAACATCGGAGAGGCAGGCCATACGAGGACATTACCTGTGGAATTCATCGTCGCTAAAATTCCCTCATCCTACAACATCCTCCTGGGGCGCCCGACATTAAACGCCCTCCGGGCTCAAATCTCAACCTACCACCTTGCGATTAAGTTTCCATTAAACCAAGGGGGATAGGTCGGGCATATGGAAACCAGCAGATTGCTAGGGTTTGTCTCGCCTCCGTGTCGTCCACCGGAGAGACGAGCGACAATTTTGAAGATGCGTGTGATTTCCAGGGGTCTCTGGACACGCGCGATGACCAAAGGGAAGTTAGAGGATCCCTGGTAGAAGCACTGACAGAAGTCCCACTCGTCGAAGCGGTTGATGACCGAACCGTTCGGATTGGCTCCCTCTTAATCGAGAACCACCGCAAAGACCTGATACGATTCCACCGAGACAACTCAGACGTGTTCTCTTGGACCCCCACAGATATGCCCGGAATCGACCCCAAAATGATCTTCCCGATGAGCACACACGGACGACCGGTCAATTTCAGAAACACAAGGCTAGAGAGAAACCAACACGCCCTCTCTATTTATAGCCTAAACCAAAATCACCAAAGGTTGTAATTTACGCGCACAAGCGACGCAAATCGCGGGACGTCTCAAATTCCCGATATGGAACGGACACGTGTCGGCCATGCCTGTCTTCAAGGGTGGCAACACTGCCACGGAAAGTTGAACAACGCCCTCACTCCCGCCAACACCGTCACAGAAGGTTGAATGACGCCATCACTCCCGCCAATGCCGCTATGGAAATTTGAACGACGTCCCATGGAGATGCAAGGGAGTCTCTAAAAGCCCTCCTCGCGAGGACACCGAGAAGCTTCCCTGCCCGGTCCATCCTTAGCAGGTAGATTCCTACCCATCTACACTAAGGATCAAAGCCCTACTCATGAGGCCACCGAGCAGCTTCCCTGCCCAGTCCATCCTTAGCGGGTAGATTCCTACCCATCTACGCTAAGAATCAAAGCCCTCCTCACGAGGCCACCGAGCAGATTCCCTGCTTGGTCCATCTCTAGCGGGTAGATTCCTACCCATCTACGCTAAGGATCCAAAGCCCAATTCATGAGGCCACCAAGCAGCTTCACTGCCCGGTCTATCCCTAACGGGTAGATTCCTACCTATCTACATTAAGGATCAAAGCCCTCCTCACGGGGCCACCGAGCAGCTTTCCTGTCCGGTCCATCCCTAGCGGGTAGATTCCTATCCATCTATGCTAAGGATCCAAAGCCCTCCTCATGAGGCCACCGAGAAGCTTCCCTGCCCGGTCCATCCTTAGTGGGTAGATTCCTATCCATCTACACTAAGGATCCAAAGCCCTCCTCACGAGGCCACCGAGCAGCTTCCCTGCCCGGTCCATTCCTAGCGGGTAGATTCCTACCCATCTACCTAAGGATCAAAGCCCTCCTCACGAGGCCACCGAGCAGCTTTCCTATCTGTTCCATCCCTAGCGGGTAGATTCCTACCCATCTACGCTAAGGATCCAAAGCCCTCCTCACGAGGCTACCGAGCAGATTCCCTGCCCGGTCCATCCCTAGCAGGTAGATTCCTATCCATCCACGCTAAGGATCCAAAGCCCTCTTCATGAGGCCACCGAGCAACTTCCCTGCCCGGTCCATCCTTAGCGGGCAGATTCCTATCCATCTACGCTAAGGATCAAAGCCCTCCTCATGAGGCCGCTGAGCAGCTTCCCTGTCCGGTCCATCCCTACCGGGTAGATTCCTACCCATCTACGCTAAGGATCCAAAGCTCTCCTCACGAGGCCACCGAGCAGTTTCCCTGCCCGGTCCATCTCTAGCGGGTAGATTCCTATCCATCTATGCTAAGGTTCCAAAGCCCTCCTCATTAGGCCACCTGTTGGGGTAAAAATTTATACCCCGGTTGACCAAGTCAAAATCATAGTCAACCCCAAGCCAAGTGGGCCCAAGACCAGATCCAGTGGGCCCATGCCCGGGTCGAGCCCGAACATGAAGTGGCCGGCCTTCCCCAATGCCAAGATAAAAATTTTGTAATAAATAATTTTGTTGTATTTCTTTTATTTTATTTTATGGATAAATGTAAGAAAAATAGGCATAAAGCCAAATTTTTGTAAAACTCATGGCTTATGTGCAAAAAGAAATGGCACATGAGCCATGGGATAGGCAAAATGCCATTTTGTGAAGCCCAAGGGGCTATGTGTAAAGTGTATAGCCTATAAAGACAAGGATAATGAAAATATCTCATAATTTTTCTCTCTCCAAAAATTTAGATCTGAGATCTTTTCTCCTTCTTCAAGGTTCCAAAACCTTCTTCTTTCTTTTGAATTAAATCAAGAGTTTTACTCTTCATTTTATAAAACTAAATAGTTTTTCATCACAAAACCCATAAAGGGGAACTTGGATCTGTCATTAGATCTTAAAAAGAAGAGATCTTTAAAATCTCACATCTCTTGATCTTCAAGATCCGGCCAAACAAAGGAAGAAGAAGGAGACTCATCTCCAGAAACCCCACTTTGGGGAAGAACTAGGGCTCAAGGGGAGAAGCCCTTCATCAGCTTCAAAACATCCTGGGAGTTTAGCTCAATATATATACATACATACATATATATATATATAATAAATATTTTCTTTCTGAAGCATAGCTTCTGGTTCTGGGACTAAAAGCTCCCATTTTCTCGCCGGCGCCCAAGCGCCCACGTGGCGCGCTTGCGCTCCAGCGCCCAGCGCTCAAGCGCAAAGCGCCCACGTGCCGACACGTGGCGCGCTTGCACTCCAGCGCCCTGCGCTCCAGTGCCCAGCGCTCAAGCGTAAAGCGCCCACGTGCCGACACGTGGCGTGCTTGCGCTCCAGCGCCCTGCGCTCAAGTGCAAAGCGCCCACGTGCCGATACGTGGCGTGCTTGCGCTCCAGCGCCCAGCACTCAAGCGCAAAGCGCCCACGTGCCGACACGTGGCGTGCTAGCGCTCTTGCGCTCAAAGCGCTGGCCCCACGCATCCTTTGGATGTCTTTTCCCCCCTTTATATATATATACATATGTATACATATGTACACATACACATACTCTACAACACTCTCCCTCCCAAAAATTTTTTTGGGCCGGGGCGCTGCCCCGCACCCCGCAAGGGGCTGCTAGCTCCCCTTGACCCCGAGCCCGCTATCCGGGTAGCGGGACCCCCGTGAAAACTCTGCGTGGCTCCCGATATATCCAAACCCCCCTTCCAAAACAACACACACGTACACTGCACATTGAGTTCCCATGACCAGTTTAACCCGTTAATCGGTGGTTCCCTCGCCCCAAAGGCGAGGGATAATTAACGGCAGTTTAAACTGCGGCTGCCGGAGATTCGGATCCCCACAATCAATAAACCCCCGCCTACCCTAGGCGGGGGGAATCTGTAGCATGCCTGACAAGCGCGCGCGTATTCCCATTTCAATGGGGTGACGAAAAACACCCTACAGATTCTGGTACGCCCGGTGGGACCTTTCTCTCCTCCCATATTTCGGGTTAAATGTTCATGCGAACTCAATAAATATACATATCGATTGTCTATACTGAAATGATGTTTTTTTTCTGTGCAGCAATCAACTTTCGACGACAATGTCTCCCAAGATGAATTCAGCTTCCAACGCGACCCCGATTCCATGCGTGGTCAAGGTCAATGCTCGTGTGGTTCTCCCCGCAAGCCTCAGTCGACAGTGGGAGGAACTGCTCCGCCAGTTTGGCTCCATCATCATCTATCCTGCCGGAAGCGCTCATCTGGCAGAAATCCTGGGGAAACAGGCGGCCAACCGAAACTTAAGACGGTGTCTGAACGATTCTCTGGTGCTCCAGCGGGGGGTAAGAACTCCGGTACAAAGGGCAACATCAAATGTTGCGGACGAGCTCAGGCGATGACTCCAACAAATGCACAATCGAGCATATCTCCAAAATCCTCTATCGTCCAGTCTACGTCGTCTTCCCAAAGAGCCGAAGTCTGCCAGGTGCTTAGAACAGAAAAGTTAAGGCAGAAGCGGCTCAGGTATCGAGCCAACAAGAGGGCCAGGGCTTCGGCCAAATGGAATGTTGTGAAGTTCCAAGTGCAGGGTCGCACCGCGACGACGGCTGAGTCGGACGTAAGAATGAGCAATTCCTTCGAACCTCTGAAGTGGGTTCAGAAAAATGCCATGACCACCAGAATCAAGAAGATAGCGGTTCGAACAATGCTACAAAGAGACGTATCCCGGCCCCAATAGAATAAGTGTGACACTATCTCTTCAAGAGTCTATCAGGCGCTCTGTGCCGCACGAAAGCAGCGGGGCAAATCCAGAAAAGAAGCGCCAGCACCATTCAAGAATCCGGCCAGGCCATCCGCCTTCAATCGACTGCCCGCTACTGAAACAGGGGGGTCACAACAGCGATCTGTGAAATCAGCTGCCGACAATAAAAAGAGGGATGGATATATTATCCATACGGTCTATATGGCGGGCGGGCGCCCCAGCGATAACCTTCGCAGCAAAAGAAAAGATGGGGCCACTACATCCCAAGTCCAATCTGGCTTGAATGTGGTTGCTGCTTCCCAAGAACATCCGCCTCCGACGGATGATGAAAACCCTCTCGAGGAGGAAGATAGGCAGAAAGACCTCTCGGTCCATGCAGAGTCAAGCTCGGACAGTGAGGAAGAGTCGACTTTCCGCCCCAGGACCGCGGATCAGGAGCTGCTTCAAGAGCTTCGAAAACAGCTCAGGAGCAATGATAAAGAGATGGCCAAGATTTATTCGAAAATTGATGATCTAACGAATGTTGTGATGCAGCTTACGGCTCAAATTGCTCGAGCGCCTCCCAATCAAGCACAGGTCACTACTAATCAGCCGGGTGATGACAATCCGAAGCAACCAATGCCTGTTTCTTTGGGTCCAAGACTGGTTGAGCCGCACGAAAGCCGGCCACATTCTGCTTCTGAGGATGCCTTAGCCCCAGATGGCACTATCCCGCTAACACAAGATCGGATAATGGATTTGGTCACCAGCAAAGTTAAAACATTGGTGGCTGAAGCTGAAGCTCAGAAAGAAATTGGCAGTAGTGGGCGGCCATATCCCGCACAGTACGATCTGATCGAGTTCCCGAGCGTCTACGTCATTCCTAAGTTCGGAAGATTTGACGGAACGGGGAATGCAAATCAGCACGTCGCCCACTTCAAAGCATCATGCGGAAATACATGGGGCAATGACGCACTCCTTCTTCGTCAGTTTGTCAACAGCCTGATCGGTGTCGCCTTCGACTGGTACGCGAGTATACCAGACGGGTCCGTCATTACCTTTGCCCAAATGGAGTCTCTGTTCCGGCAAAGGTTCATGAGCGTCGGTGATAAAATCTCCATTGTCGACCTTGTGAGGACCAAGACGGGGAAGAATGAAAGCAACACCGACTTTATCGCTCGATGGCGTAATCTCACAGTCAAGTGCGAACCGCCGCTGGAGCAGGACCAGTCCGTCAGCCTTCTCATTGGGAACCTCAGCAATTGGATGGTCCCATTCTTGTGTACAGCGGGCCTCAAGAAATTTCAGGAGCTAACCAATAAATTCCAAATGCTGGAACGCTCGAAGCAAGAGTCCCCGCCGGACTCTCAGAGAGATAAAACTTGGAAAAGCAAGCGCGACGACAACCATAGAAGCGGGAGTTCCAGCAGTACCAATGTCTTCAATGCGTCCGACAATGAAGAAAAGCGAAGGGCGGGCGAATACAAAACCAACCGGTCTCGAAAGCCATTGCTGGGAGGAGATGGGCCTTCCCTAGAGGAGAAGAAGAACAAGGTTTACTCTTTCATAAGGGACAAGGTCCGTAAGATATTTAAAGATGCCTTGAACAACGGCCTACAATTGCCGGAGTTGAAAAGACCCCAAGAAGCAAAAATGACTGACAATCCTCTGTATTGCCCGTACCACCGAGTAGTGAGCCATGCGATCGAGGATTGCTATATCTTCAAGGACTGGGTCGAGAAGCAGTACAAGGATGGAGAGATCGAGCTGTCCAAAAGCGTGTTGGTGAACAATCAAGTTGCAACCGCCAACTTTATACAGACAGAAGTTGAAGCCTTCTGGGAGCAGACAGCTAAACTCGCTGCCCTGACAAACGAAACTGACTCATCGCGGCCTCCATGGAGTACGCACATATCTAATAAGACGAAGAATATGATAAAGCTACTTCGGAAAGAGCCCAAGACGGAATGGGAAGGGCAGAAGAAGCCTACCAGTCCAGCTGCCAATACGGCTCCATCAGGCTCAAAATCCAAAAAGCTCAAGAAGAAGAAAAGTGCAGCTCGGCGCGAAAAGGAATTTGTAGGGAGATCGACCATTCAAAAATATATCGATTCCCTCGAAGAATATGAACAGAAAGAAAGAACTCTGATTCAATTGAAGGAGTTCTTCCCGGTACAAGCGGCTGAAATTCTGGAGGAGTTAGAAGAAGACCCCAAAGAAGAGATCCCAGTAGTGACCTGCTACGCCATCCATCTTGGCAGCGACTCTGAGGAGGAGCTCTGTTTTTCCGAAGAGGACGAGGATCTCGCCACAAAGGCCAATCAAATCCAGCTCAGAAGCGGCAGGGCTCTACCGCCAAATCTGGGCAACGCCCCAAAAGGGAAGGAAAAACAGGTGGCTAATGATGAAGATGGCAGAGAACCGGCTGATGAAAACTCAAGTCCTTCCCCAGTAGACTATAATGTTTTGGCTCACCTCCGAAAGCTTCCGTCTCTCCTTAGCATCTACGATGCCTTGGTTCTATCTCAAGAGCTTAGAGATGTTCTCATTCATGCTCTACAAAACCCTGAGCGGTATCAGGGTCGCTTTGCGGAAATTAATATGAAAGAAGCTCAGTACACTTTGCAAGCCGCCGCAGTCACGTTTAAGGATGAAGACCTGCTACTGGGAACGGCTGAGCATAATCGGTCGCTTTACGTGACCGGGTACAGCGACGGGGATCGGATTAATCGCATATTGATTGATCCGGGGTCCTCAGTGAACATCATGAACTTGCGAACACTGAAGAGTTTATCGATGGACGTCCGACACCTGTCAAGGGAAAGGATTGTCATTCAAGGCTTCAATCAAAACTGCCAGCAAGTTCTGGGGTCTATAGCTTTACCAATCAAATTCGGGGATCTGCAAACTGAAGCTACGATATACGTGATCGACGCCGACACGTCTTATAAGATTCTCTTGGGACGGCCGTGGCTCCACGATTATGGCATCATCCCATCAACTCTCCATCAATGCATGAAGTATACTTAAAATGGCGAAGAAAGACGCATTGACGGAGACATCCAGCCGTTCGGTGTGCATGAAGTCCGATATGAAGATTCTCGGTACTTTATGAACCACCAAAATGCTAAGCCACAGCTGACTGAGGATAGAGCGGCCCTAAGACTCAAAAGAAAATCTGAGTCGGCTGTCACTTTCAAAAGCAAAAACGCCCAAGTGCGCCCGCGTTTTAGTAGCGACACTAATGAGTCCGACGCTGGAAGTCCGTCCTTCCGTAAAAATCGCCCTCATTTCGGTAGCGATATGGATGAATCTGTTACCGAAGCCCCATCTAGCAGCAAAGCCCGCCCTCATCTTGGCAGCGACACTGAAGAGTCGGAGGAAGAGGACCTGCCGTGCAACAGCGGTGCAGATTAGGCCCCCATGCAACAAGAGAAACTACGGGAGACCTTCGAAATTGCAGAAGGGTCCCTAACTGTCACAAGGGTACCGGAGCAGATATGCAAAAAGCTCGATGCGTTGTCAGTCTCCACCGTGGACCAGCTGAAAACTTTCTACGTCCCCGGAAGGAAAAGTGGGCAGAAAGACATCTTGTTTTATGGGTCAAACCCCGTTGTGCACCCGGACGATTTGTCTGTCGCGTGCTGATTGATCTCAAAAACTATCTATTACCGCAATCAAGAACGGCGTCGCTTTGCAGCTAGCCGGTGAGTACGGGTCGGTCCACAGGGATGTTGTGAATTTCCTAATCGCTCTTATGAGTTAATTCCAAACGATGTGAATGGATTAATTAAATCTAAAAACTAAATTAATCTAGGGCAATTGAATTAAAGATCTAACTATCTAATTAGGTCAATGAATTAAATTTAATCTAGGGCAGAGAATGAAAAATTACCTAGGGCAAGAATTTAAATTACCTACTTACTTTACAGATGGCTCTCTCCAAACATCAACACAAGACTTGTCAGATCTGAATTTCTGAAATGAAAAGAGGCATCGATACTCTCCAAAAGAAATCTAAATTTTATTGATAAAAAGAGGCATAGGGAGGCATAGCCTTTACAATGATTTAGAGTTCCCATTTATAGAGGATAGGAAACCCTAGGTTACAATTGATTCGCACGTCTACATTTACCAAAATATCCTTAGGAAGACCTAGTCAAAGTAGACTTCAAGCTTTGGTAAAATTTTATGTCTCTGTCTTTTTAAAAGGAAGTATTGGGCCTTGAAATTTCCTTTGTTGGTTCTTCTGTCATTGGGCTTCCTTATTATTTGGTACTTTTATTAAAATAGCTTTTATGTTTCTTCCAGATCTCCAGTGAATAATTGCGGTGGACTTTTAACCGTTCGCTTTGTAATCTTGGACCTTGCATTGCCTTATACTTTGTGAATTTTATCTTTGATGTAGGCTTGATCAAGAGTCTTCTGTTTGTTGGTCAAAATCCACTTTTGCATCGTCTTTTTATCGTTTTCACTGTTCTCTGTCCAAGAACCTGTAACCTGTAATATGTAGCAGACATGCGTCAAAAGCACCTATTTATTTATAAAACGAATAAGAATGGGGAATATAATAATACAATATTATGTTTTGAACAAATAACCCCAAACTTATCTTTTGCTCGTCCTCGAGCAAACTTATTTTTATTCTCGACAAAAAACCGAACCGCACTTTCGCAGGGAAACGCGATTGCACTTAGCTCGTGCAACAAGCCGTTAAACCTCTAGGTGTCCCTAGTAAGAGGAGTGTTGTCTCCTGAGGGTTTTCAGCGGATACTACCCACAAAATCCTATCAATTTGGCCCTTTAACTTTTATTCTCCAATTAGGTTTTCTAACAAGAACTCTATTATCTTCGACTCATAAATTATCCACCCATATTATTCATACTTCCTTATCATTTAACTTAAGATTATATATATTCTTGTGAATTTACTTAGCTTTCGGCATCTCTTAAGTTTTCCTTCTAGGGTTCCATCTCCATTCAGGAATTTTTATCAACTCTATTAAAGATACAAGTTCTATTCTTCACTCCTTTCTCTCATCTAAACTCCAATCACATACCCCTACGTATGTGTATATATCACCCCTACACTTGGAAATTCAAATCAAGCAATCATACCCTTGTCCATTGTCCAAAATACTTCTTAATTGGTGAATTTTTAATTGAATTTTGCTTACACACCCTTCATGCGACCGTTAATACTTCTTGAGGTACCAACACCGATTACAAGATGTGTTTGCACATTAAGACGTAATTCCTAGTCTTGCAACACCTAAGGCTTTAGCAGTGACTCCCAAACCAATTGTTCTAAGGCACTAGGTGATGAAGCACCCTCGCTAAATATTTTTCTATTTTTACAGCCTTAAGTAATCACAAAAACCAGTGTTCATTTTTTTTATTCTTTATTCACACTTGAATATATTTTTTTATTATTTTTCATCATACTAAGGACTATAGACAAGAGCATTTCAAGGTCTCTTCTACTATTCCAAGTTTCAAGGTGCGTGTTTATGCAAATTGTAGGGTATATATTTTCAGAATCTAGACTTAAGCTAGGAATTATTTTTCAAACTTATACTCTAATAAAAACATCAATACTTTTCCCTTGTTTCGACTTAGCCCAAAAAGTTAACTCAAAATTTGCTTATTTCTAAATAAACTACAAAGACATATACTTTCTACCGCTAAATTTTAAGGAAGGTTATTTTTAAGGTTTTTAATTTACTAAGTCTAAGATCTAGTTGTTCCTAGCCAGTTAACCTATCTGTCAAACTCTAGTCAAATAAGCCAAAATTGAATACAATAATTTTTATAATTTTTGAAATTTTTCAATTTTTATGGGTTTTCAAATAAATATGCAAATGCAAAAATATGTACATATGAATGCGAAGGAAGAAGACGTACCGAGCATACCCCCAAACTTGAACTGGACAGTGTCCTCACTGTCATGCTACACCAAGAGGATCAAAATGTCGGCACTCCCCTGTTTATTTATTTATAATTTTTTATTATTATTATAAAAGAAAACAAAAAATATATATATACATATATACAATAAGGTTCCCCCCAAACTTAAGCTTGGCCTTACACAAGCCAAAGGTTAGCACCAACCATTCAAAAATCTTATCGTGATAATGGTCGAGTTGGTGAAAGAATGGAGTGGAAAGAAAATAGATGAGAAGCACACGAGAACGTGTGGAGGTAGAAACGGGATACGATCTCGGTGGGGGAGAAGAATGGCGGAAAAGAGAAAGAAGTGGAGTACGATCTTGAGGGTGTAAATCGAGTGAATAAATTAGCGCAATTTGTGATGACCGAAGTGTTAAAAGTGATTGTGCTAATCTATCAAATCGTCGTGAAATGGGGTCAAATCCCTCAAGATTCGCAAGAAAACATGGGTACTTCGAACTTGGTAAACCCTCCATTGAAGATGGAAACGCGACGGAGTCTTGCGTGGTCGAAATGATAGGAAGGACGAAAGGGAGTGATTTATGGATAGTCTTATTCTCACCTAAGTAATCTGTCTCGAATTTGAAGGATTCCATCAATAGTTCTAAATGACTGTAAGCAACCGAGTCTAATGGTTCAACTAACTCATCTGAAAATGTAAAGGACTCAAACTCGGGAGGTGAGTTTTCAACATCGTCCGAAAAAGTGAAACACTCGTAAGTGTTATCGGCTGTGAGAACTGTGTCAGATTCAAAGGAAAAATTTTCAAGCTCACAGTCTTCAAGCGTGATATTAGGCGTGGTTGGAGCGATGGAAAGGAGGGAGGGTGATTTAGGTAAAGGTTCAAGAGGATGAATTGGAAAATCCGACACATCAAACAAAAATGGTTCAACCTCAATATTATCCTCAAGACTCTCCTCAGTACTCTCCTCATAATTTTCCTCAATATTTGTCTCATCCATGCCATTATCATCATAATCAAGATGCATATGAAGTTCGGGAGAAACAATTAATGACCCAGGATGATGAGTTGGACATAAAATTTCAATCAAATCAACGGGTTCATCATCCAAAATATTCCCGGCGTCTATATCCTCAATCAAGTGAAAATCAATATTTTCTGATACCTCATCAAAAGCATGGATATTTATCGATTCAGGTTCTAGATTGGAGGTGTAAAGATCGAAAGGATTAAGTGTAGTTTCACTCGAAAGGGGTTCTTCACAATCTGGCAAATCAAGCACTACAAAGTCATACAACTCGATTTTATTTTCAACTTGTGAATCGTTTGGGACAATCGATGGAAAACCGGAGTTGTGGGTTTCAATTGGGTATGGGTAGGTTTGAGTTGGACATGTGTAGAACTCACTCGCTCCTCTCAAATTTTCCATCTGTCCCACCGCCTCCTCATACATTGAAAAATTTGGAGCTAGTGGAAAACTAGCTACCGGTTCACTAGGTTGTATAAGGGCGGCTACGGACGCATCCACATTCTTAATCATTTTGTTTGTTGCTAAGATATAAGCCTCCAACGACTGTTCCAAACTAGACATGGGTTGTGAAGGGGTTTCGGTAAAAGATTCGAAATTGTTTGGATAAGTGAAACTCCCAAATGGCTGTGTAGAAACAGTGTCCAGTGAAGGTGGGAAAGTCAGGTAGGACTGGTAGGAAGTGGATGGTTGGACAGGCGTAGGATCAATATGTGGATAAAAAGGTGAATGGACCTGTTGATCCCTAGAACTGGATGTAGGGAGAGGGGTGAAAGATCGGCTACGAAACTGAGCAATGTGCTCAGCAATGGACATCGGCTTAGGAGTTACAACAGGACTCGAAAAAGTGGTATCAACGTATGAAGGTGGTGAAGGTTGACATGGTTGAAACAAAGTGGATTGCAAAGTCGAACTGTTTCTCCTAGACGCTTCTATTCGATCTTTCAAAGAAATTTTGGGCATGGAGGGGTCGTCCTTAAATCGACTGAAACAATTCGCGTAAGAGGCAAAGTTTGGTTCAGGGTACCAAAGTTCGGCAAGAGATTTGTGAGGTAGGGTACCCATGATGTAAAAGGGAGAAGATAAAGAAGATTGGGGTGCACGGATTTCTTAGCGACAAAAGTTGCAAGTCTTTTTATAAAAAATTTCCCTTTTTTTATTTGTAACTTTTTGCAAAAAAAATTCGATAAAGGGCTAAGACACACTTTCGATCAACCAAAAATGCACAATCAGGCCTAGATCTAGGGTCACCTAGGTCAGCGATACAGCTCCTAACTGTTCCAAAGGGCTAGAAATAGGACCTCAAACCGCCTCTTCACTGCCAATTGCGGCCAGGTAAGTGTCAGGTGAGTGGGAGGCTCCCCGCTACAAGTAGCGGTCCTAATTAAGTAACCACTTGCCTTATACACACTTGCCTAGACACCGCAAAGTCAAGTTAGGATTAACGGCCGATGCCTATAACTAGTCCTCTGTCCTATGGAGCTCGAAGTCCTTAGGGCTGAGTCTAGTATTTTTTAATTAAAGATTGGTCAATGCAAATGCTTTATGTGATTTCTGGGGTCCTGGAAAGGGTGATGAAATCCCCACACAATCTGAATTGGTCAAAAGCCCCTTAAAGTCCGATTAAAGATATGCAAAATAGTAAATCACTTGCAATCAAATCTTTTTATTTTATGCGCGGCGCAAAGAATCCTGCACAAGATTTGTTATTCTAAGGGGGAAGATTTTTTAAGCGCAAAGAATCCTGCAGGAGATTTTACAGAAGATATATCGAGATTTGCAGAGGAGGAGATCAGAAGACTTACAGATTTTTTTTTCAAGCCCTGAATCGACCAGGCCACGGCGGTTCCGCGGCCAAAAGGGGGGTCGTGCGGCGGTTCCGCGGCCGGTTGGACAGTTCAGCAATTTGTTTTGTTACCAGATCTCCGCGGTTGACTTGTAGACCCGGTCCTCCAAATTTCTTCTGTTCCTCAGTTGTTGTGATTTTCTGTTTGTTCGGATTTGATATTTGCTGTTTTGATCTCTGTAGATTTCCAGATCCGAATTTGTTCATAGATCCTGCAAAATTCACACAAAAATACCCTTCCCAAAAATAACAGATGATATATTATTATATTTTTTTGATTTTTCAGATTTTTATGATTTTTTTAATTTGATTAACCCGAAATTGCAAAAAGGAAATAACACGTCATCCCCGGCAACGGCGCCATTTGATTGATCTCAAAAACTATCTATTAACCGCAATCAAGAACGGCGTCGCTTTGCAGCTAGCCGGTGAATACGGGTCAGTCCACAGGGATGTTGTGAATTTCCTAATCGCTCAAAAGAGTCTTCTGTTTGTTGGTCAAAGTCCACTTTTGCATCGTCTTTTTATCGTTTTCACTGTTCTCTGTCCAAGAACCTGTAACCTGTAATATGTAGCAGGCATGCGTCAAAAGCACCTGTTTATTTATAAAAAGAATAAGAATGGGGAATATAATAATACAATATTATGGTGTGAACAAATACCCCCAAATTTATTTTTTGCTCATCCTCGAGCAAACTTATTTTTATTCTCGACAAAAAACCTAACCGCACTTTCGCAGGGAAACGCGATTGCACTTAGCTCGTGCAACAAGCCGTTAAACCTCTAGGTGTCCCTAGTAGGAGGAGTGTTGTCTCCTGAGGGTTTTCAGCGGATACTACCTACAAAATCCTATCAATTTGGCCCATTAACTTTTATTCTCCAATTAGGTTTTCTAACAAGAACTCTATTATCTTCGACTCATAAATTATCCACCCATATTCTTCATACTTCCTTATCATTTAGCTTAAGATTATATATATTCTTGTGAATTTACTTAGCTTTCGGCATCTCTTAAGTTTTCCTTCTAGGGTTCCATCTCCGCTCAGGAATTTTTATCAACTCTATTAAAGATACAAGTTCTATTCTTCACTCCTTTCTCTCATCTAAACTCCAATCACATACCCCTACGTGTATGTATATATTACCCCTACACTTGGAAATTCAAATCAAGCAATCATACCCTTGTCCGTTGTCCAAAGCACTTCTTAATTGGTGAATTTTTAATTGAATTTTGCTTACACACCCTTCATGCGACCGTTAATACTTCTTGAGGTACCAACAACCGATTACAAGATATGTTTGCACATTAAGGCGTAATTCCTAGTCTTGCAACACCTAAGGCTTTAGCAGTGCCTCCTAAACCAGTTGGTCTAAGGCACTAGGTGATAAATCACCCTCGCTAAATATTTTTCTATTTTTACAGCCTTAAGTAATCACAAAAACCAGTGTTCATTTTTTTTTATTCTTTATTCACACTTGAATATATATATTTTTTATTTTTTATCATCCTAAGGACCGTAGAAAAGAGCATTTCAAGGTCTCTTCTACTATTCTAAGTTTCAAGGTGCGTGTTTGTGCAAATTGTAGGGTATATATTTTCATAATCTAGACTTAAGCTAGGAATTATTTTTCAAACTTATACTCTAATAAAAATATCAATATTTTTCCCTTGTTTCGACTTAGCCCAAAAAGTTAACTCAAAATTTGCTTATTTCTAAATAAACTACAAAGGCATATACTTTCTACCGCTAAACTTTAAGGAAGGTTATTTTTAGGGTTTTTAATTTACTAAGTCTAAGATCTAGTTGTTCCTAGTCAGTTAACCTATCTGTCAAACTCTAGTCAAATAAGCCAAAATTGAATACAATAATTTTTATAATTTTTGAAAATTTTCAATTTTTATGGGTTTTCAAATAAATATGGAAATGCAAAAATATGTACATATGAATGCGAAGGAAGAAGACGTACCGAGCATACCTATTAAAATATATAACGGGCAAGAAAGGGATGAGAGATCTCATCTCTCAAAAGCCTTCCCCAAAGCTAACCCTAACAAGCGAGGAGACTATTCGTTCATTAGGGAATTTAAAAACATTTATTTAGGGCAGAGAATGAAAAATTACCTAGGGCAAAAATTGAAATTACCTACTTACTTTACAGATGGCTCTCCAAATATCAACACAAGACTTGTCAGATCTGAATTTCTGAAATAAAAAGAGGCATCGATACTCTCCAAAAGAAATCTAAATTTTATTGATAAAAAGAGACATAGGGAGGCATAGCCTTTACAAGGATTTAGAGTTCTCATTTATAGAGGATAGGAAACCCTAGGTTACAATTGATTCGCACGTCTACATTTACCAAAATATCCTTAGAAAGACCTAGTCAAAGTAGACTTCAAGCTTTGGTAAAATTTTATGTCTCTGTCTCTTTAAAAGGAAGTATTGGGCCTTGAAATTTCCTTTGTTGGCTCTTCTGTCTTTGGGCTTCCTTATTATTTGGTTCTTTTATTAAAATAGCTTCTATGTTTCTTCTAGATCTCCAGTGAATAATTGCGGTGGACTTTTAACCGTTCGCTTTGTAATCTTGGACCTTGAATTGCCTTGTACTTTGTGAATTTTATCTTTGATGTAGGCTTGATCAAGAGTCTTTTGTTTGTTGGTCAAAGTCCACTTTTGCATCGTCTTTTTATCGTTTTCACCGTTCTCTGTCCAAGAACCTATAACCTGTAATATGTAACAGACATGCGTCAAAAGCACCTGTTTATTTATAAAACGAATAAGAATGGGGAATATAATAATACAATATTATGGTGTGAACACGTGCCTTCCATATGAGAGAGGCATAAGAGTCGTCCTCAATCCCAGGTACTATGCGCCCGAGATGCGGGATTACTTTAAAAAGTGCGGATGCCGGTTATATCAAACGGAGTCCGAAGTAAAGTTTTACGAAGGGCTATGGCATCCACCTCAGGTCCGAGCACTCATTGATGGACGAATTCTAGATAGGAGGGGCATAGGTTTCATCCAGCCTGATTCTAAGGCATGCTATATGACCCATATTGGGGAAGCTAGCGAAGAGTCAAATGATGAAGACAAGCTAACCGAGCCAGAAGAAGCTCCTCAAGAGCTCGAAGATGGCGGACAAGCAACCTTTGACGCGCTAACCGAGATTGACTTAGGAACGCCCTATGATCCAAGGCCGACCTACATCAGCTCACTCTTATCGGAGGAAATGAAAGAGCACATAATTGCCCTGCTGCATGAGTTCTTCGACTGCTTCGTGTGGACATACAAAGAAATGCCTGGCCTTTCCCCTGAAGTGGCCGTGCATAAGCTGGCTATATATCCTGATGCTAAGCCAGTCAAACAAGCTCCTCGACGAATGAGAAGGGAACTAGAAGAAAAGGTCATCGAGGAAACCAAGAAGCTCATCGATGCCGACTTCATCAGGGAAGAGAAATATGCGGACTGGATCACATGCATAGTCCCAGTGAAGAAGAAAAATGGACAAATCCGAGTTTGTGTCGATTTCAGGGACCTCAACAAGGCATGTCCTAAAGACGACTTCCCGCTACCGGTCATGGAAATGATGGTCGATGATACCTCAAATTACGAGATGTTCACCTTTATGGATTGCTCTTCTGGATATAATCAGATCAAGATGTCGCCTGAGGATGAGAAACACACAGCATTTCGAACCCCGATCGGAATATATTGCTATAAGGTGATGCCGTTCGGACTGAAGAACGCAGGTGCTGCATATCAAAGGGCAATGACTAATATCTTTGACGACCTAATCCATAAGGTCGTCGAATGTTATGTTGATGATCTGGTCGTCAAAACTAAAGCCAAGGCCGATCACATCCAAGATCTTAGGACCGTTCTCACCAGACTGAGGGAGTACGATCTGAAAATGAATCCTTTGAAGTGCGCTTTTGGCGTGTCATCGGGAAAATTCCTGGGTTTTATAGTCCGGCATCGAGGGATCGAAGTTGACCCATCAAAGATAAAGGCCATCATGGAGATGACCCCTCTGAAGAGTCTGACACAGCTAAGATCTTTTCAAGACAAGCTTGCTTATATACGGAGGTTTATCTCAAATTTATCGGGAAGGTGTAGGCCCTTCTCAAAGCTCATGAAGAAAGGAGCTCCTTTTATCTGGGATGCCGAATGTCAAGCAGCGTTCGAAAGCATCAAACAATACTTGCTGCACCCTCCAGTGCTGGCCGCCCCCATTCCAAATAAACCGCTGATTCTCTACACTGCCGCGCTAGATGAGTCACCCGGTGCGCTCCTTGCCTAAAATAACGAGGAGGGAAAAGAAAATGCCCTCTACTACCTCAGTCGAACTCTAGTCGGGGCGGAACACAACTATTCCCCAATCGAAAAGCAATGCCTGGCTCTGATATTTCCTGTGAAGAAGCTGAGGCACTATCTGCTTGCTCATCGGGTTATGCTGATTTCCAAGGTCGACCCGCTCAAACACTTGATGACCAGAGCGAGCCTAGCCGGCAGAATGGCAAGATGGGCTGTTATGCTACTTGAGTTTGACATAGTTTATACTCCTCAGAAAGCAGTAAAAGGGCAAGCTCTTGTAGACTTTTTCGCTTCTCATCCCATACCAGAAGGGTCGCCGCTAAATTGTGAGTTACCCGACGAACAAGTGCTGCACCTCGAGGAAGATGATCCATGTTGGGAGCTCTACTTCGATGGGGCCTCATCAATAAGGAGCTCCGGCAGATCAAGCGTCCCGGAGGTAAAATCGGGGATAGGATTGGTGTTCATCACGCCATCAATGGGAACCCTACGACGTTCTTTTGCTCTCACCGAGCCTCGCACAAACAATGAGGCCGAGTATGAAGCTCTGATAGCTGGTTTGGAGCTCGCCATAGGAATGGAAATCCTTCGGCTATGGGTTTACGGTGACTCCCAGCTTGTCGTCAACCAAGTAAGCGACGACTATAAGATATACAAACCTGATTTAGTTAGATACAGAAGCCGGGTGGTGGAGCTCATAAAACGGTTCACTCACATTGAACTAACGATAGTCTCTAGAGCGTTGAACGGAAAGGCTGACGTACTCACTCGCTTAGCCAAGGAGCTGGCTGATCCTGACATGGACGAAATTCTGATCACAGTCAAGAGCCGGCAAATTCTACCCCCTGTCTCTCTACGAGAAGAGGAAAGCGCGGAACAGAAGAGCAGTCCCGCCGAAGGAGCTTCGATCGTTCAAGACGAGCCCGATTGGAGAGAACCCTTCATAGAGTACTTCCGATACGACAAGCTGCCCGAAGGAAGGTCTGCGAGGGTTCAGCTGAAGAAGAGAGCTCTCTGATACGTGTTTGTAAATGACATGCTATACCGCAAGTCATATGACCAACTCAGGCTCAGGTGCCTGTCATCGGCCGAAGCCCAAAAAGTCATGAAAGAAGTTCACTCAGGCGTTTGCGGTGCTCACCAATCTGGCCCCAAGATGCGACTGCAAATTAAACGGCTTGGGTATTACTGGCCCACCATGATACGGGATTGCGGAGAGCATGCAAAGAAATGTTATATCTGCCAAATTCACGGTGATTTCATTCACAAGTATCCCAATCCATTGCATCCTACGGTGGCGTCGTGGCCCTTCGAAGTCTGGGGAACCGACATAGTTTGCCCAATTGATCCTCCGTCATCCAAAGGCCACCGGTTCATACTGGCCGCAACTGATTACTTCTCCAGATGGGCTGAAGTTGTCCCTCTAAAAGAAGTCAAGACAGAAGATATTCTGACTTTCTTCCAGCATAATATTCTATACCGCTTCGGTACACCAAGAAGAATCATTTCTGACAACGGGCCTTCTTTTAAGAGCTTCAAAGTCTCAAGATTCGCTACTCAACACAAGATAGACTGGAGATATTCCTCCATCTATAATCCAAGAGCCAATGGGCTAGCCGAAGCCTTCAATAAGACTCTATGCAAGCTCCTGAGGAAAAATGCTTCAGCTAATAAGAGAGACTGGAATCTCAAGCTTCATAAGGCATTGTGGGCATATCGTACCACGCACTGTACTCCAACTCAGTCCACTCCATACTCATTGCTCTTCGGAGTGGAGGCGGTCCTCCCCCTCGAGGTCGAAGTTCCAAGCTTAAGAATGGTCGTTCAGCACGAGTTGACGGAGGAGGAAAACGTGCTCCTTTGGCTTGAAGAGCTCGACGCCCTCGAAGAAAAGAAGCTCGCGGTGCAGCAAAATTTGGAACTATACCGATCCCAAATGTCACGGGCCTATGACAAGATAACCCATCTCCGCGCTTTTAAGAAAGGAGAATTGGTGTTGGTCCTCAAAAGACCGATCATCCCCAATCGACATGCCAAGGGAAAATTCGAGCCAAACTGGGAAGGACCATACGTCATCGAGAAAGTGTTCGACGGGGGATCCTACCAACTAATAAGTGCCGAGTGAGAAAGGCCCATGCCACCCATCAATGGCCGATATCTCAAGAAATACTACGTGTGAATGCTCCAAGTCGTAGGCGAATTGAGCACACCAGCCCTACGGTCTGGATCATACATCCTGCAAAACCGTATAAAATCCACGGGCGTAAACGACCCCTATCTCTCCCAAATCCTGCCGGTCAGACAACTTTTAAAGTCCCACCAGCGGCAAATAAAGGAAGAAAAAAAATAGAAAAAAGAAAAAAAGGCATGTCCACAAGCAAAACGGGCACGGATGAAAACCCGAAAGGGCTCCGTGAGTAAAAACAGCAGGACTACCGGCGAGTTTGTGAAAACCAGAAAGGGCGCAAACTCGTGAAAAGAGATGAAATACACTCGCAAAGTCCTCTCGGCCTTGTGAGGAGAAAATCCCTGCGTGATATCCTTACGACTCACAAAGGAGCAACACACTTAGGAATACTCACGATTCCTAAGGAGAAAATACACCTGCGAGATCCTCTTGACTCGTAGGGAGAAAATGCTTTTATGAGACCCTTACGGCTCATAAAATTGAAAAGCCTTAGGTGACAGGGACCCAAACCTGTCTCCTAAGCCATCGTTCCCCAACGGGCAACGGCAAATGATGAGTCGCTCCTGGCGTTTCGCTTCAGTGTTAGCGCTGCTGATGCCGACCCAAAAACCAAATTCCAAGTCCTCCCGGGGCAAATGATGAGTTACTCCTGGCATTATTCCAGTGCAGAAATGCCGATGCCAAACAAGATCCAAATTCCAAGTCCCCAAGTGGCGAATGATGAGTCTCTCCTGGTACCATATTTCAGTGCAGCGATGCAGACGCCAACCAAATTCCAACTCCCATACCCCAACGGCGAATGATGAGTCGCTCCTGGTACCCTATTCCAGTGCAGCGATGCAGACGCCAACCAAATTCCAACTCCCATACCCCAATGGCGAATCATGAGTCGCTCCTGGTACCATATTCCAGTGCAGCGATGCAGACGCCAACAAAATCTCGAAATTTTTCCAGCCCTACGGTCTGGATCATACATGCTGCAAAACCGTATACAATCCACGGGCGTAAAACAATCCCAATCTCTCCCAAGTCCTGCCGGTGAGACTAAATTAAAGTCCCACCAGCCCTAAAAAAACACGGTATGTCCACAAGCAAACGAGCACGGATGAAAACCCGAAAGGGCTCCGTGAGTAAAAACAGCAGGACTGCCGGAGAGTTTGTGAAAACCCGAAAGGGCGCAAACTCGTGAAAAGGAGATAAAATGCACTCTGAAAGTCCTCTCGACTTTGAGAGGAGAAAATTCCCGCGTGAGATCCTTACGACTCACAAAGGAGCAACACACTTAGGAGTCCCCAGGACTCCTAAGGAGAAAATACACTTACGAGATCCTTTCGACTCGTAGGGAGAAAATACTTTTATGGGACCCTTACGGCCCATAAAATTGAAAAGCCTTAGGTGGTAGGGATCTAAACCTGCCTCCTAAGCCATCAATTCCCAAATCCTCTCGGGACAAATAATGATTTGCTCCTGGCATTATTCCAGTGCAGCAATGCAGCTGCCAAAAAAAAAAACCAATCCCCAAATTCTCTCAAAGACAAATGATGATTCACTCCTGGTACCATATTCCAGTGTAGCGGTGCTGATGTCAATTCAAATCACATCAAATCAGCAAAACAACCAATGACCTCCCTGGCAGAGTCAAATTCCACCTCGGAAACAAGTCAACTTCATCCCTGACACCGTAAGAAACGGAGCAGGTCAAATCCAGAATCGACCTTCCACGTTGCTAAAAGGGCAGAACCGACCGTCCAAGTCGCAAAAAGGGCAGCATCGACCGTCCATGTCGCTAAAAGGGCTACAACGACCGTCCAAGTCGCAAAAAGGGCAGAACCGACCGTCCAAGTCGCAAAAAGGGCAGCATCGACCGTCCAAGTCGCAAAAAGGGCAGCATCAACCGTCCACGTCGCAAAAAGGGCAGCATCGACCGTCCACGTCGCTAAAAGGGCAGCACCGACCGTCCAAGTCGCAAAAAGGGCAGCACCGACCGTCCACGTCGCTAAAAGGGCAGCACCGACCGTCCAAGTCGCAAAAAGGGCAGAACCGACCGTCCACGTCGCTAAAAGGGCGGCACCGACCGTCCAAGTCGCAAAAAGGGCAGCATCGACCGTCCACGTCGCTAAAAGGGCAGAACCGACCGTCCAAGTCGCAAAAGGGCAGCATCGACCGTCTACGTCGCTAAAAGGGCAGCATCGACCGTCCACGTCGCTAAAAGGGCAGCAACGACCGTCCAAGTCGCAAAATGGGCAGAACCGACCATCCAAGTCGCAAAAAGGGCAGCATCGACCGTCCAAGTCGCAAAAAGGGCAGCATCGACCGTCCAAGTCGTAAAAAGGGCAGCATCGACCGTCCAAGTCGCAAAAAGGGCAGCATCGACCGTCCACGTCGCAAAAAGGGCAGCATCGTCCGTCCACGTCGCTAAAATGGCAACACCGACCGTCCAAGTTGCAAAAAGGGCAGCATCGACCGTCCACGTCGCTAAAAGTGCAGCACCGACCGTCCACATCGCAAAAATGGCAGCATCGACCGTCCAAGTCGCAAAAAGTGCAGCACCGACCGTCCAAGTCGCAAAAAGGGCAGCATCGACCGTCCACGTCGCTAAAAGGGCAGCACCGACCGTCCAAGTCGCAAAAAGGGCAGCACCGACCGTCCACATCGCTAAAAGGGCAGCACCGACCGTCCAAGTCGCAAAAAGGGCAACATCGAGCGTCCAAGTCACTAAAAGGGCAGTATCGATCGTCCAAGTCGCAAAAAGGGCAGCATTGACCGTCCATGTCGTAAAAGGGGCAGCGTAGGATTCCTACAAAGCGGGAACCAGATCACTCCGGGCCAGGGAAACGTCTATCACGGACACTCCGTCTCGGAGACATGTCAAGCAACGACCGTCCATGTCATAAAAAGGGCAGTGCCAGCTTCCCAAAAAGCGGGAACCAAATCAGGTCGCCTCCAAGTAAAAGAAGATCCATCAATTTCATGCACACGACCAACATATGTGGTGTGCATTTATTGATGGGGGGCAATTTGTTGGGGTAAAAATTTACACCCCGGTTGACCAAGTCAAAATCAAAGTCAACCCTAAGCCAAGTGGGCCCATGCCCGGGTCGAGCCCGAACATGAAGCGACCGGCCTTCCCCCATGCCAAGATAAAAATTTTGTAATAAATAATTTTGTTGTATTTTTTTAATTTTATTTTATGGATAAATGTAAGAAAAATAGGCATAAAGCCAAATTTTTGTAAAGCCCATGGCTTATGTGCAAAAAGAAATGGCACATGAGCCATGGGATAGGCAAAATGCCATTTTGTGAAGCCCAAGGGGTTATGTGTAAAGTGTATTGCCTATAAAGGCAAGGATAATGAAAATATCTCACAACTTTTCTCTCTCTAAAAATTTAGATCTGAGATCTTTTCTCCTTCTTCAAGGTTCCAAAACCTTCTTCTTTCTGTTGAATTAAATCCAGAGTTTTACTCTTCATTTTATAAAACTAAATAGTTTTTCACCACAAAACCCATAAAGGGGAATTTGGATCTGTCATTAGATCTTAAAAAGAAGAGATCTTTAAAATCTCACATCTCTTGATCTTCAAGATCCGGCCAAACAAAGGAAGAAGAAGGAGACTCATCTCCAGAAACCCCACTTTGGGGAAGAACTAGGGCTCAAGGGGAGAAGCCCTTCACCAGCTTCAAAACATCCTAGGAGTTTAACTCCATATATATACATATATATATATATATATATATATATATATATATATATATAATAAATATTTCCTTTCTGAAGCATAGCTTCTGGTTCTGGGACTAAAAACCCGCTTTTTCTCGCCGGCGCCCAAGCGCTCAAGCGCCAAGCGCCCACGTGCCGACACGTGGAGTGCTGGCGCTCGAGCGCCATGGCGCAAAGCGCCCACGTGTCGACACGTGGCGCGCTTGCGCTCCAGCGCCCTGCGCTCAAGCGCAAAGCGCCCACGTACCGACATGTGGCGCGCTTGCGCTCAAGCTCCCAGCTCTCAAGCGCAAAGCGCCCACATGCCGACACGTGGCGCGCTTGCGCTCCAGTGCCCAGCGCTCAAGCGCAACGCGCCCACGTGCCGACACGCGGCGCGCTTGCGCTCAAGCGCAAAGCGCCCACATGCCGACACATGGCACGCTTGCGCTCCAGCGTCCTGCGCTCAAGCGCAAAGCACCCACGTGCCGACACGTGGTGCGCTTGCGCTCAAGCGCAAAGCGCCGACGTGCCGACACGTGGCGCGCTTGCGCTCAAGCGCAAAGAGCCCACGTGCCGACACGTGGCGCGCTTGCGTTCAAGCGCCCAACGCTCAAGCGCAAAGCGCCCACGTGCCGACACGTGGCACGCTAGCGCTCTTGCGCTCAAAGCGCTGGCCCCACGCATCCTTTGGATGTCTTTTCCCCCTTTATATATATATACATATGTACACATACACATACTCTGCGTGGCTCCCGATATATCCAAACCCCCCTTCCAAAACAACACACACGTACACTGCACATTGAGTTTGCATGACCAGTTTAACCCGTTAATCTGAGGTTCCCTCGCCCCAAAGGCGAGGGGTAATTAACGACAGTTTAGTCCGCGGCTGCCGAAGATTCGGATCCCCACAATCAATAAACCGCCGCCTACCTTAGACAGGGGGAATCTGTAGCACGCCTGACAAGCGCGCGCGTATTCCCATCTTAATGGGGTGACAAAAAACACCCTACACTACCGAGAAGCTTCCCTGCCAGGTCTATCCCTAGCGGGTAGATTTCTACCCATCTACGCTAAGAATCCAAAAAGCCCTCCTCACGAGGCCACTGAGCAGCTTCCCTGCCCGGTCCATCCGTAGCGGATAGATTCCTACCCATCTACGCTAAGGATCAAAACCCTCTTTACGAGACCACCGAGCAGCTTCCTTGCCTGGTCCATCCCCAGCGGGTAGACTCCTGCCCATCTACGCTAAGGATCCAAAACCCTCCTCACGAGGCCACCGAGCAGCTTTCCTGTCTGGTCCTTCCCTATCGGATAGACTCCTTCCCATCTACGCTACGGATCCAAAGCCCTTCTCACGAGACCATCGAGCAGCTTCCCTTCTCGGCTAATCTCCGAGGGGTAGATTTCTGCCCTACGGAGACATGAGTCTAGAAACCGCATAAAGAGGAATCAGGCCATGCAGGCCTATTCTAACTTAGTTGTTTTACAACTCGTGCTAGATGTGGTCGTCAATCCGATGCTGAGGAAGGGACTAATACTGACCTTCCTACACTTGAATGTCTTTGGATTCATCCTAAATGATCGATCGCCACCTCGACTCCGTGGAGCGGAAGGGCACCGACCTTCCTACATTTGGAAATTACTCAGCTCACACTCGACGCGCGATCGTCATCTAAAAAGTCAGGCATCTAAAAATCACATGGTCATGCAGAGGAAAATAAGCTCAGCTTTATTTATATTCCAGAAATTTTTACAAGGTATTCTGGGCTCCTCAGCCTTACAAAACGCCCGGAGGTTTACAAAACTTAAAAAAGGAAAAGGCAGGAAAGCTCAAGCCGCAGGACCGGGGAGGATCTCGCCCTGCTCGACACCAGCGTCGGGAACCTAAATGGCGACCTCTGGGTCGGTGCTTCCACCGACAGCCTCACCCCTAGCACTTCAACCGGCAGCCTCTCCCCTGGCGGCATTCCCGGCAGTTTCCGCCTGTGGCGTATTCTCGAAGAGGGGGTACTGGATCCGAAGCTCGCCGTCAGCAAACCCAGGCATTAACGTCTTGATGGCGTCGAGATCCTGGTGCCAAACAATGGCCGAGGTGTCGGCGAGGTCAGCATAGAACTGGTCCGACGCCTTATACCTATCCACGGACTTCGAAGCTCGAAGATCGGCAAGCTTCACCGCATCAAGCATCGCCTGGGTGTCCCTCTTGCAGGAATCCCGCGACTTCTTCATCATGGCGTAGAGCTTGCTAGCCTCCTCCAACTTAGCCTGGATGGCCTCGTTGGATTCAATCAGAAGTCGGATTGACTCCTTACACTTGGAGTTCGTCAACTCCTCAGCGACCACCCGGGTTTCGAGGACGGCTATCCTCTCCTTCGCCTGCTGCAGCTCCAGACGCAGATCCTCCTCCCGCGAAGACGATTCGCCCGTCTTCTTTATGGCCGGGGCAATCTCCTCGGACTCCATATTGACGATAAGGGCACAGTGTTGGAGGACCTGAGAAAAGCAGCAAAAGGAGTTAAAAATGTTCAAACTGAGGAAAAATGCTTAACGAAATCCTTAGGAAAAATGGATACCGGCCTGGACCGCCTCCTGAGCAATGGCGACCACTTGGGCCTTTAGGCCCCCCCGAGGAATTTTGCTCCCGGCCAATCGCTCTATGTCCAAAAGCAAGCTATCGGCAACGGAAAGCTCCGAAGGCACCTCAAAACAGACGTTCCCTTCCTTCACGGGGATCTCAGAGGGTGGCGAGCGAGAGACTGTCCTTTTGCGCCTCTTGAGGGGGACATCGGTGAGGTCGGTCTCATCCTTCGCCCCCTCGCCCCGGGCTCTGGTCCCCGTGCATGCTTCTGGCTCTCCCCGCGGCTGACTTCCGGGGCTCAGGGCGCAGCGGAAGGCTTCGCCGGTGCAGTTGGTTTTGGGGCCGAGCTCGAACCGAAAAGGGACGAGCTAGCGCCCTCGGTCTTCTTTCCTGTCTTCACGACCATGGCAGCTAAGAATTTGGATCGGTCCATTTGCTCAGCAGAAAGGAGAATATACAAAGAGAGTTAGTGACGCTGAAAAGGGCAAAGAAAATTCATCAAAATCTAAATAGATCGTTTACGACAGACCTAACTTACCCAGAAAGTGCGCAGGGCTGAGCCCAGCCCAGCTCAGGGCCTGCTCAGAAAGAAAAATGTCGGCCCGCTGGATCGGCTCCCATAAGAACACCATCCTTGCTTCGGGTGAGGATGACCGTTTTGCCCTCGGGCAGTCGGCCCTGTGCCACTGTGTAGGCAAGAGCCAATTCTCGCCCTCGGGCGACCCGATGAAAATGAACTTCTCCTTCCATTCATGGATGCAAGAGGGTACGGTTACTACGCTCGACCCGGCCATCCCGCCTATTCCTATATAAAAAAAATAATGAACAAAAAGCGGTGGAAGAAATTTCCCAAATGGAGCATCACGTGCCCGCACGTGATGCGCCTTAGGGGCAAAGATTATAGGCATTGCGCTCAACAAATAAGGCTGAAATTGAGCCTCACGTGCAGGCGCGTGAGTATCTATATACAAAGTTTATAGGCGCCTTCCCAAAATAAATAACAGGCTAGAAAAGCTCACGTGCCAACACGTGATGCTTTTCTCTGGGACTGCTGCATATAAGCAAACCGGTCTAATGCTATGGGTCGCGTGCTATACGTGAGGGTTCCTAATGCCTTCTGAACCGATAGAATTAAATTCTAAATAAGAGGGATCAAAACCCTATTTGGGAAATATTTCCTTGAATCTTTCTAAACAAGAAAGATTACACTCTATAAAGCAAAGCACCGTTGGATTAAAGATCCAATGATGATTAAAAATCACCAAGCCATAGAATAAGCTCTATATGGGAAAATATTTCTCCAAACTTTCTAAACAAGAAAGATTACGCTCTGTAAAGCAGAGCACCGTTGGATTAAAGATCCAATGGTGATTAAAAATCACCAATCCACAGAATGAACTCTGTATGGGAAAATATTTCCCCAATTTTTCTAAACAATAAAGATTATGCTCTGTAAAACAGAGCACCGTTGGATTAAAGATCCAATGGTGATTAAAAATCACCAAGCTACAGAATAAGCTATGTATGGGAAAATATTTCCCCAATTTTTTTAAACAAGAAAGATTATGCTCTGTAAAACAAAGCACCGTTGGATTAAAGATCCAATGATGATTAAAGATCACCAAGCTACAGAATAAGCTCTGTATAGGAAAATATTTTCCCAATCTTGTTAAAAACAAGAAAAATATTTTCTGTAAAACAGAAGTCCCTGGATCAAAAAATCCAACGGCGGATAAAATCCTCGAATCAATTAAAAAATCTCTCAATGAGAGATTTCCTTAACTAAATCAACAAACTTGCCTCTACTATATAAAGGACTTGAGTCTGAAAAGAGAAGAGGAGGAGACTCCCCATAAGGTTTGAGAAAACAAAGAAGAAGAGGAGTTCTCTTTGAAGAAAAAAGAAACCCTAGGTGAGAGAAAAGACCTAGAGATCATTTTATCTCCTCTTACAAGAGTTTAACTCTTCCAAAAATCTGAGGAATTAAATTCCTCTGGTTGAGGTCTGCAGAAGCAGATCTCCCCACAAGTTGAGAGAACTTAATTCTCATCGGGGAGATTCTGTTATGCAGTCCCAAACTTAGAGGAAAGAATTAGGTTTGAAGAATTTAATTCTCCCAAAGACATAGGAATTTAATTCCTCTGATAAAACCAGGGTTTAACCCTGCATAAGAATTTAATTCTTATAAAACAAAGGAATTGAAATTCTCAAGACTTAGATCAAGAGCTCAATGCATATTAGCGTTCAACGCTATAACGACCGTTCACGTGTTCCCACGTGAGCACCTCTGAGGACCAAAAAGGAATGACTGAGATCGAGTCGCGTGACCCCACATGACCCCTAATAGTGCTTAGCACCTAGAAAAGAATAGGAAGATAAATCCAAGGGAGGCAGTGCCCAACTTGGGACGCCTCACGTGTCCACACGTGATGGACACAAGATTTAAGTGTTTAACACTTACATACAGATGAGGATTTGGACCCAAGTATATAGCGCCAATTCTCGGGCGTCTCGCGTGTCACACGTGATCTCCCCAGAGTTTCAGTGTTTAAGCACTGCTTTAGAGCATCACGTGGGAGCACGTGAGCGCCAAGCAAATGTTAGTTTTAACACTATGAGAAGTCGACCTTAGCCTAAACATAACCAAGTCTTCCGAGGTCAAAACCATTTTTCAACTGAGTCTACCTATGCTCATGCCTCCCCAAATCGATCTTAGTTCCAAGTGATCCCCTGACAGATGGTATCTAAAATGGTGTTCATTCAACCATGATCTTTCCCTTTAATCTGGAGTTCGGTTCAAGGGCACATCTCTCCACACCTCTGATGCATGTCGTTGTAATTCTTCAACGATGTCAGAGAGGTGGAGGGTCCCGACAACCAACAGCTCTTGGATACACTCTCAAACCCATGAGCATACCCCAATGGACCATAATGTCCTTAAACTAGCTATGTACCGTAATGTCCTTAAACTAGCTGTGGACCGCAACGTCCTTAAACTAAACCCTCATACCAAAAATGGTGATCTATGGACTGTAACGTCCTTAAACTAAAGCAATAGAGCCCAAATGCTCTTTTGTTGGGTCTGAATGATCCCAAAATCATGTTGAGTAGATCTTAGCCTAAAATTAGACTAATGTATCCTCAACAAATATTTAAGTTGAACTTAGTCTCAAGCGAGATTAACTTTCCTTAAATCAACCCAAACCCAAATCTAAGACTATACAGATTTGGACTAATCCATGCCCTACAGGCGACAATACAAATTAGTCTTCGTATACAATCCACGGGCAACCAAAAATAAAACACACACACACGACACGAAGTGACCTTCTGGAGCAGGAGAAAGTGGTTATCGCTATGCGGTAACGTAATTAACTGCAGGGGCTTGCGCCTGTAGGGAAGAGCGTCCCCACAATCAAAAACCCCTCACAACGAGGGGGAATCTGACGAAGTCTGCTACAACGGCCGCATCTGTCCAGACCTCCGATACACGGTGCCATAAATCAACTTGGCATCTTCAGAGAGGTGGACGGATAAAACCAAATAGCATCTGCCCCCAAATTCAGGCAAGATGACCTACGCGGTTTCGTCTCTGTTTTCGGCGGTAAACAGATTCTGGCACGCCCGGTGGGACATTTTCCTCTTTTCACTCCACACTTCCTGTGTCTTATTTTTCCGCGATCAAATAATCGCGGTATATATGTTTATGGTTGCCCTTGGGTGATGGGATACTGAAGCCGGTGGTCTCGTCTCTATGAAGAATGGCGTTTGCTTCTACCCTAGCAACTCAGGCTCTGTCATATCCGGTGGAGTCAAGTATGGGCCACATGCAGCCTTAAATCTCTGCAATCCGGCTCTTCAAGAAATCAACAGGCTTCTCTTTGGGTCGATACTCCCACCTCCCACCTTCGGTGCCTCAACGCCAATGGAGGAAGCCCAGAGGAAGTCTGTTTTCCACAGGCTAGTTCCCCAAGCTGCAGCTTTGCCGACAGAATCAGTCCTCAAACAACTGGCACCTACCAAGGACCAAGGTCGACGCAGGGGGCAGAATATTCAAGCTCTCAAAAGAAACGGGGGGCAGGCTCGGCAAAATCCTGAAGCTGATTAAATCCCGGCCGTAAGAAATAGTCGACGTCGATATCGGTATCATACAAAATGAGCTGGGGACAGTTCTCCGTATGGTCCTGTTTCAACCCCAGTGGTGAGTGTTGTTGTTCCAACTGGGAACAGCTTCAAACCGTTGCAAGGGGTCAGACAAAATTCTCCTACCGCAATATTAAAGAAATCTTCGCATCCCATGGAGATCCCATGAGAGCCGAAATTAGTTCGCTCCCTAAAACAACTTTCCTCGTCTATATATAAGGTGGGAAAGCAGGTGAAGGTCTCTGTCGTCAACCGCGGCTCTTCCTCTAAACGTCAGCCAAATTCTGACAAATCCCCTTTCAAATACAAGTGGACTCATCCCAAGACGAATCCTTATACATCGGTTCCTCCCAAAAACCAAAGCGGCTTCTCACAAAAAAAAGAGGCCTATTAAAGCTCGAGTGTCCGGAGCAAACTTCAAACACCCCAAACCTGGGGGAATGGTAGTTCACATAGTCTATGTGGTGAATTCCAAATACGAAGTTCGAACTTCTACTAGTCACCGACCTCAAACTCGGTCCCTGAAAAAAGTTCAACTGCAACGTGAAAAGTTGCAGGAGATGCTCGCTCAGGCGGCAGCAAACACTAATCCATCGCCTAAGGAAAATCCTGAGGACGCACCCGAAGAAAGAGTAGAGAAGGAGTCGGATATTGATTTCCTAAAGCGTACTCTAAAAAAAGAGATGAAGAAGCGGCAGAAATGTCCACTAAAATGAACCAGATGGCCCTTCTGATTCAGAATATAGCTAGAATAATGGTTCAATTGGAACCACTGGCAGATGAACCGCCGGTAGTCGGTCTTAAAGATAAGGATGATATTTCAAATCCTCTGCAAACCTCATCAACGGCCGAAGAGGAAATGATTCCAAAAGCAAAGCTGAACGAATATGTCTCTCAGCAAATCAAAACTCACTATGCCAGTGAAGCATCAAATAGGCCAATCAAGATTGGTCGACCTTATCCGGCGTGCTACGATCAAATACAGTACCCGCCAGAATATATATTCCGACTCCACATGTACAAAGGAACTGGGAATCCTCGCCAGCGCACAGCTAATTTAAATCCATATGCGGAACTACTGGATGAAATGACATACTACTCCTCTGGCAGTTCGTCAGCGGTCTGTCGGGCATCACCTTCGTATAGTATGCGGAACTCCCAAATGATTTCATGAAGAGCTTCAACGAAATGGATATGCTCTTCTGTCAGAGATTCGCTAATGAGAACGAACATACTACCGTGACGGCGCTGGTCAACGAAAAGGTTAGACCGAATGAGACTTGGGTTCAATATGTTACCCGATGGCGAAATCTCTGGTCAAATGCGAGCAACGCATCGATGAAGTTGTAGCCATGGGAATGCTCATAGACACACTTGACCCAAATTCAAAGGCGTTCCTGACCTTCCAATAACTCATGGATAAAATGGCTCGATTGGATCAAATGGGTCAAGACTCTTTCTCATCCGATGATGACGAGTGATGGCGTTTGTCGCCTACGCTCAACAAAAATAAGCGGCTCTGAAGCAACCTGTCGCCAAAATAGCGACGGCGTGGGTACTCGTTCCCCCGACATATACACAGAGGGCATATTTCTCACTGGCGGAAGAATCTCTATATAGAATGGTCATTTCTTCTCAAAGGACAGGAAGGATATTAAGGGGCTTACAAACAGGTCCTACAATCTAGTGGAATACCCCGCTAAAAAAAACGTTACGTCCACAAGCAAAATGGGCATGGATGAAAACCCGAAAGGGTGCCGTAAGTAAAAACAGCAGGACTGCAGCGAGCTTGTGAAAACCCGGAAGGACGTGATCTCGCTAGAAAAAACAAAGAAAAACGGTACGTCCGCAAGAAAGATGGGCACGGATGAAAACCCGAAAGGGCGCCGTGAGTAAAAACAGCAGGACTGTCGGCGAGCTTGTGAAAACCTGGAAGAGCGCGACCTCGTTAAAATAAATATACTTACGAGATCCTCACGACTCGTGAGGGGAATCCCCCCTGTGAGACCCACAAGGCTCATAAGATTCAAAAGCCTTAAGTTACAGGGATCTAGACCTGTTCTTAAACCGTCATATCTCTCAAATTTCCCTATAGGCGGTCCACATTGACCCTTGTATACAATCCAGGGGCACGAGTAAATATTTCTTTGCCAAGTTCTACAAATGGCAAGAAGTATCCCTATATGGCGAATAACACTTGTAGGTCCTCTCAAGTTATAAGGAGAAAACACTCTTGGAAGATCCTTACGACTTACAAGAGAAGACATCACTTAGGAATCCCTATGATTCTTAAGGAGAAAATGCGCCCACGAGATCCTCACGAATCGTAGGGAGAAAACCCTTTATGAGACCCTTACGGCTCATAAAGTCAAAATTCTTAGCCGACAGGATCCTAACCTTGTCTACTAAGCCACCTTTGTCCAAATAGACAGGGGCAAATGATGATTCTCTCCTGGCACTATCCCAGTTGTAGCGATACCGATGCCTAAACAGGTATCAAACTCCAAGTCAATCTCTCCGGCAAGTGTCGTCCCTACAATCATCTAATGAAGAAGGGGACCCCGTTCGTTTAGGATCGCAAATGCCAAAGCGCACTGGACGAAATCAAGCAATATCTGCAGAACCCGCCGGTACTGACCGCTCCGGTCAAGAGAAAGCCCCTCATCTTGTACACAACAGCCCTTGAAGGTTCGTTAGGCGCGCTATGAGCACAGGAGAACGATCAGGGAAAGGAGAGAGCTCTCTACTATTTGAGTCGAGTTCTCCTGGGGGCAGAAAATAACTACTCCCCCATCGAAAAGCATTGCCTGGCACTGATCTTCGCGGTAACGAAGCTTCGACATTATGCATTGGCACATGAGGTCCATCTCATATCAAAGGTGGATCCTCTCAAGTATTTGATGTCAAGAGCTATGCTAACAGGAAGCTTGCTAAATGGGCCCTCCTCTTAATGGAGTTCTCGATAGTATATCGACCCCTCAAGGCAATAAAAGGCCAGGCCATCGCCGACTTTCTCGCTGAACATCTGATCCCTGCCGACTCTCCCTTGAATTGCGAGTTACCGGACGAACACGCGTTTGACGCAATTGACAGGGAGAAAGAAGGGAATGATACCCGATGGGAACTCTACTTTGATGGAGCGTCCTCCTTGAAGAAGCGAAAGGAAAGCACCCCCATGATTAAAGCCGGGGTGGGCCTTATCTTTGTGACTCTACAAGGAGGGATAATGCGTTTTTCCCTTTCTTTAGCAGAGCCGAGAACAAACATTGAGGCTGAGTATGAAGCTTTGATAGCAGGTCTTGAGATTGCTGTCGACATGGGCATCGAAAGCCTCCTCATATATGGAGACTCTCAACTGGTCGTTAGCCAAGTAAATGGCGACTACCAGATATGCAAACCGGAACTGATCAGATATGGCGAGAGAGTACAGCAATTGCTGACGCAAATCCCCTCTTACACCGTGAAAAGCATACCGCGTGCGGAAAATAGTAAGGCGGATGCGTTAGCCAAGCTCGCTAAAGAACTGACCAACGAAAACCTCAATGACGTAAGGATCATTGTGCAAAACCGCCGGATTCTCTCACCAGCAGAAATATCTCCGAAGACGTCTAAAGGAGAGGAAGCAACCGAACAAGAGACCTTTCAATTGGAGGATGAAGAAAAGACGAAGGATTAGAGAGAAGTCTTCATAGACTACTTCAAATCCCATCGAACGCCCGAAGACGCGTCATCAAGACATCAGCTCAGGAAGCGAGCTCTGTCTTTCGCCTTCGTCAATGATACTCTATATAAGAGATCGTTCGATTGCCTGTGGCTAAGGTTTCTGGGACCAGAAGAAGCAAAAAGGGTCGTTCAAGAAATTCATGACGGACTCTGCGGTTCCCATCAAGCTGGGCCAAAGATGAAGCTGAAGATCAAAAGAATGGGTTACTATTGGCCCACGATGATTCATGACTGTCTCAAATATGCAAAGCGGTGTCACTCATGCCAAATTCAGCGCCGGATAATCTCTGACAATGAGGGTAAATTATGGTGGAAGTATCGGCCTTAGGGGGTCCCCTCCTATTTATATACCCCCAAAGAAGAACATCCAATGATCCAGACTGATTCTCGCCAAAACGAAACGCCGCGCCCAATGACCGACGGGGCGCCACATGGAGACAGCCATTGGGGACGTCCCTTCGGTTGCAGGTGGCAGCGACAGCCTGTCGCTTCGGCCAATCCACGTCGGACACGTGGCCTGCAGCCCAACAGACGTACGAGCGAAGCGGCACGCCCCCTCTAAAAGCGCAATCATTTCACTGATCCGCTGACGTCTTCGGGGATACGCGCGAAGATTCAGGCGAACGACGAGGCGACACGTGGGCCCAAGGATCGAAACGACGTAACCGCCAAACGCCAGGCCGTTCCCGAACGATCCGCATTACGATTCCATAGCGCCAAATTGAGCAGAAGAAAGACCGAGCAAACCACTCTCGACCCAACCCTTGGATAGGTCGGACCGAGAGTGGGGGGATAATGATGATGCTCACAAGTGGTGTCCCCCCAGATTATGACACGTGGCGGATGACGTGTCCCGGATTCGACGGGGGGTGGAATAAGTGAGCCGCATCGGGGACATTCCCCGGGGCCCTTTCTCGAGGGAGTTCCCCGACATTCGGGAGACCCTTCTGAAAGACATTCCACCTTCGTCTAAGAGACTACCAACAACTCGTCTCCGATCTTCGTCAGTCTCCTCGCTCCGAGCCTTTTCTCGTGCCGAGCTTTCTCGGCCTCCCGCTCGTCTTCGAGCTCTAAGCACGTCGAGTTTCCTCGGCCTCCTGCTCGTCTCCGAGCCCCTAATGTGCCGAGCTTCCTCGACCTCCCTCAATCAACCGAGATTGCGGAGCCCTAGCGCCTCCGCAACGGCTCCGCGTACTTCGCCAAAGCGAGATAACCGCCGCCCCATGTCCCGCGTCCCACGCTGGTACGTCCCCTCCATTAATGAGCGTATCCCGTCATTAATGAAGGGATCCCGTCGTTCACGCACGGGTATCGTCAGGGGCGCCGAAGGCGAAGATCTCGCGCCTGCTCGCTCCATGCGACCACTATAAAACCCTTCTCCCAGACGACTCAGGTAAGACAACTTGCACCCAATTGGCCGCTACTCTGCTCAAATTTCTTGGCTAACTTGATCGTCGGAGGGTCTTACGGTGGTCACCCACCCCGGGACTTCTTTGCAGGTAGCTCGGTTTCCACCTCAAACTCAACCCATTGAGATCCACACACTCAAGGATGCAACCTCTGAATCCAATCTCAACCATCCAGCAACGCTCGCGACAGATCGACGGAGGACGGCATCTGAAGGAGATCAAGGGCTCCATCAGTTATCCACGCTCTCGAAGGCAGATATTCCACCGAGCGGGATAGATTTCGCGGCCTCTGGCAGACAACCGACGGGTTGATACACCAATGGAAGGACCATCGCCGACATTGTTGGTTTGCACTTTTATCTTTTTCTCGATTTTTATTTATTTATTTCATATTGGAAAATAAATTATTTTTATTATGAAGGAAATTACATTTATTTGTAAACAAGCCTTGATTTTATTTTAGTAATTGAATCTATCTGATGACTAGGATCGAACAAGGGTTAATTGCACAAAATCCACCTGTAGTTTACCCCTGATAGTGCTTATACCCCCTTGAGTGATTTATTAGCGCAAAACACTCCCTCTATTCATCAACCAAAACCATTGGAAACGTTCAAATTCAACAGTAAGCAACACAAACAAGTTCTAGAGTTAAAATTTGATACTCATTTTGAGCTGTTTAGAGCTGAATTTGAGTGTTTTTAAGGGTCTTGAAGAGAGAAAAAAGAAAAGGACAACATGTTCAATGTAATCCGGACATTTCCAAATGAAATATTACGTCAACTTTGAGGAAATCTCAGGTATTGCATTAGTCATATACCAGTACAAATAAACTAAGTCGGCTATATATCATAAAAAGGTAAGATGAATGCAAAATACAATTATTTATGATTGATTCAAAAATTTATTTCCTCTGTGTAGGAGAAATGTTAGGGCAGAGAAGCTATGCACAACCGTTTCTATCCCCAAACACGAAAGGAACAATCATACTTCAAGGAGTGAATTACGCATCTGGAGGTGGAGGAATAATGAATAGCACCGGCAGAATATTTGCATGCTTCTCTTACCTTAAATTAACCAAGTCCATAGCTGAGTTCTTAATAAATCATTTCAATCGTAATCACCAGTTATATATCACTTTTGAACATTTGGCTTAATCTTTCTTTTCCCCTTTTATTTGTAGATATGCTGAAGTTAAGGGATGTGCAGGTAGATTTCTGAATATATATGAATTAATGCAAAAGATAATATCTTTGCTTTTATCATCGTAAAGGAAACCCCCTTCAAACGAGTTTGTGAATTTGAGGTTGTCGAAAAACTATCCTGTAGCTTACGGCAAAAAGAAATGAAGATTCTTTCTTTTAATTTCAACTTGTGCATGCGCATCGTTTCTTATTTAAAATTCAACCCGTTCTATATAACAAATTTGAATTTTTAATTATAAAAGGATTAAAAGTTACAAAAGTAAATTTCAAAATTTTGTTGCATGCCATTTAGTTCCCGAAACTTGAATGATATTTTAATTTCTAGAACTATAAATCTATAAAATTCACTTTTTTTTTTGCATTTAAATGAATGTTATTTTCCTGTTATTGCAGGTTAATAGGCTTGGAATGGACATTCAAGTTGATTACTTCAACATAACAAGGCAACGAATAGATGGATTATTGGGCAAAGCCGAAGCTAGAGAATTTATAATGAAGAGGTCCATTTTCTCAGTCACCATTGGATCGAATGATTTTCTTAACAATTATCTCCTTCCGCTTATTTCTACTGGAGAAAGAATATCTCAAACTCCCGGTGGCTTCGCCGACCAGATGATCACCACCCTAAGGGGCCAACTTAATGTAATTTTTCCTAACTTTCTTCTTTTCTAATTTCCAATCATTTTAAATTTTTCTCCTACTCAATTTTTTTAATTGTTCATATGCTATCCATCATTTACAAATCTGATTCATGTAGACTTGATTTCTTCATGTATGCCTTCAAATTTCCTCAACCCTCATTATAGTTTCGGAGTTGTGGTGCAGGGAAGAGACACATTTACAAATTAAATGATGATCTAGTGACTCTTTATCTTTACATTTATTAGCATACTTTTAATGTCTTTCTGTTGCAGAGGCTTTATTCTCTTCGATGCGCGAAAATTTGTGGTGGGAAACGTGGGGCCAATCGGTTGCATCCCGTATCAGAAGACGATCAATCAGCTCAACGGGAACGAATGTGTCGGCTTACCAAATAAACTAGCACAACAATATAATGGGAAGTTGAGAGACCTGCTCATAGAGATGAATGAAAACCTCCCTGGTTCTTGCAAATGTTTATGATTTGGTTATGGAGCTCATTGCTAATTACCGACAACATGGTAAGTGATGGAGGTCCTTTTCAGATCTCATTCAGATGTTGTCTTCCGTCGATCTCCCGGTGGATTCTGGAGGGGATCCCTGTTGTGTGTGGGTCTCAATGGGTTTTGAGAAGATTTGATAATTAGAGGAATTGGATGCCAAGTGCCTGCAAAGAAGTCCCGGGATGGTTTGACGCTACCGAGGACCCTCCGACGATCAAGTCAGTATTAGATCCGAGCAGCGTAATGGCTAAATGAGTAAAAAATGGCTTACTTGACCCCTCTGTGATGGGGGTTTATATAGCGGTGATGGCACGTAGCAGCAGGCGCGAGAATCTCGCCAGCAGTTACGCTCCCGACGTCACGCCCGCGTAGAGAGCGGATCACCCATTAATGGGGATCGCGGAGGCGTGGAACATGGGATGCTGCTGACGGAGAACCCGCGCATGGCGAGATTCGCGGAGCGGCGGTTACGCCTGTGAGCGGTGGAGCTTGTCGGAGGACCGAGGAAGATGGTCTCGGCCGGGGAGTCGGGGACGAGCGAGAAGGCCGAGAAGTCTTCTTGTGGCGGCTCGGGGCGAGCTGAGGGGCCGAGGAGGCCATTCTGCGGGGAGCCCCGAGTAGGCTAGCTCGTGATTGCAGGTCAGGTATAGGGGAGACCTGGTCGGCTTCGGTAAGCCCTTTCTTGCGAGTTATGGGACATGCCATCCGCCACGTGTCCTGATCCCAGGCGTCGCCAATATCAAGCATCATCAGTAAGTATATATTGTTCTCTCTTGCTCGTTATTAGTTTTAAAATTTACTTTGAATCTTTAATATTAAGAAAATTACATAATTTACTATGAAGAAAGGAATAAAAACACACAAGCGGTGAGAGTAGATGCTATTTGGTTTTTTACATTGATGAGTTCAGTAACAAGTTCTAAGGCCTAGAAGATTAATATATACTATTATACAAGATGAGTAGTAAGACTAAGTTACAGAAAACTACCTCCAACTTCCAGCAAATTTAGCAATAGCTTCCATGGACTGAATTTAATGAAACTATAGAACCTTCAAATTGGCAGAATAAACAACCAAATTTTTCTCGAAAAGTTTTTGAAAAAAGAATAAACAGCAGAAATTTTGCATAACCAACCTGTACAGTAATTAACTTGACAAAATTTAGCTATTCATTACTTTTGTTTGATTTATAAAAAAGAATCTCGCCTAAGTACCTTAAAACTTACTGTATGGCTCTCAAATGATGTTTTCCCGATATGCAAAATAGTATTAAAATTGTTCTTTCAGAAAACAAACATGATTTTATATTACTCAAGGAATTTAACTGAAAAACTTATCTAAGATTTAGACATAGGTAGCTTATATTGGTTTAATTCCGTAAATGGTTATTAATTTGTTATATGAAATATTAGTAATAGTTGGAGGTGTATTCCTGTAATTTTATCTATCTTTAATTATAATATATGTAGATATTGATCAATTACCTCTTCTATCCGATATGTGCATTTATGGTTTCATGATGCATTGGCATGCAAACTTTTCCATTTTGACGTTAACTTGTGCGTATTTGATAAGGAAATTTGTTTGATTTTGCGCAAAAAGCACCATGAATTTAGTTCATAAGGATACTAATTAAGTTCTTACAACTCCAAAATCTTGCAGGATTTAAAACATCAAGTGCTGCTTGTTGTGGCAATGGAGGAAGATTTGCAGGTATTATCCCATGCGGGCCTGTTTCTAGCCTTTGCAACGATCTATCAAAATATGTATTTTGGGATCCTTACCATCCAAGTGAGGCTGCGAATTTGATTATTGCGAAGCATTTGGTTGATGGAGAAACCAAGTACATTTCGCCCATAAATCTTCGGCAACTTAAAGATCTCTAAATCTTTTTTCATGTTAGGACATTCTACTAATTTCATGTTGATATATAGAAAATGTACATGTAAAATGCAAAGAAATCAACATATTGAATTAATTGAATTTATGAGTTTCTATATATTACATGTCTGTATGTAAAGATGCCCTTCAAGGATAATAATGATTTGTAATATTTTCCTTTGATAATGAATTTAGGTGCATTAGCACAATTTCTTTTTAAAAACAAAAAAAAATTCACTTTGACACAGAAACAAGGGTACAGTGAAAATCGTTACAACAATTTTTTCCCCACTTATTAAGATCAATCTTTGAGCCATCAACAATTATGGATCAATGAATCATTCAGTGCTATCCTCTTCATTAATCTTCTTAGTTGTCATGGCTTCAGATTCGGTTAATTTTTCAACGGATTCTGTTAATTCTTCAAAGAAGATCGTTTCTTCCAACTCTGCTGAATCCTTGGTGCTTGGTTCCCCTGCATGACATTCCCATGATCATATTGTTTAGAATTCTGATTCTAGTAAATTAAAATCAATATATCTGCAATTAAGCTGAATTGGAGTTGTTCTTATTTCTTCTTGCAAAATATTTTATCACCGCTCATAAAATTGTGGCACGCTATTATCATAAATATATATTTTTTTCTTGTTGGAAAGAAATTCAATAAAAAACATACATTTTTTTGATTTTTATCAACTTTAATATATCTTAAGCTCTTTATAAAATATTATCAATATATAATAGAAAATTTAAAAACCAGAAAAAAGTACATTTCCTAAAGAATGGATGTAGATTTTTTTTCTTCCCTTTTTTACTCGTTTTTAGGGATACATATTTTATTTTTCTGAAAATGCTTTCCATATATTTCTTATCATATTTTGTAATTTGTCTAATTTCATATTCTTACTAAAAAAGTTTTTTGACTAGGGTCGAACGGACACTATCCAGTTTTCTAGAAAAAACAAGTTAAAGAAAAAATAAATTAATTATAAGGATATTTACCCTCTGCTTTCTTCACCTCCACGATCTCTTCTCCGTTTTCCACTTCTCCCACAGAAACATCATTTTCCGTCTCTACCACTTCCCCTTCAACTGCTACAATCGCCTCTGCTACCACGAACCCTGCCCCGTCAGAGTCTGGTAAATTATTAATAGATGTCCCAATAACTCCTTCAACCATCTCCTCATCCTTCCTCGACAAAAAATATCGACCGGGAGAATCCGCAGCAAAAAACATTCCTTCCTCCCCGTCATTTGCATTCACTTGCACGTCCTCGACTTCTGTAGTTTTGGTCACACCTACAGTTTCTACAGCCTTACCAGGTAAAACCTGTTCAGTGACCGCTTCGGTTGTTTCTTTCTTTGAGACATTTGATTGCCTTTTCGGGAGATTACTGGTGCTCATCGTGTTCCCGGTGGCCACTTGAGACTCTTTTGATGGGTTGCAACCCATGTGTATGTTTGTTTGTGTGTGTGTGTGTGTGTGTGTGTGTGAGAGAGAGAGAGAGAGAGAGTGAGAGAGAGATGTTGATTGAAGAGTAAGGTAATTAGAAGAAGGGGGTTGGTTTTATAGAGTTGGAAACGGCTGAAATTAGAAAAGGTTAGTTATTACAGTTATGTATGCTGTTTGAAATTGAGTTGGCGCCAACCTCTAACGGAACTTGTTTTGGAGTGCATATGGACCCGCTAAGAGATTTTGGTTCTGTACTTTCTATTGTGGGTATGAAATGGTTTAATGCAGTTGTGATGCTATATTGGGGCTAATTGTGGACCCAACTGATCTCAAACTAAATTTGGAAGGATGCTAATTTGGTGCTATTATAAGTTTATCAATGTGGTTTTCCTTGGTTAGCAAAACACCATACAATAATTTTTTAAGCTTTTGTGTAAAAGATACGGGAACGTAATATAAAGCCAACCAGTCCAATGGTAGGAAAACTAGCAAGGCTGGTGCAATGCGCTGGTACAAAATCCAAAGTCAACAAAAATCATGTTTAAAAGTTTATTGTTATATGATTTGTAAATTGTAATATCTCATATTTATTAAATCCATATATAAAGTATATGAAAGATTAACTTTGCAAATACTTTGTTATTTTTGCAGCTTTTAAATATTTTCCTTGCTATTAAACCCGCTAAATTTTTAAAAATCTTAGAAACAATTTCTTTGGTTTTTCAATATTTTGATTGTTATAGCACACGAGAAAAAAAATGTATAAAAATCCCAAAATTCTTTGTTTTTTTCCCCTCAAATTTTCAACATTTTGCACACTATAGCATACGAATATAGTGATATTTTAAAAATGTTAAATTTTTTGTTTTTTCCTCAGTTTTTCAACTTTTTTGCTTGTTATATATGGCACAAAAATGTCATGAAATTTTCAAAAATAAAATATTTTTTTTTGTTTTATTCGTTTTTTTAATATTATCCATGCTGCAACACAAAAGAAACATAAAATTTAGCCTTTTAATGTTAGCTTGTGCATATCCTCGGTATTTGATAAGGAAATTTGTTTGGTTTCAAGCAAAAGTGCTTAAAACTCTAAAATCTTGCAGGATTTAAAACAGCAAGTGCTGCTTCTTGTGGCAATGGAGGAAGATTTGCAGGTATTATCCCATGCAAGCCCGCTTCTAGCCTTTGTGACGGTCAATCACGATATGTATTTTGGGATCCTTATAATCCAAGGGAGGCTGCGAATTTGATTATTGCGAAGCATTTGGTTGATGGAAAAACCAAGTACATTTCGCCAATGAATCTTCGGCAACTTAAAGATCTCTAATATGTTTTTTTCATATGAAGACATGCTAATTTCATGTTGATAGAAAATGCACATGTATAATGCAAAATAATTAACATATCGAATTTGTAATTGAATTTATGAGTCTGTTTGTAAATATGGAATTCAAGGATAATAATGATCTGTAATATTTTCCTTTGATATAGAAACAAGGTTGTTACCAGTGAAAATCATCCCTTGATATAGAAACAAGGTTGTTACCAGTGAAAATCATTACAACAAAATTTTCCCCACTCATTAAGATTAATCTTTGAGCCATCAACAACTATGGATCAATGTATCATTCTGCAGTGGTCTCTTCTGCATTAATCTTCTCTGTTGTTGTGGTGGCTTCGGATTCCGTTAACTTTTCAACGGATTCCATTAATTCTTCAACGAAGAGTGTTTCTTTCAGTTCGGCTGAATCCTTGGTGGTTGGTTCCCCTGCATGGCATTCCCATGATCATATTGTTTAGAATTCTCATTCTAGTAAATTAAAATCAAAACATTATGGGGTGGATCCTTATAGAGGCCAGGTTAGGCAATCATCTCATCTGGATGAAGAATTCGCTATATATATTGTCATATGGGTTGGTAATTTAAATATAAATCATCAAGCTGCCCAACTTGACAAAGTTTACAGGTGGCCTATTGGTAAATGCTTTTCGAGATTGTTCGACTCTCCTGGTCAGCATTTCTTCTCCCTTTTGCAACAAAATTTTTTGCTGCTCACAAGATTCGAATTTAGGGTAAATTGTTGAAAAGCCACCGGACCAAAAATAACTGTCAAAAAGTGCTTTTTCATCATGTGAAAAAACCCTTAGGCCCATCACTTTCCATGCAATATAAGCAACCATGTGTATTTTAGTATATCCCAAGAATACCTTAGAGACCCATGTGTCTTAAGTACAAGTTGACAGCCGTATTTTTTTGGAAAAAAATTCTGATTTTCAGTTGCCTGTAACTTCTATCAGGTTGCATGTAATTTCTATCGGATTGCCTGTAACTTCTATCCTGAATTTTGTTTTGTTGTTTTTTCCTTAAAGGACCGAGCATTAAATACTCTAACCTATCCATTTTCCCTCCAAATTCACCACTTTCCCTCGAAAAACCCTATGTTGCCAACCGAACAAGAATTATCCCATTCATTTTCTACATTATCCATTATCTTCTCTCATTTACTCCACTTTCATTTACTATCCCAACAAACTAAATTTTCATTTACTCTATTACTTATTGAGGATGACCCAAACTTGGACATTAATGTGTTTTGTGGGTGAATCCAATAGAAAAGGTTCGATCTTGACAGTATGATTCGAATTGAAAGAAATAATCTCGTTTCAACTTGATATATCGGTTGATAAGTTAAAACTTTCATACAAAATGGAGAAATATGGTGATCATATGGTTAGGATGTTACCAAAGATGACTGTAAATATGGTCTGTATCCATCAAGAGACGAACGAGAAGGTCATCCATATGCAAGCATCTGTTGATACTCTAGTCATTATGAGCAGGTTTGGCTTTATTTGACTTGATTTTTTTTACAGGAATATACAAGACAGTTGTCTCCAACTTTTAAGCAGTTGTCTGTAACATCTAAACATTTGCTTGTAACATCTAATCACTTGCCTCTGACTTCTAAGCAGTTGCCTGTAACTCGTAAGAACTTGCATGTAATTTATAAACAGTTATCTGTAACTTCTAAGCAGTTGTCTGTAAATTCTAAAAAAGTTGCATGTAACTTCTAAACGGTTGCCTGTAACTTCTAAGCAGTTGCATTTCCCTAATATCCAAGAAGATTTGCCTTTAATATTTAATAAGTTGCTTGTAATATCTACATGGATGCAAATAATAATATGTTAACAAAAGCGTTTTTTGTGTAACAGTCAACACGTATCGTCTTCCGCTCTAGCAATTGCACATGATCGAGTATATGAGTTGGAGTCAAGCTTGACACCGGTAAGGCAAGATGATCAAATAATGAGGAACAATATCCCGGTTGCGTGGCATGACGCAATTCAGAGCACATCTTAAATATTCAAGGGTTATTACGAATTAGAATGACTCTTTGCCAATGCGAAACAATTCAACTTTGACTACATAAAGAACGATGGCTCTTGGATAACAGTGGAATGTTTCCAAAGAGATAAAAGATGCCTATGGATAGTGCATGCATCGCCTTGTATTCGGAGGTATAGAGTTAACATATATGTTAGTAATATAAAAGTGTAATTATCGTTGTTTGCAAATTGTTGATTCTTTTAACTGTTAAGTTATGCTAAGGTTTGCATGTTTATCATATATGAGCAGTTCTCTATGGACTATCAAGAAGGACTACCTGACGCACATATGTTCCGGAGGAATTTCAAGCGACAAATATTCCCGGGTTACAAAGAAATTGGTAGCCGACATGTTATAGATGTTTTGAGGTCATGACTGGGCTATCGGCCAATCGAGACTAAGAAGGACTTCCATCAAAGGTTCGGGGTGAAGAATTTATACGATATTGCGTGGCATGCAAAGAAATTGGCATAAGAGACGCTTTTCGGCAATTATTGTCAGTCTTATGATTTTTTGAGGTGGTATCAAAGCAAATGCATGGAAACCAATCCTGGGAGAGTAATTAGCATCGACAAATCAGTAGATGACAGATTCATGAGGCTATTTGTTAGCTATGGTGCTTGTATTGACGGGTTTTTATATGGTTGTCGGCCTTTCATATTTCTTGATGGAACATTCATCAAGAACAGGGCAAAAACCTTCTATTGGCGGTGAGTGCTTATGACAAAAATAATGGCTTGTTTCCGTTAGCTTTTACTATTTGCGATCAAAAGAACATCACAAATTGGACATGGTTTTTAGGTCAGTTGAGAGTCGTGTTGTTTGATGGTCCTAGGGCCTACCACCCACCGTATACCTTTATGTTTGTATCAGACTCCGACAAAGGAATCAAAGAAGCGGTTAGGATGTGCTTTCCTACCGTATTGCATTCATTTTGCATTTTTCACTTGAAGAAGGATTTTAAAAACAGGCTTAAGGGATTTGGTATGAAGAATTCGGAAGTCGAAACTTGCGCGGATCTGATTGAGACAACGTGTTACCAATACACGACGGATGAGTTCTTAGGGAAGATGAATCTATTGAATAAGAAATTGATGGTTTCCAACAACACAATGGTTGAACATTACAATTCTCAATATTGGACTAATTGTTACTTCCCTGAAATAAGGTACAATATCAATTCTTGCTTTTCAATACACCTGATTTGACTATGAACATAATTGACATATATACATATAACATCAGAGCAGTTTCCTATAAAATCTATTAACTTGATTATAATTATTAAGTTGCATGTAACATCTACTGACTTGCTTGTAACCTATAGGTAGTTTCCTGTAACATCTAATAAGTTGCATGTAACATCTATTAAACTTGCATATAACATCTATTTATATATTTGTTGAATGCAGGTATGGTCATGTTACATCCAATGTTACTGAATCATATAATAACTGGATACATGAGGTATGCACTTTTCCTATTCTTCAAATGGTGGACCACATAAGGTTATATTGGATGGATCGCTTCAATAGTCGACGAGAAAAAGCCGAATGGTGGAATGGAATGTTATGTCCTAAGTCGGAGGAAATTCTGAAGAAAAATTTGGACCATGCTAAAGCTTTTTCTATTCATCAAGCCGATACGGAGCATTATTATGTGTTTGACATTAAAACTGTTCGGATCAATGTGTCGGCTCGATCATGTACATGCCGAGAATGTGATGTTACTAGGATTCCTTATAGGTATGCTTGCGCCATTATCAATTTCTTAAGGCAATCAATCTATAACTATTGTGACCCTTTTTTGACGATCGAATATTTCACGGCTAGTTACGGGAATACAATTTACTCAATATCTACATTTAACAAACTAACGGTCACGGAAGAGAAAATTGAGATCCAGCCTCCTTTGACGAGAAAACGGTCGGAAAGATCGCTTACAAGACGCATAAATAATAAGGATGTTCAAAAGAATAAGATAAATTGCGATAGGTATGGCGACGAGGGTCACAATAGAGCGACGTGCACTAATCCTATCGATTAAGTGTAAAATAACTACATGTTGGTTGTTTAATATTTATGTATCCACCGTTAAGTTTCGTGGACCTTTTGTATTATAATTTTACTATAATTTTTTCTATTTTTCAAGTATGCATCTGAATGAAATTTAGAAACTGTTTTATAAATCCCTTTATTTGCAGTTGCCTATAACATCTAGGCATTTGTCTGTAAACTTCTGATAAGTTGCATGTAACTTCTAGGCAGTTGCATGTAACTTGTAAGCGATTTCCTGTAATTTTTAAGTAGTTGCATGTAACTTCTAATTAGTCGCCTGTAATTTCTATGCACTTACTTTTAATTTCTAACCACTTACTTGCAATTTCTAATAAGTTGCCTATAACTCTTAAGTACTCGCGTGTAATTTCTAACAACTTGCCTATAACTTCTAATTAGTTGCATATAATTTCTAAGCACTTGCATGAAATTTCTAATTAGTTGCATATAACTTCTAAAGAAAAAAAATTGAAGCTTAGCTTCACGGTATCCAGGCTCTTTATCAGAAAACGCCAAGGTAACTTAAGCACTTGTCTGTAACTTCTAATTAGTTGCATGTAAGTTCTCAAACCATTTCGGTTATATAAAATTGATAGTATCAACAAAAATATCATTCATATCACAATATCGACCAATATCAGTTATATAAAACAGATAATATCAACAAAAATATCATTTGTATCACAATATCGACCAACATCGGCGATATTAAAGTAAATACGTCAATAATCTTTTACAATCATTAGATAAACCAGTAACATATAAGCAATTTGTCATTCTCACTCAAAAAAAATAATAATATCGGTGAATATCGGCCAAATACAAATAGAAGAATGCATGTACAAATAACAAAGAGTTCAAATTTCGGCCAAACAAAAATCGAAACAATATCAAGACATTTTTTCTCGTTCGCCAATAGAATTTGTGTCGTAAGTATCGGTCACCGTTGCATCGACCCTCTAGAACGTCCGGAATTCGCCGACCCTCGATCAATAGGTTTATGAATAAGTAGATGAACACGCCGCAATCAGAACTGTTAACCAACAACATTAACAAACACATATTGTTATAACCCTTAACAGTAAAAAAATGTTTAAAAAAACTTGTAAATAAAATACTGCTTACGAATTCTTTTGTATCGGGCAAGGGACATTACTAAAGTGAAATGCATTGAAATTCTCATACTTATCGAATTTCTTTGCCTCAAAATTGAGTGGTAACGTAAATATAGCCCGACCCCTTCCTCCCAATGGGGGTCGTGTCCAAGTGAAGAATAATGCCATAATTTCTTTTCGGCAAAGCCTATAACGAGCAATGTCTAATAAGAGTTATAACATGTCGGGATCATAATACAAGTAAAGGTGGAATGTCATGCATTGTCAACGTATATATTCCATCCATTACTATTGAAGTGCACCTTTCCGGAGTCATGAGGATCAACAATCATCCTCTGCCATAAGTATTTAACTTGTTAATAAATTGATGAATGTAATCAGGAGAACTTAGTAAGATTAGTAGGCATTACCATTATCCACTGCCTCACGAAGGCAAATAGAGGTACTACTGTGTCAGGGACCAAAAACTTCATCAAGTTATCAGCCATCTTGATAAAGGAGTCCATCACCTATAAAGAGTTTACATATTTATAAGTTGCCTGTAACATCTAATAAGTTGCATGTAATTTCTAATAAGTCACATGTAGTTTCTTCCATTTGCCTGTAACTTTTAGTAAGTTTCATGTAATTTCTAATAAGTTGCATGTAATTTCTAACCGCTTGCCTGTAACTTTTAGTAAGTTGCATGTAATTTCTAATAAGTTGCATTACTAAGTTGCATGTAATATATATTAACTTAATTATAACATCTACTAAGTTGCTTGTAACATCTACTGAATTGCATGTAACATCTATAACAATTGCCTGTAATTTCTAATAAGTTGTTTGTAACATCTATAAAAATTGTCTATAACTTTAAAGTGTTTGCCTATAACCACTAATAAGTTGACTGCAACCTCTAAAATGTAACATATCTCCCACCTGCTGTCCGGTTAAGAAATCGAAGAGTTCGAAGCGGGAACCGAAACGCGGTTAGTATGGTTTAAGGGTTTTGCCTTCGACAAAATACGCTCCTTCAAAAAAGCGTCAATGGCATCCCTATGCACTTTCCCAAGCTCATCAATGTGTTCTATTACAGGATAAGCGACAAATAACACATCCCCGTATACCTTCGCCCACATGCCTGCAGACAACAAAAAGAGTTTCGGTTAAAACACTAAAGGGTATTGCATACAACACTCAGATAATTTCCACACATAAGAATTATAGTTTATAAGGATAGTACTGATACATGATAGGATCATAATATTGTAAGCAACAAACAACACAGTTATGATCATTTTACAACTGTTTCCCACTTGGAGACTTAGGATCTTCCACCTTTTTAGGGTGTATCTCTCTGTAATAACCGAAGGACTTATGCATCTTGGTCAATGCCTCGGCCGCGGTGAATGCACATGCCTTGTCGATGATTCCATCGGCGCTGGAAATTTCAATCACAGTTTAGGCCTCCGCAATCCCCACGTTCCTTTTTTTCCCAACGACCCATATCTTCAAAATTTTCATAGTCACGTACTTGTCCTCATTTAGATACCTGGACGATTTTCGGTCCCGTCTATTCTTCACGCGTCTCTCGAAACTCTTGATGGTGGACTTAAAAGCTACCAATTTCCCCCTGGTTGTCGGTACAGGGGTGACCGCGGAAGACTGCAACACATCATCAACACCCTCAATAACGGGCTCCTCAACCGCAGCACAAATGTTCCCTTCATTAGAAGCAGCCGCAACAACTTCCTCCACAATTCAAGCAACCGCCGGGGATAAAATAATAGCCAAATTGTCATTGAAATAGCCATCAGACCCGCCAACTTCGTCCTCATCCTCACTCTCCTTTTCTTCCTCTACCTCATTCATTTCGGTTCTCTCCTCCTTTTCTTCTTCTACCTTTTCCACTTCCTTGTCCTTCACTAACCCATAATTGACAAACTCTTGGCATCCCAACCTATAGAGTATTCTACGCGGATGTTGAATCTCGGCTTCCGCTGTCTCCAATGCCGCTTGCTACTTGAAAAGGGACGTTTTATAATGCATCTCTTTTTTCGCACAAACATTCTTCCAATACATTGCATATGGTTCAAAAGACATGACATTCACATTGTCCTTCTCATCTGGATTCTCAACAAATCATTTCTCCAGAATCTGCACCAATGAAGATCACAATATGTTATATAACTAAGTTATTAGAGGTTACAAGCAACATATTAGAAGTTACAGGCAACTCACTATATGTTATAATCATGTTATTAGAGGTTACATGCAATTAATTAGAGGTTACCGTGTAACGACCCTGTTTTTACTATAATGTTTTTTAATAAATAAAAATATATTTGTTTCAAAATGATCCGTTTTGTAAAAAGAAAAGATTTTGAAAGATTTTTTTAAAAAAAGATTTATTTTGATTTCTTTTAAATATAAAGAATTTATTTGATTTTCTTTTGAAAGGAAAATTTTGAAAAGAGAACTTGTTTTATTGAAAGAAAAAAAATTAGTTTAAGAAAATGATTTATTCCTCATTTAAATTATTCTTTTTTGAAACTCTGTATATATTTGTTTCTATTTAATTATATTCATTAGTAAGCATGTATCCCATTGGTTAAGTCATTACATTACTAATCCATTAGCTATAGGTTCAAATCCCGGGTCTTGTAATTATTTTTATCATTTTTTTAAAACTCTCTCATAACCTACAAACGACCTTTCAATTTCTTTTTATCAAACCCCCAAAATTAATTCACATAATAATTAGAATGGTTATGAATTATAATTAAGTAAAATTTATATGACCATAAACCTCTTTATATCTTACTCTTCCTCCTTCCTCCTTCTCATTCTCCACACAAAATCAAAAGTTCCATCAAAGTTAGAGCCTTTCTCTTATGTCTTCTTGTTCCCTCTCAAATCATGAAGGCTGTAAATCCCCGTTTCCTTTCTAAATGAAGTTTCCTATTTTCTGAGTTCTAGAGATTACCTTATTCTGGCCTCCGTATATTTTTAATTGGTTGTTAGGCTTAATATTTATATTTTCCAAACCCTCAAAGCTTAAACCCAGGATTTAAATTAAAGCCAGAGTAAATCGAAAACAAAATTTTATCAATAAAATCCTAAACCATTATTTAAAACCCTAAGTTTTATTCAGCCCACTTATGTTTTATTTTAAAGGGAATTGTTTTTAGCCCAGCCCTCACTTTTCCTCAGCCCACTAGGATTTAAATAAATCCTTTAATCCCTCGGCCCAAACTCCTTACTCAGCCCAATCCTATTTTAATTAATTCCTTAACCTAAGTTGTGGCCCGGCCCACTCTCTTAAACCCGAGCCTGCTTCCTCCTTAGACCCGACCCGACTAGCCACTGTTCATCTCCCCCTTTAAATTCCAACGGTAACAATCCCTGTTCACGCGCGATTCCAGCTCCTCGCCGCACCTCACGCCCACGCCCATGCCCCCGCTCCGGCCGTTACACCCACGACTTCAACCCGTTCTCTTCCCTCACACCCCATCTCTCTTCTCTGTTTATTTCAAAACTAATCCCTCATCTCTCTCCCTCACAAAAATTCACAGAGCACCAAAACCTTTGCCACCTCCACCGCCGGCGATCATCCCACCGCTCCGTTCGATCCACGACGACGACAGCCACACGTTCACTCTCCTCCTCCCTCCACGACTCCACTTCCACCAACTCGAGACCCCCTGCACCCACACCTCTGCACACGGAACCCATTACCCGACTAAGCTCGTGTCACCTCTGCACGCCTCCTCGACGCCGGCAACCCACCACGTCGTCGACCCCCCACCTCCTCAGCTTCATCACCCTCACCACAATTCCCAAGCCCCACTGATTAATCTCTCCCCTCTCCAAAACCACACAAAACCCAAGATCACCCAAACCCATTTCCAAACTTTTCACTGTTGCACTTCGCCGGAGCGACCGCCGCCAACATCGTCGACCCCAGCGCACCCGGAAGACCCACAGAGCCTCGACTACAGCTTCAGCACGCACAAGACGACTCCGGACCACCCGACGCGAGATCCGCATCTCGATCCAAGCTCGCGCGAATCGGTTCCACGGCGCATATCACGCGTTTGTGACGACGTTGCTGCCTTGCGACCCCGAGACATCCCAGGCAAGTGTTTACTTGCTTCATGCTATAATAATTGTAGTACAAAGTTAAATAATCTCGATTACGAATTTGCCGATTACCGGTACATATCATGACCTAAGTGCTCGATGCTAGATCTCAATGGAAATAATTGTTTAATTTGACGGGAACTGATACTTTCTGTTGGCCCTTATCATGATGAATATCGTGTGTGAATCTCGCTTGGAAATACGATTGTGAGTGACAAAAATTGATACCCCCAAATATGCCGGTAAAACTAGAATTTTCTCGTACCTGAAAACGAATAAAATCACCATAAATTATATTCAAACTGGAATGCTGCGTTCGAGGGCTTAAATCGAAGCCAAATCGACGAGCTTTAACCCTATGTAGAATTTTAATGTTTTCTGTTCTGAAACCATGAAGTTAATTGGATCGGAACGCGACTCTGGACTGCAGTCCAGAGCGTTTCTGATTATTGTGTTCTGTCCAAAGACCTGCGTCATTGTGTTTCCTAAAATTGTACGTTACGAAACTTTACAGTAGATTAGAGATAATTTTGTTAGCTAAACAAAACAAGTGGTTCCATTCCGATTCATCGCCGTTTGCTATTTTAAACTACATTTAAAAGGGCAGAACGTATAACTGTTCAGAACAGATTCTGAAATGACATATTGAAGTTAAACTGTGTATAACTTTCAACGTACAGATGCGATCGAGGATCCGTATGTTGCGTTGAATAATTTATCGAAAACCCTAGATTTAATTTAACTGTGACATCGCTATATTCTGAGCCCAACTGGGTGAAATTCGTGGCGCGAAACGGACGTTCAGTTCTGAAATTGAAATTCCAGCCGCGAGCACTTAAACTGAAACAGTTATATCTTGAAAACCGAAATTCCGATTGAACTGAAACAAATTTTGATGAATTACTGACTGATTGTTCTATATATCTTACTTACATCATTTTTGCTGAATTCTTAACATATTAATTTGTGCAATTTATTTTAGTTCATGACATGCATGTTAATTCATAACATACATAGCTTATTGGTAGCATACAATACATATATCATACCCTTGTCATATACTCAGTGTTAGTGCGCGTGGACATTGCATTATCGTGCGTGATAGATGTTGGTTTAGGAGTGACGAGTATACCAATGGAAAGTGAATATTCGTGACAGTGATTGATACAGTGGACAGTGATAAAACCGTGCCATTGGTATACTTGTACACAACTAGATCAATATCATAAATAGTGTAACCTGGAGAAAAAGGGGAAATCAAAGTGGAAAGAGTATCGTATTTAGCGGGACCGTGTTTAGAGGATGATCATTCGAACCGTGATACTTATACGTGTAGGACAGGATCTAGCGATCCGGCTGACAGGGTTATGTCCCGGGCATGTGGGCCGTTGTCTCGGGTATGTACGAGACTCCTGTTAAACATGATCCTCCTTCCACTATGTGATTTCAAACATGACCTAGAGACCGATAGGGACACATATCATATTCTGCATCATATAGTGACATAATGATTACTTGCATTATTCTCATACCAGTATTACCTCATTTACCTGTTTCATCTGATTATAATAAAATTGTTATTGTGTCGCTCTGACGACCTGAGTATGCATGCTCAGATTCCGCGGGAGGACCAGCACAGGAGACGGATCTACCCTTCGAGTTCACAGAGATATAGTCTGGTGTACTCCCTATCTTTATTGCTTTTCTCAGAGTGATCGTGATATTGAACTTGGTTAGTTTTTGTTCTTATTATCTGTAATTTGTGAACAATGGAATTTTAATGTAATAAATTAGTGATGTGATTCTTTTAATACTGTGCTTTAGTTACTGATTACCATGTAGTGCTAGAAGCCGAAGTGTGACTACGGCGGGATGATTCTTTGACCGTAGGAGAATGGCTGGCCTAGTCATCCCTCGTTTTCCGTATTTTGGGAAGCGGGGCGTGACAAAGGCGCTAGAGTTCATTTCGCCGCTCGGGACAAATCGGCGGGGATGGTTGTTAGACCGCCTTGCAATTATGTGAGTCCCTTCATCCTGCTCCTCTCCTTTTCCCTCTTAATATATGTTAGCTCCTCATTTTCATGTTGCCATCATGTCGATACTTGTTATGTTTGGTTAATCCCTCGTTTAAATAATTCCATGAAATATTATGCTAGTGGTTGTCTCCCCGTAGATTTCATGATAAACTCATATGTTTGCTTCATATACAGTAGCTCATTTTATTTATTTATTATCAATGAAAGGATCACACTCTAATCCATATGTTTACTATTAAAATTAAACCTATCTTTTTGAGACCATATTTTTGAAAGCCGACCCTTTTTTACCCTAATGCATTTTTGAAACATATTATAGTTAAATTCTATGATATGATTTTTATAATAAAATTAAGTAGAGTAGCGGATAGTTTATATTTACATGCGCTACGAAAATTTCAGAACGAACGGAACAACGGTTTAGGATTTACGTCACTTTTAGTCACTGTTTTTATAAACCGAAAATTGTTTTTATCGGCCACCTTCGGAGAACCATAACTCTGTCTTCCGATGCCCATTTTGAGCAAACTCAGGTGTTTTTGATATTTAGATCGAAATATCTAAATTTTCCTAGTTTTACTATTTTCCTGAAAACAGACGTAAATTATAGAATTCCGCGTTACAAAATTATGTGACGAATCTGGACAGAATATGTCCTAATTCGCACACTGTTTTTAAACATAACATAACTTGATCTTCCGATGTCGGTCCATGACAAATTTTAGATGTATAGATACATAATTGGAAGACCTATAACTTTCCTTTATAATTGGTGACTCAGAAACGAATGGAACAACCCGATATATGACCTGCAATACAACCCTTAGTTGCTGTCCTGAAATTTTAAATACTGTTTTAAAAAACGGATATTAACATGACCATAACTAGAGCTTCAGAAATCCAAATCGTACAGAACTTGGTTGTTTGGATAAATACACTGAAATATCTACAAGTTTATAATATTTTTCGAAACCTAAAAACCTACGGAAATTAATTCAAACGTGTTTTAAAAATATATGTCTAGGCTGGACAGATTCTGATTTGTTCTGCGCAACGATACGAAAACGGGTATATCTCCCAAAACAGTAATCGTAATTAGTCAAGACTTGAACTCACGTTTGTATAACACTTAGGGATATGTTTCTTTTTTAATCTCTGAATTCAATTGACTTGAGTAATTTGTAGTTCAAAACACTTCTTTAAGATACTATTTCTGATTTATGCTTGGATATTTCACTTGTATAATCTCATGCCATGTGACTTTCTCATTTTATTGCACCAACATGAATCATGTGTTTAGATATATTATATACATGATACGAACCTGAACTGTGAATACACGCTTACTTGAATACTTGAATCCTTGAATACTATGAATACTTGAATATATAAACATGTGAAATTAACATGAGCTTGAATTTGATTGATTTGGCATCGTGTATGAAACTAAGTGCCATGTGGAACAAAGTGCCATGCCCTGGCCAGGCGGGGGCTACCTCTTGAATCCACGGGGCCACCTCTAGAATCCATGCACAAGTATGAAATGAAACATGGGTCGTGTGTAGATCAAAGTGCCACATGGGATAAAATGCTACACAGAGCAAAGTGCACGCCATGACAATGGTGGAGGTCATCTCTTGAGCCTATGGGGGCCATCTCTTGAATCCGCATATGACGTGGGATCTACCGGAAGACGGCCATGGGTACCACACAAACATGACAAGAATAATGACATTGATCCCTGACAATAAAATTATGTGTTTCAGATGGGCTATTTTATAGTATAGAACTTCGGTTATAATTTTAAGAATTGCATATTGCATTTCCTGCATTGTATCATTGCCCTAGTAAATTTTGACATTGAATTTCTGAATAACTGCTGATCCGCCATGCTATTCATGCTTACACTTGTTATTGTATTGTCATGTTTAAATTACTTTGTTATGTTTAATCACTTTATCAAGTTATCCATTACATGGCCATGTATAACGCATAACTACCTACATGTTTTACTGTTAAATTATTTTGCATTATAATACTATTTGATTTGGGGACTTACTGAGCGCAAATTCGCCGACGGACATTCCTTATTTTTTTTTCTTTCTTTGGGAATGTTCGTGCTTAGTGACAGAGGAGACTGAGCCGACCGACGAGTATCACTCTCATCTTTCATCCCAGGAGGATTATTAGTTTTCTTACCTTCAACTTTTACTTTCCAGTATGCCTTTTTGTTCGGGCGTCGTTACTCTATTTCATTGTATCTTAATTTCAGACTCTTGTTAGCTGTTGAATATTATGGGATTTGAATGTAATAATTAGAATTGGATTTTATTCTCTTACTTTATTCTTGTTATATATTTATATCGCTTAAAATACGCTTAATGTAAATATCTCGAGAAAAACCCTTCTCGGCATAAATACGTCGCGGACATCGTCATGTGCCTACTACCGTCTTTTGGGAAATGAAGCGTGACATACAGGCAACTTATTAGAGCTTACAGACAACTTATTAGATGTTATAGTCAAGTTATTAGAGATTACATGCAACTTATTAGAGATTACAGGCAACTGCTTAGAAGTCACAGCCAACTGCTTAAAAGTTACAAGCAACTTGCTTAAAAGTTACATGCAACTTGTTACAAGTTACAGTCAAGTACCTATAAATATACATACTAATACAAATACAAATACCTATATATACATATACACAGAAATATACACACAAGATACTTTTTGAATGTAAATAGATAATATACAACTTACCAACGTACTTGGTACATCATCATCCCCACTGCTCTTCTCATGCACATCGCTTGTGTCGTATATAAATTCAGAAGCTCTAATTCTTTTCGATGCATCCACGTCCTCATTCGGCATAAACGTGGACCTCTTTCTCCTCGTAGCCTTCTCCAATCCCGTCATCTTCAAAAAGGTGCTGAATTCCCACCCATATAGGCTCGGTTTGTTGGCATGTATGTATTTCGGATTTCTTAAACCCGTCAGGGTATAAAACCATACCTGCAAACAAATATACATCACATTCGCATTATTAATATTAAATAATCAAAAATACATCTACCAACAATATTAATTTATATAGTTTGTACTTTGCGTACAAATATAATATAATCTCTATAATAGTTTACATATACTTACGGTGAAAATGATCATACTTACGACGAGAATGATCTGATACCCAGGCAACTACACAAAGCTAGTCTTCGAATTGCGCTTAACCATGACACTCTCCATTATCAACTCGTGCACCGTTTTAGCCCAGTTCACACTCGGCACTACCGATAGCTCAACGTAAGCAAAAGCATCTCTATGGACGGTCGAGGACGTGACGGGTAGCCAAAATAACGAAAGCTGATAAAGAATCAGCAAAGACACGAAATCATCGTCGTTTTCAGAGATCTATCCTTCACTGTCCGCTCCAAAGCAGTCTCCAAATATGTGATGTATGTCCTTTCACCCTTCTCTACGTTTAAGTACTTCTTTCTAAGCTGGTTTATGTTATGGTTATTCCTGATATCTGCACCAGAATTGGGCAAGCCAGTGTGTCTCGATCATAGCAAGGGATAAGCCTACATAAGGTAGGCCTATCTTGAGCCAAAGTTGGCATCTTCATATAATGATGGAACAGAGTTTTCTTTCGCCTCCGTATGTGTTGTGTGAATGTGTGGCTTCAACATTTCTATGAAGCTGTTGTAGTGAGCGACATCGACATACGTCGGAATGGCGGGCGTATCTCCATACTTTCTTATGCAGAAAATCAAATTTAAATATTAAATTGTAGCTATCGGTTTTTTAAATTGAAAATTACAGCCAACTGCTTACAATTTACATGCAACTGCTTGCATGTTACATGCAACTTTTATAGAGATTATAGGCAACCGCGTAGATGTTATATGTAATTCATGCATCATCCATCATCCAATCACTCGACTATAATATCAAATAATTTGCCTGTATTATTTTTCTAAAAACAAATGAAAATAAGCACTTGACTATAGCTATTAGTTCTTTAAGCAATTTTCACTACTACAATATGGGGTTGCTCCTACGGACTCAGGAATCCATAGGGGCAACAATTTCTTGCCCCTACGGATATATCCGTAGGTCCCCGTCGTTGTCCCTACGGTGCCTTACGTTCTAATTTAAAAATATTAAGTCGTAATTTGTTTTTTGGCCCTACGGAGCCGCAAACGGTGGACCTACGGTTATGTCCGTAGGGGCATATAAATAGGTTATTAATAAAAAAAATACAGAAAAGTCATTCATCGTTCCCAAAAATTCTCTCTCTCACTCTCCCGCGCCTCGATCGCTCGTTCCCGCGCCTCGTCACCACCGCCCTCTGCGCCTCGTCTCCACCTTCGTCGGTCGTTCCCAAAACTTCCTCGTCAACTTCCTCGTCGCCACCGTCCGCGACTCGTCGCCGATCGTCGCCGACCACCGATTTCTGTCGTCTCCTCCACCGCCCGGTTAGTAAATCTCAAATTATTTATAATTTTGATGATGTTAGGTCTAAGGTTCAGGGTTCGGGTAGGGGTGAGGCATCGGCATCGGCATCGGCATCGGCATCGGGTTTGGTTAGGGTTAGGGTTAGGGTTCGGTTGGGGTTGGGGTTGGGGTTCGGTTGGGGCTGGGGCTAGGGTGGGTTCGGTTGAGGTTGGGGTTGGGGCTGGGCTGGGGTGGGGCTGGGGCTGGGGCTTGGGCTTCATCACCTGATATAGCGAAATACAAAGCGTACTTCAGTAGACCCGACCTCATTGAGTTTCCTATTGAAGTTCCCGGTCAAACGACATATGCATATTTTTATTCGCCATCAAATCCCAATTATCAAGCTACCGAGGACGAAAAGCCACCTTTATTAGTCGAGAGTCATGGTAATAGACTTGTCATTATAGATCATAGTCAATTATTTTTCCTATCATTTTCTTGATCCAGATGCTAATCAACTTGTTAATTACTATTTTTATGACGTATTTGTCTATATTTGTTGACAGTGGCCTTTCTTTTGGATGAACATGTTTTTTTGATGCATGTTTCAGTCACGTGAATTCATATGTTGCGTATAACGCTTTATGATATCAGTATCCTGCATTTGTAGTTTTAATTGTTGATTGTTATAGATGAATGCCATTGCAATAATAGTTTTTGGTTGATATATTAATTTTTCAAATATTTGCATGTATGTATCCATGCCTGCCTGCATATATGCATATATGAGGATAATGGGTATATTATTAGGTTGCCGTAGGAGAAAATTTTCCTTCATATGGCTGTCAAAAGTCAATCCTTAATCTCTTTGTGGATGATCAGTTCTATCAATCTTGATCTCAATAGTTTAAAATCATGTTACACATACAACAAGAATACACAACAAACGCATCATTAGAGAGTGATTCAAGATGTTCAAGTTAAAACCAATATATGATACTCGATGATAATATGAAACCTTCATATTCGCATCGATACTCATATATGAAACTAAAAGCGCGAGTCCCCGTCTATCGGTTAACATACGTTCGATGTTCGTCGTGACATAGAACTATACAAAGGTTGTTAAATATCGGACGGTATAGCTCGATACTAACAACCGTCGTATAGTCTATGTGACGAGAAGATTCAATCGTATGATAACCGATAGATTTGTCCCGTGTGGACAAGTTAGGAATGTATAAAGCAAACACCTTCATTCACTTGTGTTTTCATCCGTTTCGAGATATTTCGTCGGTACCTTTCCGCTGGTTCTCCGTGTAAAAAGATAGATTAGATGTTCATTTCAACGTTGTTTCACAGCTTTGAAATGACTATCTATTCTATTACAGTGTACTCGGAGAACAACGGGGAGGTGCTGCAGAAATTTACTCGAAACGGTTGAAAGCACAAGTGAATGGGTGTTCGCTCTATACATCCTTAATGGGATAGAAGTCTTACCCCCGACAGCCGGAACACACACATACAACAAGAATACACAACAAACGCATCGTTAGAGAGTGATTCAAGATGTTCAAGTTAAAACCAATCTATGATACTCGATGATAATATGAAACCTTCATATTCGCATCGATACTCATATATGAAACTAAAAGCGCCACTTAGTCCCCGTCTATCGGTTAACATACGTTCGATGTTCGTCGTGACATAGAACTATACGAAAGTTGTTAAATATTGGACGGTATAGCTCGATACTAACAACCGTCGTATAGTCTATGTGACGAGAAGATTCAATTATATGATAACCGATAGATTTGTCCCGTGTGGACAAGTTAGGAATGTATAAAGCAAACACCTTCATTCACTTGTGTTTTCATCCGTTTCGAGATATTTCGTCCGTACCTTTCCGCTGGTTCTCCATGTACAAAGATAGATTAGATGTTCATTTCAACGTTGTTTCACAGCTTTGAAATGATTATCTATTCTTTTACAGTGTACTCGGAGAACAGCGGGGAGGTGCTGCCGAAATTTACTCGAAACGGTTGAAAGCACAAGCGAATGGGTGTTCGCTCTATACATTCTTAATGGGATAGAAGCTTTACCCCCGACAGCCGGAACACACACATACAACAAGAATACACAACAAACGCATCATTAGAAAGTGATTCAAGATGTTCAAGTTAAAACCAATATATGGTACTCGATGATAATATGAAACCTTCGTATTCTCATCGATACTCATATATGAAACTAAAAGCGCCACTTAGTCTCCGTCTAGCGGTTAACATACATTTAATAATTTATTCTTTTCAACGACAAACGCACATACGAAGCATATACACGGATTTTCTCTTTTGTCAATAACTATCCCGTTCTTAGATTTCTCAATATAGTCACCATAACCTACAATTTATATGTTATACAGTCTAACATGGCCCATGAGTACGTCAGAGTTAAGGACTGGATATATGTGGATTGAAAACAACGTATGCAACCTAAGTTTGTCGCAGGAGTTGCTGCTTTTATTGAATTTGTACGCATACATAATAAGATCATAATAGAGAAGATTCTCTGCCCGTGCGATAGATGTGGCAATAAGTACTGGCAGAAGGTAGAATTGGCAGACCTTCATATTGTAAAATATGGGTTTACTAGACTTTATACAACTTGGAAATATCACGGGGAAGGAGAAGAACGCAGTAATGCGGCAGAAGAAGAAGGAGAACACGATAATGCGGCAGGAGAAGAAGGAGAATTCGGTAATGCGGCAGAAGGAGAAGACGGTAATTTATTTCCATCAGAAGAAATGGAGGATATGGTAGAGGCTACCCTAGGTGAATATATTCGTACCGAAGATGACATTCCTTCCGGTCAAGGACCGCGTGCGGATAAATATGAAAATTTCATGAATGATGCTAGAAAACCAATTTATGAGAATGTGAAGTATTCCACTCTCTCATGGTTCATCCAACTTTTCCAGATTAAGTGTCTAAATGGATGGAGCAACAAGTCATTCACAATGCTTCTTTCATTCTTGAAAGATTCTATGCCCCCGGGAAATAACGTGCCCGACAGCTGGTACGGAGCCCAGAAGATGATGTCTGATTTGGGTCTAAAGTGCGAGAAGATTCAATCATGTCCTAAAAATTGCGTGTTGTACCGAAAAGAGAATTCAGATTTGAAAAAGTGTCCAACATGCGGAGAGGCCAGGTATAAGCCGAAAGATTCTGATAAGAAGCCTGATATACCTGTCAAGATAGCATGATACTTTCCCATAACACAGAGGCTACAGAGGCTATTCAGGTGCAAGAAAACAGCCGAGGCAATAATTTGGCATCACCGTGATCCTCCAGATGAAGATGGAAAAATGATCCATCCAAGAGATTCACCGGCATTGAAGGATTTCGATAGGAGGCACGCAATATTCAATAGCGATCCTCGCAATGTCCGGCTCGGACTGGCTAGTGATGGCTTCTGCCTATTCAACTATATGGCTGGAAGTCACAGCATATGGCCCGGTGTAATGATAATTTATAATCTGTCACCTTGGTTGGCTATGGACCAATCATACTTTATGATGCCTCTTCTTATCGACGGACCAAACTCACCGGAAAACAATATCGACGTCTATCTCCGATCTCTGATCGAGGAGTTGAAATCTTTGTTCATTGATGGTGTAGAGACATACGATACAAACACAAATACAATCTTCATACTGCGTGCGGCTTTAATGTGGACAATTAATTACTTTCCTACGTATGGAATGCTATCAGGTTGGTCCGTACATGGTCACAAAGCATGTCATCATTGCCATCAACACACAACATCGAAATTCTTGAATTTTAGCAGGAAGGTTTGTTATTGCGGCCATCGACGTTTCCTGCCTCCAGACCACCCGTATAGGTTAGACACAGTTCATTTTGATGGTCATCAGGAGCTACTTGGACCTCCATCCCCATTGTCCGGAGAGGATGTGACTGCTCAATGGGATGGTTACAATAATGTGACCTTCGACATGGATCCGACGAAACAGGTTAAACCACCATTTTGGAACAAGTTAAGCATTTTCTTCGAGCTTCCGTATTGGTCAACAAATTTAGTGCGTCATTGTCTGAACGTCATGAATATAGAGAAGGGAGTATCAGAGCACATACTTAACTTGCTTCTTTGTAAAGACGGGAAATCGAATGACAACCTGAATGCTCGGATGGATCTATAGGAGTGGGGAAAAAGAAGTGAATTGCACCCTAGACCGGTAGCGGGTAAACCAGCCAAGTTTGTACTTCCCAATGCCGCTTATCATATGTCACAACCGGAGAAGAAAAGATTCCTGCAGATGTTGCATGATTTGAAAGTTCCCACAGGTTTCTCAGGATCATTCAGCAAGAAAATAAAAATTGTGAAAGGCAAGATTGATGGGCTGAAAAGTCATGATCACCATGTTATCGTGGAGCACCTTCTTCCATTAGCCTTCAGGACTTCTCTCCCCGAATCGGTTGGTCTAGTAATCAACGACCTATGTTGTTTTTTCAGAGAGTTGTGTGCTAAAATACTAGAGGTTATGACACTGGATAAACTAGAAAATTCTATTGCGTTGATACTTTGCAAGTTTGAGCGTATTTTCCCACCGTCATTCTTCGATATCATAATACACTTGACGGTTCATCTTGCAACTGAGGCTAAGTTAGCCGGACAGGTACAATATCGATGGATGTATCCCGTCGAGAGGTACGTGTAACTTTTCATTTCGCGCAATTTTTAAAATTATTGTTGTCCTGTATGCCCGTATTTATTTATTCAACATATTTTCTTTAGGTACCTCTACACTCTTAAAAAGTATATACGCAATAAAAATCGACCAGAGGGTTCTATCGTGCAAGATTATCTTCTTGATGAAGCAACCACATTTTGTTCCCGCTATCTGGACGAGAACATTGAGATGAGACTTAACCGGCCTCGAAGAATTCAAGACGGGCCATATGGTAAAGCCGATTATAAGAGGGTAGACACTATGTTTATCAACAAGATATACCGGTTTATCTTGCTTAATTGCATATGTCTTGAACAAATTAGAGAGTAAGTTTTTTTGGATTAATTGTTATATTTTTATTTGTGTGTGTATGAAATGATATAATATTAATGTCATCATTATTTGTCGAAAACAGAATTCATTTTAATGAGGTACGTGAGGGGCATCCTGATTGGAACGAAGAACGATTGGAAAAATATCATCAGGATAATTTTTGTGATTGGGTCACAGATCATGTAAGTTATTCGAATAACATTTTATTGCTATCGGTTTTAATCTAAACTTGTATCGTTATATATTTGTCGTAAAATTTGTTTTGTTAGATCCACGATCCGAACTTGTCTGCATCATTTGAGAGTGATTCAAGATGTTTAGCTCAATTTCCTAGTATGGAGGTTGCATATTACAAAGGATTTGGTGTCCTTGGATAAAAATTCGAAGTTAAGGACATAGAAATATCTAGAACCACTCAGAATAGTAGGATTGCGATGGTAGGATCGGACGGTGTGATTTATTATGAGTACTTAAATTGTCTACTCGGCATCCACTATCCCGGACGATCAGAACCCTTTTATATATTCCAGTGTACTTGGTACGATACGCGAACCGATACGGATAAGTGGAGAAGCAATCTTGGGACTTGGAAAGATGATATGGATTGACCAGTGTGAACACACTTCGATTTTACGGTCAGGAAGATCCGTTTATCTTTCCGAACCAAGCGTTCCAAGTATACTACTCACAGTGTTTGAAGCATCCGGGATGGAGTGTTGTATGCCGTTGGAAACCCAGGGATGTCTACGATGTCCCAGAATTCGAGGAAAGCGATGAGGATGAAGAAGAGAGAAGTATTAGATTGCTCCGACCGTCTGTTTCGAAGGACGGGTTGTCTTCGGCCGATCATGAAGTTACGTGGGTTAGAAATGACATCGACGATGAAATCCAAGTAGATATGTATAATGCGCCCACGAAACGAAAAAGGTTATCAGTAATGTTATATTATTACTTCACATTTTACGATCTATACATATATAGTCAATACTTTTAATGATTGTCTAATGCGTCCACGAACCGTTTATCTAGATTTGATGACGATGACGGGAGCAGCGAGGGGCGGCAGGAGCTCCAGCCGCGGCACCGGCAGAGGCAGAGCGGTTCTGCCGCCCGGAGAGCTGCGTAGGGAGCTTCAGAGGGCCGGTCTTGCACCCAGATCGGAGACCCCTTCGGATGCCTCCTTCCATGTGGACTTTGCCACACCTCCAGGTATATTGCACGCATATCCATTTTGAATGTAATTGTTCCCCTCCGAACGACGGCCGCACAGGACTGCTGAGGTCCTGGCGCTGAGGTTCGGGGCAGATGCTATTTGGTTTTATCCGTCTATCTCTCCGAAGATGCCAAGTTGATTTATGGCACCTTGTATCGGAGGTTTAGACGGATGCGGCCGATGTAGCAGACTTCGTCAGATTCCCCCTCAAGGTGAGGGGTTTTTGATTGTGGGGACGCTCTTCCCTGCAGGCGCAAGCCCCTGCAGTTAATTACGCTACCGCGTCGCGGTAACAACTTTCTCCTTCTCCAGAATTTCACTTCGTGTCGTGTGTGTTTGTTTTGTTTGTGATTGCCCGTGGATTGTATACGGAGACTGAGTGATGTCGTCACCCGTAGGACGTGGATTAATCCAAATCCGTATTTAGTTAGATTTAGGTTTGGTGTTTTTAGTTTAAGGATGCATTAGTCGCGTTGCGACTAAGATCGACTTAAACGTTCGTTAAGGGTACGTTAGTCTTGTTTTAGACTAAGATCAACTCAACATAGTGATTGATTTAATTATCGGGCCGTCGGGACTCGTCACCTCTCTGACGTCGTTGAGGGATTACAACGACAGGTGTCAGAGGAGTTCAGAGGTGTACCCTTGAACCAAAGTTGATTTGGAGTTTTATCGTTCATTTGAATATCTAAGGACACGTTAACCGTATTTGGGGTTAAGATCACTTAGACGGGACCGTTTAGATCCAACAAAAGAGCGTTTGGGCCCTATTGTGCCAGTTTAGGGACGTGGCGGTCCATTGCCAGTTTTAGGGACGTGATGGTCCATTATTAGTTTAGGGACGTTTCGGTCCGTCTCCAGTTTAAAGACGTAGTGGTCCATATTCCAGTTTAGGGACGTGGTGGTCCGTCGCCAGTTTAGGGACGTAGTGGTCCATTATTAGTTTAGGAACGTTTCGGTCCGAAATTAGTTTAGGGACGTTTCGGTCCGATATTAGTTTAGGGACGTTTCGGTCCGATATTAGTTTAGGGACGTTTCGGTCCGTTATTCTCATTTTGGAGTGAATATTAGTTTAAGGACGTTTCGGTCCAATATTAGATGAGTGGTCGTTGGGACCCGTCACCTCTTTGACGTCGTTGAGGAATTACAACGACAGGTGTCAAAGGAGTTCGGAGATATACCCTCGGACCGGTCGTGACTTGGTTTACGAGAGGCATTTAATTTAAGGACTTACAGCCAGGATTGGGTTAAGTCCAATTTTTATTTTAGGCTCTGCTCGATTAAAAGAATCAACCTAAACAGGGCTCTGCCCCTTCATTATTTTTGCAATCTGATTTGGACCAGGCCCTTTTAAATAATGAGTTACAAAAAACTCAGGAATTTTCTGAACAGGGCTTTGCCCTTTAATTTTCTGCAATTGGGCTAGGCCCTCTTAAGTAATGAGTTACAGAAACTCAGGAGTTTTCCAAACAGGGCTTTGCCCTTTTATTATTCTGCAATTGGGCTAGGCCCTTTTAAATAATGAATTGCATAACTCAATAATTTTCTTGAGTTGGGCCAGGCCCACTTGTGCAGAAATTCTTGATTTGAGAACAAAAAGTGCATGGCACTTTTGATCTAAATTTAGATCAAAGGAAAACAAAATTCTTCTTGTTTTCCCTGATTTTACAGAACCAAGGGTTCATATCAAGTGCAAGGCACTATTTATTATTCTTTGATTTTTCAGAACCAGGGGTTCATATCAAGTGCAAGGCACTATTTATTTTTTATTATTCCCTTTTTTAATCTTCTGTTCTTCAGAAATTTTACCTTCTTTTTTGTTCTTGATTAATCTTCAAGAGCTCTCTTTTTTTTCAGAAGTTTATCCTTCTCTCCTTGATGATTGATTATCTCTTTTGAATGAGGCTTGGGGTCTTATTTATAGTGCCCACAAATTTGTTGGATTTGTTAACAAAATCTTTCCTGAATAATTTTGGGAATTTTCCCACCATTGGATCTTTGATCCAAGGGTTCTTGTTTTACAGGAGAACAGAAAAGATTTATCTAAATCTTCATTCAGTTGCTGCGCAACTCACCAGCGCTTGACACGTGTCACGCATCCGTGCGCTTGCGCAGTTGCGGTTGCGCAACTGCGCAGACACGTGTCGCGCATCCGAGCGCTTGCGCAGTTGCGGTTGCGCAACTGCGCAGACACGTGTCGTGCATCTGTGCGCTTGCGCAGGTGCGATTGCGCAACTGCGCAGACACGTGTCACGCATCTGTGCACTTGCGCAGACACGTGTCGAGCATCGGTGCGCTTGCGCAGCTGCGATTGCGCAACTGCGCAGACACGTGTCACGCATCTGTGCGCTTGCGCAGACACGTGTCGCGCATCGGTGCGCTTGCGCAGCTGCGATTGCGCAACTGCGCAGACACGTGTCACGCATCTGTGCGCTTGCGCAGACACGTGTCGCGCATCCGTGCGCTTGCGCAGTTGCGATTGCGCAACTGCGCAGACACGTGTCGTGCATCCATGCGCTTGCGCAGACACGTGTCGCGCTGCCATGCATTTGCGCAGTTAAGTCTTAATTAAGTTTTCTGAAGAGCCTTGCTCTGATGGGACGCACCGTCTCGGGCGTTACGCTGCCGAATTGGCTTCTGCCATGTGGCAAATTGCGCAGTGCGCACGGAAACCGAAGCGTTGCTTCAAATTTTGAATTTTCAAAATTCAGTAGAGCCTTGCTCTGATTGGGGGAAACAGATGCCCCCCCACCGTTGCGCTCACGTGGCGCGCGCGTGAGTGCAGCGGTGGCAAGATCCTGACCGTCGGATCTAGGGGTCATCTGAACAGGCGCAGGCGCCTATAAATAGGACCCTTGGTCCTTGGTAATTTTTTACCATTCTCAAGAAATTGAATTTCAGAGCCTTGCTCTTGCTTGAGAACTTCCAGAGCCTTGCTCTTGTGATTTCCTTAAGAACTTCCAAGTTCTAACTTCAGAACCATCATAGGTAAAATTAAATTAATTTAATTTAAATCAAACTTAATTAACAGAGCCTTGCTCTTATAAATCTTTGATCTAAAGGAAACCCCTTTGGGGTTTCTTCAACAGAGCCTTGCTCTTATAGGTCTTTGATCTAAAGGAAACCCCTTTGGGGTTTTTATTCACAGAGCCTTGCTCTCAAAATCTGCAGAGACCCTGTTCTTAGGTTTTAACCCATGAACAGAGCCCTGCTCACAGATCAATTAGAAAACTTTTTTAAAGGTTTCCATGGATTTTTAAGGTCCTAAAATTTTAATTCTTAGGAGTTATAAATTTTTATTACTGCTACAGAGCTAGGCTCTTTTTTTTCTCTTTTTTTTTATTCTTTTGAAACAGGAGTTTGACAAATGTCACTCTGTGATAGAGCTTTGCTCTGAAAAGAGGAGATCTTCTCCTTGTCTCTAAGGGTCCCCCCCTCTCCCAATGAGGATATTCTCTTGGGGGTCTTTTGGAGCGCATTTCTCACGGGCTAGACTTAAAGAGGAAGCTTGACGTGGCTGAGCGCCATATCCCAAGTCGGGAGGCCGCTTATCAAGGCGTGAGGGAGCAGCTTGCCTTGGTCTTGCGGCAACGAGACCAAGTGGAGTCAGAGCTGACGGAGGTAGTCGAGCAGGAGAAGGCGTGGAAGGAGATATGCGAGCGATTGCTACATCTGTGCAAGACGCTTCCTTCTCAATAATTCTCCTTGTATCATTTGTTTTTTGTAAAGTATATGTATACGTTTTTTTTTCTTTTAGCACAATGTATCCTGTACTCAATCGATATTTATGAATAAAAGATACACGTTTTGTAATGTCTTGTGTCATTTCTCCGTCCTTCCTTTCTTTTATTATCAGTACGCTACCTTTATAACCATAATTTACGGACGATTGGGACGAGCATCCCGACCTTCTTAAGAAATAGCGATGGCTTAGGCCGCAGGTTCAGATCTGCTGCCTAAGACTTTTCAACTCTATAAGCCGTGAGGGTCTCATAGAGACTTTTCTCCCTACGGATCGAGAGGATCTCGCAGGTGAATTTTCTCCTTAGGAATCGTGAGGATTCCCAAGTGTGGTTTCCTCTCATAAGTCGGAAGGATCCTATAAGAGAATTTCTCCCTCTTACGAGTCGAGAGGGCTCGTAAGCGGTTGTTTCCATCTTTGTCGAGAATCGACTTCAGAGAGTGAGACCCGTGGATAGTATGCAAGAGACCATTTAGGATTGACTTGCAGGATCCCATTGCCCCTCTTACGAGTCGAAAAGGCTCGTAAGCGGTTGTTTCCCTCTTTGTCGAGAATCGACTTCAGAGAGTGAGGCCTGTGGATAGTATGCAAGAGACCATTTAGGATTGACTTGCAGGGTCCCATTGTTCAGGAAGCAAGTTTTGAATACTTACTGCCCAAGATGTGAGTTAAAGAAGCTCTGGTCACGCAGTGTTTGTATCCGTGAGTTGAGAAGTTTTGCGAGGGATTATTTGTTTCCCAAGCGCCAAGGATTATTTGTGTCCTTGGGGTCTGAAACGAGTCGATAGTTCCTACGGAGGCACTGGTGGCTCTGCGGGTCGACGCGGATCAGGAGGCTCTCGTCAAGGAGTGTTTGTATCCGTGAGTTGAGAAGTTTGCCGGGATTATTTGTTTCCCAAGCGCCAAGGATTATTTGTGTCCTTGGGGTTTGAAACGAGTCGAGGGTTCCTACAGAGGCACTGGTGGCTCTGCGGGTCGACGCGGATCAGGAGGCTCTCGTCAAGGAGTGTTTGTATCCGTGAGTTGAGAAGTTTTGCGAGGGATTATTTGTTTCCCAAGCGCCAAGGATTATTTGTGTCCTTGGGGTTTGAAACGAGTCGAGGGTTCCTACGGAGGCATTGGTGGCTCTGCGGGTCGACGCGGATCAGAAGGCTCTCGTCAAGGAGTGTTTGTATCCGTGAGTTGAGAAGTTTTGCGAGGGATTATTTGTTTCCCAAGCTCCAAGGATTATTTGTGTCCTTGGGGTTTGAAACGAGTCGAGGGTTCTTACGGAGGCATTGGTGGCTCTGCGGGTCGACGCGGATCAGAAGGCTCTCGTCAAGGAGTGTTTGTATCTGTGAGTTGAGAAGTTTTGCGAGGGATTATTTGTTTCCCAAGCGCCAAGGATTATTTGTGTCCTTGGGGTTTGAAACGAGTCGAGGGTTCCTATGGAGGCATTGGTGGCTCTGCGGGTCGACGCGGATCAGAAGGCTCTCGTCAAGGAGTGTTTGTATCCGTGAGTTGAAGAATTTTCGTTGAAGTCACTGGCTTCTTCGGTTGAAATGAACCGTTGAGGCTTGGTTTCGTCGTTTGACGGAATCCGCTGGGGAGGTATGGTTTCTTCTTTGTTTACGCCCTTGGATTGTATACAGGGATCGATGTGATCTTAACTGTAGGGCCGAAGTTTTATCATTTCTTATTTTTTTTGTTTTATTTTATTTCCGCGATGCTCTATCATTTCAGCTTTTATATCGCGAAGGTCGCGATTGCCCAAACATTTCGGCTATTTTTCGCGGTGCCCAATCATTTCGGCTTTTCATTATTTTGTTTTTTACTCGTTGCTCTTTATTACGAGTTGCCCGATCATTTCGGCTATTTTGCATGCATACATTTTACTTACTGCTTTTTATTGCAAGTTGCCCTATCATTTCGGCTATTTCGTATGCATGAGCGGTTTACCGGCTTTCGCCGTCAACCTGAAATTGGACATCGATTTCGGCATCAGCACCGCTGCTACTGGGATATTACCAGGAGCGAATCATCATTTGCCTCTATCGTTGTTGAACAAAGGAGGCTCAGCGACCGGGGTTAGGATCCCGTCGGCTAAGGCTTTTGACTTCATGAGCCGTAAGGGTCTCGTGAAGGTATTTCTTCCTACAAGTCGTGGGGATCTCGTAAGTGTATTTTCTCCTTAGGAACCGTGAGGGTTCCTAAGTGTTTTGTTCTCCTGTAAGTCGTAAGGATCCTACAGGAAGGTTTTCTCCTCATAAATCGAGGGGATTTATAAGGGTTGTTTACTATACGAACGTATTCCCAGTCATGGATGGACCTTGGTTAGGGAAATGTTTATTCGCGCCCGTGGATTGTATACAAGGGTCAGTATTGAGCCACTTGTAGGGCAATATTGGAAGTTTGTGGGGGTTTCCTTAAGCACAGGTTTAGGTCTCTGTGACTTAAGACTTTCAAATCCTATGAGCCGTGAGGGTCCCATAAGAGGGTTCTCCTTACGAGTCGTGAGGATCTCGCAAGCGTATTTTCTCCCTAGGAATCGTGGGGATTCCTAAGTGTGTTGTTCCCTTGTAAGTCGTAAGGATCTCACGCGGGTGGTTTCTCCTTACAAGGTCGAAAGGACCCTATAAGTGTCTTTTAACGAGGTTGCGCCCTTTCGGGTTTTCACAAACACTCGCCGGTAGTCCTGCTGTTTTAACTCACGGAGCCCTTTCGGGTTTTCATCCGTGCCCATTTTGCTTATGGACTTACCGCTTTTTTTATTTTATTTTTATTTTTATTATTTTTTTATTATTTATTTTTATTCATCTCGTCATCCCAAGGATGCCGCAGTATTAGTTTAAAGACGTTTCGGTCTGCTATTAGTTTAAGGACATTTCGGTCCACCGTTGAGAGGGTTGGCTACTAATTATAAAGCTTGAGCTTAGGAAGATAGCGAGCGGACATAGTCGTCGTCATCTACCATTGACCTAGGCTGTGGCTCATTAAGCGTAGTATTTCTTTAGGAAGCGTCAGTTTATTGGCCTGAAAGGCCTTTCACCGTGCATGTCCATGAGTAGATAGGCCCCACCTTGGTAGACCTTATCAACGATGTACGGTCCTTCATAGTTTGGCTCAAATTTTCCCCGCTTGGCGCGATTGGGGATCATGGGCCTTTTGACCACTAGCACGAGTTCGCCTTGGTGGAATGTCCTCGGGCGGCTCAATCTTTCATATGAGCGCGTCATCTTTGCTTTATAGGCTTCCAGATTTTGTTGTGCTAGAAGCCGGATTTCATCAAGGGCGTCAAGCTCTTCAAACCGAAGGTGAGCATTTTCTTCGTCTGCCAGCTCGTAGTGGACTGCCACTCGTAGAGAGGGTAATTCTATCTCGAGAGGGAGTACCGCTTCCGTCCCAAATACCAACGCGTATGGCGTTGTGTTTGTGGCCGTTTTAAACGTAGTCCGATACGCCCAAAGAGCCTCTTGCAATCTTTCGTGCCAATCTCTCTTATTTCGTGACACTGTTTTCTTTATGATCTTCGTCAAGGTCTTGTTGAAGGCTTCAGCTAGACCGTTAGCTCGCGGGTTATAAACTGAGGAATATCTCCAGTCTATATTGTGCTGCTGTGCGAAACGGCTAATTTTATGACTTCGATAGGCTGGCCCATTATCAGAGATGATTCTTCTCGGGGTTCCAAACCGGTAGATGACATGCGTTTTGAAGAAATGGAGGATTTTCTCCGTCTTCACTTCCCTCAATGGTACTGCCTCTGCCCATTTGGAGAAGTAATCAGTCGTCGCCAAGATGAAACGATGTCCCTTTGACGATGCTGGTTCGATGGGACCGACTATGTCAGTTCCCCACATTTCGAATGGCCAACTAGCCATTGTTGGATGTAGTGGATTGGGATGCTGATGGATGAAGTCCCCATGAATTTGGCATGGATGACATTGCCTCGCGTATTCCAGGCAATCCTGCATCATCGTGGGCCAGTAGTAGCCCATCCGCTTTATCTTCAACTTCATCTTAGGGCCTGCTTGGTGGGAACCGCAGAGTCCGTCGTGAACTTCTTGGACGACCCTTCTCGCTTCGTTAGGTCCTAAGCATCTCAACCACAGAGAGTCGAATGACCTCTTGTATAGAGTATCATTGACGAAGGCGAAAGATAGAGCTCGTTTCGTGAGCTGATGTCTTGTGGACGCCTCTTCAGGTATTCGGTGGAACTTGAAGTAATCTATGAAGACTTCTCTCCAGTCCTCGGTATTTTCCCTGTCTTTTATTTGTAGGGTTGTCTCCTCTTTCGCTCCTTTTTCTTCAGACGATTTCGGAGATATTTCTGTTGGGGCGAGCACTCGACGGCTTTGTATCACGATTCTAACGTCATCGAGGTTCTCGTTAGCCAATTCTTTAGCAAGTTTGGCCAGTGCGTCCGCTTTGCTGTTTTCCGCGCGCGGTATACTTTCCAAAGCGTAGGAGGGGATTTGGGTTAGCAATTGTTGCACCCTTTCACCGTACTTTACCAACTCTGGCTTGCATGTTTGGTAGTCGCCGTTTACTTGACTAACGACCAGTTGGGAATCACCGTATATGAGGAGATCTTCAATTCCCATGTCAATGGCGATCTCGAGGCCTGCTATCAGAGTTTCGTATTCGGCTTCATTGTTTGTTCTCGGCTCCGTTAGAGAGAAGGCGGAGCGCATTATCCCTCCTTGCGGAGTTACAAAGATGAGTCCTACCCCTGATTTAATTATAGGGGTACTTTGTTTACGTTTCTTCATGGAAGATGCTCCATCAAAATAAAGCTCCCATCGGATATTATCACCATCGATCGCATCGAACGCATGTTCGTCTGGAAGATCGCAATTCAGAGGAGAATCGGCGGGTATCGGATGCTCAGCGAGGAAGTCGGCGATGGCCTGGCCTTTCACTGCCTTGAGAGGTTGATACGTTATCGAGAATTCCATCAAGAGCAGGGCCCATTTAGCAAGTCGTCCTGTCAATATGGCTTTTGACATTAAATATTTAAGAGGGTCCACTTTTGAAATCAGACGGACCTCGTGCGCCAACGCGTAGTGCCTAAGCTTTGTTATTGCGAAGATCAACGCCAGGCAGTGTTTTTCAATGGGAGAGTAGTTGCTTTCTGCCCCCAGCAGGACTCGACTTAAGTAGTAGAGTGCTCTTTCTTTCCCTTGATCGTTCTCTTGTGCCCATAATGCGCCTAAAGAACCTTCGAGGGCGGTTGTATAAAGAATAAGAGGCTTCCCCTTAACTGGAGCAGCCAACACCGGCGGGTTCTGCAGGTATTGCTTGATCTCATCCAGTGCGCCTTGGCATTTTTGGTCCCAAACGAATGGGGTTACCTTCTACATCAGGTGGCTGTAAGGACGGCACTTTCCTGAAAGGTTGGCTATAAATCGCCGTATATACGCGAGTTTCCCTTGGAGAGACCGCAGCTGTTTGAGAGTCCTCGGCGGAGGCATTTCCATGATCGCTTTGATCTTTGACGGATCTATTTCAATACCTCGGTGCCGAACGACGAATCCCAGGAACTTGCCCGAGGAAACCCCGAACGCACATTTAAGAGGATTCATCTTCAAGTTGTATTGCCGAAGGCGTTGAAATACAGTCTTCAGATGCTCGAGATGTTCCTCGTATGATTTGCTTTTAACCACGAGATCGTCGATATAGCATTCGACGATTTCGTGTATAAGGTCGTCGAAGATCTTCGTCATGGCCCTCTGATAAGTAGCACCGGCGTTCTTCAAACCGAAGGGCATCACTTTATAACAAAATATACCAAGAGGAGTCCTGAAGGCTGTGTGCTTCTGATCTTCAGGGTGCATTTTTATTTGATTATACCCCGATGAGCCATCCATGAAGGAGAAAACCTCATGAGTGGATGTGTTGTCTATCATCAGTTCGGTGACTGGCACTGGGAAATCATCTTTTGGGCAGGCTTTATTGAGATCCCGGAAGTCTACGCATATGCGCACTGTCCCATTTTTCTTCATCACTGGGACAATGTTGGCGATCCATTCAGGGTATTGGACTTCTTGGATAAAGCCTGAATCTATCAGCTTTTTGACTTCGGCGTTGATGCTCATCTCAAGCTCGAGTCGCATTCTTCTCGGCGCTTGTTTGACTGGCTTGATGTCCGGGGATATCGCCAATTTGTGCACAGCGATTTCTGGATCTAGTCCCGGCATTTCGGAATAGTTCCACGCGAAGCAATCTTTATGTTGTAGAAGCACATCCTTTAACGCAGCCACCCTTTCTCCAGATAGCAGTTCGCTGATGAATGTCGATCGCGGGTCATTTTCCATCCCCAACTCAATTTTCTTGAGATTATCTGCAGTGGTATGGATTCCATCTTCCAGTTCTTTCGGAGCTGGGGGAAATTCTGAGATTACCTCATCGCTGCCGTTTTCAAAACACCAAGGGAGGTTGTTCATGTCCTCGGACCCTTCTTTTAATATTGTTATCACATGGCAGGTGCAAATTTTCTGCCAATCCCAATGCGGAGTTGGTTTTATTCTTGTGTTTTCGGGTTCGTGCTTTTGCGGCGGCGCTACCCTCCAACTGTCAGACAACGCGAATTTACCAAGCTGATATTGGTCCTCAACCCAATTCTTAAAGGTGAAGCAATCTTCAAGCGGATGCCCTACTACTCGATGGTAAAAGCAATACTTTGGGTTGGAGACTTCGCCTGCTTGTTCAGGGTGTTTAGACTCCGGCAACGTAAGCATTTGATGTTTTAGAGCGAGATCGAATATTTTCCTTGTTTTGTTCCGAGGAAAAGAGTATGCTCGAGCCATTTTCTTCCTGAGGGCTAAGTCAATAACGCTCGATTCTCGGATGCGCGGCTTCTTAGCTCTGCTTTGTAGTTGTCGAGCGCCTCTCTTGCCTTTCGACCTGTTTTTGTTCTCGCGTCGAACCTTTTTTGTAGCAGGTTGACAAGGAGCGGCATCTTCGTTCTTTACTGCCTGTTGGAGGAGGCGCTGTGTCTTAGCTTTCTCATAGATTTCCATTTCACGATCGTGATCATCTCGGGCTTTTTGACTCGCATCCCTTATAAGTTTGCTCATCTGGTCTTCGGACGATGGACTGGGCAGTTTTGTATCAGGAACTTTTGCTGGTTCAGGATTAGCGTCCTCCCATTGAGCATCCGCCTCTTCATCGAAGTCATACATGGCATAACAGCTGTTTACTAGCTCCCGCTTCTTTGGCCGGATGTACCCAAGCCCTTTGGTTTCTACTTTCCCGTTAGGCAGTTTGCATTGGGTCCCGGGAATGTTCCAGACCTTGTCATAGAATTTGGCTTTTCTAACGGTCTGTGTGAAGGACATCCCCTGGCGTTTTAGCAGTTTCTTCAAACCTTCGGTATAATATCGGGGAAGACGGATAGGCTGAAGCCTGTCGAGCGTGGGATCCGCGCCATGCCAAATTTCTTTTTCTACTTTGTTTTCTTCAGAACGGTAAAATAGGATTGCCTTCTCGCCTCTTCGTCCGGGAGGGATATAGAATGTCTGCAATTCTTCTACGCTGTTGGTGTCGAGTGCATCCAGTTCTTTGTAGTGTTCAAGCGGCACCATGGTTATCTGCAGGCTTCGCTCTTCATCAGCGGAAATCCGTATTGAAGGTCGAGCGGGGAATATAGCATGAACTTCATCCTCTGAATCACTACCGAAGATCAACGAAGGAACGGATGGTCCTGGCCTGGTAGATTGGGATAGACCTGAATAAATTATATCCTCCTCCTCGGTGTCACTGCCGAAGACAGGGATGGTGGCATTAGTTTTGTTCTCCGGTTTGTGACACCTTTCCGTGTCTTCGAAGCTCGGCAAGAAGTATTTGGCATCTTCATACTTGCGAACTTCGTTCACGGAAAACGGATTCAACTCTCCGGCCACAGTGTACTCGAGGCCATCCCTGGAATACTTCATGTACTGATGCTGTGTAGAAGGGATGATATTGTACTCGTGTAGCCATGGTCGGCCGAGCAGAGCATTGTAGCACGTCTTGGCATCTATAACATGGAATTTGATGTCTGTGACGAGCAACCCGAAGCGTAACGTCAATATCACAGATCCGAGAGTCTTTGAGGATTGAGAGTCGAACCCGGAGATAGTGATCTTGTCTCGGGCGAGGTGTTGGACACTCATGCAAATCTCCTTTAACACTCGTACGTTGAGTAAATTGACGGACGATCCGTTATCGACCAAGATTTTACCTATCTTTATGTCATGGCAATATCCTGAGACATAAAGGGGGCGATTATGTTCACACATCCCGAGGAGAAGGTCTTCATCACCAAAAGCAACGTCGGCTGTGTGCACTTCTTCCAATTCGTCTTTCATCTTTTCTTCGGCTAAGAAGGCTTGAAACTGGTCCGGATCTTGTAGCGCCTTAATCAAAGAGTCTCTCACCTCCTTTGATAGTAACAAGGCATCGAGGATGCTGAGTTGTGAGGGTAGCTTCCTCAGATGCGCTAAGACATTGTAATCTACCTTACTCCTCTTTGGCGGATTTTTGGCAGTTAACTCTTCCGCGACTTGGTCATCCAAAGTGATGTCTTCAGAGACCTTCTCTTTCCCTTTATCTTTTCTATTCGAGGGTCCGAGGTTCTTTTCAGGCAGTGTCCGATTCCGCAGCTGTATATTTTCGCAAGACTTCGGTTCTTCTTCTTTTCCCGAAGTTGATTCTTTAAAGAGAGGGGCAATCTCTAGTTCTTCATCAGAGTCGCTCCCAAATGTGGGCACTTGTGACTTGGTAGTGTTAACCATGTGACAGTTGCCGGCGGTTCTTTCAAGCACTTTGGTCGTGTTTCTTTGCTCCCGACGAACCTTGCGCTTTTCTCGTTTAAAGCATTGTTGATTAGCGACGTATCCTTGCCACCATTTATCGAACGCTTTGCATTCTTGGGTAGAGTGTGAGACCTTCTGATGATATAAGCAATAAGAGGGATGCATTTCTACCACGCTAGTAACTTTTTCTTCTGAGAGTGGTAGCTTCATGCCCATCGATATGGCCTTAGCGAACTTCTTTTTTTATCTTAAATTGGCTTTTGTCAGCGGTGGAGGCATTTTGCTCCAGTGGGATCATCTCAGCTCCTCCCTCAAGTCGCTGGCACTTGGCCGTTTCGAATATCGCCGTCTCGCGTTCTTGATCAGCTTTACTTTTCAATCGAGCTTCACTAAGAAACGCGTCAATCATTTCTATTGATAATTCCGGAACCCTCGACTCAGTATTTGCCCCCGGCGTTTTGGTGCCAGAAGTCCCTTCATCGTTCGAGGTCGAGTGAGAGATCATATGACAGCTTGCCACATCTCCGTCGGATTCATCAGATGAAGCTTCTTCCTCATCTTCTTTTTGAAAGACGTGATCAAGGAAATCTTGGAGCATAATGGGAGTCCGCGCCTTTTGGTTGTACTCATCCAGTGCGTCGATCTGCTTCTATAAGTCCGTCCGCTTGTCGCTAGGCTTCACGGGCTTCTTAGATTTCTTCTTCTTCTTTTTCGAAGATTTTGACGGCTGGTTATGAACGCTTGAACTACCACCATCGGCCTTCGGAGTCGGACGTGGTTTCAACATCCCCTCAATAACCTGCGGCTCCAAGGGGTTCTTCCACTTGACCGCTGGACAGGTCTGCAGATCATTTAGCATTCTCCTCGTTTTGGCTGATAATACAACCTCCCAGGGAGCTTCTTCAATGACGGAGCATGTTGCCCCTGGCGTATTCGTTCCCTTATAGGTGTGGGGTTGCGGAGGATTCACTTTCCATTTGTCAGATAGCGCAAACTTGCCCTGACGGTACTGGTTCTCAAGCCAATTTTTGAAGACGTAACAGTCTTCGATTGGATGTCCTAGCACTCTATGATAAGGGCAGTAATTAGGCTCGTTGACGTCACTTGGTTGTGACGGACGTTTTGAATCTGGCAGATTTATGAGCCTATTGCGCAATGCCAGCTCAAATAACCTCCTCGTTTTATCACGGGGGAAGGAGTAAGCACGTCCCATCCTGTCTTCAAGGGGCACGTATGGGCGCGTGTTATTTGGACGAGCAACCGGTTTCGAGTCGTTCGGTTGTTGTTGGGCATTAGCGACGATGATCGCTTTTCCCTTTCCTTTATCGTTTCGAGAGTCCGGCTTCGGAAGAGGGGGTTTATGGCCCATTTGGTCCATCTGCGCCAATTTGTCGATCAAAGCCTGGAAAGAAGTCGGCTTGAAGAACATCATAAACTGCGAAATGGTTGCTTGTGGATCAAGGGTTCCAACAAACATTCCCACCGCAGGGGCTTCTTCTATACGCTGTTCACATTTAGACCATAAATTACGCCACCGTATAGCGTACTGGACCCACGTCTCGCCGGGCTTTACCCTGGCGTTAATCAGCGCCGTCATCGGAGTACGTTCGCTGGCACTTGCAAAGCGTTGGGTGAAGAGCAGCTCCATCTCTGCGAAGGTTTTAATAGAGTCGTTGGGGAGCTCGGAATACCACTCGAAAGCCGTATCTGATAAGCTTCCAACAAACTGGCGCAGCAAGAGTTTGTCGTTGCCTCCAGTGTTACCACAAAGCGCCCTGAATTGGGCAACATGTTGATGGGGATTGCCGGTCCCCTTATAGACATGAAACTTTGGAATTGTGTAACCTGGCAGGTACTTGATTTGGTCATACCAGCCCGGATATGGCCGCCCCGTTTTTACAACGTGGCCGGCTGCTTCGGCCGCGTGATGAACTTTTATCTGCTGGGCTATATATTCGTCCAGATCTGTTTTAGAGATTGTGTCTTCTTTAGCCGTCGATAGAACGGGCTGAGGGTTTGATGTTTCTCCCCTATCATCCCCAAGGACGATCGGGGGTTATTCAGTCGGGGATTCTGGTTGTATCATCATCCCTATCATATCCTGGAAGAGAAGGCCCATGCGCTGTATATTGGCTGCTTGTTCAGCAGCCTCTTGGTCTCTCTTTTCGAGCACTCGGCGAAGGAACTCGGCGTCGGTCTCTTCTTCTTGACGTTCATCTAAGGACGTCTCAGGATTCTCTTTTGGCCCCGTGAGTGCAGCCATTGTAGTCATCATCTCCTGGAGCTTTTGTTGCTGCTCCTGAGACTTGGTCACTGACCGGGTAAGCGGTCGGTGACCCATAGAAGTACGACTTTCTTCTTTCCCCGAAGCCATATAGACCGTATGAACCGTGATGCCCCCTGACTTGGGGCGTTTAGGTTCACCGCTCTTAGACTTTGTCAGCGTCATGGGAGCTTTTTCTGGCCTCTTCCTTTTATGGGCCTTTGAGGCTGAAGGAGCCGTTGAAGCGGGCATCCTAGCATTTGTTGCCTCCTGCAGTTTAGCGGGGCGGTTTTTGTCTTTTTCTACCCTTGCCCTGTTCTGGCGACGGAAGTGGTCTGAGTCAATCACGGAGTCTTGAACCCTCCGCCAAACTTTATAAATTTTCGACAACAGCCGTTGAGGGGGCTGTTCGTGTTTCGTCTCCGGAGCTTTTTCCATGGGTGGAGGAGACTTTTTCAATGTGGCAACCGGGGAGTTCTTTCTCACCTTCTTCAGCAATTCAAAGCTGTTCCCAGTTGGAACAGCAGCATCGACCTCCACCACTGGAGCAGGTGGGGTTAGCCCTGAGGGGGAGTTGCCCCCTGCCCTCCTTACTCGCTGCCAATGGCGACGTCGCGCACGACGATCCGTTGGGACTGGCTCGGAGACTGAGATGGTTTCTTGCTGCCCCCTGTTTGAGCGTGGGGTAACTGTTGATGTCAGCCTATCGAAGACTGACGCCTTCTGACCAGCTGGGGGAGGAGTAGGAACCGTCAATCTTGTGAAGACTGACTCTCTAATGGGAGAAGCCGCTTTAACGACTTCCAAAGCAGCGGCCGTTGCCCTCTTTGGGACAGCCATCTTATAGTTCTGACCCAGCCTGGTGAAAACGGAGGCTGTTGGTTCAGTAGCAGGCGACCCGTTGACAGGGGTCGTGGTAGCAGTGAGCCGGTCGAACACCGACTTCTTGTTCGCTTCCGGTGTGGGGATCGGCGCCGAGAAGCTTGTAGGTGGGACCATGGTCCCGAAGAACAAGCCGGTGGTGGCCTGAGTCACCTGGCCTACCGGCAGAGTCAGGAAGGAAGCCGCCTGGGGCCCATATGCTACACCTCTCGGTGAGGTGGAACGTCCGTTGCATTGGCATTTCGAGCAGTTGGTGCAGTTGGTGGCCATTGAATGCTTGAGTTCTGTACCAAACAAAAGACCAAATCTTAGCAACTTGAAATCCGAAGGCAATCATTTAACAAACCGCGATTGGTTCGCGAAGACGACACACGAAGTGTGGAGTGGAAAGAGGAAGAGGTCCCACCGGGCGTGCCAGAATCTGTTCCCCTCCGAACGGCGGCCGTACAGGACTGCTGAGGTCCTGGCGCTGAGGTTCGGGGCAGATGCTATTTGGTTTTATCCGTCTATCTCTCCGAAGATGCCAAGTTGATTTATGGCACCTTGTATCGGAGGTTTAGACGGATGCGGCCGATGTAGCAGACTTCGTCAGATTCCCCCTCAAGGTGAGGGGTTTTTAATTGTGGGGACGCTCTTCCCTGCAGGCGCAAGCCCCTGCAGTTAATTACGCTACCGCGTCGCGGTAACAACTTTCTCCTTCTCCAGAATTTCACTTCGTGTCGTGTGTGTTTGTTTTGTTTGTGATTGCCCGTGGATTGTATACGGAGACTGAGTGATGTCGTCACCCGTAGGACATGGATTAATCCAAATCCGTATTTAGTTAGATTTGGGTTTGGTGTTTTTAGTTTAAGGATGCATTAGTCGCGTTGCGACTAAGATCGACTTAAACGTTCGTTAAGGGTACGTTAGTCTTGTTTTAGACTAAGATCAACTCAACATAGTGATTGATTTAATTATCTGGCCGTCGGGACTCGTCACCTCTCTGACGTCGTTGAGGGATTACAACGACAGGTGTCAGAGGAGTTCAGAGGTGTACCCTTGAACCAAAGTTGATTTGGAGTTTTATCGTTCATTTGAATATCTAAGGACACGTTAACCGTATTTGGGGTTAAGATCACTTAGACGGGACCGTTTAGATCCAACAAAAGAGCGTTTGGGCCCTATTGTGCCAGTTTAGGGACGTGGCGGTCCATTGCCAGTTTTAGGGACGTGATGGTCCATTATTAGTTTAGGGACGTTTCGGTCCGTCGCCAGTTTAAAGACGTAGTGGTCCATATTCCAGTTTAGGGACGTGGTGGTCCGTCGCCAGTTTAGGGACGTAGTGGTCCATTATTAGTTTAGGGACGTTTCGGTCCGATATTAGTTTAGGGACGTTTCGGTCCGATATTAGTTTAGGGACGTTTCGGTCCGTTATTCTCATTTTGGAGTGAATATTAGTTTAAGGACGTTTCGGTCCAATATTAGATGAGTGGTCGTTGGGACCCGTCACCTCTTTGACGTCGTTGAGGAATTACAACGACAGGTGTCAAAGAAGTTCGGAGATATACCCTCGGACCGGTTGTGACTTGGTTTACGAGAGGCATTTAATTTAAGGACTTACAGCCAGGATTGGGTTAAGTCCAATTTTTATTTTAGGCTCTGCCCGATTAAAAGAATCAACCTAAACAGGGCTCTGCCCCTTCATTATTTTTGCAATCTGATTTGAGCCAGGCCCTTTTAAATAATGAGTTACAAAAAACTCAGGAATTTTCTGAACAGGGCTTTGCCCTTTTATTTTCTGCAATTGGGCTAGGCCCTCTTAAGTAATGAGTTACAGAAACTCAGGAGTTTTCCAAACAGGGCTTTGCCCTTTTATTATTCTGCAATTGGGCTAGGCCCTTTTAAATAATGAATTGCAGAACTCAATAATTTTCTTGAGTTGGGCCAGGCCCACTTGTGCAGAAATTCTTGATTTGAGAACAAAAAGTGCATGGCACTTTTGATCTAAATTTAGATCAAAGGAAAACAAAATTCTTCTTGTTTTCCCTGATTTTACAGAACCAAGGGTTCATATCAAGTGCAAGGCACTATTTATTATTCTTTGATTTTTCAGAACCAGGGGTTCATATCAAGTGCAAGGCACTATTTATTTTTTATTATTCCCTTTTTTAATCTTCTGTTCTTCAGAAATTTTACCTTCTTTTTTGTTCTTGATTAATCTTCAAGAGCTCTCTTTTTTTCAGAAGTTTATCCTTCTCTCCTTGATGATTGATTATCTCTTTTGAATGAGGCTTGGGGTCTTATTTATAGTGCCCACAAATTTGTTGGATTTGTTAACAAAATCTTTCCTGAATAATTTTGGGAATTTTCCCACCATTGGATCTTTGATCCAAGGGTTCTTGTTTTACAGGAGAACAGAAAAGATTTATCTAAATCTTCATTCAGTTGCTGCGCAACTCACCAGCGCTTGACACGTGTCACGCATCCGTGCGCTTGCGCAGTTGCGGTTGCGCAACTGCGCAGACACGTGTCGCGCATCCGAGCGCTTGCGCAGTTGCGATTGCGCAACTGCGCAGACACGTGTCGCGCATCTGTGCGCTTGCGCAGACACGTGTCGCGCATCGGTGCGCTTGCGCAACTGCGCAGACACGTGTCACGCATCTGTGCGCTTGCGCAGACACGTGTCGCGCATCGGTGCGCTTGCGCAGCTGCGATTGCGCAACTGCGCAGACACGTGTCACGCATCTGTGCGCTTGCGCAGACACGTGTCGCGCATCCGTGCGCTTGCGCAGTTGCGATTGCGCAACTGCGCAGACATGTGTCGTGCATCCATGCGCTTGCGCAGACACGTGTCGCGCTGCCATGCATTTGCGCAGTTAAGTCTTAATTACGTTTTCTGAAGAGCCTTGCTCTGATGGGACGCACCGTCTCGGGCGTTATGCTGCCGAATTGGCTTCTGCCATGTGGCAAATTGCGCACTGCGCACGGAAACCGAAGCGTTGCTTCAAATTTTGAATTTTCAAAATTCAGTAGAGCCTTGCTCTGATTGGGGGAAACAGTAATATTAAAGATATTTATGCCTGTTTATGTCAAAACTACTTATATTGTCAATGTTTGATTGTCTAGTTGTTGGTGATGCGTCCACGTCAGGGACAGAGGCCACTCCCGCTCATCCAGGTATGTTTATATATCATATAGTGCATGTATATTGATTTAGAATGCTATATCATAAATGTACACACATTCCTTTTGCTCTTACTTACATAGTAATTTGTATTATTGTCTAGCTGTAGGTGGTGACACCACCGCACCTGCGGGTATGTTTATATATCCTATAGTGCATGCATATTGATTTAGAATGTTATATTATTGATCTACATATTCTTTTTGCAATTAATTATATAATCTATTTTTAATTGTCTAATTATAGGTGGTGCGTCCACATCTGACGCAGGGGCCACTCCTGTCACTTCCGTACCCTCCGCATCGTCTGTAGGTTAGTATGAATAAATATAAAATGTTTATTCATTTTACATATCCTCTATAGAATAAATATGAACTTCATGGAAATTTAGCGTCAATGTTTATTTTCTGGTTGGAGGGGATGCGTCTGCATCCGGGACACCGGCTGTTCCTCACCGGAGGAACTATCGTCCCGCTCGTGCTGCTGCCCGGGCCCAGGCTCGTGCTATAGTCACCGGAGGTATATATCATACTTCAATTTTTGTTTAACCTTGATTTCTTAATACAAATTTGTCTTAATATTGATTGTCTTGATATTTCTTGCAGACACAGGGCCTCCCCATCCCCAGAGGGGGACTCGAGGCCCGAATCAGTCCCATAGGCTGAGGCCTGACAGAGCTAGGGGGGAGGCAGCATTCCCCCTCTTTTTTACCCTTGATTATTGCTATACCGGTCCTCATGCCGAGAGGTTCAGCCGGTATATGGGGGATGAGAGCCGGCTCGTGAAGAACTATCCACTTCACGTTGAGTGGAGCGACCAGCACCGGCGCTCATTCGGCCACTTCTTTGATCAGGCTCGGGTATTAATATATATTTTCATTTGATTTATCCAATATATTTATTATTAACACTTGCAATCTAATAACAATGTTTTTTTTTGTATTTTCAGGTGGATTATGATTTTCAGCCTGTACTCGACCCTGATCACCCTGGGAGGGTGATCGACCTTCATGCTCTGTACAATGGCCTGATGAAGAACATGCAGACCAAGGTCCGATACAACAGGAATGAGCTGAAGGCCGACTGCTACTCCCTGTGGATGGTGACCCCCGAGGCAGAGAAAGCGGCCCTCCTATCTACTCCGGCCTTTGCAAAAGTCGACGTAGAGACATGGCCTCTATTGTGCAAATATTTCGACTTTTAACGCAAACAGGTATGTATTTTAAATGTAATTCATTGTTTAGTATATAATTTATTTTTTTGTGTTCCTTAATTAGAAAACTAAATGTGAATGTGTTGTGCAGAAACAGGCCGCTCAAAATATAGAGAATAGGAAGTCGGCGAAGAGGGGTCACCCCACTTATACAAGTGGCTCGAGGAATATTACTCGAGCCATGGAGTTATCGATAAATTACAATAGACCGGCCTTTGTGATATAATGCAATATTAAGAGTTATTTTCTAATATATCTAATATTAAGAGTTATTTTCTAATATTGCAGACAGCTCAGACCCTGGCGCAGGGTGGTACACCGAGCGTGCTGTCCGCATATCTTGCCGTCCACGGCACATCGACAGATCCCGCCACGGGCGAGCTTCGATACCCCGACATCGCTACCAGGAGTATTGCGTAAGTGTTAATATTTATTCAACCCCTATTTGAAATTTTAGTTTTGGAAGGTTCAAATTTAAATGATATACTTATATTTTACTGGTTAATGTGGGTGTAGGAGCGGGTGGTTGAGCAGGCCGAGGCATCGGAGATCGATTTTACCGGACAGAGCAATCTGAGACTGCTGACCCCAGTCCTGGACATCGCACACGGAGGGCACCACGAAGGTTGGGAGAGAGGCTGGGGACTGGGCCCTAGCAGGGCCCATATGAGGTTGGACTCCACCCCGGCGGTTACTTCCTCCGTCTCCAGTGAGCGACGTGTCCAGCAAGAACTGGAGAGCTTGAAGGCCACCGTTCAGGAGTTGAAGGAGATGCTGGTATGTATACTACTTAATAGTAAAATATCATGTCATATTATAGATATCAACATATCCAATATTAGTACATTGCCTGAGCTTATTTGGTTGTAGACTTAGCTTTGATTAATCATACATACATATCTAATTAAAATAAACTACGGTTTTCCAAACTAGATATCCAAATAGGGTTTCGAAATAACTTGATAATGATACGAATTCGAATAATACACAGATCTTACTCGCTTATTACACATGTTAGGTCCAGACGCGACAGGGTACATCGGCCGAGCCTCCACATGCATCTCTTTCGGCTGCGGCTCCGCAAGCCACTACATCGGCTGTGGTTCCGCAGACAGCTCCTATAGCTCCACCGCCCGCTCAGACTCCCACAGCCGCGGCTCCGCAAGCCACTACCTCGACGGCGGCTGCGCAGACCACATCGCCAGCTCCACAGCCCGCTCAGACTTCCGCACGCTCCGCATTGCATGATTTATTGACCGAGGAGCAGGCGCGCCAGATTCTGGCATTTATCAGAGGTGGAGCTGGACCGAGCTAGGGTAGCTTTTTGATTCTTATATTTTAAACATGTATTTATTTATATGATACATATTGTACTACATTTTGGACGATATTGATATTGGTGGTGTTTGCGTGTTTATATTGATATCATATTCTGTTTTTTTGTTTCTTTTGTATATTATGCGTGAGATGTGATTATGAATACTGCAATATATGTTCTGCGTGATGATTAATTTTATATATGATCGATGTATATATTATTGTGCATAGGGCAAGAAAAAAATAGGCAGCCCTTTTTTTTAAAAAAAACTGATAATATGTACCTACGGATTTCACCGTAGGGCCCTTCATTACCCCTACGGATATATCCGTAAGGGCAAAATATCAGGATACCTGATATTTTTCCCCTATGATCTCAGTATCAGGGGTTAAGCTTGCCCTTACTGATATATCCGTAGGGGCAAACAAATGCCCCTACACAGTTATCCTAAGGGCAAAATATCAGGAATCCTAATATTTTGCCCCTACGGATATGTACCTACGCACTTATCCGTAGGGGCCCATACGTGGCCCTACGGATACATCCGTAGGTACACCTAATCTATTTTATAAAACTGTAAATAAAATAAATTTTTTGCCCCTACGGCCTATTCCGTATGGCAAAATGGACCTACACATAACTCCGTAGGGGCACATTTTAGTCCGTAGGGGCAAGTTCAAGGCTTCGACTTGCACCTACGGCGTTTGTGCCTACAGGGTGTTTTCTTGTCCCTACGGATATATCCGTAGGGACAGTGGTTTGCTCCTACGGATAAATCCGTAGGGGCAACCCTTATTTGTAGTAGTGTTTACAGGCAAGTTCTCATTTTCATTTTCATGCATAATCTAATACACTGTAATATCCAGTGTTACAAACCCAAAAATCAAATATCGACGAGATATTCACATTTAAAAAAAACTTCAAATTACAATGCAAGATTAACAAAAAGGGTATCAATTTTACCTATTTCCTTCCTCGACCCCTGTTGATTTAGTCGACGTCGTTTTTTCCAATTCTGGAGCCACCGTCGATTTCACCGCAGACGGGATGACAGCCTTTTCCTTCAATTTAGGAGCCATTGATTGGGATGAAATGCTTTTCATGACGGCGGATGATGGGAGGCTCTAGGTGGCCGAGGAGAAGCCGGTGAAGGTCCGGCGAAGAAGATAATCGACGACGAATTCAGGGTTAGAGTTTTCGACGGGCTCTAGGGTTAGAGTTTCGACGATGAGAGGCGATTTGGGACGGGGAGTTTTGGTGTTGACTTGAGGAGGCGAGATTGCGACGACGGCCGCGGCGAAGGCAATGACGACGATGGCGAAGCTGGTGACGACGATGGCGAAGCCGGCGACGACAACGACGAGGAGAGGCAAATTAGGCTCTCTGATATCGAGCGAGAGAATGACGAGGCAAAAGCTGTGACGACGATGGCGAAGTCGACGACGAGAAGAGGCGAATTGGTTCTCTGAGATCGAGCGAGAGAGACAGAAAGAGAGAAATTTTGAACGATTATAAATGAATGGGGGTTAATTATAATACCCGGGCCTTTCTTGATATCAGGCCAAGGGGTGTTTAGACAAAAATATTTAAAAGTAGACCCCTTCTCCGTAATTAGAAAATACAAGGGAGTTTTTGCCTTGTTTTACTTGGACCGGGGTTTTTTCAACGATTTACCCTAGAATTTATCCTATTACCATTACAAGCTTTATTCTCACAAAATTATATTTTTTGTTGTTTTCATTCTATGTTTTTCCACAAATTCTACAAATTTTAGTTCTAGGCAAAACAAAAGAAGCTTAGACAACCAATTTACGATTTGAATTTTTTTATTCAAGATTATCTCTTATTAAAGTATTTTGCATATGATGATTTCAAAACGCTAGCTCACAACCCACGTATTAAGTGAACTGATATATTAACAATCAACATATTTTTGTTATATTTTGTTCATCTAAAACTCTATATAGTTATATATTTGCAAAAAAGTTGTTTGTAGAGTAAAACTTTTAAGCCAAGTAACTTCTTTCTAAACTATGAGGAGAAAAGGCTATATATGAAACAAGAGTTATAGCAAGTGTGAAATATGATGCTCATGTTTACTTAGCCTTAAATCATGCCTTTAACAATTTTTGTTTTTTAGATTATGTCCCACTTGACATAAATTCTTGGCTTCATTGTTTCTATAATATAAATTTTCTCGCCCCATATGGAAAGAGGTCCACGGTTCGCCGCTGAATATACCTGGAATTAAGCTGCATGGGGTTGCTCTTATTTCTTTTTCCAAAATATTCGATCACCTTTCATAAACTTTTGGATATATATATATATAGTTGCATTTTACACATGCGATGCACGTTTGTGGCTTTATCTTACTTGGAGCCCAAAATAATTTCTTGAGCCCATAGATAAATATAAAATGAAGGGTTATGGTTTATTTTGAAGGTTAATAAGTGAATAAAATAGTCATTTTAGTAACTTAGATCAAGTGTATTCTAGAAGATATTAAAATATGTTATTTACCATATTTATGTAAAAGAAGGTAGCTATAAGTAAACGAAAGTCGGAATTGAAAAATAATAAGATCAAAATAACTTCTAGAAAGTTCTTTTTTGTCTTAAATTTGAGTATAATGTAGATTGAATTTGAAATCCAAACTAATTTCTAGAATGTTCTTTTTTGTCTCAAGTTCTAAAAAGTTCCTTTTTTCTTTATTTTTCAAAAAATGGATTAGTTAAATTATTTTTTCCTTCTTCTTTGATGATGTGGTAAGATTTGAGGAATTCTCTTTTCTTTGTTTTTCAAAAAACGGAGAAGGTGAACTCTAACCAATACCATTTGCATATATATATATATATATATATATATATATATATATATATATATATATATATATAATAGAATTTATGCATGTGCGTTGCACGTGTTAGTTAAAAAAATTTTAGGAGGGAGAGAGAAATGTGGAGGGTTCTAGAGTCTTATTTATTTTTTTAAAAATTGGGAGAGGGTCCGCTAATCAACCCCTATTTGCATTATATATACTAGATTTTGTGCACGTGCGTTGCACGTGTTAGTTTAAAAAATTTAAGAAGCGTGGAGAGAGAGAAATGTGGAAGGTTCTAGATTGTTATTTATTTTTTTTAAAAATTGGGAGAGGGTCCTCTAACCAACCCCTATTTGCATTATATATATATAGAGAGAGAGACACACACACACACTAGAATTTATGCACGTGTTAGTTTAAAAAATTTTGATAAGGGAGGAGAGGGAAAGAGAGATGTGGAAAGTTCTAAAGTTTTATTTATTTATTATTTTTAAAAAAGGGGGATTGATGATGTTGAGGGTTCTAGATAAACAATTAATTATTTTTTGGAAGGAGAGAGATGATGTGGAAGGCTTAAGAGGCGAGGGAGATGATGTGGAGGGCTTGAGCGGTGATGATTTTTCTCATTTTTTCTAAAAAAAAGGAGAAGGGTGGACCCCTAACCAAGGGTATTTACATTATATATATATATATATATATATATATATATATATAGGAGAAGGGTGGAACTCTAACCAAGGGTATTTGCATTATATATATATATATATATATATATATATATATATATATATATTGGGAGAGATGATATGGAAGGTCCTAGATAAACAATTAATTTTTTTTAGGAGAGAGATGATGTGGAGGGCATGAAAGATGAGAGAGATGATGTGCAGGGCTTGAGAGGTGAGAATTTTTCTCATTTTTTCTATTTTTCTAGAAAAAATGAGAAGAGTGGACCTCTAACCAAGGGTATTTGCATTATATATACTAGATTTTGTGCACGTGTGTTGCACGTGTTAGTTTGAAAAAAATTTGAGAGGGGGGAGATGTGGAGGGTTCTAGAGTTTTATTTATTTATTTTTAAAAAAAAAAGGATAGATGATGTGGAGGGTTCTAGATAAACAATTAATTGGTTTTTGGGAGGAGAGAGATGATATGGATGGCTTGAGAGGTGAGGATTTTTTTCGTTTTCTCTTTTTTTCTAGAAAAAAGGAGAAGGGAGGAGCTCTAACCAAGAGTATTTGCATTATATATATATATATATATATATATATATATATATCGGGAGAGATGATATGAAAGGTCCTAGATAAACAATTAATTGTTTTTTATGAGAGAGATGATGTGGAGGGCTTGAGAGATGGGGATTTTTCTCATTTTTTCTATTTTTCTAGAAAAAATGAGAAGAGTAGACCTCTAACCAAGGGTATTTGCATTATATATACTAGATTTTGTGCACGCGCGTTGTACGTGTTAGTTTGAAAAAAATTTGAGAGTGGGGAGGGGGAGATGTGGATGGTTCTAAAGTTTTATTTATTTATTTTTTAAAAAAAAGGATAGATGATGTGGAGGGTTCTAGATAAACAATTAATTGGTTTTTGGGAGGAGAGAGATGATGTGGATGACTTGAGAGGTGAGGATTTTTTTCGTTTTCTCTTTTTTTCTAGAAAAAAGAAGAAGGGTGGAGCTCTAACCAAGGGTATTTCTAACCAAGGGTATTTGCATTATATATATATATATATAATATATATATATATATATATATATATATATTGAAAGAGATAATATGGAAGGTTCTAGATAACAATTAATTGTTTTTTATGCGAGAGAGATTATTTTAAAAAAAAATTGGGATAGGGTCCTCTAACTAACTCTTATTTGCATTATATATATATACTAGAATTTATGCACGTGCGTTGCACGTGCTAGTTTAAAAAAATTTGAGAAGGGAGGAGAGAGGAAAAGAGATATGGAGAGTTCTAAAGTTTTATTTATTTATTTTTAAAAAAAAGAGGATTGATGATGTTGAGGGTTCTAGATAAACAATTAATTGTTTTTTGGAAGGAGAGAGAGATGATGTGGAAGGCTTAAGAGATGAGGGAGATGATGTGGAGTGCTTGAGCGGTGGGGATTTTTCTCATTTTTTCAAGAAAAAAGGAGAAGGGTGGATCTCTAACCAAGGGTATTTGCATTATATTTATATATATATATATATATATATATATATATATATATATATATATATATATATATATATATATTGGGAGAGTGTCACGCCCCGCTTCCCGGTATACGGCGAAGGGGACGCGACGAGGCCCGCTACGTATATACTCAGAAGTACATATATACGCTAAGCGTATCTAAGCAATATAAAATAAATACACAAGAGACAAGATATAAAAGAACAGCAACTTTTATTCATTAACATTCTTTGTACAATACATGAAAGGAAATACAACTGAAATAAAAAGATACCTAAACAGTGGCATAACAGGAAATGAAAAGTATAGAAAGAAAAAGTGTACAATGAACTAAAGTGCAGGGTCTTCGGCAAATTGCTCCAAATCTTCTTGAGATGGCTCGATCTCCGCCGGGTCCAAACCACCTGACGACATTCAAAGAAAAGAGAAACAGAATGTCGTCAGCGAACAGGTCGTTCGGTAAGTCCCAAAGATAAGGGAGGAATAGACAGAGAGTAAGAGAGAGAGAGTAGCTTTTACAGTTGTATTATATTATTATATTGTTGTATTTCGTGTTAACGCTGTTGTTTGTAGCTTGGTACAAAAGGATGCCAGTGTATACGAGAGGAGTCTCACTTGCCCCGGAGACTAAGGTATCAGGAATTCAAGGAACCGTTTATACCACGGTACAACAGCAATTGGATTCATGTTAGGTGTCTTAATTTTACCGTCTCGTGCCACCTTTAACACCTTCCGTACCAATCTACCCCTTAAACCCCGCGATATCTTGTTTGTATTGTTATCTTATAAACTGTATTGGTTGTATGATTGATTGACTGACCGACCGAAACCATGATCTCAGGAAACGGTTATAACCGTAGAGTCATGTAAATGGAATACTGGGAATCATGTAAAGGGAATATATCCATGGTTCGGTTCAGCCAAATTGTATAAATTGATAATTGTATTCATGGATTCATGTGTTTATTTTGAATTGGAATCTTGTAGATTATAAGTTGACTTGAATCATATTCAAGTCAGATTAATCAGACTTAAACCTGAGTCAGACAATCAGAATTGTGAATCGAGGTCTTATAATTGTTAGGATCCTTAGGGTAATTTATAAACCTTGAGGGGGTTTTATGTAAAAATACTTTTATATACTTTTCAAAATACACCTCAAGTATTTATTTTTTGTCTTTAGAGTTGTGGATTTTATGTTATGACATCTCTAATGAAAATATCCTAGTTTCATAAATAATGGTATTTATCTGTAATAGTGATTATTTGAAGTTCATGGTATTTTAGTGTAAAAGTTATTATTGTGATTTTTAGAACAAGGTGAAAAATTTATATTATAATAAAATAGGTATTTAAAAGATAAATATACATATGTTTATACAAAAATAATTTTAATAAATATTTTATATTTCAAAAATCTCATTTTCTTAAGATGTCGCATTTTAAACCTTTCGAGACCGAATGCTCTTTGCGGAGGTCTGAATCTCGCACTACTAGCCCGAGGGTGCGCGATAAACCGCACGATCCCAAACGGGTTCCCCAAAGATGGGTTGTAGCGGCGCTTTGCAAAGATTGTAAAACACTAATCTTTTAGAAAACGGTTTTATAAAGTAAAAGGTATTTATTTGAAAAGTGTAATTTTCCGTATTTTAGATTCTAGGGTTTCCTAAGCCAACTAGCTTATTTCTAAATGGTCTAAACGACAAGTCGTTAGAAGCCTCAAATCGCCTCTTCACCGCCAATTGCGGCCAGGTAAGTGCCAGGTAAGTGGGAGGCTCTCCACTACAAGTGGTGGCCCTAATTAAGTAACCACTTGCCTTAGACACACTTACCTAGACACCATAAAGTCAGGTTTAGATAAACGATCGATGTCCACAACTTATCGTATTTTCCTAGTAAGAAATATTTACTTAAAAGCGTAACAAATCTAAAACCTTTAAGAATGGTTTTACGAAGATTATGGTATTTTAATGAAAATTTCGTTTTATCGTATTCTAAGTTTTGATGATATCATTTTAGGGTTGTATTTGCGTGTGTGTGGAGGTAGGTCATTACCTCGTGCTCTACTTTAAATGTATGTTAAGGTTAAGGGGTTAAATGTGAAATTGAAACTTCATGGTATTAAAGTGAAAAATACGGTAAATTGAAAAGGTTATCATTTCATGTGTGAAAATTTATTCAAATTGATTTTTACAAGTTTAATGGTCAAGATGAAGATGTTTAGGAATGATTGAATTGATTAGAAGAAGAAAAATAAACATTATGATATTAAAGTGAAAAAGAATACGATATTGCAAAAGCTATCATTTCATGTGAGAAACTTTGTCCAAATTAATTGTTATGTGATTAATAGTCATCATGAATAAGTTTAAGTATTATGGAATTGGTGATAAGTGAGATTTTATAGAAAACCGAATCGAAAATCGGTTTGTTCCGATTTCCGTCGGGTTTCGGAAGTTCGTATTTTTGAGAAGTAGAAAGAAGGGAAGAATGGGACTTAAGATGAGTTGTCGAGGCGTTGCTTCGTCGCCGGTTGTTTCTAAAAAACGTCGTCGGAATTCCGTCAGAATCTCGTCGGAGCTTCGCCGCGAACTTGTTTTCAAAGCACACACTTCTTGGAAAACTTTTGAGAGAGTGGCTCAAGATTTTGGGGGTGAGAGGGTAGTGTGTAGGGTTGGTATTTATAGGGTTAGGCTAGGCTTAGGGTAGATGAAAAGGTAAAAATAAAAATGTGATAAAATGTAATAAAAAATGTATTAAAATTGGAGTAATTGGGGTTTTTAAAGAGCTCTGGAAGTGGTCTGAAGCTGAAATTTTGCAGGTGCATAGGGAATATGAAAAGACACAACTTTCATGTTGTGACCATCGCCGGAATCGGCCGAATCGGGGGTGACTCGGCCGTGAATCGGTCGGAGCACTGAGTCGGCCGAGTCAAGGCCGAGTTGGCCGATTCCCGACCGAGTCCGGTGGCCTGGATCCCTCCCGACGGTTCATCTAACTCCTGCAAGTGTTACATATTTGGGTGTAGTGGGGTTTTTGTGAGATATGCACTTGTATACTCTTGGTATTCTAAAGGTTTTAAAAAAATCAATATTAAAAATAATGTTGGGTATGGGATTTGAACTCTGGTGGCTTGGTTCGGCAGTGCAAGGTATTACTAATGAGCTACAAGCTCCTTCTTGCAATTATGGAGTTATTTAATTATTTAAAATTATAGCAGCAAGAGTAAATACTCCAAGTATACATTAAATTTAAAGTAATTTCTTGTACACTAAAAATGGATTTATTACATTCTTGTAGCTTGTAATTAAAAACAAAATAATTACCTATATCTTGTGCTCAGGCTAAAATACCCCTTTGTGGATTTTTAAAAAAATATTTGAAAAATTTTGTATAGGAAATGTAGGGTTGTTACATTCTACCCTCCTTATAAAAATTTCGTCCTCGAAATTTGTAAAAGGAAAGTGTAACAGTGCAAAGAAGTTTGGTGGCTGTAGTATAGATAGTGTATAAAAATAACAAAGAGACACAAGGGTGAAAAAAGCTTACCGGTGTTACCTTGACCTACAGTCTCAGCTTCTACGGTTTCTAATGTGAAGGTCTGTCGCCGTGGTATATTCCTTCTAGCTGGAGGCACATTCTGCCTTTGGAGCCTGTTTCTCTGCCCTCTAGGCATATCCCTCATTGCCTGTTGGAATTGGCGAGTAGGCTGTGCAGGTGGTGGAGCAGGTAATGCAGGACGAGTTGCAGGAGCCTGGATAGCTGGCCGCTGCGGGTAGTTGGTGTGTGTGAGCTGAGTTGTATCTATATGGACAGGCCTCAATTCTGTGATTGGACGCGCCACAAACTAGGCACAGGCCTTTTGCGCGCCTACAGTCCTTTATCAAATGTCCATCTCTCTTGCAATGGAAACAGAAATGTGGTCTAGGCTGGTGATTGGGTTCTTCAGTTCTCCTGGGTTCGAACGTTGGCCTGGAAGAGGCTCCTCCTGTCATTTGAGAGGCATGGCGTTTCAAACCGGCAGATTGGGGTCTGCCCCTTTCCTTTATCACCGCCCCATAACTGCGGGCAGCTTCCAAAGCATCCTCGTGAGTCGGAAATTTCCCTGTGGCTAGTGCAGCTTGGATTTTCGTGTCCAAACCTTGTTGAAAGCGACGGGCTCTGACCTCATCCGTCGGTATCAAGTGTGCCGCAAATTTGTTACGGTCTTGTGTTAGCTGTGTATTATGTGATATCAAAAATTTGAAATACTGTGACATATCTTATCGACTGAGCATGGTGAATTCAGGTCATACTCATCTACTGACTTGTCCCACATCAAACCTTGTTGTAGATGAATGAACTGCTGCTCCATAGCAAACCTGGCAGTCACAGGGAAGTACTTCGCGTCGAACTTCTCGCGAAAAGTCTTCCATTCAATGGGTTGATCAAGACGGCTTTCTTCCGCCTTCCACCAGTTCCGTGCATTGTCCGTGAGTTGCAGCTTTGCAACTCGGACCCAAGATATTTCTGGCACTTGTGCTGCTGCCAGATCATCCTTGATACTTTGAGCCCATTCCTCAGCTTCCAGTGGGCTCCCCTTTCCTGAGAACTATTTGGGATGTAAAGCTTTGAATTGCTTCACCCCAAGTGGGTCAATCTCAGGACGGTTCAGGAGTTGCTGCTGTCCCTCTAGGAGGCTGCAGATTTCCTCAAACAGAACCGTTTGCTCATTGAGTGGAGCAGGAACAGCTGGTGTGAGAGGTAGTGCTGGAGTTAGAGGTGTGTTGTTGACAATGGTGCTGGTGTTGTTCGGGAAATCCATAACCCTGAAGAAAAATTTAGGTTCGGACAGATTCAAATGAAATGATAAGATTCAAGGAACATGAAATTGTAAGATTCAAGGAACATGAATTGTAAAGAATGTTTTAGTTGCTGGTTCTTGTGTTTTATATTGCTTAGGGTTCCATACAGCTTGACCTGCATGGGCCACCAACAAAACCTGTCACGCCCCGCTTCCCAGTATACGGCGAAGGGGACGCGACAAGGCCCGCTACGTATATACTCAGAAGTACATATGCTAAGCGTATCTAAGCAATATAAAATAAATACACAAGAGACAAGATATAAAAGAACAACAACTTTTATTCATTAACATTCTTTGTACAATACATGAAAGGAAATACAACTGAAATAAAAAGATGCCTAAACAGTGGCATAACAGGAAATGAAAAGTACAGAAAGAAAAAGTGTACAATGAACTAAAGTGCAGGGTCTTCGGCAAATTTCTCCAAGTCTTCTTGAGATGGCTCGATCTCCGCCTGGTCCAAACCACCTGACGACATTCAAAGAAGAGAGAAACAGAGTGTCGTCAGCGAACAGGTCGCTTGGTAAGTCCTAAAGATAAGCGAGGAATAGACAGAGAGTAAGAGAGAGAGAGTAGCTTTTACAATTGTATTATATTATTATATTGTTGTATTTCGTGTTAACGCTGTTGTTTGTAGCTTGGTACAAAAGGATGCCAGTGTATACGAGAGGAGTCTCACTTGCCCCGGAGACTAAGGTATCAGGAACTCAAGGAACCGTTTATGCCACGGTACAACAGCAATTGGATTCATGTTAGGTGTCTTAATCTTACCGTCTCGTGCCACCTTTAACACCTTCCGTACCAATCTACCCCTTAAACCCCGCGATATCTTGTTTGTATTGTTATCTTGTAAACTGTATTGGTTGTATGATTGATTGACTGACCGACCGAAACCATGATATCAGGAAACGGTTATAACCATAGAGTCATGTAAATGGAATACTGGGAATCATGTAAAAGGAATATATCCATGGTTCGATTCAGCTAAATTGTATAAATTGATAATTGTATTCATGGATTCATTTGATCATTTTGAATTGGAATCTTGTAGATTATAGGTTGACTTGAATCATATTCAAGTCAGATTAATCAGACTCAAACCTGAGTCAGACAATCAGAATTGTGAATCGAGGTCTTATAATTGTTAGGGTCCTTAGGGTAATTTATAAAACTTGAGAGGGTTTTATGTAAAAATACTTTTATATACTTTTCAAAATACACCTCAAGTATTTATTTTTCATCTTTAGAGTTGTGGATTTTATGTTATGACATCTCTAATGAAAATATCCTAGTTTCATAAATAGTGGTATTTATCTGTAATAGTGATTATTTGAAGTTCATGGTATTTTAGTGTAAAAGTTATTATTGTGATTTTTAGAACAAGGTGAAAAATTTATATTATAATAAAATAGGTATTTAAAAGATAAATATACATATGTTTATACAAAAATAATTTTAATAAATATTTTATATTTCAAAAATCTCATTTTCTTAAGATGTCGCATTTTAAACCTTTCGAGACCGAATGCTCCTTACGGAGGTCTGAATCTCGCACTACTAGCCCGAGGGTGCGCGATAAACCGCACGATCCCAAACGGATTCCCCAAAGATGGGTTGTAGCGGCACTTTGCAAAGATTGTAAAACACTAATCTTTTAGAAAACGGTTTTATAAAGTAAAAGGTATTTATTTGAAAAGTGTAATTTTCCGTATTTTAGATTCTAGGGTTTCCTAAGCCAACTAGCCTATTTCTAAATGGTCTAAACGACAAGTCGTTAGAAGCTTCAAATCGCATCTTCACCGCCAATTGCGGCCAGGTAAGTGGGAGGCTTTCCACTACAAGTAGGGGCCCTAATTAAGTAACCACCTGCTTAGACACACTTGTCTAGACATCACAAAGTCAGGTTTAGATAAACGATCGACGTCCACAACTTATCGTATTTTCCTAGTAAGAAATATTTACTTAAAAGCGTAACAAATCTAAAACCTTTAAGAATGGTTTTATGATGATTATGGTATTTTAATGAAAATTTCGTTTTATCGTATTCTAAGTTTTGATGATATCATTTTAGGGTTGTATTTACGTGTGTGTGGAGGTAGGTCATTACCTCGTGCTCTACTTTAAATGTATGTTAAGATTAAGGGGTTAAATGTGAAATTGAAACTTCATGGTATTAAAGTGAAAAATACGGTAAATTGAAAAGATTATCATTTCATGTGTGAAAATTTATTCAAATTGATTTTTATAAGTTTAATGGTCAAGATGAAGATGTTTAGGAATGATTGAATTGATTAGAAGAAGAAAAATAAACATTATGATATTAAAGTGAAAAAGAATACGTTATTGCAAAAGCTATCATTTCATGTGAGAAACTTTGTCCAAATTAATTGTTATGTGATTAATAGTCATCATGAATAAGTTTAGGTATTATGGAATTGGTGACAAGTGAGATTTTATAGAAAACCGAATCGAAAATCGGTTTGTTCCGATTTCCGTCGGGTTTCGTAAATTCGTATTTTTGAGAAGTAGAAAGAAGGGAAGAATGGGATTTACGGGTTTCGATTTATACTAAACAGTATAGGGGAACTAGATGAGTTGTCGAGGCGTTGCTTCGTCGCCGGTTGTTTCTAAAAAACGTAACCGGAATTCCGTCAGAATCTCGTCGGAACTTCGCCGCGAACTTGTTTTCAAAGCACACACTTCTTGGAAAACTTTTGAGAGAGTGGCTCAAGATTTTGGGGGTGAGAGGGTAGTGTGTAGGGTTGGTATTTATAGGGTTAGGCTAGGATTAGGGTAGATGAAAAGTTAAAAATAAAAATGTAATAAAATGTAATAAAAAATATATTAAAAGTAGAGTAATTGGGGTTTTCAAAGAGCTCTGGAAGTGATCTGAAGCTGAAATTTTGCAGATGCATAGGGAATATGAAAATACACAACTTTCATGTTGTGACCATCGCCGGAATCGGCCGAATCTGGGGTGACTCGGCCGTGACTCGGTCGGAGCACTGAGTCGGCCGAGTCAAGGCTGCGTTGGCCGATTCCCGACCGAGTCCGGTGGCCTAGATCCCTCCCGACGGTTCTTCTAACTTCTGCAAGTATTACATGTTTGGGTGTAGTGGGGTTTTTGTGAGATATGCACGTGTAAACTTTTGGTATTCTAAAGGTTTTAAAAAAGTCAATATTAAAAATAATGTGGGGTATGGGATTTGAACTCTGGTGGCTTGGTTCAGCAGTGCAAGGTATTACCAATGAGCTACAATCTCCTTCTTATAATTATGGAGTTATTTAATTACTTAAAATGATAGCAGCAAGAGTAAATACTCCAAGTATACATTAAATTTAAAGTAATTTCTTGTACACTAAAAATGGATTTATTACATTTTTGTAGCTTGTAATTAAAAACAAAATAATTACATAATCTTGTGCTTAGGCTAAAATACCCCTTTGTGGATTTTTAAAAAAATATTTGAAAAATTTTGTATATGAAATTTAGGGTTGTTACAGAGAGATGATATTGAAAATCCTAGATAAACAATTAATTGTTTTTTAGGAGAGAGAGATGATGTGGAGGACTTGAGAGATGAGAGAGATGATGTGGAGGACTTGATTTTCTCATTTTTTCTATTTTTCTAGAAAAAATAAGAGTGGACCTCTAACCAAGGGGTGTGTGTGTGTGTGTATTGGAAAAGATGATATGGAAGGTTCTAGATAAATAATTAATTGTTTTTTTATGAGAGAGAGATGACGTGGAGGGCTTGAGAGGTGAGAAAGATGATGTGGAGGGCTTGAGAGGTGAGAATTTTTCTCGTTTTCTTTATTTTTCTAGAAAAAATGAGAAGGGTGGATCTCTAACCAAGGGTATTTGGATTATATATACAAGAAGATTTTGTGCACGTGCGTTGCATGTGTTAGTTTGAAAAAAAAAATTGAGAGTGGGGAGATGGGGGGAGATGTGGAGGGTTCTAGAGTTTTATTTATTTATTTTTTTAAAAAAAGGATAGATGATGTGGAGGGTTCTAGATAAATAATTAATTGGCTTTTAGGAGGAAAGAGATGATGTGGATCGCTTGAGAGGTGAGGATTTTTTTCGTTTTCTCTTTTTTTCTAGAAAAAATGAGAAGGGTGGAGCTCTAACCAAGGGTGTGTGTATATATATATGTATGTATATGTATGTATATATGTATGTATATATATGTATATATGTATGTGTGTGTGTATATATATATATATATATATATATATATATATATATGTATATATAATGGGTTTTCAGCTAGTAGCTTATATTAAACCGTCAGCTAGTGCTTAGAGGTAGCTCAATCCGACCGTATAATCGACGATCCGCTCTGGCCATCTGGTTCTATACATAGAGTGATCTATGTATGTGAAATTTTGATCGATATAATGCATCACAAGTGCTCGATCAAGCATTTAAAAAATGGTAGGCTTTTAAACACAATAAAAATGTCATACATCGAGATTACTTGATTGAAGACATAAAATGTGTCAAATGGATCAAAATTTCATACAGATAGATTATTCTATGTGTAGAACAAATGACCGGAGAGGATCATCAATTTGACGGTCGGATTAGGTCTATTTGATAGGCTAGCTGAAGGTTTAATATCGGCTACTAGTTGATAACCCGTTTCTTGCTGGAAAGAAATTCAATAAAAACATACATTTTGTTGATTTTTATCAACTTTAATATATCTTACGCTCTTTATAAAATATCATCAATATATAACAGCAAATTTAAAAACCCAGAAAAAAGTACATTTCCTAAAAAATGGATGTAGAGATTTTTCTTTTTTACTCTTTTCAGGGATACAATATTTTTTCTTTCGAAGATGCATTCCATATATTTCTAATTATATTATGTAATTCGTCTAATTCATATTCTTACTAAAAAGTTTATTGGACCAGGATTGTACCGACACCATTTGGTTTTCCCGAGAAAAAGTACGAGCAGAAAGTAAATTAATTATAAGGATATTTACCCTCTTCTTCGTCATCTCCGTGACCTCTTCTCCGTTTCCCATCTCTCCTAACGAAACATCGTTTTTCTTCTCTACCACTTCACCTTCAACTGCTACTGCTACCACAAACCCTCCTCCCTCAAAATCTAATAAATTCTCAACAGATGTCCCGATGACTCCTTCAACCACCTCCTCATCCTTTCTCGACGAAAAATATCGATCAAGAGAACCCGCAGCAATAAACTTTCCTTCCTCCTCATCATTTGATTCTCTTATACGTCCTAGACTTATGTATTTTCGGTTACACCTTTTATCTCTACAGCCGAGACAGCTTTATCAGGTATAACTTGTTCGGTAACTGCTTCGGTCACTGCCTTCTTTGAGACATTTGATTGCGTTTTCGGGAGATTATCTGTGCTCACCCTGTTCCTGGTTGCCTTCTTGAGACTTTTTTGACGGATTTCAACCCGTGTGTGTGTGTGTGAGAGAGAGAGAGAGAGAGGGAGGGAGAGAGAGATGTTGATTGTAGAACAAGATGATAGGGATTTTTATAGAAAGATGAACAAGTTGGAGATGGCTGGAATTAGAAAATGTTAGTTATTACAGTTATATATGCTGTTTGAAATTGAGTTGGCGCCAACTCTAACAGATCTTGTTTTGGGGTGCATGTAGATCGGATAAGAGATTTTGGGCCTGTCCTTTCTATTGTCGGTATAAAGCGGTTTAATGTAGTTGTAATGCTATATTGGGGTTAATTGGTAGACCCAATTGATCTTAAGCTAAATCTCTGCTATTATAACCATAAACCTGAGGATGATGGGAATTAGATGGCAAAATTCAACTAATATTGCTTCGTACAATGCCATGTGGAAAAAAAATGTATTATTATGGAATTTAAAATTAAAGAAAAACCTAGCCAAATTCCGGATCACACTAACTAATTGTTACAAAAATTGAATTTCAAAATATCTCATCTCCTTAAATTTAACTACCCATTTCTCTATTTCCTCCACTATTACCCTAACTAACTTGGCACAAAAATAAAAAGTATACTGAAATGGACATTGCAATAAGAAAAAGAGAAAGCGGTGATGAAAAAAGCGAGTGTAAGGATCACTTACTTTCATCTTCTAACTTATCTATATTTTCCATGAGTCCAACAATGCTCTTTTTAGTGATTAATTTTAGTGATGAAAAAGATAGATTATGAAAAGAAAGTAAATAATTTTAGAGATGGAATTTCAGGTATCTTTCCAAAGCTAACTCTTCTTTTCCCTCCGTAAATGAAAGCATTTCTTTATTAGAGTTGTATTTGATTGTTTATATCATTATTTCTATTCATCTTTGATTTTATAGACCTTTGCCCATAAATTTTTTTTATTTCCCTTTTAGATTTAATTTAAAAATGGTTTCTACCTTCAGAAACTATTCTTCGATTTTAATTTTGTTATCAATACATTTATTTTGCTCACAAATTAACTCTTCAAATAAATTTAAAACTTTAATTCTCACGAGCATCACACGTGCAAATACACTATCTATCTACTATTATAATACCAAATGAGAGATGTAGGAAGTACGTGAAAAACAACCTTCTAATTTACCGCCAGCCAAGCAAGGATGACGTGTCGGCTTATTATGGCACGTGCGATGCATATAATTCAATTCATAAAACATAAAAAATAAATAGATTTGTTAGTACTTTAGTTTAAAACACTTTAATCTTTTATTTGAGAAATATTTATAACGTCTGCACTATTATTTCATCCTTGAATCCTTATTTACCATCCTGACGATCATGTCTCGATGAGAAGAAAATGAAAGTGTGAACTCTACACCGCATCGATCCTTCCTTTATGCTGTTTGATTTCTTAATTCTCAATCAATTATTTCTCTTCATATATCTTTAGACTATCCTTTGCACGTGTTCTTGAAATTTTCACGTTGACTATGAAATTATTCTAAAAAGCTTGTATCAGTCTCTAAATCCTTTTGATTTATGAATATTTGGCCTCTCTAAATTCGTTTCAAACGCGATCTACGCTAGTCACCATTCTTCTTACCTGCTGAAGTATCAGTTGATCAAATACGTACACGATAGCTTGCAAACTACTTGTCCAATGGCGACTACTTTCTTTGGGAATTACTAGGCATGAACCGGTTGGGTACTGTCTACACTACTCTCGACTGTCGTCAAAGGAGAGAAATGCTCAAGATTCCCAATCATCAACATTCAGCTTCTAAAGTCTTTAGGATTCTAGTCAACTTCCTTGTATTTCTTGGAACATCCTTCTTACACCTTTGAAACAAGCCATACGATACTAGTAGCCCCGACCTCAGCTCTTGCGACTGTATGATCTTTATTTGTTCCTTACCCTTTTACCGTATTTGTCACGCCCCGCTTTCCAAAATACGGAATACGAGAGGTGACAAGACCAGCCATGCTCCTACAGTCGAGGAAATATCCTGCCGTAGTCACACTTCGGTTTCTAGCATTACGTGGTAATCAATAATCAATGCACATGCAATAAGAAATACAGTCACTAATTCTATCAAAACAGATGTAAAACTAACCAGATAGAGTACAAGAAAAAGACGGCGCAGGCGTGGCTGATCTAGATGTCCGCAATATTCTCGAGTTACGACAGATCCTGATCCAAGCTAAGTCCACTTCTCACTTTGAGCATACATACTTACGTCGTCAGAGCGACACAGTAGCAATATATACAAATACATATGTAGACACGTGCAATGATGATGAACATGAAGCAGTAAATATAGAACAATGACGCAAGCATGAAATAATCGGTACATGTAACGATAGAGCAAGTATATCAGATCAGTAGCCAATGTAATGTCCATGTCACTAAACCTATCAGTCTCTAAGTCTCAATGTCCAAGTCACTAAAGCTATCGTCAGTCCAAATATGAGCGTCAACCACCGCAGAAGTATCCCCAACCCAAGGGTAGGCTCCAGAGCAAGGGAACACGGGACCGAATCATGCTCGCTAATAATCAGTAATATTACCCATACGAATCCCGAAATCGCTATATATGCCGGCAGTGGGACTCTTGAGATTCCGTTGATCAAACTCACACTCAAACTACTCCATACCCGTGGTCTACATCAAACACCGACTATGAACCCAAATACTAATCGCTCCATGACAAGTCTACACGAGAATTGGAGACAGGATCTCCATCAAGCATGTCTCGACTGGTATCCAAGATAAATGGACAGTACTCGATGTCTTACCTATGACACTAATATACATGCTTCCATAACCGTCTCATTCCAGTTATAGTTACACCTATGTATGTAGGCGTCGACAATGCAATAATTTAACTGGTTCCGCTGATTGTGTACAAGTACGCGTCACTTCACTTATTCATCAACGCTTTTACACTAACGTACTTACCACAATCCAATCACTAGCATTTATCACTTGGTAATATAACACGGTTACTAGGATGTCGATGCAAATGAACACTATTTACACGGGTATATCGGTCATACAACAGGAGGGGAATACAGTAAATGCACTGCTAAAAACATATGAGCAACCGGTGTCGGTTGGATTAGAAAAATCATATAAAATCACGTGTATAATTTGGCGAAACAATATAAAATCCATATGATGTATACTTGTTCATCTAAGCATAAAAATTGGTTTCAAGTCAAACAGGTTTCGGGTGCGAATTACGGTCATTCCATTTTAAGTGTTTACTGCTGAAAATCCAATTTCTGAACTGGAAATCCGTTTCGCAACATGTTTTACTCCCTGTTGGGGGCATAATTAAGCGACGCTACTGTTCAACTAATTTTAGGGATATGAGTTAACTTTACAGAACTGAATACGGATCAACAATAGTCATTTTGGTTTAGGAGTTATGATCAGATTAACGATGAAGGGTGCAAACTAAAATGACAAAAATCTGCCGTACATGTCATCCGTTTAAAATATGATTTAAATACCAAATGACACTGGAATTTAGTGAAACCGGTACCATTGAAAATCTAAAACAATTGTATACGCAGAGGTAATTGGTTCCGCACACTTTCACAATTAAACATTATGGTTTCAGGTGTTTAAAAGCATGTCAAGGGGTAAGTTCCTGCTCTGGACAGCAGTCCAAGGTCAGGTAAGTTCTTGGTTTTCGATGTTCATAGGATGTATCTAATGGTAAGGATAAACGTCATGTTAAAGATTATGCAGTACCTTTCACAACGAACCCAGGCACGCTGCGATTGGATTTTTCTGGAATTAATCATGAATTTAACAGTGTCAAGTGTTCGGTAAAACGTAAGTTTCGGTATAGCCATTAGGGCATCACTTTATGCGTGAAAACGACTTCACTTTGCCACCAAATTTGTATAGATTGTTTGTTAACAGTACTAGGGTCTAAAAATCATGAGTTCCACCACTTTAGATTTTAACTTCTCATGATATTTGCGTTAAACACTTCGGCTATAAATGTATACGATATATTCCAACGAATTTTTTGTTTCTTTTATTCATCCACAGGAAAATCATTTTCTCACATATCCTACTTGATTTAAACACGGATAGTAACCTTTAGGAGGCCCCAACGTTAAATTAAGAAGATGATTAGCAGTAATTAGTTGGATCTAGATAACACAAATGTAAACTATACATATAGATAAATATATATGTATGTATGTATGTATAGATAGCATGTATAGCAAGTGTTTAACTTGTCTGGCGATGTTTGGCAACGACGACGGCGATCTGTTGCAATAGCTAGCACGAACTCGGCATGAGCACACGCGGCAACTAGGGTTTTGGGCTTGGCTCGATGTCTCGGCAGCGGTTAGGGGCTCGTGGGTATGGGGAGATGGTGGCCCCGGGTTCGTCGGTGGCGGCATGGAGTGGTTGATGGCAGCGAGAACTCGAGAGGTGGCTCAAGGTGGCATGGCGGTGATGGGGCTGATGTAGAAGGCTCGAAATCTTGGGTTCTCGAGTGGTTGGGAGAAAGGAGGAAGGAGGGGAGAGGAAGTGGGGTGAGCTCGGAGGGTGTCGTGGTTGTTCAGGGCATGGGGGTAGCCAGTGACGTCGATGGTCGGCGATGGTGAAGTTGAGGGTTGAAAAAGAGGTGAAGGAAGCGGCAACGGTGGCTGTGGTTGAGGAGCTAGGGGAAGCAGGTGAGGGGGATCGCGGAGGACGTTGAGAGAAGCGGGTGTCGCAGGCGGTTGGCGACGATGTTCTGAGGTCGATGCGGGCGACGTGATGGTGGCGGCTTGGTGGTGTAGGCGAAGGTTTGAGAGAGGTGTGGATGAGCTGGAGGTTGCTGAGTCGGTGGAGATCAGGGAGCTCGTCGCTGAGGGTTGCAGGGGTGAGACGGCGGCGTCGAGGCTCCCATGATGGCCGGAGTTGGGTCTCAGCAAGAAGCCGACAGCTTGAGAGAAGGTGGGCAGAGGGCTCGGGCACTTGATGGGTGGGGGAAGAGTTAGCTCGGCTGGGAGTGGAGGGGGAGTCATGGAGGAAGAGCTCGTCGGTGGTGGCCCGTCGTCGGAGGTGGCCGGTGGATAGGTCGGCGGTGATGTGGAGTTTGGGGAGAGAAGAGGAAGAGAGATTGTGAGGGATAGAGAGAGGTTAGAAGGGAGGATTCGAGGGCGAGATCGAGGGGAGCTGGTGCGGTGATCGTGGGCGACACGGTCGTAGGGTGGTGCAAGTCGTGGGGAAGCGGTTAGGGCTCGGTCACCACGCAGGGAACAGGAAGAAGAAGAGACGTGAAGGAGAGACGTGGGTTAAGGGAGGTGAGGAAAAGAAAGAGACGTAGGTTGAGCCCGAGAGGAGAGAGAAAGAGAAGAGAGAGGGGAAAGGATCGGGTCGGGTTGGGTTTTGGTCGGGTTTAGAAAAAGGGTTTAGTTTAGGTTTTAAAATAGAAATAGGGTATTGAATAGAATTTGAAGAAAATATAAGGAGCATAAGGAAAATTATGTATAGAAAATATTCAAATAGAAAAATTTAGGAAACATTTATTTATAACTATGGAAAATATTTATAAAGGAACTGGGTATTACATCATACTCCACTTATATAAAATTTCGTTCTCGAAATTTAAAATAAATCGTAAGCTATAAGAGTCATGGAAAAACAACTAGAAAAATCAAATATTTGTATGTAAGGAATATAGGGCAGCTAAAAAGGAATAGTCATATGTAAGAACAAAGGCATAAAATTATCAGTAATAAACTATATATACAATCAAAGAATAATAGAATGACCAAAAAACACAGTGGTGAAAGATTGACTGATAAGCCTTAAGTTCCGAAACTACATTAGTAAAATTACAAACCAGGCAGTTATAAAATAGCTTAAGAATACCCATACGGAAAAATACAACGGAAGATAAGACAGAATAGTATATGCGAGATAAGTTTGTACTATTGAAAATGCGAAGAATAGCAGAGCATTCAAAATAAGTAAAACGAAAGAAGTTAATAATACGCAATTTTGAAAAACACAAAATAGAGAAAACTAAATTTCGAATAACGACGTCACTGAATATAATTACAGTAATAGGAAATAATATTAGTAATTTAAAATGGAAAAAGAATGAATCTTATATTGGATTAATAACGTTATGAATGTAAGGGGGAAAATATATAAGAACAATATGTAACTTAAAATAATATTATAAGAAGGATATAAAGTAATAAAATATAGTACGACGAAGACCGGTGAGGAAATCATATATATGAAATAACCAAGAATGAGAATATCATAGACAAAACATATGGAATAATATATGACTGGTAGCCAAACTAGATAACAATAGATAAAGTAGAGACAAAGACTAGTTTATATATATAGAAGTCCGGAAAAAATAAAATATAGGAAATAAAGATAAACCGAGACAGAGATGACACAGGTAAGAATAAATAAACAACTACTATCATGCGGAATAACGATAATTGTATTAGAGAGCATAGCAAATGAAATACATTCATAAGAAACCAAACGAAAATATGAAAATGAAAAATAGCTAGCATAAACAAGAATGAAGCAACGAGAAACTATGTAGATAATCAAGATAAAACGTGTATAAGAGAAAACTAAACAGTTAATAAACCTAATTTTAGAAGTTAAACAAGAGATCACTAATAAACTAACTGTATATAAACGATAACACTAAAATAGAATGCTAAAGTAAAGTAGAGTAGTAGTTAAATTGAGGTGGCAATCTGTAGTTAACAGTAGAGAGAGGTCCAAACAAGAAGTATGAAGAGTAACACAACATATTAAGAAAAAGGACAATAAGAAAAGCATTAGTATGGAAAATTCACTAGAAAATAAAATATACAATGTAAATCAAACAATGGAAAAGCTTGGAAACGGTTGAGAACTCCGGGATAGTAAGTAAAACTAAAAATACTTACTAACACATAATGAAAATCTAACTAATTATAAATAGGCAAAACTCTAAATTTTAAAATAGTAAACGTACTAATTATAACTATATCAACAGAGAAATAACACCATTAATATACAGAGAAATAACACTATTAATATACAGTAGACTAGCCGGAGGATGGATTGCTGTATATATTTCGAAGATCGACGCCGTGAGCAAGCACCCGAATGGAAGAAATGTGAAGAGGAATTGGGTTGTCCAGAATGATATAAAGATAAAGAATGAAAATCAAATTCCAAATCAGGGAGGGATATAAGTCAACAAAGAGTATAGGGTTTGACAATTTTAGACAGGGGCACGCGGCAAGATACAACCTAATCGAAAAGAGAGTCGGGGACGCGATGATGAACCATGGTGTCAACTAAGTTTAGGATCTAAATATAGTGGGTCAAACAAGGTAGTTAGTCACAGATCACAACTCTATTGCATTCAAACTAAGAAATTCAACAGATACAAGATTTGAACGAAAAAAACTACTAAACAAAATAACAATGTCTTTATTGAAAGTAGAAAAAGTGATAATTCCGTGTCGATATCTAAATCTCTGCGATCTCGTAAGGCAAGTTTGAATCATGTGCTGGGCCCATATCATCCTTGAAATTCGAACTATGAAAACAACTAAGTTACCCAAGCAGATGTGGAGGGCGTTGACGAATCTCCACCTTGCAGCTCCTTCCTTCTAGGGCAACCATTGACAAGATGTTCGTCGGATCCACAAATCAATCACTGCCCTTTGGCCCGGCGACAGTCCCTCTGAAAGTGTCCTGGCCTCTTGCAATAACCACAACGTTGGGCTCTCCGCTGCTTCTGTTGCTGAGGAACAAATGGGCGTTTCATCTGCACACCACCTCTTCGTTTAACAGGGATTCCCTTACGATTAGGGGCTCCCGCTGGTGCTTGAGCCATTTTCGTTCTTATTCCTTCAGCTAAGAGATCGTTTGTTCGCTTCTGGGCTTCCATCAAAGCTTGCAGTACACCCAAAATCTCGACGGTCTGACTCTGAGTAGTGGAGGAGAACGGAGAGTTGTTGGAAGTCATGGTTCTGAAACAACAAATTTTATGACGACATAAGGTACAAGGTATAAGAATCAGAATAAGATATAGAACGAAACAAGAACATGTGGTGAGGTGAAACTCAATCGAATGGAAATCGAGTGTAGAACTCCAAGTCACTCAAGCAGAGTGCTGCCTTGTAACTATGCTGCAGTTCATAGTTACAATCACATAACTCTACTAAGTCACCAAAAACTCTAGCGGATGGAGTCAAAATATAGCTTGACAAACTATAGGGATTCTAGTCAAGGATAACAGGTTTACAATCTAAACCGAATGGGCGACTTAAATTAGCAAACCCTAGTCGGAAACTGTAATCCCAATCTAAACCTGGAGTTTTGATATCAACAAAACCATGTCACGCCTCGCTTCCCAAAATATGGAATACGAGGGGTGACAAGGCCATCCATGCTCCTACGATCGAGGAAATATCCCGTCGTAGTCACACTTCGGCTTCTAGCATTACGTGGTAATCAATAATCAATGCACAGGCAATGAGAAATGCAGTCAGTAATTCTATCAAAACAGATGTAAAACTAACCAGATAGAGTACAAGGAAAAGACGGTGCTGGCGTGGCTAATCTAGATGTCCGCAATATCCTCGAGTTACGACAGATCCTCATCCGAGCTAATTCCACTTCACTCTGAGCATGCATACTCAGGTCGTCAGAGCGACACAATAGCAATATATATAAATACATATGTAGACACGTGCAATGATGATGAACATTAAGCAGTAAATATAGAACAATGACGCGAACATGAAATAATCGGTAAAGGAAACGATAGGACAAGTATATCAGATCAGTAGCCAATGCAATGTCCATGTCACTAAACCTATCAGTCTCTAAGTCACAATGTCCAAGTCACTAAACCTATCGTCAGTCCAAGTGTGAGCGTCAACCACCGCAGGAGTATCCCTAACCCAAGTGTAGGCCCCAGGGGCAAGGGAACACGGGCCCGAATCACGCTCGCTAATAATCAGTAATATCACCCATACGACTCCCGAAATCGCTATATATGCCGGCAGTGGGACTCCTGAGATTCCGTTGATCAAACTCACACTCAAACTACCCCACACCCGCGGTCTACATCAAACACCGACCATGAACCCAAATACTAGTCGCTCCATGACAAGTCTACGTGAGAACTGGAGACAGGATCTTCACCAAGCATGTCTTGACTGGTATCCAAGATAAATTGACAGTACTCGATGTCTTACCTATGACACTAATATACGTGCTTCCATAACCGTCCCATCTTAGTTATAGTTACACCTATATATGTCTCATAGGCGTCGACAATGCAATAATTTAACTGGTTCCGCTGATTGTGTACAAGTACGCGTCACTTCACTTATTAATCCACGCTTTTACGTACTTACCACAATCTAATCACTAACATTTATCACTTGGTAATATAACACGGTTACTAGGATGTCGATGCAAATGAACACTATTTACACGGGTATATCGGTCATGCAACAGGAGGGGAATACAGTAAATGCACTGCTAAAAACATATGAGCAACCGGTGTCGGTTTGATTAGAAAAATCATATAAAATCACACGTGCATAATTTGGCGAAACAATATAAAAGGAATATGAAGTATACTTATTCATCTAAGCATAAAAATTGATTTCAAGTCAAACGGCCGAGAAAGCAAGTATGAAATTTAAGCTTGTACGAAATAGAGATTGGTTAGGCCAAAAAAAGTGATAAATCACGCTTTGAAATTACATCCACCTGCTGCTATAATTAGACTTGTTGACTCTTCCTGAAATTGCACTGGTCAAATGCCATAAGCAAAGCGCGTAGAGGTCGTTCACGCACCTCACCAGTCTATTTGGAACCTGCTTTCCCCCGGGCCACCAGCCATGATACCAAGACACCTCAGGAAGATGCGAGCCCGGAAAGTGTGAGATGCTTCGGCCTTTCGAACCAACTCTTGGCCTGTTGCACCCCAACCTACCTGCTGGTCTGGTTCCTGTGTTGTAACGGCACCCTTAGTTTCGTTTGTTGTGCAGAAGGCATTCGGAAAGGGCTCCATATAGTTCTATTTTAGGGCGACCTATTTGATATCCTTGTTCCAGGAATCAGTCCAGATGTACATCATGGGCAGCGGCAGTGGGAAGGCTAAGCTAGCGCAGCTTTCTGTTCGGCTCGGCCTCCGAAGAATTGGAGAATCCGCTTAGTAAGAGGGAATTTTTGCATTGGTTCGAGTAGGCGCCTTCTAGCCCACTACATAAGCCACGTCTAGCTGAGGCGAGCAGCAAGCGGGGGAGAGTCAAGTAAAGTACAACAACGTTTTCGTGTTTGCGAATTACGGTCATTCCATTTTAAGTGTTTACTGCTGGAAATCCAATTTCTGAACTGGAAATCCGTTTAGCAACATGTTTTACTCCCTGTTGGGGGCATAATTAAGCGACACTACTGTTCAACTAATTTTAGGGATATGAGTTAACTTTACAGAACTGAAGACAGATCAACAATAGTCATTTTGGTTTAGGAGTTATGATCAGATTACCGATGAAGGGTGCAAACTGAAATGACAGAAATCTGCCGTACATGTCATCCGTTTAAAATATGATTTAAATATCAAATGATACTGGAATTTAGTGAAACCGGTACCATTGGAAAGATAAAACAATTGTCTACACAGAGGTAATTGGTTCCGTACACTTTCACAATTAAACATTATGGTTTCATATGTTTAAAATCATGTCAATGGGTAAGTTCCTGCTCTGGACAGCAGTCCAAGGTCAGGTAAGTTCTTGGTTTTCAATGTTCATAGGATGTATCTAACAGTAAGGCTAAATGTCATGTTAAAGAATATGCAGTACCTTTCGCAACGAACCTAGGCACGTTGCGATTGGATTTTTCTGAAATTAATCATGAATTTAACAGTGTCAAGTGTTCGGTAAAACGTAAGTTTCGGTATAACAATTAGGGCATCACTTTATGCGTGAAAACGACTTCACTTTGCCACCAAATTTGTATAGAGTGTTTGTTAACAGTACTAGGGTCTAAACATCATGAGTTCCGCCACTTTAGATTTTAACTTCTCATGAGATTCGCATCAAACACTTTGGCTATATATGTATACGATATATTCCAACGAATTTTTTGTTTCTTTTATTCATCCACAGGAAAATCATTTTCTCACATATCCTACTTGATTTAAACACGGATAGTAACCTTTAAGAGGCCCCAACGTTAAATTAAGAAGATGATTAGCAGTAATTAGTTGAATCTAGATAACACAAATGTAAACTATACATATAGAAATATATATGTATGTATGTATGTATAGATAGCATGTATAGCAAGTGTTTAACTTGCCTAGCGATGTTTGGCAGCGACGACAGTGATCGGTTGCAACAGCTAGCACAAACTCAGCACGAGCACACGCGGCAACTAGGGTTCTGGGCTTGGCTCGACATCTCGGCAGCGGTTAGGGGCTCGTGGGTATGGGGAGATGGTGGCCCTGGGTTCGTCGGTGGAGGCTTAAAGTGGTTGATGGCAGCGAGAACTCGGGCGGTGGCTCAGCAGTGGCATGGCGGTGATGGGGCTGATGTAGAAGGCTCGGAATCTTGGGTTCTCGAGTGGTTGGGAGAAAGGAGGAAGGAGGGGAGAGGAAGTGGGGTGAACTCGGAGGGTGTCGTGGTTGTTCAGGGCATGGGGGTAGTGGGTGACGTCGATGGCCGGCGATGGTGAATTTGAGGGTTGAAGGAGATGAAGGAAGCGGCAACGGTGGCTGTAGTTGAGGAGCTAGGGGAAGCAGGTGAGGGGGATCACGGAGGACGTTGAGGGGAGCGGGTGTCGCAGGCGGTTGGCGACGAAGCTCTGAGGTCGATGCGGGCGACGTGATGGTGGCGGCTTGGTGGTGTAGGCGAAGGTTTGAGAAAGGAGGTGTGGATGAGCTGGAGGTTGCTGAGTCGGTGGAGATCAAGGAGCTCATCGCCGATGGTTGCAGGGATGAGACGGCGGCGTCAAGGCTCCCATGATGGCCGGAGTTGGGTCTCAACAAGAAGCCAACGGCTTGAGAGAAGGTGGGCAGAGGGCTCGAGCACTTGATGGGTGGGGGAGAAGTTAGCTCGGCTGGGAGTGGAGGGGGATTCATGGAGGAAGAGCTCATCGGTGGTGGCCCGTCGTCGGAGGTGGCCGGTGGAGAGGTCGGCGGTGATGTGGAGTTCGGGGAGAGAAGAGGAAGAGAGATTGTGAGAGATAGAGAGAGGTTAGAGAGGGGAGGATTCAAGGGTGAGATCGAGGGGAGCAGGTGCGGTGATCGTGGGCGACGCGGTCGTACGGTGGAGCGAGTCGTGGGGAAGCGGTTTGGGCTCGGTCACCTCGCAGGGAACGGGAAGAAGAAGAGACATGAAGGAAAGACGTGGGTTGAGGGAGGTGAGGAAAAGAAAGAGACGCGGGTTGAGATCGAGAGGAGAGAGAAAGGGAGAGGAAAAGAGAGGAGAGAGAACGAGAGAAGAGAGGGGAAAGGATCGAGTCGGGTCGGGTTTGGGTCGGGTTTAGAAAAAGGGTTTAGTTTAGTTTTTAAAATAGAAATAAGGTATTGAATAGAATTTGAAGAAAATATAAGTAACATAAGGAAAATTATATATAGAAAATATTCAAATAGAAAAATTTGGGAAACATTTATTTATAACTATGGAAAATATTTACAAAGGAACTGGGTATTGCAGTATTCTTTTTGTTGGATCTCTTTTTCTTTTTTTTAAATTCCAGTCAATTCGTTTCCTTCTTGTTTGCGTCCATAATTGCCTCTTGCATATATCTTTGAATCATTCTTGTCGACTTAAGAAATTATTCTACAAATCTTATCTCGGCCTTCAAATTATTTAACTCGGTAACATCTCACTATTTTAGTTCTTCTATTTTTTATTCCCTCACAATTTACTCCAATTGCACTTCTTCTTATCGACTATAGTACTGACTGATGAAACACGACAACAAAACGTAACTGCAGTATCATGACATTTTTCCTTGCTTTGTTGCAATATCCTCATTGACTAATTTCGAGTACGGAATTTTTTTTAAGGAGGATAGAATGTAACGACCGTAAAATCCTTGTACTTTTCATTGTATTTTCCTTTCTTTAATAAAGCCCCTTTTGGTTGAATCAAGTGTATATAAATTTATTTCTTTTTAATTTATATGCATGGTCAAATCTTGTATCTATTGGTTATCACACTGCATTGCAATCCCACAGGTCTTGGGTTCAAACCCTAACCTTTCCAAATTATTTCTTTATTTATTTTAATTATTTTGCATTATAAAATATTGTTTTTAAAGAGAATAAACAAAATTGTTTTTATGTTATTTTATTATATTTTTTTTGGAAAAGAACCGTTTGTTTAGATGTTTGGTTTTTATTTAGAAATTTTTTTATTTAGAAAATAGATTTGAAAATAAAATTACATGTACAAATTAAATAAAAGGAAAGCAAATAAAATATTGAGATAGCTACCAAAATATTTGATAACTTTGCTTCTTCTTTTTTATATATTGTATTAAATTTTATATTTTACTTATTTACTTATTTAGTTATGTAAACTAATTTAAGTTTTATCATATTTGAAATTTTTGTAATACATGTAACAAATAAAATTTAAACTATTAAATATTTACTAGATTTTATAAGATTCAATTTAGTTACGAAAATAATTTTTAAGCTAAAAGATCAAATATCTTTTAAAACATATCAGAAACCTATTCTTTTTCTTTATTTTTCTATCGTAATCCAAAAACATCGTGTCTCCCGAAAATCTTCTTCCTGTGCTCATCCTATTGCCTCTGATCTGAAGCGCTGGACAAAAGAAATCGAATGTAGGAAACAGAAGACTACATCTGCATCACCTCGATCCATTCGAAGTATCCTTCGCTTGTCAAGGAACGATCCTAAATCGTCCCTTTATTGTAAGTTTCCTTTCTCTTCTTTCACTTTCGCTTGTCTCGTGAGATGCCTACCAAATCACAATTTTTATCTCCAATCTAAAACATTTTTTTATGATTGATTTGATGTACCGTAGTTACGTGAAGGGCTAGTTTTTGAGTTGATCTATATTGTTTTTTTATCTGCATGCAAATTTAGTTTACTGACAATTGTAACATGCATTTTAAAAAAAATAAAACTATCATTATAATTAATGTGAAAATTTGAGAGAGTTATCGTTAGGTTGATTTCGGTGGTAATGCCATAATAGGCAAGTTAGTTGAGTAAGATATGTTATGGCAGGATATATATATATTATGCACATTTTATGCTAATAATTAAAATCACTACATGATTTTTCTGTGATATCTCGACATACTACTATTGTATGTGCTCGCATGTCCCTTCACAATTTGTAATTGCACATTGTAACTGATGTTTCAACCATGATATTTTATCATTCATTACTATACAAACAACATCTATTATGTCCATATGATATACGAACACATATGACTCTATTGTTTGACTCTTAAATTATAGCACCTCGACTTTACACATATTTATTGTTTATGGTGTGACTACTATGTTGAGTAGCAACTATGTGATATATAGTTTGCTATAACTAGTTTGACCGTGTTTAGGTTTTTGTTAAACATACTAAATATTCTTTAATCCATCCTTGACTATAGCGAGAGATAGGTTTTTTATATGCGCTATAAATTTTCAGAATCGAAACGGAACATGGTTTAGGTTTTATGATTGCATTTTTAGTCGCTGTTTAGCAAATCTGAAAACTGTTTTTAAAGGCCTTCTTAGAAGATCCATACTCTGTCTTCAAAGGTCCAAATTAAGTGTTTTCAAATTGTTTTGATACATAGATTGAAAGATCTTGATTTCCTTAATTCGACCCGACCTTTGAAAATTGGCGGAATTAATCTAATTCTGTCTTTTAAAATTGTGTCGAATTTGGACAGAATTTATCCTGATCTGCACACTGCATTTCAAAATGTTATATCTCGAACTACAGAACTCGGTTTTCGACAAACCTTAGATGTATGGAAACAAAATTGGCAGCCTATAACTTTTATATATAACCCGAGACTCAGAAATGTGTGTATCAATCCAAAATATCTCTTCAAGTGACTCCCTCCTTGCTGTCTAGAAAATAAAAACTGTTTTAAACCCATAGATTAAATTAATCATAACTATAGTTTCAAAAATCCAAATCGCGCAAATTCAATTTGTTTAGATAACTATACCGAAAGACTTATATGTTTCTAGTTCAACTAGAAACCTTAAAACCGATAGAAAATATTCCAAACTGCGTTTTTAAAACATATGTCGGTACTGGATAGATTCTGATCTGTTCTGCGCAGCGATACCAAAACATGTCTATATCCCAAACCAGTAGTCGGAATTATGCGAGACTTGAACCCACGTCTACATAACATCTAGAGATACATTTCTTGTTTGATTCGTGAGTTTATATAAGTTTAGTAATCAGTAGTTTCCAGAACTTATTTAGGATACCGTTTCTTTCACTTTGTATCAATCATGCCTTGTTAATTTGTGATACAGACCTGAGCTTGAAATATATTTTCATTGATGTATTATTATTATCATGTGTTTAACATGAAATTCGTGAATTACAAATCTTGAATCTCGTGAACATGGCATGACTTATGTGTGCAATTGAAACTCGTCCTTAACTACCCAAACACCCACGACAAATATTAGTCAAGCTATTTATAAGTTAATACAGGTTCAAGTACACGATGGTGGAATTTACGAATACGGTAGTACGAGAATACATGAATACAGATAGTCAACCCATTTATAAGTTGACACATGTTCATGGGTACATGTGTAGAGGAAGTCATGTCTAGTCCTGGATATAATACCAAGTATCTATATATACACGAAGTATAGTCAAGTTGTAACATAAAAGTATATCAAATATTTACACATACAACATGACAGTGAATCAAGTTAGATAACATATCAAGATTTTGTGTGAACGTACATATATTATAATATTTTCAGAGATATCGTTCTAGCATGATTAACGATTATGTATCAGCCTTATATACCATGCAGTAATTGCAAGCATAAAGGATTTGTTATATATTTTTTTTAACATGTTATTTGTGCGGTCATTACATGATGATATTGTACTACAAACTACAAGATATTTATATTTTTATTTAGATCCCTGGTTTCAGATCATGAACAGGCAGGTTTGCTAAAATGAAGTTCCTATAGTCATGTATAATTAAACACTAGTTATGATATTTATATCGTGAATAATGATAAAACCAATCAAATCAGTTTAAATACTTATGACTAAATACAATGATAATAAAATGCGTGTATTTATTGATTATTAAAGTTTGTTGCGAAAACAAGCATTAAGGACAATCAAATATTTGATGAGTAAATGACTATGGGAGTAATATTAAAGTTCTGATATTAACAATTAGAATAGAATTCAAATTTATGGGAGATTGGACTCATGTGGACTATATGTAAAGATATATTAAAGATGGAGATGGGTTCGTATATACTTTGGGGTAGGCCAGAGAACACTAGGGGCGAAAACGTAAAGGGACCAGGTTTTCTTTCTTTCTTTATGTTTCTTTCTTCTCTCATCTTTACTTTTCCCCAAAGAGCAGGATCTTAACTAGAAGTAATGGACATAAAATAAACATAGAAAGGTTACAAAGAAATTTTCAAATGAAAATGACAAGCATAACATACAAGATACATCAGCACCAGATGTCCTGAAATTAAGAAACTGAGTAGAACATAGGTAAAACTCCACATCGAACTGTGAAGCACCAAGAAACTGAATAGAACATAGGTCCTGAACCGAAATCTAATAGAATCTTAGGGAAGTTAGATATAGAGCCATGTTAATAAAAAGCCTAAACTTAAGCCGAATTGAAATCCATTTTTTTTTTTTGAATATGTACAATTAGAGATCCAAAGTAGAACTCTAGTTGTTAGCTTGCAGTATAGTGTCATTGGGGAAAACCTAGCATATCAAGAAATCGGCCAGTATAGCTAATCTAGAGAGAGAACATCATCAACACGCATACAACATGGATGGAGAATCTGAGAGAATAAAACTGAATGCATGCTAATATGCTAACTTGCTTCTGATAGTTGTAAAGAATCAGAGCATGCCTTTTCATAATTTTTTTTGATAATCGGTATCCATCGTCATCATCTTTATCATGTAAAATATTAATACACCAAATTTTATGTGATTCCATGACTTTTTCTCTGTTGATTTAGTGGATGCAAAATTAATGGTTCACGGACAGAAGAACTTTTTATATTGTTAATTCAATGGTGAAAAAGTGGTGGAATCACATGAAATTTGGTGTATCTGCATCTTACATGATAAAGATGATGATAATGAGTGCCGATCGTCGAAAAAAATCGCGGAGGATATATATTTTTGACGCTACCTAACGAAAAAGCCTGGCCTCTTTTCTTCATTATTCTCTTTTTAAATATATATATATTGTATATTTTGTGGGTTGTAGTAGTTTTTTTGTTCTGGTTATATATATGTTGTCATAATATTATTACTATATTGAAGTTAGGTGTTATGATATAGTAAATATAGATTTATATTTTATTTGTACAAGCATATTGTTGGAACTTAATTATTATCACAGTTTTTTAGTAGATTATTAGTTAAGTATATTTTCAGATTTAGATTTTACATATGTTATTATTATTTATCTATTAAGTTTAATCTTAATTACCTTCAAGCTAAGGTTTAAATATTTATCTACAAACTAGTAAACAAACTCAAAGCGGATCGACACCTTCTTCCATAAAAGGAAAATACATGAAATTTGCGATTGTTACACTATATTTTCGTTGATGTATTATTATTACCATATGTTTCTCATGAAGTTCGTGAATTACAAATCTTGAATCTCGTGAACATAGCATGACTTATGTGTGCAATTGAAACTCGTGATATATATATATATATATATATATATATATCTATATATATATATATATATATATATATATATATCTATCATGGGGACGGGGTAGTTCGAAGAATGTGGGTATTTATGTGCAACGGGAATCATACTTGTTCCTCGTGGTCCTGCAGAATACAGTTCATTGCATTACATATAAATCTTGAATCTCGTGAATCTCGTATTGATGTTGTTCCGTGGGAATAACGAAATATTCTAATTACATGTAAAACTGTCACAATTCGAGCTTATAACTTAAAACACTATAATAACTAATATCATGCCGCTCTAACTATATTTTTTCTGATAGGTATATGCATGAGTTTATTGATCCACACGCTATTGATTTTTCGTTTTTATCTTCATGTTTGTATTATTATACCATGCTATATCTTGTTTATTTAAAAAACTCTATTCATTTTAACTGAGGTCTTACCAAACTTTAGTTCACTGACGACATTTCGCTTTTCTTGTTTGTCTTGGGAATGTCGTCAGACGACATTAGGGCAGGCGATAAAGCTAGGTCGAGACAACTGAGGAGGATTTTGATCAGCTTGCTTCTCAAGCCCAATTTTGGTATCCATCTTCGTATGTTTTTGTTTGAGACGTTTATCTTTTACATCCTTTTATGTCACTCATTTTGTTGAACATTATGTCTGGTTGAATTCAAATTTGTAATAAGTGTTGTTGGATGATTTTGTTTAAATTATATTCATGTTTAAAATTCTTGTTTATATATGTCACTACTACAAAGAAGGGTTGCCCCTACGGATTTATCCGTAGGGGTAACCCACTGCCCATATATACGTAGGGCCGAAAAAATACCCCGTAGGTGCAAAGGCCGCAGGTGCAAGTTGAGACCCTGAACTTGCCCCTACGGTCAAATTTTTGCCTTTACGGATTTATGTGTAGGTCCTGTTGCCCCTACGGATTAAGCCGTAGGGTATAAGATTTTATATTATTTACGGTTTATTTTAATAAATTACTTGGACCTACGGATATGTCCGTAGGGGCATGTACTACCCCCTACGGATATATGCGTAGGTACGTTTCCGTAGGGGCACAAATTCAGGATTCCTGATATTTGGCCCCTACGGTTAACGCCGTAGGGGAGAGGCAGTGGCCCCTACGGATATATCCGTAGGGGCTTTCCCAACACCCTGGCACTGAGATCAGGGGGAAATATCAGTTACTGCTGATATTTTGCCCCTACGGACATATCCGTAGGGGTAACATGTGTGCCTACAGATTAATCCGTAGGTACATATTGTCTGTAATTTTTTTTAAAAAATGGGCTGCTTGATTTTCCCGCGCCCTGTGCACAATAATATATACATCAATCAAATCATATATTGGAGTATTCATAATCACATCTCACGCATAAATATATTATACAAAAGAAAAACAAAAACTGAATATGATATAAATACAAACTAATATCAATATCGTTTCAAAATGTAGTACAATGTGTATGATATAAATAAATACATGTTTCAAAAAATAATGTAACGTTTTTAAAATCGTTTCGGTGAAATTTCGAAAAAAATCGGTAAAATAATGGGGTTTTCTGTAAAAAGTCAAAATACAAATATCTTATTATAAAAATTAAATATACACATTCTAGCTATGTAATTGCTATTATTTGGTGTTTATTGAGCCGCTGTTGAAATTTCAAATTTTCTGAAAAAAATATTATTTTATTATTATTTTAAGCCGTCACTAATACATTTAATTAGGGAAAATTACAAATTGGAATGAGTTGAAACAAATTTTGTGCATCTTAAAACATTAAATAAAATTTTATCATATGGTTTTTGGAACGAAATCATTTGCCAAAACGGTTTAGAAATTATTGAAGAAAAAAGGCTTTTTTTTAGCGTAAATGGATGTTTGGGGTATTGTATTTATCATTTTTCATCACCCCACACCCGTACCCACACCCACACACCCCCATTCACTTATCCCCTTGAAGAATTCAGCAGCCCCCTCTTTTGTCCCCACTTGGATTTTAAAGAAAAGAAATGAAAGAAAAGAAAAGAAAAAAAAGTAGAAAATGGTATAATTTGAGTTGACTTTGACTTGAACTAACTTTCCCCACCTCACTCTCTCTCCTCCCTCACCCAATCCCCCAAGATTTCTGGCCAAAACCTGAACCAAAACAGCCCCAAATACTTCATCTCATTTTTCCATCAAAATCCCTAAATATTTCTATCAAAAATCCACCCTTTTTCTCAAAAATTCAAAACTAATTCTAAATCCAAGCTTTACCCATTATTCTTTAGCTATTCAAGCATGGATCTTGGAGCATGAAATCATTGTTGGAGTCTAAGATTTTTGCAATTTTGATCTCAAGCTTGTGAGGTATAATCATAACCTTATGCTTAATTTGTTGTTAAATTACTTGAATCTAGCTATTAGGTGTTAAATTAGGGTTTTAAATTTCAAGTTTTGAAATTTAAAGAAAGGGTTTTGATTACTAAGTTAGGGTTTGTTGTGGAAATAAGTTGTGTTTGATTGTGTATGGTTTAGTGAGGTGGATTAATATATTTAGTTTTGTAGAAAACTAATCTAGTTGTTAATTACAAGTTGTTACTTGAAAAATGTCCAAATTAAGCTTTTTGTTGCAAACTAGTTTTTTTGATTTAATTCGAAATATGAGATTAAAAATATGGTTAGGGTTTTTATCATATTATTAACTTTATTAAGTGTAGTTTAACACTTTAGTTCATGGAAATCCAACCTAAATTGTAGTTTGTGCATTTTTGCTATGAAATTGTTAAAAAGGGTATTTTGTAAACTAGAATATTAGGATTTTTGGAATTTAATGAGATTAAATTCCGGAAATTTGTTTATACGACTTATTTAAGATATTTAATAAATATATTGGCCGCTACATTCATTTAAACATCCTGTTTTGTACAAAAACGGCGAATTGTGTTTGCTAGATTTTCGGAAAAATGACTTTTTAAGCAAAATTGAGGTTTTTGTGAGTTTTAACCTAGTTTATATTAAAATTATTGTTCGTGAATGTGCAAATGAGTGTGATTGGATTTTTCTCGATGGTTTGACGTTTGTACATCGACATCGAGGGTTGGTTTGACTATTCTTGCATGCGTAGGCGATAGGTTTGGACCTATGCGTGATACGCGTGCCGATTTGATTTTCGTATGCCGTTTCGATTTCGAATTTAGTTTTAATGCGATATGGTGCGTTATGATATGTAGGTACCCCCATGTGGACTTCGAGACGACAAGCAAGCGCGTGGCGACGTCGGTACCGGCTAGCGAGGACCAGGTGAGTAGATTTATATCTACGGAGAGAAGTCGGGTGGATGGCGTATAGCACCCCCGCAGTCCGTGGTGATGTATATGGATGCGTATACACACCAACAATTTATGATATGTTGTTAGGATTTATTATTGATGATTTTAGATGGATATTGGTGTTCGATTGGTGCATGGTTACGAAATCTTAGGTAGTGGGTGCACTACACTTACACATACACACATATACATACTTGCATACATTCCTTATTTCATATGTGCGTGTATGGGAATATATTTATATGTTCACATGGGTATGGGACTATGTGTTCACATACGGATTTGAGGAGGATACTTGGGATTGAGCTGAGTCGATGAGATTTGTTTGTGGTTGTGATCTCGGTGATATGGCAGGATTCGTACTTAAGGTACGTCCTGGTGTTATAGCGGATCTTGTGGCGGCGATACGGGTGAATAGTGTTATAAATAAATGGTCGACATGTGATCGTGATATGAGGCATAATATGCTAGGATATTGATATTAGGCCGTATCGGGCGATGTATACCCCTTGATGATGATATGTGCTGACGATATCGGTTTGTACGAGATTGTCGATCAGTAGTCAGATCATGAGTATATTTGAGGATATATTATGATCATTGACCTAGGTTGCGTTATTCATGCGATTTTCTGTTCGTGGATCTTTTTCTACTCACGAGTTGGCAACTCACCCCCGTTGTGCCCCAGTTTCTTGCAGGTGTTGCCGTACGGATTTCATTACGGCTTTGCGGGCACGGTTTCTTTTCGGGTGACTTGCTAGTAGGTGGGTTTATTGTATCTTACCCATCATTATACCTTGTATATTATATTTCAGTTGTATCTAGAAGTTCCATCAACCAAACTTGTATTTTTTTGAGATAGAGACCAGTAATGTTATTCTTTCGACCATAGAGTAGCATGTTTTATTTCTTGAGTTTCTTGCTGGTTGAGTTCCATTTCTGTTGTGATCCTCGCCTTTAGGCGTTGTATATTATGTTGCATACAGGTTGATTTGATATGGTTCTTCCTATTCTCTACTACTTCTCTTGGTTTGGATTTCTGGGTTTCGGCTTACTTAGCATACGTACTCCTTGAGACGTTCGTAGTCTAAGTGCCGGTCATGTTCCGTACTTTCGGGTCGTGACAAAGTTGGTATCAGAGCGTTAGGTTTTACCTTCGGAGCGTAGGATGACCCTTGGTTGATGGAATAGGTGACTAAAGTAGAGTGACGTACCGTTGGTATGTTCCGCGGCATATTTACGACACGCCACTCAACTTAAGAAGCCTTAGGATGTACATTTCCTTGTTCAGTATTATATTCCTTCCTGATCTAGCCTCATCGGTACCAGTTTGGTTTTGCTGCCACGATTACGGGCAGGGAGAGCTACGGCTAGAGTGGCGGTCAACACGAGCTCGGCACGAACGAGGACTGACCAGGGCATGATTCCGGCGACACCCGATTATAGAGAGGTGTCTTTTGACTGTGTTTCCGCGCCACGAGCGTTTGGCGGATCGCCTTTATGAGGTTACTCGGATGTGCTGATCGACATTAGAGGATTGAGCTAATGATAGAGGCCAGCCAGATCTTGATGACCGTTGGTGTGTTGCTTATTCATGATGATCGAGGCACTGTTCAGCGTGCAGACGAGCGAGCCAGTTATTGCTGCGAACGACGAGGTATTGCCCCAGATGCTGGAGTTAGTGCAGAACGAGTGGTACTAAGAGATGATAGAAGGTCGCTAGTCATCGTGGATGAATGACTAGGACATGTGGATCGTTCGCCTAACCCGATGCGAGGTCATCAGATAGATGGATTCCAGTTAGAGACGACTTCACGTGGAGACGTTGGGAGTCGACAGAGACGATCGAATGTCAGAAACCTATTATTCCAAGTTTAAGATAGTCGGAAAGACATGCAGGCAATTCTATGGTCCCTCTAGAAGAATGAAACCCTAACTCGACTTAATGACCGTGTGAAAGCCTTTGAACCTTAGGGTTTGCGGCAGTTCTGCGGCGCCATTAGTGAGGCTTGGGTTTGCCCTTCTACGGCTGGACCACCGATGCTGTGGTATGTACTCGATACTATTAAACTGTACCCAAGATGTTGAGCTCTTGGGGGATTATGAGGTTTTGACGAATCGATTGGATGGCTCGACTTAATTCGGATGCTAGGTGGTGAGATGCATTCTTGGGAGACTCCAGATACGAGGATAGCCGTTGGAGCTCAGTCCATGCAGCCGCGACGAGACGAGTCCAAAGCAGACGACATTAGAGAAAAGTGGAATAAGAGGTTCGCACCAGATCTAGATGAGATGGTGTTCCACTCCGCCGACATCAGAGAGGCGATGCGCATGCCGAGGCATGGTACTTGGACTTACCTTCCAGAAAGAGTCGCGATGAGTATGCAGTCGTTCCAGAGCAAGATGCAGATATAGGAAAGGACAATGACTTCCGGACAGTTGGCAGAGACGAGACATGGAAGAGACCGTGAGCAGGATTCCTTCCAGGATACTGCTGCGATGATACTTGCACCCAGGATCAGATGTGTCACGTGCATTCAGAGAGCCAGAGGCCGACGCCAGTGATATGCTGCCTTGACAGGGCCGATGAGCCGATGGATTGTGAGATTGGCAATCCACGGAGAAGACTTGGACCCAGGAGTGGTCATGTTACGCACACCAGCCGGCCAGAGTTCATGATCATCGACGAGACGTCCCACTAGTGACCGCGACAGTTGGCCCGAGATTCTTAGAGGATGCACTTGAGCGGTACTGTTCCGCCATTATTGATTTCGATGTTTTGGGTGATTTATTCGTATGATTTGATTTTGATGATTGAGGATTTACGATCTTTGCATAGTGTTGCACTTGATATCGTTTTCGTGCTTTAGTTTCACATGTTTGTGATTTTACGGTTTTAAACAGTTGAGTTGATTTTGTGCGTATGCACGCACGCGATTTGGTTCCTGCACTCTGTATAGTTTATATATGCTGGCAGTGCAGTGACATGTATTTTGTGCACTTGGATACACTGGATTTCGATTTCGAGGGTGATGCTCGACATTTGTTTTGTGCATTTTATGCACCGGATTGGATTTTTATCGCCTGTTGGGCGCCTGTTATGAGATGCGATTTGGTGCACACCAGATGCACTAATTCGAGATTTTTCGTGCATGTCAGATGCACCTGATTTTGCTGTCAGGCACACATGTTGCCTACGACAGATGTTTCGTGCACACCTGATGCACTTAGATGTTGTTTCTGTGCGCATGTATGGCACATTCATGGATTTTGATTTCCGTGCGCACCAGACGCACGTAGTATTCATGTGCATATTTTGGGATTGATTTCTTATAGAGCATTACGTTTTTATGATATTGCTATGTGTTTCCGTACTGAGCAGGACTAGTCAGAGGACAGTACCTGAATATATTTTGCATGCATTGATAGTTATTGAAGGGATTTCCAAAAAGCGAGCTATAGCCTCAGTATTTACCTACGTGTCTGATATGACACGAAATGTTTAAAACAAGGAGACCCTTCTAAATTGTTTCCAAAACGGCGAAACGTACATTTCAAACAAAGGTATATATGTATATAGTTATTTTCTTATGGTAGACGTCCGCCACTGTGCAGTGTTATACGCGTTGCACAGCGACTTAAAGAGATTTGGCATGCATTTCCTTCAGATACTTACAGATATAGATTCGATATTTACATTTATAGTTTCGAGTTATATCATATTGGTTTTGATTTGGATTTGGCATTGATGTCTTCTCCATGACTCCGATGATTGCGGGATGCTTTACGGAGTTTTGATTTGAGTTATATGCTCATTTTTCAAGCGCATGCGCTGCGCTACGATTTGTTTTATGTAGTTACAATTTCGGAGCCCCGACGACTTGATGGTTTTTCTTAGATGTTTTAGTATTTGGGGGAGTTTGAATTTAAATTCGGGGACCGAATTTCTTTAAGGGGGGAAGATTGTAACGTTTTGAAAATCGTTTCGGTGAAATTTCGAAAAAAATCGGTAAAATAAGGGGGTTTTCTGTAAAAAGTCAAAATACAAATATCTTATTATAAAAATTAAATATACACATTCTAGCTATGTAATTGCTATTATTTGGTGTTTATTGAGCCGCTGGTGAAATTTCAAATTTTCTGAAAAAAATATTATTTTATTATTATTTTAAGCCGTCGCTAATACATTTAATTAGGGAAAATTACAAATTGGAATGAGTTGAAACAAATTTTGTGCATCTTAAAACATTAAATAAAATTTTATCATGTGGTTTTTGGAACGAAATCATTTGCCAAAACGGTTTAGAAATTATTGAAGAAAAAAGGCTTTTTTTAGCGTAAATGGATGTTTGGGGTATTGTATTTATCATTTTTCATCACCCCACACCCGTACCCACACACCCCCATTCACTTATCCCCTTGAAGAATTCAGCAGCCCCCTCTTTTTTCCCCACTTGGATTTTAAAGAAAAGAAATGAAAGAAAAGAAAAGAAAAAAAAGTAGAAAATGGTATAATTTGAGTTGACTTTGACTTGAACTAACTTTCCCCACCTCACTCTCTCTCCTCCCTCACCCAATCCCCCAAGATTTCTGGCCAAAACCTGAACCAAAACAGCCCCAAATACTTCATCTCATTTTTCCATCAAAATCCCCAAATATTTCAATCAAAAATCCACCCTTTTTCTCAAAAATTCAAAACTAATTCTAAATCCAAGCTTTACCCATTATTCTTTAGTTATTCAAGCATGGATCTTGGAGCATGAAATCATTGTTGGAGTCTAAGATTTTTGCAAGTTTGATCTCAAGCTTGTGAGGTATAATCATAACCTTATGCTTAATTTGTTGTTAAATTACTTGAATCTAGCTATTAGGTGTTAAATTAGGGTTTTAAATTTCAAGTTTTGAAATTTAAAGAAAGGGTTTTGATTACTAAGTTAGGGTTTGTTGTGGAAATGAGTTGTGTTTGATTGTGTATGGTTTAGTGAGGTGGATTAATATATTTAGTTTTGTAGAAAACTAATCTAGTTGTTAATTACAAGTTGTTACTTGAAAAATGTCCAAATTAAGCTTTTTGTTGCAAACTAGTTTTTTTGATTTAATTCGAAATATGAGATTAAAAATATGGTTAGGGTTTTTATCATATTATTAACTTTATTAAGTGTAGTTTAACACTTTAGTTCATGGAAATCCAACCTAAATTGTAGTTTGTGCATTTTTGCTATGAAATTGTTAAAAAGGGTATTTTGTAAACTAGAATATTAGGATTTTTGGAATTTAATGAGATTAAATTCCGGAAATTTGTTTATACGACTTATTTAAGATATTTAATAAATATATTGGCCGCTACATTCATTTAAACATCCTGTTTTGTACAAAAACGGCGAATTGTGTTTGCTAGATTTTCGGAAAAATGACTTTTTAAGCAAAATTGAGGTTTTTGTGAGTTTTAACCTAGTTTATATTAAAATTAGTGTTCGTGAATGTGCAAATGAGTGTGATTGGATTTTTCTCGATGGTTTGACGTTTGTACATCGACATCGAGGGTTGGTTTGACTATTCTTGCATGCGTAGGCGATAGGTTTGGACCTATGCGTGATACGCGTGCCGATTTGATTTTCGTATGCCGTTTCGATTTCGAATTTAGTTTTAATGCGATATGGTGCGTTATGATATGTAGGTACCCCCATGTGGACTTCGAGACGACAAGCAAGCGCGTGGCGACGTCGGTACCGGCTAGCGAGGACCAGGTGAGTAGATTTATATCTACGGGGAGAAGTCGGGTGGATGGCGTATAGCACCCCCGCAGTCCGTGGTGATGTATACGGATGCGTATACACACCAACAATTTATGATATGCTGTTAGGATTTATTATTGATGATTTTAGATGGATATTGGTGTTCGATTGGTGCATGATTACGAAACCTTAGGTAGTGGGTGCACTACACTTACACATACACACATATACATACTTGCATACATTCCTTATTTCATATGTGCGTGTATGGGAATATATTTATATGTTCACATGGGTATGGGACTATGTGTTCACATACGAATTTGAGGAGGATACTTGGGATTGAGCTGAGTCGATGAGATTTGTTTGTGGTTGTGATCTCGGTGATATGGCAGGATTCGTACTTAAGGTACGTCCTGGTGTTATAGCGGATCTTGCGGCGGCGATACGGGTGAATAGTGTTATAAATAAATGGTCGACATGTGATCGTGATATGAGGCATAATATGCTAGGATATTGATATTAGGCCGTATCGGGCGATGTATACCCCTTGATGATGATATGTGCTGACGATATCGGTTTGTACGAGATTGTCGATCAGTAGTCAGATCATGAGTATATTTGAGGATATATTATGATCATTGACCTAGGTTGCGTTATTCATGCGATTTTCTGTTCGTAGATCTTTTTCTACTCACGAGTTGGCAACTCACCCCCGTTGTGCCCCAGTTTCTTGCAGGTGTTGCCGTACGGATTTCATTACGGCTTTGCGGGCACGGTTTCTTTTCGGGTGACTTGCTATTAGGTGGGTTTATTGCATCTTACCCATCATTATACCTTGTATTTTATATTTCAGTTGTATCTAGAAGTTCCATCAACCAAACTTGTATTTTTTTGAGATAGAGACCAGTAATGTTATTCTTTCGACCATAGAGTAGCATGTTTTATTTCTTGAGTTTCTTGCTGGTTGAGTTCCATTTCTGTTGTGATCCTCGCCTTTAGGCGTTGTATATTATGTTGCATACAGGTTGATTTGATATGGTTCTTCCTATTCTCTACTACTTCTCTTGGTTTGGATTTCTGGGTTTCGGCTTACTTAGCATACGTACTCCTTGAGACGTTCGTAGTCTAAGTGCCGGTCATGTTCCGTACTTTCGGGTCGTGACAAATAAGAACCAAAAATCTACCCTAGCTCGGTCCAGCTCCACCTCTGAATAATGATAGAATAACGCGTGCCTGCTCCTCGGTCAATAAACTCTGCACTTCGTCGCGAGCGGGAGTCTGAGCGGCATGTGGAGCCGGCGATGTGGTCTGCGCAGCCGCCGTCGAGGTACCCTGTCGCGTCTGGATATAGCGTGTGTAAGAAGCGTGTAAGAACTGTTTATTATTCGAATTCGTATCATTATTAAGTTTTTTCGAAACCCTGTTTGGATATCTAGTTTGGAAAAGCGTTGTTTATTTCAATTACATATGTATGTATGATTAATCAAACTTAAGTCTAAAACCAAATAAGCTCAAGCTACGTACTAATTATGGATATGTTGATATGTATATAATATGAAATGATATTTTACAATAAAGTAGTATACATACCAGCATCTCCTTCAACTCCTGAACGCTGGCCCTCAAGCTATCCAGTTCATGATGGACATGCCGGTCACTGGAGACGGAGGAAGTAACCGCCGGGGTGGAGTCCAACCTCATATGGGCCGTGCTAGGGCCCAATCCCCGGCCTCTCTCCCAACCTCCGTGGTGCCCTCCGTGTGCAGCGTCCAGAACTGGGGTCAGCAGCCTCGGATCGTTCTGTCCGGTAAAATCGATCCCCGAGGCCTGGGCCTGCTCAACCACCCGCTCCTACACCCACATTAAGCAGTAAAGTATAAGTATAAAATTTAAACTTGAACCTTCCAAAACTAAAATTTCAAATTTGGGTAGAAAAAATATTAACACTTACGCAGTACTCCTGGGTAGCGACGTCGGGATATCGAAGCTCGCCCGTGGCGGGATCTGTCGAGGTGCCGTGGATGGCAAGATATGCGGACAGCACGCTCGGTGTACCACCTGACGCCACGGTCCGAGATGTCTGCAATATTAGAAAGTAACTCTAAATATTAGAAATATTAGAGAATAACTCTTAATATTGCAGAATATTAGAGAATAACTCTTAATTTACCGAAAACTCCATGGCTCGAGTAATGTTCCTCGAGCCACCTGTGTAAGTGGAGCGACCCCTCTTCGCCGACTTCCTGTTCTCCGTATTCTGAACGGCCTATTTCTGCACAACGCATTAACATTTAGTTTTCTAATTATGAAACACAAAGAAACCAAAAAAAAACCATATAATATACAAAAGAAACCAAAATCAACAAATTCAAACCCTTACCTACAGAGATAGAAGATGTGCTCCTCTGGTATCTGCATGTATCAAAATTTGAATAATATTAATTAATTTCAGTACATACATACTAACAAGGTAAACTCGCATATAGCGCTGCTTACACATATGACAGGGAGTGAACAAGCTCTTGTAGATCATCAGGCACAAATCTAATCTCATCAAGCAGCTCATGATAATGAGTTGGACGACTAAGAGCAAAAGGAATGTGTGTATATTTATGATATAGCATTCTAAATCAATATACATGCCCTATATAATATATAAACATACCTGGAGGAACGGGAGTGGCCTCTGTCCCTGATATGGACGCATCACCAACAACTAGACAATCAAACATTGACAATATAAGTAATTTTGACATAAACAGGCATGGATATTTATAATATTACATTCAAAATGGATATTAGAGAGCGCACCTGCAGTGAGAAGTGATAAAAGTATCACCCAACAAGAGTGTAATTTACAGAATCAGTTGAGACTCTTGAAAGTCATAGAAGAACCTGACCTGCACAAATCTGATGTATGCTTTCCATTGGACACTAAGAAGTCTCTAAAGGGAAAAGCCTATATGAAAGCCATCATTAGTTCATATCAGAAGATTGATGCTGAAACGGAGAACAAGGAATGTCATTTTTTATTCTTCTGCCACATTACTGTCTTATCCTTCTTCTTCTGCCACATTACTATCTTCTCCTTCTTATTATGTGCGCGTGCAAATTCAATGACTATATTAAGAATATGGATTAATAGTGGGTAGGAAAAGTATTTCTCAAATGGCTTTTGCGTCTAAAAACCATAAACTACTAAGTAATGGCATACATAATTTTTTAGTATAAAGGTTGTTATTTTAAGTTTTCCCTTATAGAGATATGATCTAACTGCATCTATAAACTATAAGTGTGCAGAAAATTATGATAAGAAACCATAAGAAAGGGTCGTAGCCATGCATAACCTTGAATCTACATACCAAATCATGCAATAGCATGCACTTATTGTCACCTTGCCTTGGAATATAAAATATCTTGGAAGACTATAAGCGAGCATTTAAATCTTGATAGCTTTTGACTTCAACATATATTTTTCTCAAGTACCATGAAATATACTTCCTCCGTATAAACCGTTTTCAGGAAGATGGATTAATAATGACAAATTATCCATTGTGGCTCACTAGGTTAGTATTTTCTCTTCTATTGACCATCTTTCTAATCTGCTTGGTAAATTTATTCGGAACCGGCTGCGAATCATTAAAATACATGCAAAAGAAAGAAAGTTAAAATACAGATATATAGCATACCGATACATCGAAACTTCAAAGTTGCAATGGCAATCCAGAGATATTTTTCAAAGGGATCATGGATGATGATGATGAGCAATACTATGGACTCCATTTCTTCAGGATCCTGCTACTTGATGCTGAAGAAATGGAGTCCATAGTATTGCTCATCATCATCATCCATGATCCCTTTGATAAATATCTCTGGATTGCCATCGCAACTTTGAAATTTCGATGTATCGGTATGCTATATATCTGTATTTTAGATTTCTTTCTTATGCATGTATTTTAATGATTCGCAGCCGGTTCCGAATAAATTTACCAAGCAGATTAGTAAGATGGTCAATAGAACAGAAAATACTAACCTAGTGAGCCACAATGGATAATTTGTCATTATTAATCCATCTTCCTGAAAACGGTTTATACGGAGGAAGTATATTTCATAGTACTTGAGAAAAATATATGTTGAAGTCAAAAGCTATCAAGATTTAAATGCTCGCTTATAGTCTTCCAAGATATTTTATATTCCAAGGCAAGATGACAATAAGTGCATGCTTTTGCATGATTTGGTATGTAGATTCAAGGTTATGCATGGCTACGACCCTTTCTTATGGTTTCTTATCATAATTTTCTGCACACTTATAGATTATAGATGCAGTTAGATCATATCTCTATAAGGGAAAACTTAAAATAACAACCTTTATACTAAAAAATTATGTATGCCATTACTTAGTAGTTTATGGTTTTTAGACGCAAAAGCCATTTGAGAAATACTTTTCCTACCCACTATTAATCCATATTCTCAATATAGTCATTGAATTTGCACGCGCACATAATAAGAAGGAGAAGACAGTAATGTGGCAGAAGAAGAAGGAGAAGACAGTAATGTGGCAGAAGAAGAAAAAAATGACATTTCTTGTTCTCTGTTTCAGCATCAATCTTCTGATATGAACTAATGATGGCTTTCACATAGGCTTTTCCCTTTAGAGACTTCTTAGTGTCCAATGGAAAGCATACATCAGATTTGTGCAGGTCAGGTTCTTCTATGACTTTCAAGAGTCTCAACTGATTCTGTAAATTACATCCTAGTTGGGTGATACTTTTATCACTTCTCACTGCAGGTGCGCTCTCTAATATCCATTTTGAATATCGATAATATTACATTCAAAATGGATATTAGAGAGCGCACCTGCAGTGAGAAGTGGTAAAAGTATCACCCAACTAGGGTGTAATTTACAGAATCAGTTGAGACTCTTGAAAGTCATAGAAGAACCCGACCTGCACAAATCTGATGTATGCTTTCCATTGGACACTAATAAGTCTCTAAAGGGAAAACCCTATGTGAAAGCCATCATTAGTTCATATCAGAAGATTGATGCTGAAACAGAGAACAAGGAATGCCATTTTTTTCTTCTTCTGCCACATTACTGTCTTCTCCTTCTTCTTCTGCCACATTACTGTCTTCTCCTTCTTATTATGTACAGTACTTCCACAAAATACGTGTTGTCATTTCTAAATGGAAGTTTCTCAGTGCCACCATAGTAGCAGAAGATGGAATTGTTTATCGCCACTAGATTATGCTAAGCCTCGGATAGATTAGGCAAACATGATCTAGAAGAATATAATTAGCAGAGGAAATATGCAAATAAACATGCATGCAAGCTGACATTAAAAGATTAATATAACAGAGATGTCTACTGATGATTTGTAAGATGTTATCGCAGGTAGGACAACTGCCAATTCTATGGCTTGTGGCCACCAGCGACTGCTTTCTCACCACAGTAAAAATAATGAGGGACTATAACATATCATGAATTCGATATGCACCGTGATTTCATAGCATATGTCTATTAACCTATAATGTATAAGTTCTCGGCGTTGATTGCAGAGGTGCATACAGTCTGAACTAGTAAATATACGTAAGAAGGAAAAAGAAGAAACGATTCATAAATATGGTTGGGCCAGAAACAGACTTAGTCACTGGATGACATATAACTGATATTCCTTGATGTAGAAATCAATACACCTTTGATAACAAACTCATTCTTTTTTGGGAGATATATGAATAACCGACTCTGACCCTCAGCATTCCATTGAACACATGGAAATCCATCGTATTTCATATCCAGCCACCTCACTTCACCGATCCTATGATCGTCCTCTGGAGGACGCACAGCCCTAGCCGCAGCCCCAGCCCCAACCCTAGCCTTAGATGGTGGTGATGAATGTGAATCCTTATGTGATTTTGCATATTATTGCAAGAGCGTTAATGGGTTTTCAAGATTTGTACGTAGTCAAGAGCAATTGTGAGCAAGGAAAGTAAAAATAGTTTTGGAATTTTATCAAACGGTTGGTGAGCAAACTAGCAAAACGTTTTGAATGAAAATATAATGTAAAATAATTTCGAGAATAAAAAGTGATAAGCTTTGTTAATGATATGGGAGAGAAGCTTGCTTTTTCTTTTTTGTGAGAAATATTTTAGGTTTTTTTTCCTTATTTCTGTTACATCCTGACCGAAGAACTTTCACAATTGTTAAAATTCAGCATTTTGGTCAGTCCTCTCCTTTATTGATATGCATGTGATGTGAGGGTTGGATTTAACACAGCAACCATTGTTCATCAATATATATTACCAAATAAAGCTCTTTATTGTTGGTTATGTTGGTTTCATCCTATTCTTGCCTCAATTTGGTGTAATTTGAAATGGCCCACGATTCTAGGGTTTGATATGGGATGGCAATAGAAAAGAGAATTTGTTCTCAAGTTATGATCGAATACCATAATAAATTGGGAGTTGGTTAGGATTGTGAAATTGTGAAAGTAGTTGCATTTTTTTCAAGTATGATCTTGTGAAAATCGGATGAAATATTTAACATCATTTTGTTGTTATTTAGGATTAGCACCCTCTAAAGGATTTTAAGTTAAGATAATGGATATGGATCTTTTGTCAGGATAAAGAAGATCTGCATATGCATAAATACTAGTATAAGATAATTCAAAATTTGGGACAACGGATACATACCGCTAAAAGATATAAATCGAAAACCCAAACAATATTTTGTGATAAACTTAAGTGTTCTTGCAAACTAATACAAATCTTGTTAAAAATTTGATAAATTGACCTTCCCCTTCCCCAGCCCCAGCCCCAGCCCGCAGCCTCAGCCGCACCCCCAATAAAAAATTTGATAAATTGACCCTTCCCCTTCCCCGACCCCGACCCTAACCCTACCCCGACCCCGAACCCGACCCCGCAGCCCAGCCCCTGCCCCAACCCTAACCCGACCCCGACTGCGACCGCGACCCCAGCCCAACCCCAACTCGCGCGCCATGAACCTTAAGCCCAAAATAATCCAATAAATTCTTTAACTTACCTCGAGATTTACTCACCTGAACGGCTGCTGGGACAGGGGCGACGATCTGAACGGCGGTGGCGACGACCTTAACCGCGGTGGCGACGAGAACTCCAGTGGCGACGAAACCGGCGGTGGAGACGAGGAGAACAACCTTGGCGGCGACGGCGTGGCGCATTGGGGGCTTATTTTCGCGCCCGATCGAGAGAGAGAGGGAAATGAGCGTAGGCGATCGATCTGGGATTTTATTAAATCGATATTTACTTGCCCCTACGGACATATCCGTAGGTCCTTTGTTTGCGGCTCCGTAGGGGCAAACACCTAATTAAGAATTAATATTTTTATTCTTGGACGTCTTTGCCCGTAGGGGCAACCTTTTAGCCCTACGGATATATCCGTAGGGCCAAGTTATTTCTGCCCCTACGGATTAAGCTATCCGTAGGGGCAACCCCCTATTTTACTAGTGTGTGTATGTTACCGCTTATACGGACGCTTAGCGTATTTGTATCGAGAATGAGTGCTTCTCAGTTAAAATATTGTTAGTGGGTGTTGCACACCCTTACAACACTTGTGAGGAGGCGGAAGTGGCAAACGAAAAATTTCTTGCATGCAACACCCACATAAAATCAAGATCATGTGCTTAAACCTTAACTATCAAACCCTATCTAGAGTTCTTAACTACTATGAAATAGTTATACCTAATGGTCCTTCGGGTCTTCTTTTTGAATGCAACTCCTAGACTCTTTAGATGCTTGCGATGTCCTCGATCTCCAGCCACCTCAAGACGTAGATGATCTACCCGAGAGCTATGGAACAAGCTTCAAACTCTTCTCGAGAGTTAGCAAAGAGATCAAGTTTGCTAGAAATGATCACTTAGATGATGTAGAGATCATGTGGTGGATTAATATGTCTCTTGAGCTTTTGATTCACAACACATGTGAAGGATAAAGCCAAGAGGAGGAGGAAGGAGAAAATGAGGAGAGAGAATGTGAGAGCGATGAATGAAAAAATCAAGCATGGAAAAATGATATGGCTCAAATGGAAATAATTGAAGCATGCAATAAAATAATGCACTATGCTTCAATAATAACTCCAAATGAATATAAAATGATATGAGCCATTCCTTCATCCATGTTTTGACTCTCTCCAAATTCCACCTCATAATTTCCATTTTCATAAAATGAAAACCATTTATGAGGTGTCCCCTTCTAGAAGGTATTCTTGTAACAATTACAAGAATACCCCTCCACCGTATACCGTATAAGTATACCTGTATCTGAATTCCGAAAAATACGAATACAAATAATCCAATAATACAATACCGGTATCAGGCTTAAACCAAAACCTACCAGTATTATCGTTCTGATCATTATTCCTGTAACCATTACACGAACATGATCGAAACCCTGCCGTAACAACTTACGGCCTCTACATCTTTTGCCTGAACCAGGGAACCCTCTGTGTGGGACTCTAAAGAATCGACAGTACGCTAGCAGTGGGTTTAACCACAAGCACGTCAGCGGCACTAGCTGTGCGTAACGGCTATCCAGGTACATGACGAAAAGGTGGCCGACGAGCGAACTCATCATAACCCTAACGAGTCTGTAAGCAACACTTACCGTACAATCCGGTCTCTTCGTCTGATACGTCGCATATGAAGTCTATGGGTAGTAAATGTCAGAACCCAGTAACTTTATAAGTCATGCTGATTTATGGCTCATAACGGTTCGGGAAACTACTGATAACCCTTATCGGTAAATCTCGACAACCCTAGTCAGGGATTTGCTGTTATGGCCGATCAAGCATAGCGTAACATCAACTCCCTATACCAAGAGAGACGAAACCCCTCCTATCGCTCACTGCCTCCATATGATTCGGGACTATACCCAAAATCCACCTGTTTGCACAATTCAGTAGAGCCGTGGTAGGGAGGAAATCAAAGCACAATGAAAATCACACAAGACACTGACGATCTCGGGTCTACTGACTAACTTGTACAAGTGTCACCAGAGAACTGCTATCTGACAATAGGTATATATACCATCTAGGAATTCTCAGCGAGTCCTGTTCGGTGTACCCATTCTCCATTGAGCACCTGTGTACAATCTTTGATGTCAAACACCAATGGTTGTAGGATCAACCATCGCTCCCAAGGTCAAGAAATATACACACTAGTCTACTATGGTAATATCGATTCCCTATCTTGATATACCTTCGACTAGGAGCTGTTAAAGGATATGCTTATAGACTGCCCAGGCCCCACTAGTATGATCTACATCATAATCTTGGCAGTCAAGCATAATCCTAAGGGCTTCATCAACATGTATATAAAGATATGAAATATAACACATCACACGTTAAGATGAAGATAAAGCAGATAGCATACTATCATTTTGAGTAAAGATTGTTTCTGTACATATACATGCCTAGTATCCTATACAATACAGGCCTCTAGGGCATACATATCTAACAAATATGTTGTTGCCCTCATCTATCCTCGCTCTCCGTCTTTTGGAAAGTGGGGAATGGCAATATCTTAAATACTTTTATTTAAGATAATAATGATTTTTTAAAAATATTTAATATAGCTTGCTTATTAAATTTTTTAAAAATATAAGTTGGAAAACCTTTAAAACCCTATATTATTTTAACTAATTCTTAAAAAATCTTCTTAAATCTTTGTCTAATGTCATGATATACAGACGTGCGTCGCACGTGCTAAATACTATCTATCTCTACTATATTAAAGCTAAAGGAGGGGTGTACGGAGCACGTGCAAAATAAACCCCTTTAATTTGCAGTCACCTAAGGAGTGAACACGTGTCAACTTATTATGGCACATGCAATGCACATAATTAAATTAATAAGATGTAAAAAAATGATATATTAGTTTTTTTAGTTTAAATCACTTTAATTTTTGTTTGAAAAATATCTTAATCTTTAATACTTTTCGTTAAGATAACAACGATTATTAAAAAATAAAAATACTTAAGATAGGTAACTTATTAAATTTTAAAAAAAATAAAAATCCAGCGAAAATCCTTTAAATTAAAATTCTTTTAAAAAATTCTCAAATCTTTGCCATGTTAAAATATACAAACGTGTATCGCACGTGCTAAAATACTATCTCTACTATATTAATGCCAAAGGACGGGTGTATGGAGCACATGTAGAAGAAACCGCTCTAATTTGCGGTTACCTAAGCAGTAATAACGTGTCAACTTATTACAGCACGTGCAATGTACATAATTAAATTAATATGATATATAAAAAAGAGATTTGCTAGTTTTTTTTAGTTTAAATTACTTTAATTTTTTTTGAGAATTATCTTAAATACTTTTATTTAAGATAATAACGATTTTTAAAAATTATTTAAGATAGCTAACTTATTAAATTTTAAAAAAATAAAAATCTTGCGAAAACCTTTAAAATCTATATTATTTTAACAAATTATTTTTAAAAAATCTCAAATCTTTGTCGATGTTAAAATATACAAACGTGCATGGCATGTGGTAATACTAGTTAGGAATAATACTAATTCGATGCTATTATAATGTTATCATCGTGATTTTTCATATTTAGCAAAACATTATACATATATATAATATCCCATATTTATGAACTTTGTAAAGTGTATAGTGTATGAAGGATTAACTTACAAAGAATTAGGCATTTTCTTTATCTTTTTAATATTTTAATTTCTTTGTTACTAAAACTGTGAAATTTTTTAAAAATCTTGTATTTTTTTCGACTTTTCAATATTTAGTTTGTTTGCACACGAGGACCACGGAATGTAAAAAAAAATAAAAAAAATTGTTTTCTTAAAATTTCCAACATTTTGCAGGTAGCACATGAATATGGCAAAAATTTAAATATCTTAAAATTTCTTTTTTTTCGATTTTTCAATATTTTGCTTGCTATGCACATGAAAATCGCAACATTTTCTCATTTCTCCATATTTTGCATGCTATATCATATGAAATTTAAAATCATAAAATTTTCAAAAATTTCAATTCTTTTTGTTTTCTTTACTTTTTTAATATTTAGCATTCTAACACATCACAATCGTTAAATTTACAAAAAATTCAAAATTATTAATTTTCTTTAAATTTATAATATTTTGCATTACACACAAAAATCGTGTAATTTTTAAAAATTGCAAAATTTTCCGTTTTCTTACATTTTCAGTATTTTTTTTGTATAGCACACGAAAATCACAATTTAAAAAAAATTTCAGTTTCTTCGATTTTTAATATTTTGCATGTTAAACACATGGAAATAGCGAAATCTTCAAAAAATCCAAATTTTCAATATTTTGCGTACCGAACCACACGAAAATCGCGAATAAAATCCTAAATTTTCAATATTTTGTATACTATACACACGAAAATCGAGAATTTTTTAAAAATTCAAAATTTCTGTTATTTTCAATATTTTGAATCACACGAAAAATCATGAAATTTTCAAAAATCTTAATATTTTCTGTTTTATTCGGTTTTCAATAATGTGCTTAGTATAACACACAAAGATCGCGGACTTTTCAAAAGTATCAATTTTTTCTTTTCTTCCTTTTTTCAATATTTTGCTTCTGCTAGCACATAAAAATCGATAAATTGTGAAAATCTCAATTGTTTTGTTTTCTATGATTTTACAATTTTTTGTATGCTATATATAAATGAAAATCGTGTAATTTTCAATAATCTTAATGTTTTCTATTTTCTTTGGTTCTTACTGTTATTTTATTTGCTATATAGAGCATGAAAATTGCAAAAATTTTTAAGATACTTTTTTTTTCAGTTTTATTCGATTTTCCAACATTTTGCTTACTATAACAAATGAAAATCACCAAATTTTAGAAATCTTAAAATAATCATGTATTCTTCTTTTTTCATTATTTTGCATACTATAGCACACATAAATTATGAAATTTCATAAATCTCAAAATTTTTTGTTTTTTTCGGTTTTCCAATATTTTACTTGCTCATACTTTTTAGAGAACTTTCGGGTATGAAAGTAAAAGCTATGTGAAATAAAAGAAAAAAAGGGTTGTCGATTGCTGGTGAGAGTCTAGCAGAATAAAGAAATCCGGTCTGAGTGACTAGGACTCCTGGGCAACACATGAAAATCTTGAAATTTTTATAATATGACAAAGTTGTTTTTTTATATTTCCATTATTTTACCGCACAAGAAAATCAAGAAAAATTTATAACTCTCAAAATATTTTACTTCTTATTTTTCAATAGAGCATACGAAACCACAAAATCTTTTAAAATATCTAGGATTTTATATTTTTTGCCTCTTTTTAATATTCAAGAAAATCGCCAAAAATTTTAAAATATCAATATTTTCTGGTTTCTTCCGTTTTTCTATATTTTACATTCTATATCATAAGAAAATCGTAAAATGTTCAAAAATCCCCCAAAAAATTCTTACGTTTCTTCAATATTATGCATACTAACACACGAAAATCTCAAAAATTTCTCCATATTTTCTATATCCTTCAAATCTTTAATATTTTAAATGCTATCGCATATGAAAATTATGAATTTTTCAAAAATGTCAAAATTTTCTTTTTTATTTCATTTTTCAATATATTTTTTGCAATACCAAATAAGAATTGCTAATCGCCCCTAAGATATTTCCTTTATTATTATTTTTGAATATTTAGCATGTTGTGCTACAAAGCACATTGATACAATATCGCAACAAAATTCGTGCAATTTCAAAATTGTTTATTATAGACATTGCAATTGCAAATTATTGGTTTCTTGATAACATAACATTTTGCGTCACTTAAATCAACAACTAAATGATTTCGAAATCTCATAAAATTTGTTAGACCCAAGCTTCTCAAGATAAACGGTTCAGATCCTCAAAACTTTTGTGTTATACATAAATACGTGAATTTCTTAGTTTAGGCCCGAGCTTATAGCATCACGACTCTTATATGATGGTGGCAATGAGTCAGGTTTGAGCAGACTCATATAGCTTGGAGAGCATGTCCATATTTCTTTGTGTAGCCGAACTAAGGGCTAAGTCATAACTATAACTCAAATTAAATTCATAAATAGCAACATAACAAACTAGCTAATGAGAACAATGAGTTGAGTTAGTAAATATGCTCATCATAGTTAGTACCTTATCTTATCTCTATCTTATCCCAAATTGATGAGAGTTTTTAATTAGACAGTTAGTCTACTATATATGCCGACCCTGTAATTAACAAAAAGAAAAAATAATAACCCTAAAAATTGAAACCGTAACTTTAAAAAAATACTAGAAAAAAGGGTTTTCTCTCTCTCTCTCTCCTCTCTCTCTCTCTCTCTCTGGGACAACAATCCAATCACTATGTCTCCTTCAAAAAATCACACATAACCCCCCTAGTTTTCTCCAAATTTAGCTTCAGGCTAACATTCGATGGAGGTCGCCGCCGCAGAATCGCTGCTTGATTTCGGAATGATGGAGTTTGGGTGCGATTGCTTTCGCCTCTTCTTCAATCTCTGTTCAAAATTTAATTTTTTTGGGTGTTTTTAAAAAATGTTTTTTTGGTTATAATCTTTGAAGATGCAACCATTATAGGAGGAGGTGCAAGATTCGAGCCCCTTGCTGTAACGAGATTTTCAACTGCCGCCACTGCCACAACGAATCAACTGTAATTATTTTATTATAAAAGATAAAATATTTATTTTATGTTTATTTTATAGTTTTTCTCTTTCTTTTGAAGTGTTTGAATTTGATGCTTGAATGTTGTTCTTGATATTGATCCAGAGCGATCTGCACTAGCTCTGCAGTCAAGATATACAGAAAGTGAGAGATTTTGGATTATGATTCCTTTCTTTATATGATTTACAATCCTTGTAAATGCATTTGTTTATTGATTTTGATGATTTTGCAGGTGATTTGTTTGGTGTGCAATACCGAACAGAAGGTATTTCTGTTTAAAGATTTGATTTTTTCTTCTTCTTTTTGGCCGGTGGATGTGGATTGTTTTGTTAAATTTTGGTATTTTTGTAGGTTGCACAAGTGTGTGCACATTGTGGGGTGAAAATGGGGTTGTATTTCTGCAAAATTTGCAAATTTTACGACGAAAAGGCAGTATCATTGTGATGAATGCGGTATTTGTAGAGTCGGTGGGAAGGAGAATTTCTTTCATTGCAAAAAGTGCGGTATGAGCCCTTTTGTTAATCGCTCGTCGTTGATAAATATACCAATTTTTCGATTTTATCAGTAATCTTTTGGACCGTTGTATTAAACTTGAGACCCGTTATGCTTCGCCGTTCACACCGAAGAAATAGAAGATTTTAGAATCAAGAAAATTTTGGGAGGTTTACTCCAAGTGGCATGTTTTAATTTGTGAGATAATTCTGTTAGTGGCAATATTGTCTATGTTGTGCCCTCACTAAAAGTCTAACAAGCACAAGTTGCATCGCGTAATGCTCCTTAAATATGGAAGGGACTCTATATATATTATACAGTACCATAAGTTGTTGAAATGCATATAATCAATTTGATCAAGCTATTGCGGCAAAGTTTTCATTTGCTCCTGCAGCTCCACATATATCACTGAGTATGGCATTTGTTTTAACCCGAGCCAAATATAGCATTTCATTGAAATATGAACTGATTTAGTTACAAAATATTATTTATAAGATATACAACAAGAGTCGACGGATAAGGAAAAGTTCACCCCTAAACAAATGTAACAAAAATGTGCTATTATAGCAACTCCGACAAGCTTTCTTCATACACTGTCAGCAAGAGTTTGGTCTATCCTGGAGAAGAGATCTTCCAAAACTCCAACAGAATACCAGTTTTGAGGCAGACCCAACTTTACCGTTGCTAAATTGGCATGGTAGTGCCCATAACAGACCAAACTGGTTGCAATGCTTTGAATTCATAATTTTTTGCCATATATAACAATTTTTTTAGCAAAACTACTTATGCTACTTGTTCTTTTTTGTGGGGGTTTACTTAGAGTTCTAGGGAAACAAAAGGGTCCTTAATTTTGCTAATGATTTAGCACAACTACTCATGCAAATTGATCATTTTGAAATGTTATTTCTTACCTAATGGACTTTGTTTCCAATTCACCCACAGGGGCCTGCTATACAAATTATCTGTGCAACAAGCATACATGCATTGAGAACTCAATGAAACACAATTGCTCCATTTGTTATGAGGTACATAATCATGCCGTTTTTTTATCTTCCATTTTTGAAATGCAACAATGCCATTAAGTTACGAGCTATGCTGCAGTATCTTTTTGACACGTTGAAGGAGACGACCGTTTTAAAATGTGGACATACAATGCATGGTGAATGTTTACTTTAACATAAGCAGTAAGCCCCATTCCACATTGAACTGCTTTATTATTATTTTGACCTTTGATTTGCTTTAATCTTGGTCATTGCTACTTAACATTCTATTTAATTTTCTTTCGCTGTATCTGTTGATACTCATGTCCAATATGCTCGAAGTCAGTAATCGATTTGTCTAGCCACTGGAGAAAGCGTGATGAGGATGTGAGATCCTGCCAACTTTTTATCTCTTACTGTTATAAAGCATGAGTATTAATTTTTGCTGCATTTTTTTGACTTGTCAGCTAGGAACTTTTGGGGTTTCAACACATTGGATTATTATTATTATTATTATTATTATTATTATTATTATTATACATGTAGTAATTATTGGTTTTTTTGTCGTTATTAATATCTTAGCTTTTATTTTTTAGGTACGAGCGACAATCATGCCTGTGGATTACCAGCGCAAGGTCAGCGCATCATCATTTCTCCGTTATTTTACTTAAGAGCAGTCAGATTAAAGCCGAAAATTGTTTGTTTGGATTATTTGAGTATATATATTTTTGTTTAAAAAATATTTTTAACTTTTTGCTGGTGTGGATCCTATGTAATGACTGCAACAACACCAGCGAAGTCCGGTTTCACATTGTCGGACACAAGTGTGGCAACTGCGATTCCTACAACACTTGAAGAATCACTCTACCTCGAGTAGTTTCTCAGTAGCTCATTCTTACTCACAACTTGCTAATACTTTTTTTTGACCTATGCAAAAAATTTGCTGGGTGTGTTTGAACTATATCTTTCAACTGCATGAATCTATATAAAGATAATGAAAGCGAGAGCCATGGGACGTATAAGGATCTTGAATATTTTGAACTATCCTGCAAATCTCATTGCTGCACGCTTATATTGCCCGTTCGTGACCTGATATAACGCATTTGCTGATCAAGGCTTGTTCTTTTTATTGTAAATATTCAAAGTGTTATCAGATTCAATGTTTTAATAAAATTCTTATCATATATATATAAGTTCTTTTGTGGTCAGGTTTGGGTTCGCTACGAATTCTTTGTATTCGTAAGCCTAATTTATCATCGGGTTTGGATTATAATATTCTTAAACTTGTATCAAAAATGTAACAATAGATACTCTTATGTGTCTTCTGAAAAACAAGAGTAAAGTGGGGGTTAACGATTAGTCGATAGCCGGTCATCAAACTTGTCTATCTCTATGGAGATAAGCTTCATGGTTGGCCTCATGTTTAATAATCAACCCAGAAATGAGAATTATTACAAATGTTAGAACAAACATCGTCTTTCTTAACAAAAAAATCCTGAATTGGGCTACTAACATTTTCAATCTGACATTCAATACCACCAGAGCTTTTCAAATTATTCCATCACATTCCTAATAATATTTTTTAGTAGTGCAAACGAATCAAATCATAAATTGTTACAATTAATTGAAAGAATTATGCCCTGTATATCTTTAAACAACAATCAAGTCATCTAAATCTGTATTTATCTAAGCGGGAAGAACCAAGATTCCTTCTTCCAAATGGTAGCATGCGACAAATTTGCAGATGAGAAAAGGGGGCTTCATCCAACTTTGGACACCGATGAATATAGAGATTATTCAATGAAGGGAATTTAACGGCGCCACATGTAGAGAAGGAACGCAGCTCCCCTAAACCTAAAAGCTCAAGGTGTTGGAGATAAGAGAATATCATCCAAATGCCCTGCTCATTGCTCTTCGGTATCACGATTTCATCACCTTCGCTATCATTCTCATTAGCGATCACATGCTCCATTCCAGAGTAGTACTTGATTGTTAATTCTTCAAGGTATGGGAGCTGCATTATCCATGTGACACTCTTTAATTTCTCACAATAGCTAATTGTCATGAAACGGTCGTATCGGAGCAGATTTGATCCAGATGCGCCCCCGATAAGGCGATTTTCTTCAGGGAAGGCATTTCTTGTAGTTCAAACCGCTCTTAAGTTGTCGAATTCCTTTTCACAATGACTGCTTATTGATATCTCCTCCAAGTCTTGCACTCTTAAATGACCAATTCTGAAAAGGTAGAGCCAGTAGTGCCAATTTGAAGTAGTGAGTGCAATGGAAAGGTCTTCACCCCTTTCAATTCTATCATTAGAAGGATCCATAGAGAAATGAATCGATTCTTGGAGAGCTGTTCCGCGGTCTCTAGCCTCCACAAGTCGAACGACAGAGACGCAATCCTTGAGCAAAGTAGTTCTTCGATGCTTGCTTCGCCTTCCTTGTCCCATCCGTCATATGAAGTGTTGTTCATACACTCTAGTTTCTTTAATCTCGATATCAGCCCTCGAGGAATGCTTTTTATGTATGAATGGTTCAAGATAAGCACCTTCAATTCTCCTAGATTTCCCAACTCCAAGGGCAGCAAACTTATGCAATGATTGTTACTCAGGTCAAGACATTGCAGCTGGTTGCGCCTACCAAAAGATGGAGGAAGTTTATCGATGCTGTTACCGGATAAATCAAGAAATTTGAGGGCATTCATGTTCTGAAAGAAATTCTTAGGAATATCTTTGATATAGTTGTCTGGTAGCATCAAGGATGTAAGACTGAGAATTTGGATGGTGCGGCAATGCCCACTAGCTACAACTCGATAATGAAAGTACTTAGGCTTCTCTCCATTCTGCCCCGTCTATTGATTTGTCCTTCAGATTACCGCCATTTTTAAGCAACCATTTCTTTTGATGTTGTGATGATAGTATATCCATAGAGCCATTCCACGTATAATGTCATGCATTTTCAGCTTATCTAGGTCGTCGATGTCGTCCACTTTCTCTAGCAGGCAAGCTCGTTTTAGGCATTGAACTATGGTATATCCTCTTCTGTAGGCTGCACGAAAGTTGTCGCAATCATCTATTAGATTCATACCCAACCAATGGTTAATGAGTTCGTATAACTGAATTTCATTATCTTCCGGCCACAGGGCACAACATAAGAAGCACTTTTTTGCGGTATCATTTGGCGAACGGTCATAACTGATTTTCAAAAGAGGAAAAGGATCATCTCTATTTCTCCACATCTCCTGAATCCCGATCATATTTAAGGAATTGATGGTGTCCTCCCATTCTTGCCAAGTCTTGTTAGCCGACATGGCCTGAGCAATGACAACTAGTGCTAGTAGCAAACCGCCACATTTGTATCCAACTTCTTTTGCACGCCTTCCAACTCTCCGATCAGAGCTTATGATCGATCGCATACCCTCACCGATATTATGCATAAACAAATTCCATGCTTCCTCTGGTTGTAAGCACTGTACTTTAATTTTTTCACATCTCACTTGAACGAGTTGCGAACAAGCCATCATCTGGTTGCACACCGCTTCAGAACGGGTTGTGAACACCACCGTAGCGTTGATTAAGGGGTCACTGATCGTTCCTGGAGAAGGTATCCCGAGCTTTCCAAGATCGACTGGCTCCCAGATGTCATCCAACAAGAGAAGAATCTTTTTCTTCTTCGAGTAGCAATGGAGTGTTTGTGCTTGAAGCTTTACAGACGTGGACCCAAGAGCTAATCCGAGTCTCTCTGTTATATCCTTTTGAAGCTTACCAAGGCTGAGATCTTGAGAAGCGACCACATAGATGACATAATCGAATCCGGCGGTTTCAAGAGACAGACGATTATTGATCCTTTGAAGGATGGTGATCTTTCCCACCCCTCCATTCCCCATATCCCTACCATCCCCACCTCATCATCTTGAATGTAACCCGACACCTCCCTCAGGTATGTCTCAGTCGACAATGGTGTTGTATCTGGCAAGCTGATCATCCTTCGGATAGCATGAACAACATCAAATCTTTCTTTTTTACCAATGAGCTCCTTCACTTTAAGAACCACCTTGAAGGCCCTCTTGCTTATTTTATAAGTGCTGTGTATACGTCCCATTCGATCCCTATTGATTTCTCAATGATTCGGCGTTATCATGAAGATTCGAAGTTATATGCAAGGTAAGAGACCAGGCGTCTGCGAGTCATGATTTCAGACGTCTGGCAGCATTCTGTATACACGGTATAATTTGGGCAGACGTCTAACTCGAAAGAGGTCAGACATCTGCGAGTGCTATGTTGTTCTGAAGCCTGAAATCAAACGTCTGAAGGTCCTTCTTCGGACGTTTGGAAACACTTTGTTGTTTCGGAGGCTCTTGGGAAGACGTCTCAGAATTCTTTTTTCGGAGGCTCTTGGGAAGACGTCTGCGGTTTTCTTGGGCCGGATATTTCCGAACTTAGGAAATTAGTTATTTGGGTAAATCTTTTATATGCTATATATATATTGAAGTGTGTAGCAACCCTAGATCTGATAGCCTTTTGATAGCTTTTGATATTTGAGAGAACCTTTTTTGTTATTTTGTGAGAGCTGCGGTTCGAGACATTTTTGTATTTCGTCCACCGTTTGTACTTCTCCACTTTTGGATATTAATAAAGTTTCGCCTTCGCCTATTTGATTTTGTGTGTTAGTATTTTTATTTCCTTATTTTCCTGTGATTGGTTTATTTCTTCTTCTCTATATCGTTTGTTATTTCTTCGTGGCCGTCTTGTCGCAACAAACCGGTATCAAAACCTTTTGCTGTTGTTTGGGATCTTTTGGATCGAACCATTAGGTCTTCAATATTGCGATATAGGTTAACGGTGGGTAAAGACAACTCCGTCCTCTTCCCCACTTTTTTAGATCGTGATTTTAAAGTTTAGATTTTGTTAGCACATCGTGTTTTGATTTGATCCCACGTCATGTCTCCGACAATCATGAAATTCGATATCGAGAAGTTTGATAGAAATATGAGTTTCAGTTTGTGGCAAGTCCGTATGGTTGTCGTATTAACTCAAAACAATTTAAAGAAGGGGATTTTAGGAAAGAATAAAAACCCTTCCACTATGACGGAGGAAGCTTGGGAGGAGATGGATGAGAAGGCCCTCACGGCAATCCACTTATGTTTGACAAACAAAATTCTACAAGAAGTTTTGATGGAGAAGACGGCGGCTGATTTATGGAAAGAATTGGAGGAGTTATATTTGAGGAAGTCTCTCACGAATCGACTTTTGTTGAAGCAGCATCTCTACACACTTTGTATGTCAGAAGGTTCTCCAATTAAATCTCATGTCGGTGAGTTTAATTCAATCATTATAGATTTGAGTAAGATTGATATTAAGATTGATGATGAAAATCGAGCTCTTCTCTTGTTGTGTTCGTTGCCACCCTTCTATAAGCACTTTCGTGACGCCATAGTTTATGGACGAGATACGATCTCAATCAAAGATGTCAAAAAGAACTTGATGAACAAAGAGAAGATCGACAAGGAGTTGACTTCTAGCGAAACCGATGGTTCATCTTCTGGCTTATTTATGCGAGGGCGAGTGGAGAAAAGAGATCTGGAAGGTAATAGGTAGAAATCAAGGTCGAAGTCCAAGAATAGGAACTTGACCTGCAATTATTGTAAGAAGAAGAGACACTTTAAGGTCAATTACTTTAAATTGCAGAACAAGCTGAATGTAGAAGAAAAATCGAAGGAGTCTTCAACTGCAGCTAAGATAGCAGAAAGAGAAGGAGATCTTCTTATGGTTCTTGACAACACACATCGACCCAAGAATAAATGGATCATGTATTCCGGTTGTTCTTACTACATGTGACCCAATAGGGATTTATTTACTACCTATGAGTCCATTGATGTTGGAGTGATTTTAATGGACGACGATAGTTTTGTTTCCCTCCAATAAAAGAGCAAAGCTCTGTTCAAAATTTGAAAGAGGCAGCGCCTCACGTGCCTTGCACGAGGGCGCCAGCGTCAAGAGTTAAAAACTCTGATGCAGCGCCTCACGTGCCTTGCACGAGGGCGCCAGCGCCAAGAGTTGAAAACTCTGAGGCAGCGCCTCACGTGCCTTGCACGAGGGCGCCAGCGCCAAGAGTTAAAAACTCTGAGGCAGCGCCTCACGTGCCCCGCACGAGAGCGCCGGCGCCAGAACTAAAGTTTCCTGCCGTTGGATCAAAAATCCAACGGAGATAATAAATCATCAAAATACAAAATTAAATTATGTTGAGAAAATATTCCTCAAATCTTTCTAAACGAGAAAGATCACTCTCTGTAAAATAGAGCACCGTTGGATTAAAAATACAATGGTGATTAAAAATCACCAAGCTACAGAATAAGCTCTGTATGGGAAAATATTTCTCCAATCTTGTTAAAAAACAAGAAAAATATCTTCTATAAAACAGAAGTTCTTGGATCAAAGATCCAACGGTGGATAAAATTCCCAAATCAATTAAAGATCTCTCAACGAGAGATTTCCTTAACTAAATCAACAAATCCGCCTCTACTATATAAAAGACCCAAGACTTCAAGTCTTACAGAAAGGAACCCCCCATAAACTTCAAGTTCAAAAAGAAGAGCAAGCAAAAAAGAAAGTTTTAAGAGAGAAGAAAGAAGGACTTTCTTCAAGGTAAATAAAGATAATAGAGATCATAGTATCTCATCTGCATATCCAAGAGTTTAACTCTCATAAAGAACATAATTCTTTCCCCTGAATCCGAGATCCATGAGACAAGTCTCCCATAAATGAGAATTTAATTCTCGTGGGGATGAATTTGTTCTTGGGGATCGAAGATCCAGGGGAGAACAGAGAATTGAACATCTTCAGAAAAATGCACAAAGAAAGAAACATCGCCAAGCGCCTCACGTGCCCCTCATGTGGGCGCTGCTCAGATAAAGAGTGCTTAGCACTCAATAGTTGGCGCTCAACGCCAAGCGCCTCACGTGCCCCTCACGTGGGCGCTGCTCAAATAAAGAGTGCTTAGCACTCAATGGTTGGCGCTCAGCGCCAAGCGCCCCAGGTGGCCATCACGTGGGCGCTGCTTAACATAAAGTGCTCTGCACTCATCAAACAGCGCCTAGCATCTAGCCAAGCGCCTCACGTGCTCCGTACGTGTGCGCCATAAAGAGTGTTTTACACTCCATAAAAAGGGGGGGGGGGGGGGTTAAAGTAAAGGGTGAGCGTCAGAACCCATATCAATGCCCAGCACTGTTTGCACAGAAAAGGGACTGAGCCCAAATAAGTGTTTAACACTTTATTCAAAGATTAAATGGGCTGAGTCCAAGTTGACCAAATCCCCAACTCAGATCAACCGAGCCCTTGTGCTCATCATGTTCCAAATTGGTCTTAGTCCCAAACATAACTACAGATCTCCCAACCGACATTGGTTTAAAGGTACATCTCCTCACACCTCTGATACATGTCATTGTAATTCTTCAACGTCTTCAGAGAGGTGGCGGGTCCCGACAACCAAAAACTCCTTGGATCACAACGTTTTTAAACTAGCTATGGACCACAACGTTCTTAAACTAAGACAATATAAAGTCTAAATGCTCTTCTGTTAGGTCGAATGATCCCAAAAATCCTGTTGAGTAGATTGTTCGCCGCCGAAAGACGCGACCGGGACGTTGGAACGTCTCACCTGAATTTTGGGGGCATATGCTATTTGGTTTTATCCGTCTACCTCTCCGAAGATGCCAAGTGATTTATGGCACCATATATCGGAGGTTTAGACAGATGCGGCCGTTGTAGCAGACTTCGTCAGATTTCTCCTGTAACAACCAAGTTCAGTTATACCAATTTCTGTTTCCGTATTTGTTTGTCTGTGGTATTCTATTGATTTATCATGTTTGGATGCGAATGGTAGTTTACTTTTATATTGCATTCGACCCGACCCGCTTGCTTGGGTGGGTTGACTCATATTCATATTTATAGACTACCCTGGCTTGTTAAATAGACACGTGCATTTAATGTGGATTGCATATTAATTTTATTAAGCATCGCACATTTTTACATATAACATTTTAGATCACGTAAAATAAATTAAAATTGCATTTTATAGCCTGCATGATACCCCTAACCCCGTGGCAGCGTCCGCGTATCTTGTTCTCGTCCCGTTCAGTGAAACGGACGTGTTTGAATAGCTACGCGCACGTACGTGCGTCCGTTCTTGGGGGTATGCATTTTTTGTTAACTAAACATTCATTTTAAAATTTGGAAGTTGCATATAATTTTCGTATTTTAAATCTAAATTTTTGGACCCGTCCCGGACGCATTTTGAAATATTTTATATCTCTCTAAAAATTCGATTGTTTAATTTTTAATTTTTATTTTGATATTTTTTAACAGGAAGAAGATTTTTGAAAACAGTTTAAATCTTTTTTAATCTTTTCTTTAAAATTTTTTCCTCAGCTCTCTCTCTCTTTTCTCTCCCCCCCTTCCCCACGAGCCAATCATTTTCCCTTTTCCTTTGCGCCGGGCCCCACATCTATCTCTCTCTCTCTCCTCTCTCTCTCTCAGAATCTCCTCTCTCTCTATCTCTCTTCTTTCTCTCTCCTCTCACGCCTCTCTCTCTCATCTCGCGAGTACTATGCGCTCCTTGATTCTGGTCACCGCCGCGAGCTTAGCGTCACCTCCCTTCGCAACACCCCTATATTTTCTTCTTCCTTCTTTTAAAAAACCCCCGAACTCCTCTTCCCTTAACCCATCAAATGCTCCTCTCCTCAAACCCTAACCCTAATTTCTTTTCCCTCGATCTCGCTCCTCAACCTCATCTCCATTCTCTTCTCCTCCTCCACCATCTTCTCCTCTCCCCGAGCCCTGCAACAGCCCTTGCACACACCCAACTCAACCCAAGAACCCACCTTCCCATCTCCGCCGACCATCTCTCATCGCCATCGCCATCTCCTTCTCCTTCCTCTCCTCTCCCTCTCCTCTGCACCCTCACCTCACCAATATCCCTACACACCCTGCACACCAAACCCAACCAACAAAAACCGACCCCAAACCCTAAACCTAACCCCAAACACCAAACCCTCTTCGCCGGAGCTCCGTTCACCGCCGTTGACACCTTCACACCTCCTCTCTGCAACCACAGAACACAACCACAGTGAGCATCACTCTTTATCTCTTCTTCTTCCTCCTCTTCTTTCTTTCTCTTCTTTCTTTTCATTTCTTTGATTCTTGAATTCTGTATTTCCGGCGTTTGCCGGAGCCGAGATCGACGCCGACGACCCAGCGAGCGTACCTGACCCGTGTGATCCCTTTGTACATTGTTTGTATTCGTTCCGTGTACCGTGCGCTCGTTGCGACTTTTTCTGACGACGTGTGACGTTCCGTATACCCGTTTCTTGATCTGTCGAGGCAAGTAAAACTTGCTACATGCTATTTATATTATTTTTATACGTATTTGATTGCATAGTAAACCTGTAATTTAAATCTAATACTACATGTTCTATTTTTAACACATTCGATGTTCCGTTTACATAATTTTTAGATTTAAAACTTGGAACATATCACGTTGCATTTTAGTTTACAATACGTGGTACCCACGTCCATATTTATATCACATAGTGCCTGGTTGCATAACCCATAGTACCCTTTTAATTGTTTATACCCTATCGGACATCCGTTTGCATCCATTTAACCTAATATATATATATAATTGCATCCCTAGATCATTTTAACCCATAATAATGAGATTTTAACATTCCATATTTGATAAGGTGTATTTAATTAGTGTTGGAACCATAACCCTAACTCAAATCGATAACCGTGTATGCATATGTTTTAATCTGTACCTTTTTGCTTACCACATTACAATGTTCCATTTTATTGTTCCATTAGTACCTTATACTTGTTTTGCATACCCATGCTTATTTTTAGTTTGATTATGAGCACCCACGTGACATGTTGTGCACCCCTGACGTGACTTGATACACCTATTACTTGACACAACGTGATGCCGTGCACTTTTTGACATGACATGATACCTATATACTACCTGACTTGACCTGATGTACCATGGCTTTACCTGTTACCTGATCTTGTTACTAATGCCAACAAACCTGACCTGTTGTCCCTACGGACATTTCCTGTTGTCTATCCAGACAAACCTGTACCTGCCTGATCCTGCGTTGGCATTAGCTCCAGATAATTTAATACCTATAACTTGGGGGTATGGGGAAATCAATGATGAAACCTGACTTGTAACTCGACAGTTCGACACCTTTTCTGATCAGTCTTACGGGCTAGGCCAGCTCCGGGGTGATGCTGCTGACATCACTCGTCATTACCTACTACCCTTTACTGCCTTGCGGCACGTCTCGGATTCAGCCCGAGAGTCATAGACCGTGATCCCGGGCATGCACGGGATACTGTTGAGTTTCATCGATGATTCATCAGATTGATTTCAAATACTTGAGAGTAGTTAATATTGTAGACTGGTTTAGATTACTCACTGCACACTACCCTTCACTGTCCTGATTTATATTGCTATTTCACATGTTTTACCATTTATGATCATACCTACATGTCTTGTTACCCCTGTTTATATTATTGCTTGATGTTATGACGCACTGACTTCTGGGTTTTGCATGACCCAGATTCTTTACCTTCGCTACAGGCCGAGCAGGAGTATTTCAGTCAGCAGGCTGAGCAGTGAGGACTTGTTAGTAGTTAGTTCTTTTACTTTCGGTTTTTTTTCACTCCTGATGTGAGCCCGCATTATGGGACATACATTCTAGTTATTCTTGTATTGGATCTTTTGCTTCCGCATTATTTTATTCTTGATTCATTTTATTCTTGCTTATGGACATGTGTTAGATAGTTTATTATTGTTCTTGATATCTCTACAGCCGTAATGTGAACGTGGAAGGATATTTCGTATCCACAGGTAGCATGGTTGGCCATGTCACGTGCCCATCTTAGCGTACTCTAGGAAGCGGGGCGTGACATGGTTCTTTTGGTATCAGAGCCATAGGTATAGGTTAATCGAGTTTGATTCTTTTTGTAGTTGGGTATTGGACCCAATACACGAATCAGAATACTCGTGATTAGGAAACATGTCCTGCCACCTTACTGTCTTACCATTTTTTGAAACTTAAGCTCTTCCTGATTATACTTTTACGATATGCAAAGCTCCTTTACATATCGACTCGAAACCTGGTTTCCTTTTGTTATCTCTAGAACTTAGGTGACTTGGGTGGAGTTATGTGATTGTAGCTATGATACCGCGACATGGTTACAATGCGGTACTCTATTTAAGTAACTTGGAGTTCTAGCCTTGATTCATATCCTTGATCTATATTTTGAATCTGTTATCATGCTAATCCTTTTGGTGCTTTGATTTCAGGAACATGGCAGACAAGAATCTGAAAATGTACCAAAGGTGTGTTGACGAAACCGCTATGCTTGGAGTAATCCGTGGGATGCTGGAGAACCAAAAGCGACAGACCGAGCTGATCCAGCAGCAAGCCAAATCTTTTCAGGAAGGTTTGCGGACCGTTCAGCAGTCCGTGAACAATGTTGTGGCCAGACCAGTTGAACGTGTGGGTACCGTAGCGGATTTCAGGAGACTGGGTTCGTCTGTCTTTACTGGCCTGGAGGAGCCGTTGCCAGCAGAGCAGTGGCTGGTTGATACGGAGAATTTACTCGTTGCGGTACAGATCCCAGAGGATAAAAGGGTGGATGTGTTACGCATCCAGTTGGTGGATTATGCCCGTGAATGGTGGCTTGTAGAAGAGACTCGCTTGCCCAAGCCAATCAGTTGGGCGGATTTTTTGAAGAGTTTCTTGGAGAAGTTCTTCCCGCGGACTGCACGGGAGGAAATGGAGGAAAAGTTTGTCAGTTTGAAGCAGAACGGCGCACTTATAGATGTACATGCAGCTGAGTGGACGCGGCTCAGTAGATTCGCTGGACCTTTGGTTGCCAACGATGCTGATAGGGCAAGGAGGTTCATGCGCAGTTTGGATGTAGACATCCAGAGGCAGATTGTCTCCCTGGGTTTGACCACTTTCTCACAAGTACTTACAGCGGCTCGAAAGCAACAGAGCCTATCTATGAAGACTGGGAGTACACAACAGACATCAGTTACAGTACGGAAGCCAGCATTTGCACCGAACTGAGCACATGGACGTAGAGGTATTCCAGTGAACCGTCGTGGCGTAACACCGATGAAGAAACCTATTGTGGTTGATCAGAGGAGGACCGTGATTTATGACTACTGCCATTTACCTGGGCACGTGCAAAGGGAATGTCGAAGGAGGCAGGGACTCTGTTTGGTTTGTGGATCGGAGGATCATACTATCAGCACTTGTCCGTCGAAGCTTCGCATGAAGGATGATGTTCAGAAGCCACCGCAGAAACCGTTTTAGGGACAGAAGCAGCTGACTCAGGGACCCAATCAAGCTCGAGCATTTATCCCGACGGTTGAGGAAGCCAAGGCTTCAGGAGAAGTTGTTTCAGGTATTCTACTTGTTCATGGTTTTCCCGCATTAGCGTTATTTGATTCTGGTGCATCCCATTGTTTTATGTCGTCCAAGTTTATTGCTATACACTCGATTACTTGCACGACCCTGTCTAGTTTCTGGGACATACACACTGGGAGTGGGAAGATCATATCTAGTAGAGAATGTAAGGATTGTGCAGTTGTTGTTTGCGGACGGGAGTTTTTTGCAGATTTCTTGGTGATTGATACAGGCAGCTATGAAGTCGTCTTGGGAATGGATTTTCTCGGCACTTTCCATGATCACATTGATTGTAGGGCAAAGAAAGTAATTTTCCAGATTTCCGGACATCCAGAGTTTATCTTTACTGGAGGAAGCAATTCTGTCGGGCCAGTCGAGTTTAGGGCTAGGCCGACAACTAATGTTCTTTCATCGATGGAGGTTGCTAAAGATGAAGCGCCAGCTGTTGTTCGAGATTTCATGGACGTGTTTGAAGACATATCAGGTTTACCGCCGAAGCGAGACGTGGAGTTCGCGATTGATCTTGTTCCTGGTGCAGCGCCAGTTTCTAAAGCATACTATCCAATGGCACCAGTGGAGTTGGAAGAAGTTAAGAAGCAGGTTACTGAATTACTTGAGAAGGGTTGGATTCGCAGCAGTAACTCGCCTTGGGGAGCTCCAGTTCTTCTAGTCAAGAAGAAAGATGGCACAAGGAGGATGTGTATCGATTACCGAGAATTAAACAGGGTGACTATTAAGAACAAGTACCCGATCCCTCGCATTGACGAATTATTTGAGCAGCTTAGTGGCACGAGGGTATTCTCGAAACTAGATTTGCGATCCGGATATCATCAGGTCCGGGTTAAAACAGAAGATATTTGCAAGACGGCATTCCGAACTCGGTATGGACATTACGAGTACTTAGTGATGCCCTTCGGAGTAACGAATTCACCGGCAATATTCATGGACTTGATGAACCGAATCTTTTCACCATTCTTGGACCAGTTTATTGTGGTGTTCATTGACGATATTCTGGTCTACTCCAAGAGTATTGAAGAGCATGCTGAACACTTGAAGATCGCAGTGCAGACGTTGAGGCAAGAAAAATTGTATGCGAAGATGAGCAAGTGCGAGTTTTGGCTGGAAGAAGTGAAGTTTTTGGGACATGTCGTGTCTGGAGAATCGCCGTTGATCCCGAAAAGATTACAGCAGTTCAAGATTGGCCGATTCCGAAGAACGTTGCAAAAATTAGAAGCTTTCTTGGACTTGCCGGGTATTACAGAAGGTTCGTGGAGAACTTTGCTCGTCTGGCGGAGCCTTTGACCAAGCTTACGCGCAAAGAAGTACCATTTGTGTGGACGGATAATTGTGCGTCAGCTTTTGAGGCGTTGAAACAGTGGTTGATAACCGCTCCTATCTTGACCGTACCAAACAATTCCGGAGGATTGGTGATTCACAATGACGCATCTGGGAAAGGATTGGGATGTGTTTTGATGCAGCATGGGAAGGTTATAGCGTACGCATCGAGACAGTTGAAAACCCATGAGAAAAATTGCCCAGCTCATGACTTGGAGCTAGCAGCTGTGATTTTTGCTTTGAAGATTTGGAGACACTATTTATTGGGCGAAAGGGTCGAAGTATTCACCGATCACAAAAGCTTGAAGTATGTGTTCACGCAAAAGGAGCTTAATATGAGGCAGCGCAGATAGTTGGAGCTGATGGCTGATTACGATCTTGATCTTAAGTACCATCCGGGGAAAGTTAATGTCGTGCCGGATGCGCTTAGTCGGTTGCCAGCAATTCAGATGTTGACTGCACAGAAGGAACTCATTGAAGACTTTCGAAGATTTGATTTGGAGATTGTGCTACCGCATTCTTCGGGACAGTTGATGCAGCTGCAAGTACAGTCGTCGTTGATCGAGAATATTAAAGCAACGCAATTGCAGGACCTTAGATTGCAAAAGTTTCAAGAACAGGTTGAAGCTGGACTTCGAACAGACTTATTGATTCATGAAGATGGTTCGTTGCGTTATGGTAGCCGTTTGTGTGTGCCAAAGGGAGAGATTCGCGAAGAACTCATGAAGGAGGCGCACAGTTCAGCATATTCCGTACATTCAGGAGGCACGAAGATGTACCGAGATATACGACAGCATTTCTGGTGGGAAGGCATGAAACGAGAGATTGCCCACTTTGTGGCAAAGTGCTTGGTGTGTCAGCAAGTCAAGGCTGAACATCAAAGAGTTGCTGGTTTATTGCAACCACTTCCGATTCCTCAGTGGAAGTGGGAACATATAACCATGGATTTCGTGGCGGCTTTACCGCGGAGTCCAAATGGCAACAATGCAGTTTGGGTGATTGTTGATCGTTTAACCAAGGCAGCTCATTTCATCCCTTTTTGGGTTGGTCAATCAACAGAAACTTTGGCTGAACGGTACATGCAGGAGATTGTAAGATTGCATGGAGTACCGGTGAGCATCGTGTCCGACCGTGACACTCGTTTCTTATCACACTTTTGGAGGAGCTTACAGGAAAGTTTGGGGACTCGATTGAAGTTTAGCACAGCTTATCATCCTCAAACAAATGGCCATTCGGAGAGAACAATCCAAACTCTTGAAGACATGTTGAGAGCTTGCATGTTAGACTTCAAGGGTTCATGAGAGGATCATCTACATTTAGTGGAGTTTTCTTACAATAACAGTTTCCAGGCGACTATTCAGATGGCTCCGTTCAAAACTTTATATGGTCGCAAGTGTCGCTCACCCGTTTGTTGGGACGATGTTGGAGAACGAAAATTGTTGGGACCAGATTTGGTCATGCAGACAGTTGAGAAGGTTAACACTATTCGGAATCATATGAAAGCAGCACAAGACTGACAAAAGAGTTGGGCTGATACGTCGAGAATACCTCTAGAGTTCGCCGTGGGTGATTTGGTATTCTTGAGGATATCACCGACTAGAGGGGTGATCCGTTTTGGAAGTCAAGGGAAGCTTAGTCCTCGATTCGTTGGACCTTTTGAGATTTTGGAGCGTGTTGGAGAAGTGGCGCAATCCTTGGCGAATGTTCATGACGTATTTCATGTATCTCAACTCCGTAAATATGTTCGAGATGAAACACACGTGCTGGATCATTCGGAGCTGACTGTCCGAGAAGATTTGACTTTTGAGGAGCGACCGATATCGATTGTGGATCGAAGAGAAAAGGTTATTAAGAACAAAGTTATCTCTCTTGTACTTGTTTCTTAGGGTAATCGCTCACATGGAGAATCAACTTGGGAACGAGAAGACGAAATCCGGCAGAAATTTCCACATCTATTATTGTAGTATGATTGATTGTTTATCCTTTCTCGTTCTTGGAATTTCGAGGACGAAATTCTTTTTGTAGTTGGGTATAATATAACAACCGAGTTCAGTTATACCAATTTCTGTTTCCGTATTTGTTTGTCTGTGGTATTTTATTGATTTATCATGTTTGGATGCGAATGGTAGTTTACTTTTACATTGCATTCGACCCGACCCGCTTGCTTGGGTGGGTTGACTCATATTCATATTTATAGACTACCCTGACTTGTTAAATAGACACATGCATTTAATATGGACTGCATATTAATTTTTATTAGGCATCGCACATTTTTACATATAACATTTTAGATCACGTAAAATAAATTAAAATTGCATTTCATAGCCTGCATGATACCCCTAACATCGTGGCAGCGTCCGCGCATCTTGTTCTCGTCCCGTTCAGTGAAACAAACGTGTTTGGATAGCTACGCGCACGTACGTGCGTCCGTTCTTGGGGGTATGCATTTTTTTTAACTAAACATTCATTTTAAAATTTGGATGTTGCATATAATTTTCGTATTTTAAATCTAAATTTTTGGACCCGTCCCGGACGCATTTTGAAATATTTTATATCTCACTAAAAATTCGATTATTTAATTTTTAATTTTAATTTTGATATTTTTTAACAGGCAGAAGATTTTTGAAAACATTTTAAATCTTTTTTAATCTTTTAAATCTTTTCTTTAAAATTTTTTCCACAGCTTTCTCTCTTTTCTCTCTCTCCCTTCCCCACGACCCAATTATTTTCCCTTTTCCTTTGCGCCGGGCCCCACATCTCTCTCTATCTCTCTCCTTTCTCTTTCTCTCTCAGAATCTCTTCTTTCTCTCTCTCTTCTTTCTCTCTCCTCTCATGCCTCTCTCTCTCATCTCGCGAGTACTGTGCGCTCCTCGATTCTGGTCACCGCCGCGAGCTTAGCGTCACCTCCCTTCGCAGCACCCCTATATTTTCTTCTTCCTTCTTTTAAAACCCCCCCGAGCTCCTCTTCCCTTAACCCATCAAAATCTCCTCTCCTCAAACCCTAACCCTAACTCCTTTGCCCTCGACCTCTCTCCTCAACCTCATCTCCATTCTCTTCTTTTCCTCCACCATCTTCTCCTCTCCCTGAGCCCTGCAACAGCCCCTGCACACACCCAACTCAACCCAAGAACCCACCTTCCCATCGCCGCCGAACATCTCTCATCGCCATCGCCATCTCCTTCTTCTCCTCTCCCTCTCCTCTGCACCCTCACCTCACCAATATCCCTACACACCCTGCACACCAAACCCAGCCAACAAAAACCGACCCCAAACCCTAAACCTAACCCCAAACACCAAACTCTCTTCGCCGGAGCTCCGTTCACCGCCGTTGACACCTTCACACCTCCCCTCTGCAACCATAGAACACAACCACAGTGAGCATCACTCCTTATCTCTTCTTCCTCCTCCTCTTCTTTCTTTCTCTTCTTTCTTTTCATTTCTTTGATTCTTGAATTCTGTATTTCCAGCGTTCACCGGAGCTGAGATCGACACCGACGACCCAACGAGCGTACCTGACCCGTGTGATCCCCTTGTACGTTGTTTGGATTCGTTCCGTGTATCGTGCACGCGTCGCGACTTTTTCCGATGATGTGTGACGTTCCGTATACCCGTTTCTTGATCTGTCGAGGCAAATAAAACTTGCTACATGCTATTTATATTATTTTTATACGTATTTGATTGCATAGTAAACCTGTAATTTAAATCTAATACTACATGTTCTATTTTTAACACATTCGATGTTCCGTTTACATAATTTTTAGATCTAAAACTTGGAACATATCACGCTGCATTTTAGTTTACAATACGTGGTACCCACGTCCATATTTATATCACATAGTGCCTGGTTGCATAACCCGTAGTTCCCTTTGTTCATAACATAATATTGCATTTTATAGTCCCCATTCTTATGCATTTAAAGAATAAAAACAGGTGCTTTTGACCCATGTCTGCTACATGTTACAGGTTACAGGTTCTTGGAGCGAAAACAGTGAAAAACACAAAAGACGCCACAAAAAAAGGACTTTTGACCAACAATTAGGAGGATCTTAGTAAAGCCCAGCAGAAGAACGGTTCACCATCAACAAGGCAACGCAAGATCCGAATTTGAAAGAAAGATGGTTAAAAGATCCATTGCAAAGTGTTCACTGAAGATCTGGAATTAATACATAAGCCAAATTGATAAGAGGAATAAAGAACCAAGAAGCCCAGAGTAACCTAAAGAAGCCCAGGAAAAACCATGAAAAGAACTCACTATTGGGCCGCGGAACCGCGGCCCAAGCGCACTAATGCCGCGGTTCCGCGGCCCTTTAAAGCCTTCATGCAAAGAAAATTTTACCAAAATGTTCTGAAGGCTATGGAAAGATTTTCTGGGGGTATATTTGTAATTGTAGACATGCGGAGCAATTGTAAATCTAGGGTTTCTATGTCCTATAAATAGAACCCAAAGCCTTGTATTTTCTTATGCCTCTACTCATGAATAAAATTCTGTTTTCTTGAAGTTAGAGCGCATCAATCGTAAGTAGGTTATTTTTCTTGCCCTAGTTATAGTTTTTCATATCTGCCCTAGGTAAATTATTTTCTTGTCTTAGTTTAATTTTGTTTAGTTTTTATTAACTTGCAATAGATGTTTCTTCTCTTTAAATAAAAACCAAACAAAAATCATGTCTTTCTTCATCCCCTCAATGAGCGAGTAGTTTCCTCGCTTGTTAGGGTTAGGAATAGGGAAGGATTTGAGAGATGAAGATCTCTCATCACTTTTCTTTGCCAATCTTTTATGAAAATTAGAACTCTATGCATACCTTCTTATTCCGCTCCCTACGGCACTCTACCCTCGAGGTAACGGTGATTCCGTAGTCTAAAGGCCTAGATTTTAAGGTTTTCCATAGAGGTTAGGGTAAAGATTAAGAAAGGAAGGACAAGGATCTAGAGGAAGAATCAATCTTCCCAATCATCCTAATTCCCTTTGTTAAGATTTACCATAACACTAATATGATATCTTTAATCAAAGGCAATGGAAAGAGATGAAGATTTTTGTTTACCAAATTTTCCCTAAACCTAATCCTAGCAAGTTTTTAATCTTAGTATCATACAACTTCAATTTTTAGGTTTAATTATAAATCCAAACACCATTTGGAATTAACTCGTAAGAACTTAAAGGAGATTTACACATCCTTGTGGACCGACCTGTATTCACCGGCTAGCTTCATGCGACGCCGTTCTTGATTGCGGTAAATATTTTTGATCTACAAAACAGCTTTAAATCAAATGGCGCCGTTGCCGGGGATGGCGTAAAATTTTCCTTTTTGTAATTTCGGGTTAATATAAAAAAAATCATAAAAATCTGGAAAAAATCAAAAATAAAAAAATTCTATCATCTTTTATTGTTTGAAGGGTTTCTTTGTGAATCTTTGCAGGGTTTGACGGATCTGAAACAACACAGAAGGCAAATTAGAAAAGGGTATATCAAAACAGCAGGAGATTGAAAGTACAGAGCAGCTGAAGAAATTTGGAGACCTAAAGCCCCCAAAGAGCCGCGTTTCCGCGGCAAATACATGGTCAAAACCGCGATTCCGCGGTCATCTGTGGAGATCTCTGCGAAATTTTTACACTGTTTGTTTCCTCATTCTCCCCTCTACAAATCCCCATATATCTTTTGCCAAATCTTCTGCAGGATTCTTTGCGCTAAAAATCTTCTTCCCCCTTCCAATAATTGATTTTCTGCAGGATTCTTTGCGCCGCGCTAAATAGCAAATTGATTGCAAGTGATTTACTGCTTTGCATACTTTAATCTGACTTCAAAGGGCTATTGACCAATTCAGATTGGGTGGGGATTTCATCACCCTTCCCAGGACCCCAAAAATCACTTAAAGCATTTGCATTGATCACTTTTAATTTAAAAAATATTAGACTCAGCCCTAAGGACGTCGAGCTCAATAGGACAGAGGACTAGTATAGACATCGGCCGTTTATCCTAACCTGTCTTTGCGGTACCTAGGCAAGTGTGTCAAGGCTAGTGGTTTTTAATTAGGCCCACAGCGTGGTTCCTTCCCACTTACCTGGCACTTACCTGGCCGCAATTGGCGGTGAAGAGGCGGTTTGAGGTCCTATCTCTAGCCTTTTGGAATAGTTAGGAGCTGTCTAGGTGACCCTAGACTTAGGCCTGATTGTGCATGTGTGGTTAATTGCATTTGTGTCACTAGTCACTTTTCAAAAATCTTTTTGCAAAAGCACACATAAAAAAAAAGGGAAAAATCTTTTCAAAACTTGCAACTTGTCGCTAAAGAATCTTTGCACTCACTTACGCCACTTCTTCTTATTGACGTTTTCTTACCTCCACATTCTGTCTTTCATCTTTCGACTACACTAACCCTTTTAGTGTATGTCCGGTTGGACTAGGGACCCTAGCGCCCGATTAGTCCGTGTTTCGTTGGTACCGACCAACGAACCTTTCGACTCCGAAGTCGAAATCCTGTCCACTTCTTCACTTTCACCATCACATTCTTCTTCCGAAAGTATGTCGGGATACGATCCTAGCAACACCTTACCGACAGGAAGGATTCCACCTCCGTTAGGTGCGAATAACCCGAATCTTCCGCCTGTTGAAGCGCTCGCACGAGTCGCACTCCAGGATCTTTTCTACCCCGTCCGCACCGCCCTTCCTACTTGTCTTTCCCTACCACCGGCTAATGGGGACAATTTTGAGATCAAACCCCACTTCATCAATATGCTGCCTAAGTTTCATGGTTTGGAATCCGAAGATGCATATATCTTTATCAACAAATTCCCAAACGTTTGCGCCATGATGAAAACTACCCAATTAAGTGATGACGCTATAAGGCTAAGGGTCATTCCTTTCACCTTATGTGACCTAGCCGAGAAGTGGCTATACAACACCGCATCACATTCAATTAGAAATTGGGATGAGTTTGTGAAAGCTTTTCTTAAAAAGTTCTATCCTCATCACAAAACTGCTAAAATCCGTAATGAGATTATACAATTTTCACAGCAACCTTCCGAACCATTTTGGAAATGTTTTGAAAGATTCAAAGACTTACTCGTTCAATGCCCTCACCATGGGATCGAAAGTTGGCAACTTTGCCAAAGATTATACGAGAGATTGAACCCGGCAACGAAACAGTTGCTAGAAACCATTTGTCAAGGTCATTTTCTATCTAAGTCTAGTGAGGAAGCATGACAGTTTCTTGAGGATCTTAGTGAACAAATAATTCAGTGGGAGAGCACCAAGACCACATCATCATCTTCTTCTATTGGTCAACCTAGGGCAGACATACATCAAGTAGAGATGTCAATTGCTATGAAGGCCGAGGTGGCCGCTCTTACGAAAAAGCTAGAAGCGCTCGAGACCAAAATCTCAGCACCTTCTCCTGCCCCTGTTGTGCCTCCATGAACTGTTTGTACTTGTTGTTCGGATCCATCACATCTCACAGAAGAGTATCCTTACACTGCATCTACTCAAGGACAGGATCAAGTCAATGCTGCCTTTCAGCAACGACAAAAAAACGATCCATACTCTTCAACATACAATCCGGGTTGGAAGAGCCACCCAAATTTCGCTTGGAACCAAAATCAACAATGCCAAGGAAATAACAATTTTCAAAGGCCTCCTCCTCCACAACAACAAGCACCTCCACAAACTCAATTTCAGCAACCTCTCCAACAGCAACCTTACCCTAATCAAATGAACAATTTTGCGCCCAACAATTTTGTTCCCCCTCAAAATGCTGTTAGCTCGCTCGAAAGAAGTCTAGAAGCATTCCTAAAGCAATATGTATAGTCCACAGCTAGGATAGAGACTTCTGTTCAATCTTTTGTGCAAAACAGTGCCTCACACGATCAAAGCATCAAAGCTATTGAGGCACAAATTGCACAACTCAACGCAACATTGAAAGAGCGAGAGAAAGGAAAGCTCCCGTCTTAACCACTCCCAAATCCTGGTCACGCACATGTTGCACATGAACAACAGAATCATAACGTGAATGCTGTGACTACGTTGAGATCCAGAAAAGTGTTGCAAAACAATGTGGGTATTAACATTGACACCCCTGCCGGTGGTCCTTCTTCATTTTCTTCACCTTCTTCTTCTTCTTCTTCTTTAGAGCCTATTCTCCATCCCTCACATGACTTTACTTCTTCTAGCTCGAACGGACCCCTCCTCTCACAACACGAACACATTTACACAGGGTTCCGTTCCAACTCAACAATCTGATCCGCAAAAATTGGACTCAACGACTTTTCAAAATGTTCCTTTTCCAAATCGGTTGAGATCCAATAAACCAACTCCACAGATGGAGAAGATTGTAGAGTTGTTAAAACAGGTTAGCATAAATATCCCTCTTTTGGATGCAATCCAACAAGTTCCTTCATATGCAAAAATCTTAAAGGACTTATGCACAAAAAAGAGGAAGTCACAAGTACCAAAGAAAGTTTTCGTGGCTAGTGCTGTTAGTGATGCTCTTGTCAATTCTTTACCCCTAATGCACAAGGACCCCGGTTGTCCCACTATTTCGATCACAATTGGGAACAAGACCATCAATAAAGCACTATTAGATCTTGGTGCTAGTGTCAATTTGCTACCTTATTCGGTGTACGAACAATTAGGCGTTGGAGAGCTTAATCTCACTCATTGTACTCTCCAAATGGCCGACCGATCAATCACCCACCCTAGGGGAGAGTTGGAGGATGTGTTAATTAGAGTTGGGGATTTCATTTTCCCCGTTGACTTTATTGTTATGGATACACAACCTGTCGCTAACCCCCGTAATCAAATTCCGGTGATACTTGATCGACCATTCCTCGTGACTTCTAACACGGTAATCAACTGTCGTAACGGTTCAATGAATCTATCTTTTGGCAAGATGACAGTTGAACTCAATATTTTCAAGTTAGGAAGTCAGCCTTGCGAGCCTAATTCTAGCGTACTTGATGTTTGCTCGATCAATGAGATCGCGCAGGAGGACTGTGAGTTCGAAAATTTTATGTTTGATCACAGCAATAATGACGCCACTAGTGCGTTCCTCCTAGAATCCGACACACTTTTCATGACGGACAAGAATTATGAGTGTTTCACTTTTGTTGACAATCTTGAAGACTCTCCATTCGAGTTTGAGTCTTCTGTTTTTCCGGATGAGTTAGTTGAACCATCCGAGTCGGTAGCGTACACTCAATTTGAACCTTTGATGGAATCCTTCGAGTTTGAAACAATTACTCCATTGTTACCATCCATTGTTTCACCACCTAAACTTGACCTAAAGCTTTTGCCGTCGCACCTAAAATATGCTTATCTAGGTGACAATGAGACCTTACCCGTTATCATATCGGCCTCTCTAGCTCTCGAGCAAGAGAAGGTTCTTTTAATGGTCTTACACAATAATCGGCAAGCTTTCGGCTGGTCTATGGCGGACATCAAGGGGATTAGTCCCCTCATAGTCGAACATCATATACACTTGATGGATGATGCCAAGCCAGCAAGGGATCCACAAAGACGCCTCAACCCCATTATGAAAGAGGCGGTCAAGAAGGAGATTGTTAGGTGTCTTGATAGCGGTATCATTTACCCTATCTCGGATAGCCAATGGGTTAGCCCCATTCATGTCGTGCCAAAGAAATCGGGCATCACAGTCATTACCAATGAGGCAAATGAGTTAATTCCCACTCGCACCTAAACAGGGTGGCGAGTTTGCATCGACTACCGGAAACTCAATGCCGCGACAAGGAAGGACCACTTTCCTTTACCATTCATTGACCAAATGCTAGAACGATTGGTGGGGCACGAGTTCTACTGCTTTTTAGATGGCTATTCCAGTTATAACCAAGTCCCCATAGCCAAAGAGGATCAAGACAAGACTATATTTACTTGTCCCTTTGGCACTTTTGCTTATCGTCGCATGCCCTTTGGGTTATGCAATGCACCCGCTACATTTCAGCGGTGTATGATGGGGATCTTTTCTGACATGGTGGAGAAGTTTTTGGAAATCTTTATGGACGATTTCTCCATTTTCGGTGATTCTTTCAACGAGTGTTTACGACATCTTGACGCAGTTCTTGCCCGCTGTAGGGAGAAGAACCTAACTTTGAATTGGGAGAAGTGCCACTTTATGGTACGAGAAGGCATTGTCTTAGGACATGTCATCTCGCAAAACGGCATAGAGGTTGATAGAGCTAAAATTGAAGTCATTGCTAATCTTCCTCCTCCTAAATGCATCAAAGATATCCGAGCTTTCCTTGACCATGCTGGTTTTTATAGACGGTTCATCAAAAATTTTAGCAAGATTGCTAGACCCTTGACTCTCTTATTGGCCAAGGACACTACATTTGTTTTCGACTCAACCTGCATGGAAGCGTTCGAGTCTTTGAAACACTCTCTCATTTCTGCGCCCATTCTTTCATCTCCAGACTGGATGCACCCTTTCGAAATCATGTGCGACGCATCAGATTTTGCCATTGGTGCTGCTCTTGGACAGAACATTAATAAGATGCCTCACGTGATTTACTACGCTAGCCGAACATTAAACGAGGCCCAACTAAACTACATAATAACAGAAAAAGAGTTTTTAGCGGTTGTGTTTGCACTTGAGAAATTTCGGCCTTATTTAATCGGCTCTCCAGTTATAGTGTACACGGATCACTCAGCTCTTCGCCACCTTTTTGCGAAGAAGGATGCTAAGTCTGGGCTAATACGTTGGATCCTTTTGCTGCAAGAATTTGACCTTGTTATAAGGGACAAAAAAGGATGTGAAAACGTAGTGGCCGGTCGCCTTTCACGACTTCCTTCCTCGCCTACACTTGAACTTCCTATCACTGATGTTTTTCCCGATGAGCAACTCTTGACCGTTTCTTGCGAACCATGGTTCGCCGATATTGTAAACTACTTAGCCACCGGCTTGATACCCAAAGATTGGTCGAAACAAGATAAACTTCGATTTTTGTCCCAAGTAAAGCATTTTTACTGGGATGAACCTTATCTTTTTAAATATTGTTCCGACCAAATCATTCGTCGGTGTGTACCGGAAACTGAGGTTAAGAGTGTGCTGTCTTTTTGCCACGATCAAGCATGTGGCGGGCACTTTGGCCCAAAGAAGACAGCCGAGAAGGTTTTGCAGTGTGGTTTTTATTGGCCACGACTCTTCAAAGATGCATTCGAATACTGCAAAACTTGCTCCCGGTGCCAACACTTGGGCCGGATATCGCGGAGGAACGAAATGCCGCTCCAACCAATTTTGGTTGTAGATATTTTTGATGTTTGGGGTATAGATTTCATGGGACCATTTCCTAACTCTTTTCGAAATGTGTATATTCTTCTGGCTGTTGACTATGTTTCAAAGTGGGTCAAGGCTGTGCCTAGTCGAACGAATGACAACAAGGTTGTCGTTCGATTTCTAAAAGAACACATCTTTTCTCGATTTGGGCACCCTCGCGCAATAATAAATGATAATGGTTCTCACTTTTGCAATAGGACTTTTGAGTCCTTAATGCGCAAATACTCTATCACCCATAAGCTGTCAACGCCATACCATCCCCAAACATGTGGGCAAGCCGAGGTCTCGAATCGGCAAATTAAGCAAATCTTGGAGAAAACGGTTTCTAAAAACCGTAAAGATTGGTTACTAAAATTGATCGATGCACTATGGGCTTTCCGTACTGCATACAAGACCGACCTTGGCATGTCTCCATACCGGCTTGTTTACGGGAAGGCTTGCCACCTTCCAGTAGAAATTGAGCACAAGGCATTTTGGGCTATTAAAGAGCTGAATTTATCTTTAGGAGATGCGGGCAGCAACCGAAAACTGCAGTTAAATGAACTAGAAGAGCTGCGGGATGAGGCATATGATAATGTCGTGATTGCGAAGAACCGAGCTAAGGTATTTCATGATAAAAACCTTTTGCGAAATACATTTAAACCTGGTCAAGAGGTTTTACTTTATGATACTCGGTTACATTTTCATCCCGGCAAGCTCCGTTCTAGGTGGAAGGGACCTTTTGTAGTCCGCACCGTTTATCCGCACGGTGCGGTTGATCTTGAAAACCCGGAGGACGGTACGCTTTTCAAAGTAAATGGGCATCGTTTGAAACCGTTCCTCACAGCGGACCCTTCGGAGGAGCTCCTCTTCTTGCAGGAGCCGATCTACACTGAGTAATTTTCCTCCACTTTCACCCCCAAAATTTCTTTTTTCCAAAAAATTATTTCAAATAAGTTTGGTGGTGTGTATATAATTTGTAAATTTATATTCACAAAATCCAAAAAAAATTCTAATAAAAAAAATAAAATATATATATATATATATATATATATATAATTATAATTTTGGACCTAATTGCAAATTTGCAGAATTAATAGCTGACTTTTTTCTATTTACAAATAAAACCGTCAGTTATGAGGGTGTTTTCTACAAACTCACCATCTTTCCTCTATTTATAAGTCCCGAGCCTTCTGTCTTCTATAACCCTAAATTTTTTCTCCCCATAAAACCCTAGTCGCCACCCCCGACCTGCTCCAGAAAAATCTCGCCGCGCCGCCGCCAAACCGCCGCGGTTCCGCCGCAGTTGCTGTCTCCCGCCGCGCTTTCGCCGCCGTCTGGTGTCGTCGCCCCCTGAAATTTTCAGGGGAGGTAACTCTGTCGATTTCCTCTCTGTTCCTGCATATTTTTTTTTCTGGAAAATCTATATGGCACATAAAATGCAGTTTGAAAGGGATTTTCCCCCGGTTTTCACACACAAAGTATACAGTAGATATTTTGCACATGAAATCGAGCAAAGGGGCTGGAATTTCCTGCTCTATAATCACTCCTCTGCGTTTGCCCTACCTGAACTCGTTGCCCTATTTTATGAATCAATGGAGGATAATAGTCTAGACAACTTAGGCTACATTAAAATAAATTGGGGAGATCGCGTAATTCACATTGATAGGGACATGATCTACGAGGTCACACTCATACCACGTGTACCCGCACATGAACACCCCTTGCACTTTGAGGATTATATGCCCTTGATGGGGAATGACTGCGCACGAGAGCCGTGTAAGGGTATCCAAGCACGGACCCTTTTCGCGAACGTTTTTACTGTGTGCCGGTGGGCGCAAAACAATATCTTTGGTAGTTCGCACAACACGACTTTCTTCACCCCCTCATTACATGTCGTACACACACTTATGACGAAAAATTCACGGTTCGACATGTGCACTGTATTGCTCCAGTCTATAGGTATGGGGAAAAGGGGTACCATCTACCCATGTCCCATGTTAGTCACCCAACTTTGCTGTTATTTCCTCCCCGTCGAGGAATTTGATTCATACATGATAGACGGTGTTCCGGTTCGACCACTCGTTGAGGGCGTTACTTCGTCCTACTCTAGACTTACTGATATTTGGACACGAACGGAACCGGCAGAGAATATTCCTGCACGCACCCCTAGCTCTAGCTCGACATCGAGCGGGGAAGAACTGACCCCTCAAGAGCATGCGCGATTGATGCGGAGAACGGTAAGAAGAATTGATTCTTTGAGGGATGAGTTTCGGGCGACAGCACGAGATCACGACCGTCGGTTGACGGAAATTGAGAGGGGTATTCAAACCCTTTTGGCTAGAGGGGAACGATCACGGTCACGCTCACGAGCGTGACGCGGGGCTGGGCAGTGAGGGCACTGCTTTGCTCAAGTTTGGGGGAGAGGGTAGTGTATATAGTTATCCTTTGCATTGCATATTGTATATATTTTCCTTTTGCATATTTAATTTCCGCATTGCATAAAAAAATCATAAAAATTTGAAAAATAAAAAAAATTTTAGAAAAAGAAAAACCCATAAAAATTGAAAAAATTTCAAAAATTATAAAAATTAATGTATTCAATTCTGGTTTATTGACTTGAGTTTGATAAATAGGTTAACTGGCTAGGAAAAACTAGATCTTAGACTTAGCAAATTAAAAACCCTAAAAATAACCTTCCTTAGAGTTTACCGGTAGAAAGTATATGTCTTTGTAGGTTAGTTAGAAATAGGCAAATTTTGGGTTCACTTCTTGGGCTAAGTCAAAATGAGGGAAGAGTATTGATGTTCTTATTAGAGTATAAGTTTGAAAAATAGTTCCTAGCTTAAGTCTAGATTCTGAAAACATGTACCCTACAAAATGCACAATCACGCACCTTGAAACTTGGATTAGTAGAAGTGACCTTGAAATGCTCTTGTCTAGCCGGTGAATACGGGTCGGTCCACAGGGATGTGTAAATCTCCTTTAAGTTCTTACGAGTTAATTCCAAATGGTGTTTGGATTTATAATTAAACCTAAAAATTGAAGTTGTATGATACAAGGATTAGAAACTTGCTAGGATTAGGTTTAGGGAAAATTTGGTAAACAAAAATCTTCATCTCTTTCCATTGCCTTTGATTAAAGATATCATATTAGTGTTATAGTAAATCTTAACAAAGGGAATTAGGATGATTGAGAAGATTGATTCTTCCTCTAGATCCTTGTCCTTCCTTTCTTAATCTTTACCCTAACCTCCATGGAAAACCTTAAAATCCGGGCCTTTAGACTACGGAATCACCGTTACCTCGAGGGTAGAGTGCCGTAGGGAGCGGAATAAGAAGGTATGCATGGAGTTCTAATTTTCATAAAAGATTGGCAAAGAAAAGAGATGAGAGATCTTCATCTCTCAAATCCTTCCCTATTCCTAACCCTAACAAGCAAGAAAACTACTCGCTCATTGAGGGGATGAAGAAAGACATGATTTTTGTTTGGTTTTTATTTAAAGAGAAGAAACATCTATTGCAAGTTAATAAAAACTAAACAAAATTAAACTAAGGCAAGAAAATAATTTACCTAGGGCAGATATGAAAAACTATAACTAGGGCAAGAAAAATAACCTACTTACGATTGATGCGCTCTAACTTCAAGAAAACAAAATTTTATTCATGAGTAGAGGCATAAGAAAATACGAGGCTTTGGGTTCTATTTATAGGACATAGAAACCTTAGGTTTACAATTGCTCCGCATGTCTACAATTACAAATATACCCCCAGAAAATCTTTCCATAGCCTTCAGAACATTTTGGTAAAATTTTCTCTGCATGAAGGCTTTAAAGGGCCGCGGAACCGCGGCATTGGTGCGCTTGGGCCGCGGTTCCGCGGCCTAATAGTGAGTTCTTTTCATGGTTTTTCCTGGGTTTCTTTAGGTTACTCTGGGCTTCTTGGTTCTTTATTCCTCTTATCAATTTGGCTTCTGTATTAATTCCAGATCTTCAGTGAACAGTTTGCAATGGATCTTTTAACCGTCTTTCTTTTAAATTTGGATCTTGCGTTGCCTTGTTGATGGTGAACCGTTCTTCTGCTGGGCTTTACTAAGATCCTCCTAATTGTTGGACAAAAGTCCTTCTTTTGTGGCGTCTTTTGTGTTTTTCACTGTTTTCGCTCCAAGAACCTGTAACTTGTAACATGTAGCAGACATGGGTCAAAAGCACCTGTTTTTATTCTTTAAATGCATAAGAATGGGGACTACAAAATGCAATATTATGTTATGAACAAATACCCCCAAACTTATCATTTGCTCATCCTCGAGCAAACTTATTATTTTATTCTCAATAAAAATCTAACCTAGCCGCACTTTCGCAGGGAAACGTGATTGCACTGAGCACGTGAAACAAGCCGTTAAACCTCTAGGTGTCCTTAGTAGGAGGAGTGTTGTCTCCTGAGGGTTTTCAGCGGATTACACCCACAAAATCATATCAATTCGGTTTTTCGACTTTTGTTCTCCAATTAGGTTTTCTAACAAGGAATTCTATTATCATCAACCCGCAAATTATCCACCCATATTCTTCACACTTCCTCATTATCTAACTTAAGATTATATATGTTCTATAGAATTACTTAGCTTTCGGTATTTCTTAAGTTTTCCTTCTAGAGTTTCATCTCCAATTAGGAATTTCTATCAACTCTACTTAAAGATATAAGTTCTATTCTTCATTCCTTTCTCTTATCTAAACTCTAATCACATATCCCCACGTGTGTGTAAATATCACCCCTACACTTGGAAATTCAAATCAAGCAATCGTACTCTCGTCCATTGTCCAAAGCACTTATTAATTGGTGAATTTCGCTTACACATCCTTCATGCGACCGTTAATACTTCTTGAGGTACCAACAACCGATTACAAAATGCGTTAGCACTTTAAAGCGTACTTCCTAGTTTTGTAACACCCAAGGCTTTTAGCAGTGACTCCTAAACCAGTTGGTCTAAGGCATGAGGTGATGAAGCACCCTCGCTAAATATTTTTTCTATTTTTGCAGCCTTAAGTAATCACAAAAACCAGTGTCCATTTTTTTATTCTTTATTCACACTTTTTTTTTCTTTTATTTTCTTCGTACTAAGGACATTAGATAAGAGCATTTCAAGGTCACTTCTACTAATCCAAGTTTCAAGGTGCGTGATTGTGCATTTTGTAGGGTACATGTTTTCAGAATTTAGACTTAAGCTAGGAACTATTTTTCAAACTTATACTCTAATAAGAACATCAATACTCTTCCCTCATTTTGACTTAGCCCAAGAAGTGAACCCAAAATTTGCCTATTTCTAACTAACCTACAAAGACATATACTTTCTACCGTTAAACTCTAAGGAAGGTTATTGTAACACCCGAGCTCAATAATACTATTTAAATTACTAGTTGAGGGTTATTTATCGCTCATTCCAATTTTCCTGATTTTCTGGTGTTTATTGCTAAATTTTACCCGGTTAGGTCATTTTGGCACATAACAAATTTTAACTCCGAAAATGAAATTTGAGATATCCATGTTGGCCTACTCGTCGCCACTAGTCGCGTGGTAGCGTCCGCGTGTCGAGATTCCGTTCCGTTTGGCTAAACGGGCAAGTTTGGGCGACTACGCGCGCGTGCAAGTGTCCGACTTGGGGGCATGCATTTTAATCACTAAACACCTCTTTTCAAAATTTGGAACCCGCTTAAAATCCTATAATTTGAATTTGGAACATTTGGGCGCAACCCGGGCGCGATTTGGAAATGTTTCATTTCGCGCCAAAAAGGGCCCGTTTCAATTTAATATATAAAACTAAAATATATATTTACGAATATTATCCCAACAGTTTATTTCTTCAAAATCCTTACTCAAATATTTCTTTAACTCCCTGCAGCCAATCGCGAGCACGAGTTTTCACCGCGTGGGCCCCGCCTCCTTTTCCCCATCTCCGTCTCTCTCCTCTTTCTCTCTCTCTCTATCTCACCAAATCTATCTCTCTCTCCAATCCCTCTCTCTCTCCCTCTATATAAACCTAAACCATGCAGCCGCCCTTCCTTCAACCCACCTTCACCACGAGAACCCAACAAACCCTAACCCTAGCTCCCCCGCGACCTCACCGCCGGTTCCCCCGCGACCTCGCCGTTGCCGTCGGCACCCTCAGCCTAGCCGCGCCTTCCTCTAACCTCCTTCCTCCTCTCTCCTGCGCCTGCATCCATTCCCGACCTCGCCTCCACCCTCGCAGACCTCGCCGTCGACGCCACCCATCGTCGTCGACGACTCCCGCGACTCCCTCTCACCCTCCTCGTCCCGACCTCGTCGTCGCTGCCCTCCTCCCCTCGCTGGAACACCAGCACGAGCCCTAACCCCTCGCCTACCCCGCTGTTCTCCGGAGAAACGCGCCGGCGACCTCTTCGACGCCACCTCCGACCACATCCCTTCCCCCTCGACCACCAGAGTCGACCACCACCCTCACACTCGCTGCGGCACCCTCGTTCCAGCAAACTCCGGATTCTTCCAGCCACCGTTCTTCGCCGTCGCTGCCTCGCCGGCGTCCCAGTGCCGTCGAGCCATCGTGTGCACCCTGTTTCTTCTCTGTGAGTTTTCCTTATGCTTCCTTCTGGTACAATCCCTTCGCTGGTCGTATTTTGCGTGTATCGTATCTTGTTGCTAACTTGTTACCGATGACTTTTGCCGGAATCCGACCGTGCCGTCTTGGCGAACCCGACGCTCCAGCGAAGTCCCCTGGTCCGTGCGATCTCGTTGATCTCTGTTGGGACTCGATCCGTGGCCCGTGCTTTCATATCGCGTTTCTGCCGACATCGCATCCGTATTCCAGTTTGCAGACCGTCGAGGCAAGTATCTGAATACTTGCTTGAACATGCTAGCGTGCGAGAACTAGTCTTGCCACGCAATTTAATTCAAACTATTTAATACCGTAACTTAATGATGGCATTTGATATCGTAATATTGCTGTTATCCTCATAATGGAATCATTACAACCGTTCCCCGTAATTAATTAACCCACATCAATCCATGCTTTAACTAAATAAAACGACTGAATCATATCTGCTTGAACTGTTAAACCATTCTTGAGACAATTATTACATTTAGTATAATTTCATGTAGTTCCTTAATTTATAATTATGAATATTGCTTTACCTTGTGGCCATTACACCCTAAAGATGATTGAACATGTTAATAAGAGAATATAAACGTCACTGTAGTTATATGGAATATTGTGGTTAAATACTGTTTCCTGCCGTTGTTCATTATTGATTGTATACCTGTTGTGAGCACTTACCCGATTGCACGACACATTGACCTGACCCTGCTACACCTGACCTATACATACATACCGACTCATCCTGTTGTACCATGACATTACTTGTCTCACGATTTCATGCCTAATGCCGACAAACCTAACCATTCCTGCTGTCGATCCAGACAGACCTACCTTTACTTGACTTTGTGTTGGCATTAGTCCTGGACTACTGAATACCTGACTGACATACATAGTTTGGGGGTATGGGGAAATCAAAGGTGGAACCGACTTGTAACTCAACAGTTCGATACATTGTTCTGATCAGTCTTACGGGCTTGGCCAGCTCCGGAGTGTTGTTGCTGACATCACTCGTCCATCCTACTACCTTTTACTGCTTAGCGGCATGTCTCGGATTCAGCCCCGAGGGTCATGACCGTGGTCCCGGGCACGCACGGGATACTATTGAGTTACATCGACGATTCATCAATTGGTTTCAAAGACTATAGAGTAGAAAACCTGATAGGACAGTTTAGTCACCGTTGCACATTACCCTGCTTGTTACTTCTTATTACTGCTTTATTCATGTTCATGCTTGCATTGTTTATTACTATGTTTATACCGTATACTTGATATCATGACGCGCTGACGTCTGGGTTTTGCATGGCCCAGATTCCGTACCTTTGTCGTCGACCGAGCAGGAGTACTTCAGCCAGCAGGCTGAACAGTGAGTCCTTAGGATTTAGTTTATTTATTGCTTTTCATTTCCAGATGTGAGCCCGCATTATGGGACGTACTGTTTATTCATTGTATTGGATCATTAGCTTCCGCACTTATTGTTTATTGATTCTTGTTATTATGGATTTGGACATGTATTAGATTAGTTTTTATCTTGTTCTTGATATCCTTACAACCGTAATGTGACTGTGGATGGATACTTCCTACCCACAGGTAGCATGGTTGGCTATGTCACGTGCCCAATCTTGCGTACTCTGGGAAGCGGGGCGTGACAGTTATTTTTAGGGTTTTTAATTTGCTAAGTCTAAGAACTAGTTTTTCCTAGCCAGTTAACCTATTTATCAAACTCAAGTCAATAAACCAGAATTGAATACATTAATTTTTATAATTTTTGAAATTTTTTCAATTTTTATGGGTTTTTCTTTTTCTAAATTTTTTTTTATATTTCAATTTTTCAAATTTTTATGATTTTTTTATGCAATGCAGAAATTAAATATGCAAAAGGAAAATATATACAATATGCAATGCAAAGGATAACTATATACACTAGCCTCTCCCCCAAACCTGAGCAAAGTAGTGCCCTCACTGCCCGGCCCCGCGTCGTGCTCGTGAGCGTGACCGTGATCGTTCCCCTCTAGCCAAAAGGGTTTGAATACCCCTCTCAATTTCCGTCAACCGACGGTCGTGATCTCGTGCTGTCGCCCGAAACTCATCCCTCAAAGAATCAATTCTTCTTACCGTTCTCCGCATCAATCGCGCATGCTCTTGAAGGGTCAGTTCTTCCCCGCTCGATGTCGAGCTAGAGCTAGGGGTGCGTGCGGGAGTATTCTCTGCCGGTTCCGTTCGTGTCCAAATATCAGTAAGTCTAGAGTAGGACAAAGTAACGCTCGCAACGAGTGGTCGAACCGGAACACCGTCTATCATGTATGAATCAAATTCCTCGACGGGGAGGAAATAACGGCAGAGTTGGGTGACTAACATGGGACATGGGTAGATGGTACCCCTTTTCCCCGTACCTATAGACTGGAGCAATACAGTGCACATGTCGAACCGTGGATTTTTAAGTGTGTGTATGACATGTAATGAGGGGGTGAAGAAAGTCGTGTTGTGCGAACTACCAAAGATATTGTTTTATGCTCACCGGCACACAGTAAAAACGTTCGCGAAAAGGGTCCGTGCTTGGATACCCTTACGCGGCTCTCGTGCGCAGTCATTCCCCATCAAGGGCATATAATCCTCAAAGTGCAAGGGGTGGTCATGTGCGGGTACACGTGGTATGAGTGTGACCTCGTGGATCATGTCCCTATCAATGTGAATTACGCGATCTCCCCAATTTATTTTAATGTAGCCTAAGTTGTCTAGACTATTATCCTCTATTGATTCATAAAATAGGGCAACGAGTTCAGGTAGGGCAAATGCAGAGGAGTGATTATAGAGCAGGAAATTCCAGCCCCTTTGCTCGATTTCATGTGCAAAATATCTACTGTATACTTCGTGTGTGAAAACCGGGGAAAATCCCTTTCAAACTGCATTTTATGTGCCATATAGATTTTCCAGAAAAAAAATATGCAGGAACAGAGAGGAAATCGACAGAGTTACCTCCTCTGAAAATTTCAGGGGGCGACGACACCAGACGGCGGCGGAAGCGCGGCGGGAGACAGCAACTGCGGCGGAACCGCGGCGGTTTGGCGGCGGCGCGGCGAGATTTTTCTGGAGCAGGTCGGGGGTGGCGGCTAGGGTTTTATGGGGAGAAAAAATTTAGGGTTATAGAAGACAGAGGGCTCGGGACTTATAAATAGAGGAAAGATGGTGAGTTTGTAGAAAACACCCTCATAACTGAGTGTTTTATTTGTAAATAGAAAAAAGTCAGCTATTAATTCTGCAAATATGCAATTAGGTCCAAAATTATATATATATATATATATTTATTTTTTTATTAAATTTTTTTTTGGATTTTGGGAATATAAATTTACAAATTATATACACACCCCCAAACTTATTTGAAATAATGTTTTGGAAAAAAGAAATTTTGGGGGTGAAAGTGGAGGAAAATTACTCAGTATAGATCGGCTCCTGCAAGAACAGGAGCTCCTCCGAAGGGTCCGCTGTGAGGAACGGTTTCAAACGATGCCCATTTACTTTGAAAAGCGTACCGTCCTCCGGGTTTTCAAGATCAACCGCACCATGCGGATAAACGGTGCGGACTACAAAAGGTCCCTTCCACCTAGAACGGAGCTTGCCGGGATGAAAATGTAACCGAGTATCATAAAGTAAAACCTGTTGACCAGGTTTAAATATCTTTCGCAAAAGGTTTTTATCATGAAATACCTTAGCTCGGTTCTTCGCAATCACGGCATTATCATATGCCTCATCCCGCAGCTCTTCTAGTTCATTTAACTGCAGCTTTCGGTTGCTGCCCGCATCTCCTAAAGATAAATTCAGCTCTTTAATAGCCCAAAATGCCTTGTGCTCAATTTCTACTAGAAGGTGGCAAGCCTTCCCGTAAACAAGCCAGTATGGAGACATGCCAAGGTCGGTCTTGTATGCAGTACGGAAAGCCCATAGTGCATCGATCAATTTTAGTGATCAATCTTTACGGTTTTTAGAAACTGTTTTCTTCAAGATTTGCTTAATTTGCCGATTCGAGACCTCGGCTTGCCCATATGTTTGGGGATGGTATGGCGTTGACATCTTATGGGTGATAGAGTATTTGCGCATTAAGGACTCAAAAGTCCTATTGCAAAAGTGAGAACCATTATCACTTATTATTGCGCGAGGGTGCCCAAATCGAGAAAAGATGTGTTCTTTTAGAAATCGAATGACAACCTTGTTGTCTTCGTTCAACTTGGCACAGCCTCGACCCACTTTGAAACATAGTCAACAGCCAGAAGAATATACACATTTCCAAAAGAGTTAGGAAATGGTCCCATGAAATCTATACCCCAAACATCAAAAATATCTACAACCAAAATTGGTTGGAGCGGCATTTCGTTCCTCCGCGATATCCGGCCCAAGTGTCGGCACCGGGAGCAAGTTTTGCAGTATTCGAATGCATCTTTGAAGAGTCGTGGCCAATAAAAACCACACTGCAAAACCTTCTCGGCTGTCTTCTTTGGGCCAAAGTGTCCGCCACATGCTTGATCGTGGCAAAAAGACAGCACACTCTTAACCTCAGTTTTCGGTACACACCGACGAATGATTTGGTCGGAACAATATTTAAAAAGATAAGGTTCATCCCAGTAAAAATGCTTTACTTGGGACAAAAATCGAAGTTTATCTTGTTTCGACCAATCTTTGGGTATCAAGCCGGTGGCTAAGTAGTTTACAATATCGGTGAACCATGGTTCGCAAGAAACGGTCAAGAGTTGCTCTTCGGGAAAAACATCAGTGATAGGAAGTTCAAGTGTAGGCGAGGAAGGAAGTCGTGAAAGGTGATCGGCCACTACGTTTTCACATCCTTTTTTGTCCCTTATAACAAGGTCAAATTCTTGCAGCAAAAGGATCTAACGTATTAGCCTAGACTTAGCATCCTTCTTCGCAAAAAGGTGGCGAAGAGCTGAGTGATCCGTGTACACTATAACTGGAGAGCCGATTAAATAAGGACGAAATTTCTCAAGTGCAAACACAACCGCTAAAAACTCTTTTTCTGTTGTTGTGTAGATTAGTTGGGCCTCATTTAGTGTTCGGCTAGCGTAGTAAATCACGTGAGGCATCTTATTTATGTGCTGTCCAAGAACAACACCAATGGTAAAATCTGATGCGTCGCACATGATTTCGAAAGGGTGCGTCCAGTCTGAAGATGAAAGAATGGGCGCAGAAATGAGAGAGTGTTTCAAAGACTCGAACGTTTCCATGCAAGTTGAGTCGAAAACAAATGTAGTGTCCTTGGCCAATAAGAGAGTCAAGGGTCTGGCAATCTTGCTAAAATCCTTGATGAACCGTCTATAAAAACCGGCATGGCCAAGGAAAGCTCGGATATCTTTGACGCATTTAGGAGGAGGAAGATTAGAAATGACTTCAATTTTAGCTCTATCAACCTCTATGCCGTTTTGCGAGATGACATGTCCTAAGACAATGCCTTCTCGTACCATAAAGTGGCACTTCTCCCAATTCAAAGTTAGGTTCTTCTCCCTACAGCGGGTAAGAACTGCGTCAAGATGTCGTAAACACTCGTTGAAAGAATCACCGAAAATGGAGAAATCGTCCATAAAGATTTCCAAAAACTTCTCCACCATGTCAGAAAAGATCCCCATCATACACCGCTGAAATATAGCGGGTGCATTGCATAACCTAAAGAGAATGCGACGATAAGCAAAAGTGCCAAAGGGACAAGTAAATGTAGTCTTGTCTTGATCCTCTTTGGCTATGGGGACTTGGTTATAACTGGAATAGCCATCTAAAAAGCAGTAGAACTCGTGCCCCGCCAATCGTTCTAGCATTTGGTCAATGAATGGTAAAGGAAAGTGGTCCTTCCTTGTCGCGGCATTGAGTTTCCGGTAGTCGATGCAAACTCGCCTCCTTGTTTGGGTGCGAGTGGGAATTAACTCATTTGCCTCATTGGTAATGACCGTGATGCCCGATTTCTTTGGCACGACATGAATGGGGCTAACCCATTGGCTATCTGAGATAGGGTAAATGATACCGCTATCAAGACACTTAACAATCTCCCTCTTGACCGCCTCTTTCATAATGGGGTTGAGGCGTCTTTGTGGATCCCTTGCTGGCTTGGCATCATCCATGAAGTGTATATGATGTTCGACTATGAGGGGACTAATCCCCTTGATGTCCGCCATAGACCAGCCGAAAGCTTGCCGATTATTGTGTAAGACCATTAAAAGAGCCTTCTCTTGCTCGAGAGCTAGAGAGGCCGATATAATAACGGGTAAGGTCTCATTGTCACCTAGATAAGCATATTTTAGGTGCGACGGCAAAAGCTTTAGGTCGAGTTTAGGTGGTGAAACAATGGATGGTAACAATGGAGTAATTGTTTCCAACTCGAAGGATTCCATCAAAGGTTCAAATCGAGTGTACGCTACCGAGTTGGATGGTTCAACTAACTCATCCGAAAAAGCAAAAGACTCAAACTCGGGTGGAGTGTCTTCAAGATCGTCAACAAAGGTGAAACACTCATAATCTTTGTCCGTCATGAAAGCTGTGTCGGATTCTAGGAGGAACGCACTAGTGGCGTCAACGATGCTGTGATCAAACATAAAATTTTCGAACTCACAGTCCTCCTCCGCAATCTCATTGATCGAGCAAATATCAAGTACGCTAGAATTATGCTCACAAGGCTGACTTCCTAACTTGAAAATGTTGAGCTCAACCGTCATATTGCCAAAAGATAGATTCATTGAACCGTTACGACAGTTGATTACCGCGTTAGAAGTCGCGAGGAATGGTCGACCAAGTATCACCGGAATTTGATTATGGGGGTTAGCGACAGGTTGTGTATCTATAACAATAAAGTCAACGGGGAAAATGAAATTCCCTACTCTAATTAACACATCCTCCAACTCTCCCCTAGGATGGGTGATTGATCGGTCGGCCATTTGGAGAGTGCAATGAGTGGGCTTAAGCTCTCCAACGCCTAACTGTTCGTATACTGAATAAGGTAGCTGATTGACACTAGCACCAAGATCTAATAGTGCTCTATTGATGGTCTTGTTCCCAATTGTGATCGAAATAGTAGGACAACCGGGGTCCTTGTGCATTGGGGGTAAAGAATTGACAAGAGCATCACTAATAGCACTAGCCATGAAAACTTTCTTTGGTACTTATGACTTCCTCTTTTTGGTGCATAAGTCCTTTAAGATTTTTGCATATGAAGGAACTTGTTGGATTGCATCCAAAAGAAGGATATTTATGCTAACCCGTTTTAACAACTCTACAATCTTCTCCATCTGTGGAGTTGGTTTATTAGATCTCAACCGATTTGGAAAAGGAACATTTTGAAAAGTCGTTGAGTCCAATTTTTGCGGATCAGATTGTTGAGTTGGAACGGAACCTCGTGTAGATGTGTTCGTGTTGTGAGAGGAGGGTCAGTTCGAGCTAGAAGAAGTAGAGCCATGTGAGGGATGGAGAATAGGATCTAACGAAGAAGAAGAAGAAGAAGAAGAAGAAGGTGAAGAAAATGAAGAAGGACCACCGGCAGGGGTGTCAATGTTAATACCCACATTGTTTTGCAACACTTTTCCGGATCTCAACGTTGTCACAGCATTCACGTTATGATTCTGCTGTTCATGTGCAACATGTGCGTGACCAGGATTTGGGAGTGGTTGAGACGGGAGCTTTCCTTTCTCTCGCTCTTTCAATGTTGCGTTGAGTTGTGCAATTTGTGCCTCAATAGCTTTGATGCTTTGATCGTGTGAGGCACTGTTTTGCACCAAAGATTGAACAGAAGTCTCTATCCTAGCTGTAGACTGTGCAGATTGCTTTAGGAATGCTTCTAGACTTCTTTCGAGCGAGCTAACAGTATTTTGCGGGGGAACAAAATTGTTGGGCACAAAATTATTCAATTGATTAGGGTAAGGTTGCTGTTGGAGAGGTTGCTGAAATTGAGTTTGTGGAGGTGCTTGTTGTTGTGGAGGAGGAGGCCTTTGAAAATTGTTATTTCCTTGGAATTGTTGATTTTGGTTCCAAGCGAAATTTGGGTGGCTCTTCCAACCCGGATTGTATGTTGAAGAGTATGGATCGTTTCTTTGTCGTTGCTGAAAGGCAGCATTGACTTGATCCTGTCCTTGAGTAGATGCAGTGTAAGGACACTCTTCTGTGAGATGTGATGGATCCGAAAAACAAGCACAAACAGTTCTTGGAGGCACAACAGGGGAAGGAGAAGGTGCTGAGATTTTGGTCTCAAGCGCTTTTAGCTTTTTCGTAAGAGCGGCCACCTCGGCCTTCATAGCAATTGACTTCTCTACTTGATGTATGCCTGCCCTATGTTGACCAATAGAAGAAGATGATGATGTGGTCTTGGTGCTCTCCCACTGAATTGTTTGTTCACTAAGATTCTCAAGAAACTGCCACGCTTCCTCACTAGACTTAGATAGAAAATGACCTTGACAAATGGTTTCTAGCAACTGCTTCGTTGCCGGGTTCAATCCCTCGTATAATGTTTGGCAAAGTTGCCAACTTTCGATCCCATGGTGAGGGCATTGAACGAGTAGGTCTTTGAATCTTTCAAAACATTTCCCAAATGGTTCGGAAGGTTGCTGTGAAAATTGTATAATCTCATTACGGATTTTAGCAGTTTTGTGATGAGGATAGAACTTTTTAAGAAAAGCTTTCACAAACTCGTCCCAATTTCTAATTGAATGTGATGCGGTGCTGTATAACCACTTCTCGGCTAGGTCACATAAGGTGAAAGGAATGACCCTTAGCCTTATTGCGTCATCACTTAATTGGGTAGTTTTCATCATGGCGTAAACGTTTTGGAATTTGTTGATAAGGATATATGCATCTTCGGATTCCAAACCATGAAACTTAGGCAGCATATTGATGAAGTGGGGTTTGATCTCAAAATTGTCCCCATTAGCCGGTGGTAGGAAAGACAAGTAGGAAGGGCGGTGCGGACGGGGTAGAAAAGATCCTGGAGCGCGACTCGTGCGGGCGCTTCAACAGGCGGAAGATTCGGGTTATTCGCACCTAATGGAGGTGGAATCCTTCCCGTCGGTAAGGTTTTGTTAGGATCGTATCCCGACATACCTTCGGAAGAAGAATGTGATGGTGAAAGTGAAGAAGTGGACAGGATTTCGACTTCGGAGTCGAAAGGTTCGTTGGTCGGTACCAACGAAACACGGACTAATCGTGCGCTAGGGTCCCTAGTCCAACCGGACATACACTAAAAGGGTTAGTGTAGTCGAAAGATGAAAGACAGAATGTGGAGGTAAGAAAACGTCAATGAGAAGAAGTGGCGTAAGTGAGTGCAAAGATTCTTTAGCGACAAGTTGCAAGTTTTGAAAAGATTTCCCCCCCTTTTTTTATGTGTGCTTTTGCAAAAAGATTTTTGAAAAGAGACTAGTGACACAAATGCAATTAACCACACATGCACAATCAGGCCTAAGTCTAGGGTCACCTAGGTCAGCTAGACAGCTCCTAACTGTTCCAAAGGGCTAGAGATAGGACCTCAAACCGTCTCTTCACCGCCAATTGCGGCCAGGTAAGTGCCAGGTAAGTGGGAAGGAACCATGCTGTGGGCCTAATTAAAAACCACTAGCCTTGACATACTTTCCTAGGCACCGTAAAGACAGGTTAGGATAAACGGCCGATGCCTATACTAGTCCTCTGTCCTATTGAGCTCGACGTCCTTAGGGCTGAGTCTAATATTTTTTAAATTAAAAGTGGTCAATGCAAATGCTTTAAGTGATTTTTGGGGTCTTGGGAAGGGTGATGAAATCCCCACCCAATCTGAATTGGTCAATAGCCCCTTAAAGTCAGATTAAAGTATGTAAAGCAGTAAATCACTTGCAATCAATTTGCTATTTAGCGCGGCGCAAAGAATCCTGCAGAAAATCAATTATTGGAAGGGGGAAGAAGATTTTTAGCGCAAAGAATCCTGCAGAAGATTTGGCAAAAGATATATGGGGATTTGTAGAGGGGAGAATGAGGAAACAAACAGTGTAAAAATTTCGCAGAGATCTCCACAGATGACCGCGGAATCGCGGTTTTGACCATGTATTTGCCGCGGAAACGCGGCTCTTTGGGGGCTTTAGGTCTCCAAATTTCTTCAGCTGCTCTGTACTTTCAATCTCCTGCTGTTTTGATATACCCTTTTCTGATTTGCCTTCTGTGTTGTTTCAGATCCGTCAAACCCTGCAAAGATTCACAAAGAAACCCTTCAAACAATAAAAGATGATAGAATTTTTTTATTTTTGATTTTTTCCAGATTTTTATGATTTTTTTTATATTAACCCGAAATTACAAAAAGGAAATTTTTACCCTATCGGACACCCGTTTGCATCCATTTAACCTAGTATATATATAATTGCATCCCTAGATCATTTTAACCCATAATAATGAGATTTTAACATTCCATATTTGATAAGGTGTACTTAATTAGTGTTGAAAACATAACCCTAACTCAAATCGATAACCGTGCATCCATATGTTTTAATCTGTACCTTTTTGCTTACCACATTACAATGTTCCATTTTATTGTTCCATTAGTACCCTATACTTGTTTTGCATACCCATGCTTATTTTTAATTTGATTATGAGCACCCACGTGACATGTTGTGCACCCCTGACATGACTTGATACACCTATTACTTGACACGACGTGATACCGTGCACTTTTTGACATGACATGATACCTATATACTACTTGACCTGACCTGATGTACCATGGCTTTACCTGTTACCTGATCTTGTTACTAATGCCAACAAACCTGACCTGTTGTCCCGACGGACATTTCATGTTGTCTATCCAGACAAACCTGTACCTGCCGGATCCTGCGTTGGCATTAGCTCCAGATTATTTAATACCTGACTTGAACATATATAATTAGGGGGTATGGGGAAATCAATGATGAAACCTGACTTGTAACTCGACAGTTCGACACCTTTTCTGATCAGTCTTACGGGCTAGGCCAGCCCCAGGGTGATGCTGCTGACATCACTCGTCATTACCTACTGCCCTTTACTGCCTTGCGGCATGTCTTGGATTCAGCCCGAGAGTCATAGACCGTGATCCCGGGCATGCACGGGATACTATTGAGTTACATCGATGATTCATCAAATTGATTTCAAATACTTGAGAGTAGTTAATACAGTAGACCAGTTTAGATTACTCACTGCACACTACCCTTCACTGTTCTGATTTATATTGCTATTACACATGTTTTACCATTTATGATCATACTTGCATGTCTTGTAACCCCTATTTATATTATTTCTTAATGTTATGACGCACTGACGTCTGGGTTTTGCATGGCCCAGATTCTTTACCTTCTCTACAGGCCGAGTAGGAGTATTTTAGTCAGCAGGCTGAGCAGTGATGACTTGTTAGTAGTTAGTTCTTTTACTTTCGTTTTTTTTCCACTCTTGATGTGAGCCCGCATTATGGGACATACATTCCAGTTATTCTTGTATTGGATCTTTTGCTTCAGCATTATTTTATTCTTGATTCGTTTTATTCTGGTTTATGGACATGTGTTAGATAGTTTATTATTTTTCTTGATATCTCTACAGTCGTAATGTGACTGTGGAAGGATATTTCCTATCCACAGGTAGCATGGTTGGCTATGTCACGTGCCCATCTTAGCGTACTCTCGGAAGCGGGGCGTGACACCCCCTCATTGTGAGGGGTTTTTGATTGTGGGGACGTTCTTCCCTGCAGGCGCAAGCCCCTGCAGTTAATTACGCTACTGCATCGCGGTAACTACTTTCTCCTTCTCCAGATGTGCACTTCATGTCGTGTGTGTTTGTTTTATTTTTAGTTGCCCGTGGATTGTATACGGAGACTAATTTATGTTGTCGCCCGTAGGGCGTGGATTAGTCCAAATCCGTATTTTTTTAGATTTGGGTTTGGGTTGGTTTAAGGATCATTAATCTCATTTGAGATTAAGATCAACTTAAATATTTGTTAAGGATACGTTAGTCTAAGTTTTAGACTAAGATCTACTTAACAGGGTTTTAGGATCATTTAGATCTAACAAAAGAGCATTTGGGCTCTATTGTTTTAGTTTATGGACGTTACGGTCCATTAGGTTTAAAGACATCATGGTCCATAGAGTTTAAGGACATCATAGTCCATGAGTTTAAGGACCTCATAGTCCATGTTTAAAGACATCATAGTCTGTAGGGTTTAAAGACATCATAGTTTGTAAGGTTTAAAGACATCATAGTCTGTAAGGGTTTAAAGACATCATAGTCTGGGTTTAAAGATATCATAGTCTGTAGGGTTTAAAGACATCATAGTCTGGGTTTAAAGATATCATAGTCTGTAGGGTTTAAAGACATCATAGTCTGTAGGGTTTAAAGACATCATAGTCTGGGTTTAAAGAAATCATAGTCTGTGGAGTTTAGTTTAGGGACGTTGCGGTCCATAGGGTTCATGGTTTATTGGTTTGGGGGTATATCAAGAGTTATTGGTTGTTGGGACCCTCCACCTCTCTGAAGACGTTGAAGAATTACAACGACATGTATCAGAGGTGTGGAGAGATGTGCCCTTGAACCAGTGAGTGTTCATCAAAGATTTGATGATCTTGTTTGGGAATAAGTCCAATAAAGAGCACATGTGCTCGGTTGATTATTAGTTTGGCCAACTTGGGTTCAGCCCACCGAGTCTCTGTCATTTCTCTTTTCTTTTGAATAAAGTGTTGAACACTTACTAGGACACAGTCCTTTCTATGTGCACATAATGCTAAGCATTTATGTGGGTTCTGACACTCACACTTTCTTTTTGTTTTTTATGAGTGTTGAACACTTTTCATGGCGCTGGGCTCTTCTTGAGGAGTGCAGAGCGCTCTGTGTTAGAAGCGCCCACGTGAGTGGCACGTGGAGCGCTTGGCGCCAACCAATGAGTGCAGAGCACTTTTTATAAGAAGAGCACCCACACGAGAAGCACGTAGAGCGCTCGGCGCCGAGCGCCATACTTTGAGTGCAGAGAACTTTTATGAGAATAGCGCCCACGTGAGGAGCACGCAGAGCGCTTGGTGCCAGACTTGAGTGTTAAGCACTGAGTTTTTTGTATTCTGCCCAGTTCAATTTTCTGAGAATTAGATTCTCCCTTGTGAAAGACTTCGTCTTATGGATCTGAGATATAGAAAAAGAACTAAGTTCTTCTGATGTGAGAGTTGAATTCTTAAATATGGAGGAGATGTTATGATCTCTCTTCTTTTTATGAAAGACTTTGTCTTATAGATTTATGATCTAAAAAAAGAACTAAGTTCTTCTAAAGTGAGAGTTGAACTCTCCAATATAGAGGAGATGTTATGATCTCACTTATTGTTATTTACCTTGAAGAAAATTCTTCTTCTTAGAGCTTGCTCTTCTTTTTTTCTTTTCTGAGAACTTGAAGTTTATGGGGGGGGGGGGGGGTTTCTTCTCTTCTTCTTCTTTCGATTTGAAACTTATGGGGAGGTTCCTCTATACAAGATTTGAAGTCTTGGGTCCTTTATATAGGGAGGATGATTTGTTGAATCAGTTAAGGAAATCTCTCATTGAGAGATCTCTGATTGATTTGGGGATTTTATCCACCGTCGGATCTTTGATCCAAGGACTTCTGTTTTACAGAAGGCATCTTTCTTATTTTTAACAAGATTGGGAAAATATTTTCCTATACAGAACTTATTCTGTATCTTAGTGATTTTTAATCACCATTGTATCTTTGATCCAACGGTGCTCTGATTTACAGAGCACAATCTTTCTTGTTTGGAAAGATTTGAGGAATGTTTTCTCAACAGAATTTTATTATGGTAATTTGATGATTCATCATGTTCGTTGGATCTTTGATCCAAGGGTGGAGAACATTTAGTTCTAGCGCTGGCGCTCTCGTGCTTTGCACGTGAGGCGTTGCCTCAGTTCAAATTTCAAATTTTGAACAGAGCTTTACTTTCTGATTGGGGGAAATAAATGCCTTCACCATTGCGCTCACGTGGCTTACACGTGAGTGCAGCGGTGGCAACCTTTCTACCGTTAGATCAACTTGGAAGTTGGATCGACTTCCAACGCTTATAAATAGGGCCATTAGCCTTTGAGATAACCGCTGTTCATCTTCTTGCTTTCTTATTCTTGAGAATTTAATTCTCCTTCAGAGCAAAACTCTCTGTCTTAAGAAACTCTTCTAGTGTCAAAACCTTAATAAAAATTTTGGTAAGGATCAAATCTTTGAAGGAATCACTTCATATTCTAGGGTTTTACCCATGAACAGAGCCTTGCTCTTCTCAGATCGTAGATCTTAACGTGAATTTTAGGGTTTCTTAACCCGTTAAATGAGAACAGAGCTTTGCTCTTCTTAGATTAAAAAAATCTTCTTCTAGGGTTTCTTAACCCATTAATGAAGAACTCTTAGAGTTCGTTTTGCAGATCTTAAAGATCTTGGAGTTTTTAACTCAGAAAAAGCTTTGGTTTTTACGGTTTTTAATGGATTACTCCATCATTTTCACAGAGCATAGCTTTTTTTGGGGGGGGGGGAATTTTTATTCTCTTCATCATTAATTTTGACAGATGTCATTTCTGTTGCAAAGCGCTGCTCTCGAGGGAGTTTACTTCTTGGCCCAATGAGCCTCTCATTAAATGAGAATCTTCTTTTAGGATTTCTTCTTTAATGAGTGACCGTCTCATCAATGATGAGCCGTCACCTTGATTTTGTGGGTCCCCCTTTGGCCCCTTTCCACTGCATTGCAGTGTGGTACAAATTTTAAGTACCAAATTTTAGAATTTGGACTGTAGTATTGATAACTAACCCTTGTTCCTTTTCGTGCAGGTACTATGTCTTTCGACACTTCTTTCCCCTTCGTTCGTCCGGAGAGCGCATTTGCTGACGTGCCCGTAGACCAGAAAGTTCTTGCACTAATCAAAGATCACGACCCAGAGCGAAAGTTTCTTCATTTATGGGGGTTGTGGTACAACCAAATCATTCAGGGTCGACGCAGCTTCTCTTGTACGACGCCTTCAGAGCCAATCTACGTTATTCACTACGCCGACTCACACCAAGTGAACTACGCCGTAGAGGAGGTTAACTGGACCTCGGAGGGTCATCTCCAGCCTTCTATGGCTGCAATACCTCTACAACCTCTAATGGCTTTGGATATCTTGGGACGACGCATATGTCAAGGCAAGTCGTGTCCTTGGGGACAAGCATACATGATTGGCTTGACTCCCGGCCACTCAGCCGGATATCTACAATGGGCTCGATACTTCTTGTCGGCCAAGAAATCGCTGCTACTGAAGCTCGGGTTGTACCCCGTGATTTACACTTCTCTCTTCCAGTATTCCACGCCCCCTGTATGGTGGGTCAAAGCTTTTTTGGAACAATGGAACGTCCCGACTCATACCTTTCTCCTATCAGATCAGGAAGTTTCAATCTCTTCGGAGGAGTTCGCGGAGATCTCCGTCTTGCCTGTCAGAGGGGAACAGTACGAGGAGATATTACCCCCTGACGAGTACATCTTTGCCACCAAATTGGTAGTTATGGGCCTTACTCCGGAGAATGCTATTCAATATAGATTCCCGAGTTTGATCAAAGTGTTGAATATTTATGAGAGTCTGTTTCTCGAATCCGGAAGCCACGAGGTTAGCTTCACAGATTTCATCGCCCGTTTGCTTCGCCTGGAAGTCCTGTTGAAACAAAGTGCGAAGTTCGCCAAGCTTGGCGATCCTTTTGGCTTTGGCTTAGACAGACAGCCGACGGTGGAAGTAGATCAAAAGAATTTCTTCCTCCTAAATGCCGCGGTCGTCCCCTTTGCGGAACTCGCAGCCCCAGACATTGACGAAGAGGCGTTCTTTTTGGGTTTCTTTGGCCTATGGTTAAGCTGGTTTGTATTCCCCATGCACCATCGTTATATGAGACCATCCGTTTTCTACCCGGCTCACCGAATGGTTGAAGGGATGCGGGTTGCCGTTGGGATTGCTGGGCTGGATCATTTGTATCATGGCCTCAGCTCAGCGGTAGACATCACTCATCTGGGGGTACAACCCGTAAATCTCCCGCTGCATTATTTCATGTCGTGGATCGAGCTGCATGTGCTCGGCGCTTTTGGAGTCCATAAATGGCCTCATTTCTACGACAGTTATAATTTCCATCGGGTCATGTCCCTAGTTAACGCTTCTTCTTTGGATCCGTCATAGCGAGAGGCTCGGGGATCGGTCCTTTGCCCGCGTATGGCTGGGGATGGCATGACCTTTGTCGATAGGGTCCTGACTATCGGCAAGGAGTCCACTAAGGTGGTGCAACCGCTGCGAGACACCCTTAAAGACGGGGCTCCCACATTGAAGGCTCGGAAGATCTTGCATTTGTACTCGATCAGGCCAGGCTACTTGGTGTTTAGGCAAAACGACTCGACGCTTTTCATGAGGTACAACCCGCACCATTTTTCCCAACAGCTGGGTTACAACCAAGGTGTTCCCCTCGAGGCCTTCCTGGCGGAACCGGTTTCTATTGAAGAGGGTATCCGGAGCGCGTTGCACCACTTCATGCGCCTAAACACCGGGTCCAACTTTTTGATCAGTGAGCCGAACTGCGTTCCAAAAGCCTTGAACGCATACGTGGCATGGTACCAGCACATGACGGGTGCTGTCATTAGGGAAGAAAAGCGGTTGCTGCTTGATCGTAAGGGTGCATCCCCTGCTGGTAATCCAGCTGTTCCCCTAAAGCGATGGACCATTGTTCGTCCTTCCCTAAGAGAAGTTGTTGCGGTTGTGGTCCCGCGCGCTCTTCCTGAGAAGCCTCTACCCCGTGCTCCTGTGGATGTGGTAGCTGCAACGTCTCCTGAGTCTGGCGTGGGTACGGAGGTCAGGACTCGTCGCCCAAAATTGCCCGCCAAGTGCAAGCTCCTGTTGCCAGCTGCCGGCGTTCGCTCACCAAAAAAGAAGAAGTCGCTCTTTTCTGTTGACGTCGTACTCAGCCAGGAGCCTCATGCTCCCTATAGCGAGGGCCTGTGTGAGTATGGCACCAATGAGGGTTTGTTCGACACGCCTGCGACCGACACCGATCTCCAGGCTGCCTTTCTGGCCTTTGAGCGACTGGCCCGCGAAGAAGCGACGCTGATAACAATTGCGAAGTCAGGTACACCTCAGTTGTATTTTTCCCTTTCATTTTTTCCTTATTATTATGCTTTTACTAATGTTTTCTTCTTCAACAGGTATTTTCGCCGAAGAGGCTCTCGCGGCTTCCCTCAAAACATTCAAAGAGGAAGAGAGGTTCTGTGCTTCTTTGGGCCTTGGTATAATTTAACTCATTGTGTCTTCATTCTGTTCTTTATTCATGCTCTGACCCTTACTTTCATATTATTGCAGGGACTACCTCAACTCAGGTTATCCCGGGTGCGGTGCCGATCCCGTGAGGTGATGCGGAAACGCTTCCAGAGTCAGCTATTGAGGCCCCAGCTCCCCCAGTATTACCGCAAGAGGTTTTGCTTAAGCTGCCGATGACAGACGCCGTAACGGCTCCAAAGGCAGAGCTTGGTTCGGATGATGACGTCTCTTTGATAGAGGTCTTGAGGAGATCGCTTCTCACTGCTCAGACTAAAAAGAAATACAGGAAGTGCGCAGCGAAGGAACGTGATGCCGCTTTGGCCGTAGGTGCAGGCTCAAGCACCACTTCATCTGTCTCTATTCCTTCAGAGGGTGCTCCGGCCGCGTTGTCTACCGCCCATAGAAAGGTTGCGCGCGCAGCTCGGGAGGTAGCCCAGAATCTTTCGCAAGGTAACGTAATGCACGGTATTTTTTATTAGAACTCGATCTGCAAATTCTTATACATCATATCCCACAGGGCCAAGTCCTGGCGATGTGATGGCAAGCGAGACGATGGTGACCATAGAGCCCAAAGTGGCTACTCTCTCTCAGTAATTTGGGGCTGCCCAAACCTCCGCTATTTCCCCTTGTGGTTCCCTGGTATCGGCGGGCATCGCGAGTGTCCCGACGGCCCTCGTCGAATCAGGGGACATGGGCGCCGAAACTATTCCTCTGGAGGAGAGCGAAGAAGCTACAACGCCTGGTGATGCTTCCGTCGCGGTTTTAGTTGATGACCCGTCAGGTAAGTCTTGAGTCATTGTTCTCCTTTTATTTTACAATCCCGTTCAGCTTCTTCTGACGATTTTTGTTTGTAGGTGCAGTGAACGTAGAAATTGTTCCATCTGAAGTACCTCCGGTCGCCGCCATGACGGTTGTTGTTCCCTCGCCTTCTCCTATGTCCTCCGAAATGCTGGAAGGTATAGATTTGCGATTTATTTAGTTGAACTATGAACACCGTCTTCCTTGTACTGACCGTGTATTGTCGCAACTCTGCAGGAGTCCTTTTTGACCATTTGTACCAGGTGCTGAACTTGCATCTCTCCTTCCAGTCGGAAGTCGCTCCGTCCGCTGGTATTGGTTAGTATATCCTTTAGCTATTTTTTTTTCTTTATTTTATGAATAGTCGTACTGTTGCTGAGTCTTCTTTATATTGATCGCAGCGTCACGGATCGGAGGAGGAGACGAGGGGATAGCCGCACTTCCGGTACTCCCAATTTTGCCATCCGCCACAGCCGGTATAGTAGACTCCATCGCTCGTGTATTTCTCTTTACCTCCTGAGTCGATGTTTGACCATGATTTGTTTTACACCAATTGCACCGACTCCAGCTCCCTTCGAGTCTTGAATCCCAATGCCGGCAGGGCCCTTTGCTAAACGCCTATCTTCCAGGGGTGCTGCGACTAGCCTGCGAATGCTGAGCGAGTTCGTCGAGAATCTTGACGCTGAGACCCTTGCATTTGCTGCAGACTTTGCTGCTAAGGTTAATCCTATGCTGGCGACGCTCGTGAACTTCCATGATGAAAGTGTCGTCGAGTCTTGGGTTAATTATTGCAGAAAGATCGAGGCTTTCCTGCATGAGATTTAGCTCAAGCGTCCCGCTCCTGAAGTATTGGCTTTGAACTCCCAGCGAGCTGTATGGGTTGAGCGGAGTGTTCTTTTTCTTCGCCATTTTGAACAAGAGGCGACCCTGAGGCGAAAGGAACATGAAGTAGCTTTAAGCGAATCTGTCGGGTTGCGCGCCCAGGTTGAAGCGAATGCTGTGCAGTTGAAAATTGTCTTTGACAATCTCCAGCGATGCATCTCGGATGGGTTGACGCTGAGATGGGCGCTTGACTCTACGGAGCGGGTTGTGCAGGACTGTGAAGCTTCCATGCTGGGAACAGATGAGAAGCTTTCATCTTGTTTATGACAGCGGGCCCGAGTCGAAGCGGAGTTGGCCGCGGCGGCCGATTGCGAGAAAGGATTGAAAGGAGCGCGCGAGCAGCTGGTTGATTTGTTGAAAACGCCTCCTTCTCAGTAGCCGCTTTTATATCAACTAAAAATTTGTAATCTATGAATAACATGTATTCATTTTATTTTTTTCTTTTATATGGTGTATCTTGTATTCAATTGAATTCATAAATAAAAGACACATTTTTTTATCTCCGACTATCGCTTTCTTTTCTCTGCTGTGTTGTTGGGCATGTTACACCAGAGAGTGTAGCCTGTAGATGATAGATAACAGTTCATCTTGAACTCTTCGTAGGGCAGCGATGGCTTAGGAAACATGTTCAGGTCTGCTGCCTAAGACTTTTCAACTTTACGAGCCGTGAGGGTCTCATAAAGACTTTTCTCCCTACGAGTCATGAGGATCTCGTAGGTGTATTTTCTCCTTAAGAATCGTGAGGATTCGTAAGTGTGTTTTCTCTTGAGAGTCATAAGGATCTCACAAGAGAATTTTCTCCCTTACAAGTCGAGAGGACTCGTAAGTGGTTGGTGAGTTGACTTGTTTCCGAGTCGAAGCATGGCTCCGACAGGGAGGTCATTGGTTGACGTATTTCCGAATCGGAGCGTTGCTCCGTCGGGGAGGTCATTTGTTGACTTGCTCCGCTTTCTGCGGTGTCTGGATTGACTTGCTCCACTTTCTGCGGTGTCAGGGTGACTTGCTCCGCTTTTTTTTGCGGTGTCAGGATTGACTTGCTCCGCTTGCTGCGGTGTCAGGGTTGACTTGCTCTGCTTGCTGCGGTGTCAGGTTGACTTGCTCCGCTTGCTGCGGTGTCAGGGTTGACTTGCTCCGCTTTCTGCGGTGTCGGGTTTGACTTGCTCCGCTTGCTGCGGTGTCAGGGTTGACTTGCCCCGCTTGCTACGGTGTCAGGGTTGACTTTCCCCGATTGTCGCGTTGTCAGGGTTGACTTGTCCTGCTTGCTGCAGTGTCGGGGTTGACTTGCTGCGGTATCGGGGTTGACTTGCTCCGCTTGCTGCGGTGTCGGGGTTGACTTGCTCCGCTTGCTGCGGTGTCGGGGTTGACTTGCCCCGCTTGCTGCGGTGTCGGGGTTGACTTGCTCCGCTTGTTACGGTGTCAGGATTGACTTGCTCTGCTTTCTGCGGTGTCAGGGTTGACTTGCTCTGCTTTCTGCGGTGTCAGGATTGACTCTAGGTTGTCTGTGAACCATGGAGTCTTAGAACTAGGGATTTCACCGTGGCTCCGATTGGTGGTGACACGTCCGTATCCTGCTGGAATGGGGAGGAACGCCGTTGCTGATCTCTAGGCTGTAGATGTTGCCGCTGAAATCTGACTCTCCCTTTGATAGATTCTGGTGGGGAAATGTGGTTCCCTTTTCGTTTATGCCCATAGATTGTATACAGTGGTCAGTGCGGACTTACCTGCAGGGCAAAAGTTTTATTTTATATATGTTTTTGTTTTCTTTCTGCGATGCTCTATCATTTCAACTTTTTATATCGCGAAGTTCGCGATTGCCCAATCATTTCGGCTATTTTTCAAGGTGCCCAATCATTTCGGCTATTTTTCTTTTTACTCGCTGCTTTTTATTACGATTGTCCAATCATTTCGGCTGTTTTGTATGCATATATTTTACTTGCCGATTTTGTTGCAAGTTGCCCTATCATTTTGGCTATTTTATATGCATTTTTGGCTCGCTGACTTTTATTGCGAGTTTGGACTTGGAATTTGATACCAGTTTAGGTATCAGCATCGCTGCGACTGGAATAAGTCAAGGAGCGAATCATCAATTGCCGTGAAAGGACTTGGAATTTGTTACCGATTTAGGCATCAGCATCGCTACTACTGGAATATGGCCAGGAGCGAATCATCATTTGCCTTTCTCGGTTCGAACAAAGGTGGCTTAGCAAACAGGGTTAAGGTCCTGTCGACAGGCTTTCGACTTTATGAGCTGTAAGGGTCTCATAAAGATGTTTCTCCTGACTAGTCATGAGGATCTCGTAAGTGCGTTTTCTCCTTAAGAATCGTGAGGATTCTTAAGTGTATGGTCTCTTATAAGTCGTAAGGACCTTACAAGAGTTCTTTCTTCTTATAAGTCGAGAGGACTTATAAGTGTTGTTCACCATATGAGGATATCCCTCATCGCTGGTGGGACTCTTTTGGAGAAACGTTTATTTGTACCCGTGGATTGTATACAAGGGTCGGTATTGAACCGCTTGTAGGGCAAATTGGGGTGTATGACGGCTTCAGAACAGGTTTAGATCTCTGTAGCTTAAAGCTTTTGAATCCTATGAGCCGTGAGGGTCTCATAAGAGGAATTCTCCTTACGAGTCGTGAGGATCTCGTAAGTGTATTTTCTCCTTAGGAATCGTGAGGATCCCTAAGTTTGTTGCTTCCCTTTGTGAGTCGTAAGGATCTCACACGGGTATTTTCTCCTCACAAGGTCGAGAGGACCTTGCAAGTGCGCATGAATTTTTTTTACGAGTCTGCGCCCTTTCGGGTTTTCACAAACTCGCAGGTAGCCCTGCTGTTTTTACTTACGGAGCCTTTTCGGGTTTTCATCCGTGCCCATTTTGCTTATGGATATACCCTTTTTTTGTCAGCCCTAGGATGCTGCGGTTTGTAGTAGTTTAAAGGCGTTTCGGTCAGGCGTAGTATTTTTGTAAGAATCGGCCGTTTATTGGCCTGAAGGGTCTTTCGCCATGCATATCCATGAGTAAGTAAGCCCACCTTGGTAGACTTTGTCTATGATGTACGGGCCCTCATAGTTCGGCTCTAATTTCCCCCGCTTGGCACGATTGAGGATCATAGGTCTCTTGACCACTACCAAGTGTTCGCCTTGGCAAAATGTTCTCGGCCTAGTCAATCTCCCTTATGAGCGCGTCATCTTTGCTTTGTAAGCTTCCAAGTTTTGCTGCGCCATGAGCCGAGTTTCATCGAGGGTGTTGAGCTCCTCAAGCTGAAGATGAGCATTCTCTTCGTCTGTTAGCTCGTAATGAACCGCCACTCGTAGAGAGGGTAGCTCTATCTCCAAGGGGAGTACTGCTTCAGCGCCGAATACCAATGCATATGGCGTTGTATTCATAGCCGTTTTGAACGTAGTTCGATACGCCCAAAGAGCTTCATGCAGTCTCTCGTGCTAGTCCTTTTTATTTTTGGACACCGTCTTCTTTATGATCTTCGTCAAGGTTTTGTTGAAAGCCTCAGCCAGAACATTAGCTCGGAGATTGTAGACCGAAGAGTATCTCCAGTCTATGTTATGCTGCTGTGCGAAGCGGCTGATTCTGTGACTTCTGTAGGCCGGCCCGTTGTCGGAGATAATCCGTCGCGGAGTGCCGAACCCATAGATGACGTGTGTCTTGAAGATATGGAGAATATTCTCTGTCTTTACTTCTCTTAGCGGTATGGTTTCTGCCCACTTAGAAAAGTAATCAATCGTCGTCAATATGAACCGATGTCCTTTGGATGACGCTAGTTCGATGGGCCTAATTATGTCGGTTCCCCACATTTCGAACGGCCAGCTAGCCACCGTTGGGTGTAGCGTGTTTGGATGCTGGTGGATGAAGTCCCCATGAATCTGGCACAAGTGGCACTGCTTTGCGTATTCGAGACGGTCCTGAATCATCGTGGGCCAATAGTAACCCATCCTTTTGATCTTCAGCTTCATCTTTGGCCCAGCTTGATGAGAACCGCAGAGTCCGTCATGAGTTTCTTAGACGACTCTTCTTGCTTCTTCCGGTCCCAGGCATCTGAGCTATAGAGAGTCGAACGATCTCTTATATAGAGTATCATTGACGAAGGCGAAGGACGGAGCTCGTTTCATGAGCTGATGTCTTGAGGATGCATTTTCAGGTTTTCGACGGGATTTGAAGTAGTCTATGAAGACTTCTCTCCAATTCTTAGCCCTTTCTTGGTCCTCTATTTGCAGGGCTATCTCCTTGGTCGCTTCCTTTTCTTCAAACGATTCCGGAGATATTTCCGCTGGTGCAAGAACCCGACGGCTTTGTACAACGATCCTTACGTCATCGAGGTCTTCGTCAGCCAGTTCTTTAGCGAGTTTGGCTAATGCATCCGCCTTGCTATTTTTTGTACGCGGTATGCTTTCCAGAATGTAGGAGGGAATTTGAGTCAGCAGTTGCTGCACTCTCTCGCCGTACCTTACCAACTCTGGCTTGCATGTTTGATAGTCTCTATTTACTTGACTAACGACCGGTCCGGAGTCTCCGTATATGAGGAGGTTTTCGATTTCCATGTCAACAGCGATCTCAAGACTTGCTATCAAAGCCTCATATTCTGCTTCATTGTTTATCCTCGGCTCCGTTAAGGAAAATGCAAAGCGCATTATCCCTCCTTGCGGAGTCACGAAGATAAGGCCCACCCCGACTTTGATTATGGGGGTGTTTTGCTTTCGCTTCTTCATGAAGGAAACTCCGTCAAAGTATAGTTCCCATCGGGTATCACTCCTTCCTTTCTCCCCATTGATCGTGTCAAACGCGTGCTTGTCTAGCAGTTTGCAATTTAAAGGTAAGTCGCCGGATATCGGATGTTCGGCGAGGAAGTCGGCGATGGTCTGGCTTTTCACTGCCTTGAGGGGTCGGTAAGTTATCGAGAATTCTATTAAGAGTAGGGCCCATTTAGCGAGACGTCCCGTTAGTATGGCTCTTGACATCAAATACTTGAGAGGATCCACCTTTGATATGAGATGGACCTCATGCCCCAACGCATAATGCCGAAGCTTCGTTATCGCGAAGATTAACGCCAGGAAGTGTTTTTCGATGGGGGAGTAGTTGTTTTCTGACCCCAGGAGAACTCGACTCAAATAGTAGAGGGCTCTCTCCTTCCCTAGGTCGTTTTCCTGCGCCCATAGTGCGCCTAAGGAACCTTCAAGGGCAGTTGCGTACAGGATGAGAGGCTTTCCCTTGACTGGAGCGGTCAGTACCGGCGGATTCTGCAGGTATTGTTTGATTTCGTCTAGTGCACCATGGCATTTACGATCCCAAACGAACGGGGTCCCCTTCTTCATCAGGTGACTGTAGGGACGGCATTTTCTGGAGAGATTGGCTATGAACCGCCATATATACGCGAGCTTTCCCTATAGATACCGCAGTTGCTTGAGAGTTCTTGGAGGAGGCATTTCCATGATCGCCTTGATCTTTGACGGGTCTATTTCGATGCCCCGGTATTGTACGATGAACCCTAGGAATTTGCCCGAAGATACTCCAAATGCGCATTTCAGAGGGTTCATCTTCAGGTTGTATTTCCGAAGGCGCTGGAACACTATCTCTAGATGCTCCCAATGCTCCTCGTGCGATTTGCTTTTCACTACAAGGTCGTCTATATAGCATTCGATGATTTCATGTATGAGATCATCGAAAATCTTCGTCATGGCCCTCTGATACGTAGTGCCGGCATTTTTCAGACCGAAAGGCATCACTTTGTAGTAGAATATGCCCATAGGAGTCCGGAAAGCGTCATGCTTCTGGTCTTCGGGATGCATCTTTGTCTGATTGTACCCCGATGACCCGTCTATGAAGGAGAAATCTTCGTGAGTGGACGTGTTTTCTATCATCAGCTCGGTGACCGGTATGGGAAAATCATTCTTCGGACAGGCTTTATTGAGGTCCCGAAAGTCTACGCAGATGCGCACCGTCCCATTTTTCTTCATCACTGGGACAATGTTGGCGATCCAGTCAGGGTACTGAACTTCTTGGATGAAGCCGGAGTCGATTAACTTCTTGACCTCGGCGTTGATGCTCATTTCAAGTTCGAGCCGCATTCTTCTTGGTGCTTGTTTGACTGGCTTGACGTCTAGAGATATCGCCAATCTATGCACAGCTATTTCCGGATCTAGTCCCGGCATCTCGGAATAGTTCCATACAAAGCAATCTTTATACTGCATGAGCACGTCTTTTAGCGTAGCCACCTGCTCTTTAGACAGCAGCACACTGACGAACGTTGGTCATGGGTCATCTACCGTCCCCAAGTCGATTCTTTTCAGGTTGTCCACAATAGTATGTATTCCATCTTCCAACTTTTTTGGCGCCGGTGGAAATTCTGCGATCAACTCATCTTCGTCCTCATTTTTGAAGCACCAGGAGAGGTCATCCATGTTCTCGGGCACTCCTTCTTCTGACAGCGTTATCACGTGACAGGTACGAGCTCGTTTCCAAGACCGATATTGATCTGGTTCTACCCTCGCCATATACGTTGCTTTTGGCACATGCCTTTGCGGTGGGGCTACCCTCCAACTGTTGGATAGAGCGAACCTGTCGAGTTGATATTGGTCTTCGACCCAGTTTTTGAAAGTGAAGCAGTCTTCAAGAGAATGACCTACCGCTCGGTGATAGGAGCAATAATCCGGCTGACAGACCTCGTTCGCTTGTTCGGAGTGCTTGGACTCCGGGAGTGTCATCATCTGATGTTTCACGACGAGGTCGAAGATTCTCCTTGTCTTGTCTTGAGGAAAAGAATATGCTTGACCCATCTTTTTCATAAGAGATGGATTCCGGCTGACCCTTTCTCGATCGCATGGCCTTTCAGATCCGTTTTGCCGCTGTCGAACGTTTTTTCCGTTCTTCAACTTGTTTTTGCCTCTGCATCAGGCCTTTTTCTTGTCTTGGGAACGCATGGCGGGCTGACGGTGAAGGGTGTAGGGTGTTTTTCGTCACCCCATTGAGATGGGAATACGCGTGCGGTTGTCAGGCGCATTACAGATCCCCTTGCCTAGGGTAGGCTGGGGTTTATTGATTGTGGGGATCCAAATCTCCGGCAACCGCGGACTAAACTACCGTTAATTACCCCTCGCCTTTGGAGCGAGGAAACCTCCGATTGACGGGTTAAACTGGCCATGCGAACTCAATGTGCAGTGTATGTATGTTGAAGGGGTATTGGATGTATCGGAAGCCATACAGAGTTTTTACGGGGGTCCTGCTACCTGGATAGCGGGCTGGGGGTCAAGGGGGGCTAGAAGCCCCTTTGCGGGGTGCGGGGCAGCATCCCGTTAGAAATTTTTTTCTAATGGTGACAGTGTTGTGGAGTGTGTGTGTGTGTGTAAAAGGGAAGGGGCATCCAAAGGATACGTGGGAGAAGGTGCATGCGCCTCACGTGCCCGGCACGTGGAGGCTCGGGCACTGGCGCTAAGCGCCAGCGCCTCACGTGCCCGGCACGTGTGCGCTTGGGCGCTCGCGCTTTGGGCGCTTAGACGCTAGTGCTTTGGGCGCTAGCGCTTCACGTGCCAAGCACGTGGGCGCTTGGGCACTGGGCAGCAAAAGAGACTTGGTCCCTGCACTGGAAGTTGTATTCCCAAAAAGAAATACTTATTATTTTTTATATATATATATATATATATATATTTGAGGAGTTAAACTCCTAAGATATTTTTTTGGAGCTGATGAGGGGGCTTCTCCCTTGAGCCCTGAATCTTCCCCAAAGTGGGGTCTCCTTCTGTTGGACGGATCTTGAAGAACAAGAGGTATGGATTTTAAAAATCTCTCCTTTTTAAATTCTGATGGAAGATCCAAGCTCCCCTTTGTGGGTTTTGTGGTGAAAAACTATTTAGTTTTGGAAAAATAAGAGTAAAACTCTTGATTTAATTCAAAAGAAAGAAAAATGTTTAAAACCTTGAGGAAGGTGAAGGAGGCACAAACCTTGATTTTTTTTAGAGAGTGAAAAAGATCTTGAGATATTTTCATTATCTTTGCCTTTATAGGCTACAAACTTTACATATAGCCCCTTGGGCTTTACAAAATGGTATTTTGCCCATCACATGCCTCATGTGCTATTTCTTTTTATACATAAGCCATGGGCTTTACAAAAATTTGGCTTTATGCCCATTTTGCTTACATTCATGCATAAATAATTACACAACAATTATTTATTACATGATTTTTATTTTGGCATGGGGGGCCGCCCGCTTCATGTTCGGGCTCGACTTGGGCATGGGCCCACTTGATCTGGGCTTGGACCCACCTGGCTTGGGGTTGATCTTGACTTTGACTTAATCAACCGGGGTACAATTTTCGACCCCAACAAAGTGCCCCCCATCAATAAATGCATACCACATATGTGGGTCATGTGCATGAAATTGATGGATCTTCTTTCGCATGGAGGCGACTTGCTTTGGTTCCCTCTTTTGGCGATGCACATCACTTTTTACGACATAGATGGTCGACGCTTGACGCGTTTCCGAGATTGAGTGTCTGTGGTAGACTTTTCCCTGGCCCGGAGTGATTTGGTTCCCGTTTTGTAGGAAGCCTGCACTGCCCTTTTTACGACATGGACGGTCGACGTTTGACGCGTCTCCGAGACGTAGTGTCCGTGGTAGACTTTTCCCTGGCCCGGAGAAATTTGGTTCCCGATTTGTGAGAAGCCTGCACTGCCCTTTTTATGACATGGACGGTCGACGCTTGACGCATCTCCGAGACGGAGTGTCTGTGGTAGACTTTTCCCTGGCCCGGAGCGATCTGGTTCCCGATTTGTGGGAAGTTTGCACTGCCCTTTTTACGACATGGACGGTCGATGCTTGACGCGTCTCCGAGACGGAGTGTCCGTGGTAGACTTTTTCCCTAGCCCGGAGCGATTTGGTTCCCGATTTGTGGGAAGCCTGCGCTGCCCTTTTTACGACATGGACAGTCGACGCTTGACGCGTCTCCGAGACGGAGTGTCCGTGGTAGAATTTTCCCTGGCCCGGAGCGATTTGGTTCCCGATTTGTGAGAATCCTGCACTGCCCTTTTTACGACATAGACAGTCGATGCTTGACTCGTCTCCGAGACGGAGTGTCCGTGGTAGACTTTTCCCTGGCTCGGAGCGATTTGGTTCCCGATTGTGGGAAGCTTGCACTGCCCTTTTTACAACATGGACGGTCGACGCTTGACGCGTCTACGAGACGGAGTGTCCAAGGTAGACTTTTCCCTGGCCCAGAGCGATTTGGTTCCCGATTTGTGGGAAGCCTGCACTGGCATTTTTACGACATGGACGGTCGACGCTTGACGCATCTCCGAGACGGAGTGTCCGTGGTAGACTTTTCCCTGGCCCGGAGCGATTTGGTTCCCGATTTGTGGGAAGCCTGCACTGGCATTTTTATGACATGGACGGTCGATGCTTGACGCGTCTCCGAGACGGAGTGTCCGTGGTAGACTTTTCCCTGGCCCGGAGTGATCTGGTTCCTGCTTTGTAGGAAGCCTGCACTGCCCTTTTTACGACATGGACGGTCGACGATTGACGCGTCTCCGAGACAGAGTGTCTGTGGTAGACTTTTCCCTGGCCAGAGCAATTTAGTTCCCGATTTGTGGGAAGCCTACACTGCCCTTTTTACGACATGGACGGTCCACGCTTGACGCGTCTCCGAGACAGAGTGTCTGTGGTAGACTTTTCTCTGGCCCGGAGTGATTTGATTCCCGATTTGTGGGAAGCCTGCACTGCCCTTTTTACGACATGGACGGTCGTCGCTTCACATGTCTCCAAGACGGAGTGTCTGTGGTAGACTTTTTCCTGGCCCAGAGCGATTTGGTTCCCAATTTGTGGGAATCCTGCACCGCCCTTTTTACGACATGGACGGTCAACGTTTGACGCGTCTCCGAGACGGAGTGTCTGTGGTAGACTTTTCCCTGGTCCGGAGCGATTTGGTTCCCGATTTGTGGGAAGCCTGCACTGCCCTTTTTATGACATGGACGGTCGATACTTGACGCGTCTCCGAGACGGAGTGTCTGTGGTAGACTTTTCCCTGGCCTGGAGCGATTTGGTTCCCGATTTGTGGGAAGCCTGCACTGCCCTTTTTATGACATGGATGGTCGACGGAGTGATTTGGTCGACGTGCCCACGGCACGGAGTGTCGCTGGTCGACGTTTCCCCGAGGCGGAGTGTCTGTAGTCGACCTGCCCCTGGCACAGGGTGTTTGCTATTTGACGCAGAGGTCGATGTTGGAATTGGTTGGTTTGATTTGTGTTGACATTAGCATCGCTACATTGGAATATGGTACCAGGAGCGAATCATCATTTGCCATGAGTGGATTAGGGGATTTTGGTTATGGCCGGTATTTGCATTGCTGCACTAGAATAATGCCAGGAGCAACTCATCATTTGCCCCGGGAGGATTTGGGAATTGGTTTTTTGGGTCGGCATCAGCACTGCTACACTAGAATATGGCACCAGGAGCGAATCATCATTTGCCATGCTTATAGGGAAGCGATGGCTTAGGGGACAAGTTTAGATCCCTATCACCTAAGGCTTTTCAATTTTATGGGCCGTAAGGGTCCCATACAAGCATTTTCTCCCTACGAGTCATAAGTATCCCGTAGGTGCATTTTCTCCTTAGGATTCGTGAGGAACCCCAAGTGTGTTTTCCCTTTTTGAGTCGTAAGGATCCCACGAAGGCGTTTTCTTACGAGTCGTAAGGATCTTGCAAGTTTTGTTCTCCTCATGCATCGTGAGGACACATGAGTGGATTTTCCTCGTTTCTAGTTTAATGACTTAGGGGTCTTCTGTTTCCAGTTTAACGACTTAGAGGTCATCTGTTCCCAATTTAAAGACTTAGAGGTCTATTGTGCCCAGTTTAACGACTTAGAGGCCATCTGTTCCTAGTTTAACGACTTAGAGGTCATCTGTTCTCAGTTTAACGACTTAGAGGTCATCTGTTCCCAGTTTAAAGACTTAGGGGTCTATTGAATCGGAAGTTTGGAATTTTAGGGTTAGGGTAGGCATCAGTGTTGCTAACACTGAAGCACATATGCCAGGAGCAATTCATCATTTGCCTTTACCTGTTGGGGAGCGATGGCTTAGGAGACAGGTTTAGGTCCTTATCACCTAAGACTTTTTCAATTTTATGAGCCGTAAGGTTCCCATAAAAGCATTTCTCCCTACGGGTCGAAAGGATTCCGCAGGTGTATTTTCTCCTTAGGAGTCGTGAGGACTCCCAAGTGTGTTTTTCCTTTGTGAGTCGTAAGGATCCCATGAAAGTTTGTTCTCCTTATGTATCGTGATGACACATGAGTGGGTCTTTCCTAATGGAGCATAATTCTAAGGGCGGAGACCGGCCACTGGACTGGTGATTGCGGTGGGGTATGGGTATGATGAGAATTATTTGAGCCCGTGGATTGTATACAGTAGTCAATTTGGGGACTAACCGTAGGGCCGGGAGAATTTTGGGAATTTGAATTTTGGCAGGTATCAGCATCGCTGCACTGGAATATGGTATTAGGAGCGACTCATCATTCGCCGTTTGAGAATTTGGATTTTGGTTGGCGTCTGCATCGCTGCACTAGAATATGGTACCAGGAGGGACTCATCATTCACCTTTTGAGAATTTGGATTTTGGTTGGCGTCTGTATCGCTGCACTAGAATATGGTACCAGGAGCGACTCATCTTTCGCCGTTGGGACATTTAGAGTTTGGTTGGCGTCTGCATCACTGCACTGGGATATGGTACCAGGAGCGACTCATCGTTCGCCGTTTTGTTTTGTTTATTTTACTGCGATTTCTCTATCATTTCATCTTTTCTTATCGCGAAGGTCACGATTGCCCTATCATTTCGGCTATTTATTCTCGGTTGCCCCATCATTTCGGCTTTATTTTTATCTTTATTTTTACTTGTTGATTTTTATTGCAAGTTTCCCCATCATTTCGGCTTTTTATTCTTTTTTATCTTCTTTTTTTGTTTTATTCACACATTTTTACATCCCCAGTTTAACGACTTAGAGGTCGATTATTCCCAGTTTAATGACATGGTGGTCAACTGTTCCCAGTTTAACGACGTGGTGTTCAGCGGTTCCCAGTTTAACGACGTGGTGGTCAGCGGTTCTCAGTTTAATGACGTGGTGGTCAGCTAAGAGCAGCAGATTCCTAAAGGGCTTCGGTTCCCATTTGTATGAAATTGGCGGTCGCAGTTTGACTGTTTATTAACACGCTTTTAGACAGTTCTATCTCTCCTTCCTTTTATTGCTTTTCGACCCAATCTTTGAAGATGAAGCAGTCCTCAATGGCATAACTTATCACTTTGTGATAGGGGCAATATTTAGGGTCGTCGGTCATATTCGCTTCCTGCGGTCTTTTTGATTCCGGCAATTCTAGACCGTTTCTTAGGGCGTCTTTGAATATTTTACGGACTCTGTCCCTTCTGAAGGAATAGACCTTATCCAGGTTCTCTTTCAGTGGAGATTCTCCTCCCTCTCCGAACACTGACTTCCGAGGCTGGTTGGCATTAGGCCCGCTCATCCCTTGCTTATTTCGGCTAGCCGAAGCGTTGAAAGATTCAGAATCGTCGAAACTTCCACCTTTACGATTATCGTCCTTTTGGTTTCTCCAGGACCTATCGTTGGGGTCGAAAATTGCACCCCGGTTGACCAAGTCAAAGTCAAGGTCAACCCCAAGTCAAGTGGGCCCAAGCCCAGATTAAGTGGGCCCATGCCCGAGTCGAGCCCGAACATGAAGCGGCCGACCTCCCCTCTGCAAATAAAAAAAATCATGTAATAAATAATTTTGATGTAATTTTTTATGCATGAATGTAAGCAAAATGGGCATAAAGCCAAATTTTTGTAAGCCCATGGCTTATGTGCAAAAAGAAATAGCACATGAGGCATGGGATGGGCAAAATTCCATTATGTAAAGCCCAATGGACTATATGTAAAGTGTATAGCCTATAAAGGAAAAGATAATGAAAATATCTCAACAACTTTTTCTCTCTCTAAAAAAATCAAATTCTGTGCCTCCTTCTCCTTCCTCAAGGTTCTAAACCTTCTTCTTTCTCTTGAATTAAATCAAGAGTTTTACTCTTCTTTTTCCAAAACTAAATAGTTTTTCACTACAAAACCCACAAGGGGGAGCTCAAATCTTCCATTAGATCTCAAAAAGGGGGATTTTTAAAATCTCACACCTTTTGTTCTTCAAGAACCGGCCAACAAAGAGGAGGAAGTAGGAGACCCATCTCTGAAAATCCCACTTTGGAAAAGATCCAAGGCTCAAGAGAAGATCCCAGGCTTAAGAGAGGAGAACTTCTGAAGATTTTTAGGGAGTTCAACTCGAAGACCCAAATCCTCAAAGGAGTTTAACTCCTAATCCAGACCATCAGAAGTTTAACTCCACTCAAAATCCACTTTTTGGAGTTTAACTCCTATTTCTGGGGTAAAACCCCCTCCTTTCGCTAGCGCTGCGCCCAGAGCGCTAGCGCCCGAGTGCCACGTGCCGGGCATGTGATGCACTAGCACCCAAAGCGCTAGCACCCGAGCGCCCAGAGCGCTAGCGCCCGAGCGCCTACGTGTCGGGTACGTGAGGCGCTAGCGTTCGAGCGCCCGAGCGCCCACGTGCCGGGAACATGAGGCATTAGTGCCCAAAGCGCTAGCGCTCGAGCGCCCATAGCGCTAGTGCTTGAGCGCTCACGTGCTGGGCATGTGAGGCGTTGGCACCCAAGCGCTGGCACTCACGTGTCCTTTGGATGCCCTTTTCCCTCATTTTACATATACTCCACACTAAAATCACCTCCCCCATTAGAAAAAACTCTACGGGGCCCCCGATACATCCAAAACCCCTTCAAAATACAACACTGCATATTGAATTCACATGGCCTGTTTGACCTGTCAATCGGAGGTTCTCTCGCTCCAAAGGCGATGGGTAATTAACGACAGCTTAGTCCATGGCTGCCGGAGATTCGGATCCCCACAATCAATAAACCCCAGCCTACCCTAGGCAGGGAAAATCTGTAGTACGCCTGAAAAGCGTGCGCGCATTCCCATCTCAATGGGGTGACAAAAAACACCCTACACCTATTGTTATTTTGGGAATCAGAAGAGGACTCCTTCTTTGAGCGCTTTGTTTCCCCAATCAGAGCAAGGCTCTGTTTGAATTTTGAAAATTCAAATTTTTGAAGCAACGCTTCAGATCCCGTGCGCTGCGCGCAACGCGCCACGTGTCAGAAGTTAACACGCCAGCACAACGCCCAAGGTAGTGCGTCCAATCAGAGCAAGGCTCTTTAAAATACAAAAGCAATGCTCAGCTGCGCAAGCGCAGTGCTGCGCGACACGTGTCTGCGCAGTTGCGCAAGCACAGCTGCGCAAGCGCACCGCTGCGCGACACGTGTCTGCGCAGTTGCGCAAGCGCTTTTGCGCAAGCACTGCGCTGCGCGACACGTGTCTGCGCAGTTGCGCAAGCGCTGTTGCGCAAGCGCATCACTGCGCGACACGTTTCTGCGCACTGGGGGAGTTGCGCAAAACAGAATAAATCTTGTTAAAACAAGAAGATTTTCCTGTATAAGGCAGGGCCTTTGGATCAAAGATCCAACGGTGGGGAAAATTCCCCAAATCACTCAGAAAAAGATTTATGTAACAAATTTAACTAATTTATGAGCACTATAAAAAGGACTCCAGACTTCATTTCAAAGGACATCAAGATCTTGCTAAAAAAAAAAAGAAAAAGGAGAGAAAGAGAACTCTTGAGAATTCTGGAAGAACAAAAAAAAAGGTAAAACCTTTAAAAGAGAAAATTCTCTTGGGAACAGATCATTGATCTAAGAACAAGATCATGGATCTTCAATAAATAAATAAATAAGTAAAATAAAAAGAAGTAGTGCCTTGCACTTGTTATGAACCCTTGGTTCTCTGAAATAAGGAAAAACAAGAAAAGAAGAAAAAAACTTGTTTTTCTTTAGATCAAAGGATTAAAAAGTGCTCTGCACTTCTGTTTCTTGAAGATTCTCAATGCAATGCACTGCTTGAAGGGCCAGGCCCAAATTAAACTACAGAGCAATAAAAGGGAGGGCCCAAATGAAATTGATGCTCTGCATCATTTTATAGAGGACAGAGCCCAAACAAAATAGATGCTCTGCATCATTTATAAAAGGGTAGAGCCCAAACAAAACAAAAATAATGCAGTGCATTATTTAAAAGGGGGCAAAGCCCTAACTCAGGTCTAATAGGCCAAAGACAAATAAAAATGTTGAACATCTAACTGGACTTAGCCCAGTCATGGCCATAAGTCCTCAAATTAAATGGATTGAGCACGGTCGCTCCCTAAATCAATTTATATCCGGCTCGAGGGTACATCTCCGAACTCCTCTGACACATGTCGTTGTAATCATTCAACGTCGTCAGAGAGGTGACGGGTCCCGACGGCCACACGCATCAATATGGACTGCGGGGTCCCTAAACTCGTGGACCAAAACGTCCCTAAACTAATATTGGACCGAGACGTCCCTAAACTAATATCGGACCGAGACGTCCCTAAACTAATATTGGACCACCACGTCCCTAAACTGAAACATGGACCGGAACGTCCTTAAACTAATGTCGGACCGAAATGTCCCTAAACTAATATCGGACCGAGACGTCCCTAAACTAATATTGGACCGAAACGTCCTTAAACTAATATTGGACCGAAACGTCCTTAAACTAATGATGAACCACCACGTCCCTAAACTGGCGATGGACCACCACGTCCATAAACTGGAAAATGGACCACTACGTCCCTAAACTGAAACAATAGAGCCTCCAAATGCTCTTTTGCCAGATCTAAACGGTCCCGTTTAAGTTGATCTTAGCCCCAAATACAGCTAACGTATCCTTAAACATTCAAATGGATTATAAAACTCCAAATCAACCTTGGTTCAAGGGTACATCTCTGAACTCCTCTGACATCTGCCGTTGTAATCCTTCAACGACGTTAGAGAGGTGACGAGTCCCGATGGCCAGATATTAAATCGATCATCACGTCAAGTTGATCTTAGTCCAAAACAGGACTAACGTATCCTTGACGAACGTTTAAGTTGATCTTAGCCGCAACGCGACTAATGCATCCTTAAACTAAAAACACCAAACCCAAATCTAAGTAAATACGGATTTGGATTAATCCACGTCCTACGGGCGACGGCATTATTCAGTCTTCGTATACAATCCACGGGCAACCACAAATAAAACAAACACATACGACACGAAGTGAAATTCTGGAGAAGGAGAAAGTTGTTACCGCGATGCGGTAGCGTAATTAACTGCAGGGGCTTGCGCCTGCAGGGAAGAGCGTCCCCACAATCAAAACCCCCTCACCCTGAGGGGGAATCTGACGAAGTCTGCTACATCGGCTGCATCCGTCTAAACCTCCGATACACGGTGACATAAATTAACTTGGCATCTTCGGAGAGGTAGACGGATAAAACCAAATAGCATCTGCCCCGAATCTCAGGCGAGATGCAAAGTCTTGGCCGCCATTCGGAGGGGAACAGATTCTGGCACGCCTGGTGGGACCTTTTCCTCTTTCCACTCCATACTTCGTGTGTCGTCTTCGCGAACCAATCGCGGTTTGTTAATGGTTGCCTTTGGATTTCCAAGTTACTAAGATTTGGTCTTTTGTCTGGCGCAGAACTCAAGCATCCATGGCTTCTAACTGCACCAACTGCGCGAAGTGCCACTGTAACGGACGATCCACCTCGCATAGAGGTGTAGCATATAGGCCCCAAGCAGCCTCTTTCCTCGCTCTGCCGGTAGAACAGGTCACCCAGGCCACCACTGGCCTGTTCTTCGGGACCATGATCCCACCTACAAGCTTTCCTACGCCGGTACCTGCACCGGAGGTGAACAAGAAGTCGGTCTTCGACCGACTCACTGCTACGACGGCCCCTGTCAACGGGTCGCCCGCTACCAAACCGACAGCCTCTGTTTTGACCAGGCTAAATCAGAACTCTAAACTGGCTGTCCCAAGGAAAGCAATAACTGCTGCTCCAGAAGTCGTCGAGGCGGCTTCCCCTGTCAAAGAGTCAGTCTTTTCAAGACTGACGTTTCCTGCTCCTGTCCCTGCTCGAGGACCTGTCTTCGATAGGTTGAATATCACACCTCGAGAGACAACCTCAGTCTTTAAGAGGTTAACATCGGCGGCGCCTCATTCAGACAGGGGGAAAAAAGAAGTTATCTCAATCTCCGAGCCAGTCCCAGCGGCTCGTCGTGCTCGTTGTCGCCATTGGCAATGAGTAAGAAGGGCAGGGGGCAACTCCCCCTCAGGGCTAACTCCACCGGCTCCAGCAGTGGAAGTCAACGCTGCTGTTCCAACTGGGAACAGCTTTGAACTGCTGAGGAGGGTGCGGAAGAATTCTCCAACCGCTACACTGAAAAGATCTCCCCCGCCTGTGGAGAGAGGTCCGGAAACAAAACAAGAACAGCCCCCTCAACGGCTGTCTTCAAAGATTTATAAAGTTTGGGGAAGGGTTCAAGACTCTGTGATTGACCCAGGTCACTTTCGTCGCCAGAAAAAGGCGAAGGTGGAAAAAGACAAGGATTGTCCCATTAAACAGCAGGGGACAGCAGCTGCTAGGGTGCCCCCTTCAATGGTTCCTTCAACCTTAACGGCCCACAAAAGAAGGAGGCCAGAGAAAACCCCCGCGTCAGCGGCAAAAGTTAAAAATGGTGAACCTAAACGCCCCAAGCCAGGGGGCATAACAGTTCATACGGTTTACATGGCGTCGGGAAAAGAAGACAGCCGTACATCTATGGGTCATAGACCGCTTACACGGTCAGTGACCAAGGCTCAGGAGCAGCAACAGAAGCTCCAGGAGATGATGAACGCCATGGCTGCACTTACAGGGCCAAACGAAAGCCCTGGAACCTCTTCAGAAGAACGTCAAGAACAAGAAACGGATGCCGAATTCCTTCGGCGCGTACTAGAGAAGAAAGATAAAGAGGCCGCGGAACAGGCAGCCAACATAAAGAAAATGGCCCTCCTGTTCCAGGATATGGTGGGTATGATGATTCAACAAGATCCACCTGCTGGAGATCCCCCGACCATTCTTGAAGACGACAGGGGAGAGACATCAAATCCTCCACCGGCTTTATCCGCAGCTAAAGAGGATACCATATCAAAAGCTGATTTGGATGAATACATCGTCCAGCAAATACGGGTGCATCAGGCGACTGAAGCACCCAGTTAGGTCGTAAAGACATGGCGACCATATCCGGGTTGGTACGATCAGATTAAGTACCCGACAGGTTATACAATTCCAAAGTTCCATGTCTACAAAGGGACGGACAATCCTCATCAGCATGTTGCCCAGTTCAGGGCGCTCTGCGGCAACACCGGCGGTGATGACAAGCTGTTGCTTCACCAATTTGTTGGAAGCTTATCAGATACGGCGTTCGAGTGGTATTCTGAGCTCCCCAATGACTCTATTAAAACCTTCGCGGAGATGGAGCTGCTGTTTACCCAACGTTTTGCAAGTGCCAGTGAACGTACCCCGATGACGGCACTGATTAACGCCAGGGTAAAGCCAGGCTAGACGTGGGTTTAGTACGCTATACGATGGCGGAACTTATGGTCGAAGTGCGAACAGCGCATAGAAGAAGCTCCTGCGGTGGGAATGTTTGTTGGAACCCTTGATCCACAAGCAACCATCTCACAGTTTATGATGTTCTTCAAGCCGACTACCTTCCAGGCTTTGATTGACAAACTAGCGCAGATGGACCAGATGGGCCATAAACCCCCTCTCCCAAAGCCGGACTCCCGAAATGACGAAAGAAAGGGAAAAGCGATCGTTGTCGCTAATGCTCAACAACAACAACCGAGCGACTCGAAGCCGGTTGCTCGTCCAAACAATACGCGCCCGTACGTACCCCTTGAGGATAGGATGGGACGTCCTTATTCCTTCCCCTGCGATAAAACGAGGAGGCTATTCGAGCTGGCGTTGCACAACAGGCTCATAAATCTGCCAGATCCAAAACGTCCGTTACAACCGAATGACGTCAACGAGCCCAACTACTGCCCTTACCATCGAGTGCTAGGCCATCCGATCAAGGATTGCTACGTTTTCAAAAATTGGGTTGAGAACCAGTACCGTCAGGGCAAATTTGCGCTATCTGACAAATGGAAGGTGAATCCCCCGCAGCCTCACACCTCTAAGGGGACGAATACGCCGGGGGCAACATGCTCCGTCATCGAAGAAGCTCCTTGGGAGGTTGCATTATCAGCCAAGACAAAGAGGATGCTAAACGATCTTCAGACATGGCCAGCGGTCAAGTGGAAGAACCCATTGGAGCCGCAAATTATGGAGGGAATGCTAAAACCTCGTCTAACTCCAAAGACCGATGGCGGCGGTTCAAGCACTTGCAGCCAGCCGTCAAAATCTTCAAAAAATAAGAAGAAGAAATCTAAGAAGCCCGTGAAGCCTGGCGACAAGCGCACGGACTTACAAAAGCAAATTGACGCTCTGGATTAATATAACCAAAAGGCACGGACTCCCATTACGCTTCAAGAGTTCCTCAATCACGTCTTTCAAGAAGAAGGTGAGGGAGAAAGTTCATCGGATGAATCCGAGGAATATGTAGCGAGCTGTCATATGATCTCTCATTCGATCACGAACGATGAAGAGACTTCTGGCACTAAAACGCTGGGGGCAGATACCGAATCAAGAGTTCCGGAGTTATCAGCCGAAATGATTGACGCGTTCCTTAACGAAGCTCGATTAAAAAGTAAGGCTGATCGAGAACGCGAGACGGCCATATTTGAAAGGGCTAAGCGCCAGCGACTTGATGAAAGAGCTGAGACGATCCCGCTGGACCAGAACACCTTCGCAACCGACAAAAGCCAATTCAAGATAAAGAAGAGGTTTGCTAAGGCCATATCAATGGGCATGAAGCTACCATCCTCTGAAGGAAAAATTACTGGTGAAATAGAAATGCACCCCTCCTATTGCTTATATCATCAGAAGGTCTCGCATCCCACTCAAGAGTGCAAAGCTTTTGATAAATGGTGGCAAGGATACGTCGCTCATCGACAACGCTTTAAGCGGGAAAAGCGCAAAACTCGTTGGGAGCAAAGAGACACGACCAAAGGGCTTGAAAGAACTACCGGCGATTGTCACATGGTTAACACTGGCAGGTCACAAGTGCCCACATTTGGGAGTGATTCTGATGAGGAGCTAGAACTTGCCCCTCTCTTTAAAGAGTCAACTTCGGGAAAAGAAGAAGAGCCAATGGTTTGCGAAAATATCCAGCTACGCAATCGGACGTTACCTGAAAAGAATCTCGGACCCTCAAACAGAAAAAATAAAGGGAAAGAAAAGGTCTCTGAAGATATCGTCTTAGATGACCAAGTTCTGGAGGAGCTAAGCGCCAACAACCCGCCGAAAGAAAATAAGGTGGATTACAATGTCCTAGCGCACCTGAGGAAACTACCCTCACAGCTCAGCATTCTCGACGCCCTTTTGCTATCAAAGGAGGCGAGAGATTCGTTGATCAAGGCACTACAAGATCCGGAACGATTTCAAGCTTGCCTAGCAGAGGAAAAGATGAAGGATGAATTGGAGAAAGTGCACACGGCCGATGTCACTTTCGGCGACGAGGACCTTCTCCTTGGGACGTGTGAACACAACCGCCCCCTTTATGTCTCAGGATACTGCCACGATATTAAGATAGGAAAAATCCTGATCGACAATGGATCCTCCGTTAATCTTCTCAACGTGCGAGTGTTAAAAGAAATCTGCATGAGCGTCCAGCACCTTGCTCGTGACAAGATCACCATCTCCGGGTTCGACTCCCAGTCATCAAGAACTCTTGGGTTTGTGATACTGACGCTACGCTTCGGGCTACTCGTCACGGACATTAAGTTCCATGTCATAGACGCCAAGACATACTACAACGCTTTGCTCGGCCGACCATGGTTACACGAGTACAACATCATCCCTTCTACACAACATCAGTGTATGAAGTATTTTAAGGATGGTTTCGAGTATACCGTGACAGGAGAACTGAACCCGTTTTCTGTGAACAAAGTCCGCAAATACGAAGATGCCAAACACTTCTTGCCAGATTTCGAAGATACGGAGAAGTGTCACAAACCAGAGAAAAAAACTAACGCAACCATCCCTGTCTTCGGCAGTGATACCGAGGAAGAAGAGGACGTAATTTATTCGGGTCCTCCCCAATACACCAAACCGGGACCATCCGCCCCTTCACTGATCTTTGGTAGTGATTCGGAGGACGAAGTCCATGCTGTATTCCCTGCTCGGCTTTCAATACGAGCTTCTGCTGATGAAGAGCGAAGTCTGCAGATAGCCATGGTGCCGCTTGAACATTATAAAGAACTAGATGTGCTTGCCAACGACAGCGTGGAAGAATTGCGGACATTTTATATCCCTCCCGGACGAAAAGGCGAGAGGGCAATCCTATTCTACCGTTCCGAAGAAAACAAGGTGGAAAAAGAACTTTGGCACGGTGCGGATCCAACGCTGGACAGACTTCAGCCTATCCGTCTACCCCGATATTATACGGAAGGCTTGAGGAGGCTGCTGAAACGCCAGGGGATACCTTTCGAACAGACCGTGAGGAAGGCCAAATTCTATGACAGGGTTTGGAATGTCCCCGGAACTCAGGACAGGCTACCTAATGGGAGGTTGGAGACGATCGGGCTCGGATACATTTGCTCCAGGAAACGAGAGCTGCTCCGCGACTGTTACGTCGTGCATAATTTTGATGAAGAAGCAGATGCTCAAGGGAAAGACGCTAATCCTGAACCAGTAAAAGTTCCTGATAAAAAATCACCCAGTCCATCATTTGAAGACCAGATGGGCAAACTTATAAGGGAAGCGGGTCAAAAAGTCCGAGATGATCACAATCGTGAAATGGCAATCTATGAGAAAGCCAAAACGCAGCGCCTCCTTCAACAGGCAGTAAAAGACGAAGATGCTGCCCCATGTCAACCTGATACAAAAAGGGCTCGACGCGGAGGCAGAAACAAGTCGAAAGGCCAAAGAGGCACTCAACAACAACAAAGCAGGGCTAAGAAGCCACGCAAACGGGAATCGAGCGTTATTGACCTATCCCTCATGAAGAAAATGGGTCGAGCATACTCGTTTCCTCGGGAAAAGACGAAGAAGATACTCGATCTTGTCCTAAAGCACCAAATGCTTACATTGCCGGAGTCTAAACACCCCGAACAAGCGGGCGAAGCCTCACTCCCAGACTATTGCTCTTACCATCGAGTGATAGGTCGTTCTCTCGAAGATTGCTTCACCTTCAAGAATTGGGTCGAGGATCAGTATCAGCTTGGTAAGTTCGCTTTATCTGACAACTGGAGGGTAACACCGCCACAGAAGCACGAGCCCAAGGCCACGAAAGAAAAAACAGTTCCACATTAGGACTGGAAGCGAATTCGTACCTGTCACATGGTAACAATACTGAAAGGAGAACCCGAGAACATGGACAGCCTTCCTTGGTGCCTCGAAAACAGCAATGATGAGGTAATCTCAGAATTTCCCCCAGCTCCGAAAGAACTGGAGGATGGAATACATACCACTGCAGATAACCTCAAGAAAATCGAGTTGGGGACGGTAAACGATCCGCGACCGACATTCATCAGCGAGCTGCTGTCTGAAGAGAGGGTGGCTGCGTTAAAGGACGTCCTTGTGCAGCATAAAGATTGCTTTGCATGGAACTATTCTGAGATGCCAGGGCTAGATCCAGAAGTCGCTGTACATAGACTAGCGATATCCCCGAACATCAAGCCAGTCAAACAGGCGCCGAGAAGAATGCGGCTCGAGCTTGAGATGAGTATCAATGCCGAGGTCAAGAAGCTTATCGACTCTGGCTTCATCCAGGAAGTTCAATACCCTGAATGGATCGCTAACATCGTCCCGGTGATGAAGAAAAACGGAACAGTGCGCATATGCGTAGACTTTCGGGATCTTAATAAAGCTTTCCCGAAGGATGATTTTCCAGTGCTAGTCACCGAACTGATGATAGACAATACATCCACTCATAAGGTTTTCTTCTTCATGGACGGCTCATCGGGGTATAACCAGATAAAAATGCATCCCGAAGACCAGAAACACACCGCCTTCAGGACCCCTCTAGGTATATTCTGTTATAAAGTGATGCCTTTCGGTTTAAAGAACGCCGGTGCTACTTATCAGAAGGCCATGACAAAGATCTTCGACGACCTTATACACGAAATCGTCGAATGCTATATCGACGATCTCGTGGTTAAAAGCAAATCATACGAAGAACATCTCGAGCATTTGAAGACCGTATTTAAACGCCTTCGGCAATACAATTTGAAGATGAATCCTCTTAAATGTGCGTTCGGGGTTTCCTCGGGCAAATTCCAGGGATTCATCATCCGACACCGAGGTATTGAGATAGATCCGTTTAAAATCAAGGCGATCATGGAAATGCCTCCGCCGAGAACTCTTAAACAGCTGCGATCTCTCCAAGGAAAGCTTGCATACATTCGGCGGTTTATCGCTAATCTTTCAGGAAAGTGCCGTCCTTACAGTCACCTGATGAAGAAGGGAACCCCATTCGTTTGGGATCACAAATGCCACGGCGCACTGGACGAGATCAAGCAGTATCTGCAAAACCCTCCAGTGTTGGCTGCTCCAGTTAAGGGAAAGCCTCTCATTCTTTACACGGCCGCCCTTGAAGGTTCTTTAGGCGCATTATGGGCACAAGAGAATGACCAGGGGAAAGAAAGAGCACTCTACTACTTAAGTCGGGTTCTGCTGGGGGCAGAAAGCAATTACTCCCCCATTGAAAAACACTGCCTGGCGTTGATCTTCGCAATAACAAAGCTTAGACATTACGCATTAGCGCATGAAGTCCATCTCATTTCAAAGGTGGACCCTCTCAAATATCTAATGTCAAAGGCCATATTGACGGGACGACTCGCTAAATGGGCTCTGCTCTTAATGGAGTTCTCGATAACGTATCGACCCTTCAAGGCAGTGAAGGGTCAGGCCATAGCCGACTTCCTTGCTGAGCACCCGATACCTGCCGATTCTCCCCTGAATTGCGATTTGCCAGACAAGCATGCGTTTGACGCAATCGACGGTGGTGATACCCGTTGGGAGCTTTATTTCGATGGAGCATCTTCCATGAAGAAGCACAAACAAAGTACGTCAATGATCAAATCGGGAGTAGGCCTTATCTTCGTGACCCCTCAAGGAGGAGTAATGCGCTTCGCCTTCTCCTTAACAGAGCCGAGAACGAATAATGAAGCTGAATATGAAGCTTTGATAGCAGGCCTCGAGATCGCCATCGACATGGGAATCGAAAGCCTCCTCATATATGGGGACTCCCAGCTAGTCGTCAGTCAAGTGAACGGCGATTGCCAAACATGCAAATCGGAATTGGTAAAATACGGTGAAAAGGTGCAACAACTGCTAACCCAAATTCCCTCCTATACTTTGGAGAGTATACCGCGTGCGGAAAACAGCAAAGCGGATGCACTGGCCAAACTTGCTAAAGAATTGGCTGACGAGAACCTCGATGACGTTAGAATCGTGGTACAAAGCCGTCGAGTGCTTGCCCCAGCAGAAATATCTCTGGAATCATCCGAAGAAAAGGAGCGAACGAGCAGACAACCCTGCACGTAAAAGATTGGCAAAATACCAAGGATTGGAGAGAAATCTTCATAGATTACTTCAAGACCCACCGAATGCCTGAAGAAGCGTCCACAAGACATCAGCTCGTGAAACGAGCCCTGTCTTTCGCCTTCGTCAACGATACTCTGTACAAGAGGTCATTTGATTCTTTGTGGCTGAGATGCTTAGGACCTGATGAAGCGAAAAGAGTCGTCCAGGAAGTTCACGATGGACTTGCGGTTCTCATCAAGCAGGCCCTAAAATGAAGTTGAAGATAAAACGGATGGGCTTCTACTGGCCCACGATGATTCAGGACCGCATCGAATATGCGAAGCAATGCCACTCATGCCAAATTCATGGGGACTTCATCCACCAGCATCCAAATCCGCTACACCCGACAGTGGCTAGCTGGCCATTCGAAATGTGGGGAACTGATATAGTTGGCCCCATTGAACCAGCATCGTCTAGAGGACATCGTTTCATCCTGGCAACGACTGACTACTTCTCCAAATGGGCAGAGGCAGTACCGTTAAGAGAGGTGAAGACGGAGAATATCCTCCATTTCTTCAAGACGCATATCATATATCGGTTTGGAACTCCGCGACGGATTATCTCCGATAACGGGCCAGCCTACAGAAGCCACAAGATCAGTCGCTTTGCACAGCAGCATAATATAGACTAGAGATATTCCTCAGTTTATAATCCGCGAGCTAACGGTCTAGCTGAGGCCTTCAACAAAACCTTGACGAAGATCATAAAGAAAACAGTGTCACGAAATAAGAAAGATTGGCACGAAAGACTGCAAGAAGCTCTTTGGGCGTATCGAACCACGTTCAAGACAGCCACAAACACAACGCCATACGCGTTGGTGTTCGGTACGGAAGCAGTACTCCCCCTCGAGATAGAATTGCCCTCTCTGCGAGTGGCAGTTCACTACGAGCTGACGGATGAAGAAAATGCTCACCTACGATTTGAAGAGCTGGATGCTCTTGATGAAACCCGGCTCCTAGCACAGCAAAATCTGGAAGCTTATAAAGTAAAGATGACGCGCTCATACGAAAGATTGACCCGACCGAGGACATTCCGCCAAGGCGAACTCGTGCTAGTGGTCAAAAGGCCTATGATCCCCAATCGCGCCAAGCGGGGAAAATTCGAGCCAAACTATGAAGGCCCGTACATCATAGATAAAGTTTACCAGGGTGGGGCCTATCTACTCATGGACATGCACGGTGAAAGGCCTTTCAGGCCGATAAACGGTCGCTTCCTAAAGAAATACTACGCTTAATGTGCCACAGCCTAGGTCGATGATAGATGACGATGACTATGTCCGCTCGCTATCTTCCTAAGCTCAAGCTTTATAACAGTAGCCAACCTTTTCAACGACGGACCGAAATGTCCTTAAACTAATAGCGGACCGAAACGTCCTTAAACTAATACCGCAGCATCCTTAGGCTGACGAGATGAATAAAAAATAAGTAAATAAATAAAGAAAAATATAATAAATAAAAACGGTATGTCCATAAGCAAAAAGGGCATGGATGAAAACCCGAAAGGGCTCCGTGAGTAAAAACAGCAGGGCTACTGGCGAGTGTTCGTGAAAACCCGAAAGGGCGCGACCTCGTTAAAAAAAGAGAGAAAAAATATATATATATAAAAATAAAAAGAATAAAAAAAAACGGTATGTCCATAAGCAAAATGGGCGCGGATGAAAACCCGAAAGGGCTCCGTGAGTAAAAACAGCAGGACTACCGGCGAGTGTTTGTGAAAACTCGAAAGGGCGCAACCTTGTTAAAAGACACTTATAGGGTCCTTTCGACCTTGTAAGGAGAAACCACCCACGTGAGATCCTTACGACTCACAAGGGAGCAACACACTTAGGGATCCCCACGATTCCTAAGGAGAACATACACTTGCGAGATCCTCACGACTCGTAAGGAGAACTCTCTTATGGGACCCTCACGGCTTATAAGAGTTGAAAGTCTTAAGTTACAGAGATCTAAACCTGTGCTTAAGCAACCCCCACAACTTTCGATATTGCCCTACAAGTCGTTCAATACTGACTCTTGTATACAATCCACGAGCGCGAATAAACATTTCCCTAACCAAGTCTCATCCGTGACCGGGGATATGTTCGCATGGTGAACAACCCTTGTAAATCCTCTCGATTTATGAGGAGAAGACCCTCCTGTAGGATCCTTACGACTTACAGAAGAAACAAGCACTTAGGAATCCTCACGATTCCTAAGAAGAAAATACACTTATAAGATCCTCACGACTTGTAGGGAGAAATACCTTTGTGAGACCCTTACGGCTCATGAAGTCAAAAGTCTTAGTTGACAAGACCTTAACCCTGCTCGCTAAGCCACCCTTGTTCAACATCGACAGAGGCAGATGATGATTCGCTCCTGGCAATATCCCAGTTGTAGCGGTGCTGATGCCGAAATCGGTGTTTAATTTCAGGTTTACGGCGAAAAGCCAGTAGGCCGCTCATGCATATAAAATAGCCGAAATGATGGGGCAACTCGCAATAAAAAGCAGCGAGTAAAAATAAAATAAATAGCCGAAATGATTGGGCACCGCGAAAAATAGCCGAAATGATTGGGCGGTCGCGACCTTCGCGATATAAAAACTGAAATGATAGAGCATCGCGGAAATAAAATAAAATAAAAAGAAGAAATGATAAAACTTTGGCCCTACAGTTAAAGATCACATCGATCCCTGTATACAATCCAAGGGCGTAAACAAAGAAGGAACCATACTTTCCCAGCGGATTCCGTCAGACGACGAAGCCAAACCTCAACGGTTCATTTCAACCGAAGAAGCCAGTGACTTCAGCAAAACTCCTCGACTCACGAATACAAACACTCCTTGACGAGAGCCTCCTGATCCGCGTCGACCCGCAGAGCTACCAGTGCCCCCGTGGGAATCCTCGACTCGTTTCAAACCCCAAGGAAACAAATAATCCTTGGCTCTTGGGAAACAAATAATCCCTAGCAAATTCCTCGACTCATGGATACAAACACTCCTTGACGAGAGCCTTCTGATTCGCGTCGACTCGCAGAGCCACCCGAGCCTCTATGGGAACCCTCGACTTGTTTCAAACCCCAAGGAAACAAATAATCCTTGGCGCTTGGGAAACAAATAATCCCTTGTAAACTCCTCGACTCACGGATACAAACACTCCTTGACGAGAGCCTTCTGATTCGCGTCGACCCGCAGAGCCACCAGAGCCTCTATGGGAACCCTCGACTCGTTTCAAACCCCAAGGAAACAAATAATCCTTGGCGCTTGGGAAACAAATAATCCCTAGCAAATTCCTCGACTCACGGATACAAACACTCCTTGACGAGAGCCTTCTGATTCGCGTCGACTCGCAGAGCCACCAGAGCCTCTATGGGAACCCTCGACTCGTTTCAAACCCCAAGGAAACAAATAATCCTTGGCGCTTGGGAAACAAATAATCCCTAGCAAACTCCTCGACTCACGGATACAAACACTCCGTAACGAGAGCCTCCCGACCCGCGTCAACTCGCAGAGCCACCACTGTCTCCGCGAGAGAATTCCCGGTTCGTCCCACCTTGCAAGATGAAGTCTCGGGCAGCAAGGATTAAAAAACTTGCTTCCTGAACAATGGGGCCCCGCAAGTCAATCCAAAATGGTCTCTTGCATACTATTCATGGGTCTCACTCTCCAAAGTCGAGTTTCGACAAAGAGGGAAACAACCGCTTACGAATCCTCTCGACTCGTAAGAGGGGAAAATTCTCTTATAGGATCCTTACGACTTATAAGAGAAAACCACACTTAGGAATCCTCACGATTCCTAAGGAGAAAATCCACCTATGGGATCCTCTCGACCCATAGGGAGAAAAGCCTCTATGGGACCCTCACGGCTCATAGAGTTGAAAAGTCTTAGGCAGTAGACCTGAACCTGCGGCCTAAGCCATCGCTATTTCTTCAGGAAGTCAGAATACTCGTTTTAGATATCCATCAATCATGGTTATTAAGACAGCCTGCTGACAATAAAAAGAAGATGACAGAAAGAATAGCTGATCTACATTTGATCTGGCGTTCGTAACGCATTCATTTATGCACAGGCAGAAGACTCAGGACGAGAAATAAGACAAGCTGAAATAAAAAGGGGGGAGAATTTCCATTCATACCACTGGAAAATTCCTTTCTTTACAATCATAAGAACAATAAATAAGAAACATTATTCAAATTATTACAACGGTATAACCTCAGATCCGGGGCACGGATTGAGGAAATCGAAAGTGAGGCCATCCAGAGTTCTTCTGGCCTTTCTAATTATTCTTATGCGTAGTCTTTCGCGCTCCTCTGTGTCAAGATCATCGGCAAGCCCTCCTGGCCTTCGATAAGAAGCAACTATCGTCGTCTGCTGGAAGACTTGGTGTAGGATGTCAATGAGGCTGTTCCGCCGTTTCTTTGAGATCAGCCCTGTCAGGTACACTGAATGCACCTTGTCTTCGGCATCATCCAGCGCATTGAGCGGTAAGGCCTCATGAAGACCCGGAAGTGCTCTCCATATGGCTCCTAACACGACTTTCAAAAGGGCCGAACGACGAGGCAACAGCCAACCACCGCTTGCGTTCAGACGACCCATGACTTCTGCACATTCAGCGTCTGTAAACTCCTGGTTTTGTTGACGACCCTGAGCGCGGATATCGTTGTAGGTAATGAACTCGTGCAAACTGTATAGATGCACCGCCGCCATTATGCCTGGAGGAAATATTACAGGAAGATCAGCAATAGAAAAGCAACAATATACACAGAGGACTAAATTCCTAGAGAGCAAAACTATGTTCAAGGATAAAATCCCCTGGACGAAAGCTCTGCTGGTTAAGATTAATTTAAGAATCGATTTTACCTAAAGTTTTTCTAAAAAAAAAAAAACTTTGAAAAAAGGAGCAAGGCACCAGAGTTCTTGAAGGCGAGAACAAAGCTCTGAAGTTTTTGAAAATAAAAATCTGAAAGATGATAAGTATCTGTGGGGGACCAAAGATCCTATTTATAGGCATCAAGTGCCTCTTCGACTTCCAAAAGTTGTCACGGTGGTTTACCCTAATCAGAGCGAAGCTCTGTTCAAATTCCGAGGCGGGAGATGAAGCAACGCTTCGTCTTCCCCCAATCAGAGCAAAGCTCTGTTTTGAAAATTAATTTAATGAAGCGACGCTTCAGATTGTTTTCGCTGCGCAACGTGCCACGTGTTTGACCCAGACACATCAGCGCAGCACCCAAAGCAGCGCACCCAATCAGAGCAAAGCTCCTTTGCAAGCAAAATTAAAGGAAGCAACGCTTCAGCTGCGTACGCGCCGTGCGCTACACGACACGTGTCGACGCAAATGCGTTTAGCGTAGTTGCGCTAAGCCGTGCGTTACACGACATGCGTCAGCGCAGATGCGCTAACACAATTGCGCTGCATTGTGCGCTGTGCGACACGTGTCATACCCTGAAGCATTTGCGCTAAACAAAATTAAAAGTTCTGAAAAAACCTTTTCTGCTCTTGTTAAAATAAAAAGATTTTCTTCTGTAAAATAGAAGCCCTTGGATCGAAGATCTGACGGTGAGGGGAAATTCCCCCAAATCATTCAGAAAAGGGATTTCTTTAATAAATCGAATTTGCTTCTCAATTTGCGAGATGAAGCCTCAGGCAGCAGGGGCTAAAAAACTTGCTTCCTGAACAATGAGACCCTGCAAGTCAATCCAAAATGGTCTCTTGCATACTATTCATGGGTCTCACCCTCCAAAGTCGAATTTCGACGAGGAGGGAAACAACCGCTTGCGAGTCCTCTCGACCCGTAAGAGGGGAAAATTCTCTTATAGGATCCTTACGACTTATAAGAGAAAACCACACTTAGGAATCCCCACGATTCCTAGGGAGAAAACCTACCTATGAGATCCTCTCGATCCGTAGGGAGAAAAGTCTCTATGAGACCCTCACGGCTTATAAAGTTGAAAAGTCTTAGGCAGCAGATCTGAACCTGCGGCCTAAGCCATCGCTATTTCTTAAGAAGGTCGGGATACTCGTCCTAATCATCCGTCAACCATGGTTACTAAGGTGGCATACTGATAATAAAAGAAAGAAAAGATGGAGAAAATGACACATTACAAAAATGTGTATCTTTTATTCATAAATATTGATCGAGTACAGGATACATTGTACTAAAGAATAAGAAAATATACATATATTTTACAAGTACAAATGATACAAGGAGAATTACTGAGAAGGAAGTGTCTTGCATAGATTTAGCAATTGCTCGCATACTTCCTTCCACGCCTTCTCTTGATCGGCTACCACCGCCAGCTCCGCCTCCACTTGAGCTCGTTGCTGCAAGACAGACGCAAGCTGCTCCCTGACGACTTGGTAAGCAGCTTCACGACCTGGAGTATTGCGCTCAGCTACGTCAAGCTTCCGCCTCAAGTTTAGTCCATGGGAGATGCGCTCCAAGAGACCCTCAAAGATAGTCTTCACTTGGGCAGCATTTGCTTCAACCTCAGCGAGCAGATGGGCCGTTTCGTTCGAGGCCTTTTGGCATTCCCTTAGTTTTAAAGCCGCTTCTTGCTCCAAATGGCGGAAGTGAGAAGTGCTTTGCTCGAGCCAAGCTGTTCGTTGGGTGCTTAGGGCTAAAACTTTGGGAGAAGGACGCGTCGACTCTAGCCGATGTAGACAGGCCTCGATTTCCCTGCAGTGATTAACCCAAGATTCGACGACGCCTTCGTTATGAAAATTTACGAGCGCCGCCAACATCGGGTTAACCTCCATAGCGAAATCTACGGCAGAAGGGAGAGCGTCCATGTTAAGCTCTTCGATGTACCCGCTCAGCATGCCCAAGCTCATCACAGCACCCTTTGAAGATGGACGTTTCAAGAAAGGGCCTGCCGGTGAAAGGACGTGAGACTCAAGAGGGACCGGAGCCGGAACAATAGCTGCAAAAAAAAACATGGTCAAACAATGATTCAAGAGATGTTGAAGGGTTACCAAAAAGGAAATTTACTATACCAGCTGCAACGGACGGCAAAGCCGGAAGGGCCGGTGGCGTGGCAGGTCTTGCATCCCCTCCTTCGATTTGTGGCACTGCAATAAGGAAAAGGAAAATTCAGAAATCATCCCATTGCTAAAAAATGGGGTAAATAAAGACATTGTAGTGAACGTATACTCACCGGCGCCACTAGAGGGAGAAGCGAGTTCGGATGGGAAGGAGAAGTGTGGGAGCAACACTTGATATAAATGATCAAAGAGCACTCCTGAAAGGGCACAGTGGTATAACGTTAGTACAAAAACTACATGTTTAAAAGATTAACGCATGAGTCGTAAATCCGTACCTTCCAACATCCGCGACGGTACAAGGGAAGGCGGGGAGGTGACCACCGCCAAAGCAGTAGTTGACGGCACTCCTTCGAGCAATGGAGCGTCGGCACTGGCCGCACCTGCAAAGACAAACTTGTTAGAAGAGATCGCGAAATATATAAAAAGAAGAACGCTGGTAACTCAGGATTTACCCGACGATCCGCCAGCCGAAACTGAAGCAATCCCCTCCTCCGTTGACATGAGACCAGCGCCCGTAGCCTCATCACCCGACTCGATGGGAACCGTTGTTGTGCTCGCAAGCCCTGGAGACGGCAAGGAACCATACGCGGGGAAGGCTATGATTGGAGTATTGCCAGATTCCTGGGAAAGAGCGGTCAGCTCCTCCTCAGGAATCGTGGCCGCCTCACCCGATACTCCCTCGGGTTCTGCGGTCGCGGTTGCCTCGTCCATCAGCACCACGAGGTCTCCAGCCTCAAGCGCCTCGCCCTCTACCGCCTTCGGCTCGGTTAAGACAATCATCTCATCTGCCGCCACTTCAGGTACGGCATCAATGACCCTCTCGGCGGCGGATCCCTCAACCTCTGTTTCAGGCCTCGTGGCCCCAACGACGCGCCTCACCGTCGGCTTGGGTTCGGCAGGCGCCGCTTCCGCCGTTTCCTTGGGTCCAACGGTCTCCGCCTCCCCCTCAGTCGGACTAGGCCCTGCAAGATGAAACACATATGAGCCAATGGCTTTATAATTCTTACAACAAAGCTCTGAAAGAAATGCTACCTGAAGAGGATTTATCGTTTGCACTTCGGGCCGCGCGCGCCACTTGCCTATAAGCAGTAGATAGGGTGACAGGGGCCTCTTCAGAAGGAGTGTCAGCGCGAGGAATAGTGCTAGGGCCCGCTCCCACGGCCAAAGCAACTCTGCGCGCCTTTGCTTCGCGTCTCAACCGCTTCCGCTCCTCCCGAGCCGTTGAGACGGATGCCACTAGGGCTTCTCTAATTGAGGTGTCCTCGTCCGTGAATAGGGATGCCTCCAGATTTTTCAAGGCATCCCTCATCGTCTTGTCAAGCCGAGGCTCCTCCAGTAGCCTCGACGAGACCGGGACTTCAGTGACAGGCTCAGGAAGGATCCCCGCATCAGCTGATATAACCTCTGCAAAGAAACAAAAGAAGGTTAGGTTGACCATAAAAAAAAATCACAAACTTTCCTTATAAAAGAGAAAAGGGTGGGACATACCAACGCCTGCTAGGGCACGTTTCTCCTCCTCCTCTTGGAAGGTCTTCAAAGAGGCAGCAATGGCCTCTTCAGTAGAAACACCTGTTGAGAATGAGGCAAATATTAGCTAAAGATAATAATAAAAAGTGCAATAAAATGACAAATAAAGCGGCTGATGATTACCTGACTCAGCGAGTCTGCTTAACATCGCTTCGAGCCTCGCCGACCGCTCCGAAGCTGCAATGGCGGCAGCCAAATTGGTGTCTGCAGGGTCTACCAAGAAGCCCTCGTTGCTTCCATATTCACATATGCCTTCGGTGGGAGGAGCCGCAGGCTTTAAGCTGAGGATCGCATCGAGGGAAAGGGCGGACTTCTTCTTCTTCTGCTGTCCACCAGCTTTAGATCCACCCGGAGTAGATTTGCGCTTGGCAGTCACTTTAGGGAGGCGGGTCCCGATATCTGCTCCTGCGCCGGACCCTGGCGATACCACATCAACCGTCTTCGTGGGAGCACGGGGCGCCGGTGGTGCATCCACCGTAGTAGGCAGTGGCAATCCCCGCAGGGGGCTCAACACGCGTGGTTGATCGACTCCAGCATCTTTTAGCGGAGGGACGACTAGGAGCCTTGGCTGCAAAGGGGCCTTGCGATCGCCACCGGGAGGCGCACCTCTACGGTCAACCAGCATACGCTTCTCCGTTAAGATAATTGGGCCCATCGCGTGCGCATACCAGGCCACATATGAATTAAGCATCTTAGGGGTACAGCTGGGTTCACTAATGAAGAAATAGAAACCTGTGTTAAGCCGTGTAAAATGATGCATCGCATTCTTTATCCCCTCTGGGCCGACCACGGGCGTTTCCAAGAAAGCTTCCAGCGGGATCCCTTGGTTGTAGCTTGACTGTCGGGCAAATCGGTGTGGGTTATATCTCATAAACAAGGCTGTCTTATTCTGCCTAAACACTAGATAGCCCGGCCGAATAGAGTAGAGGTGGAGAATTTCCCGAGCCTTCAGTACAGAAGCCCCGCCCTTAAAATCATCACGTAGTGGCACCACTGACTTAGTGGTCTCTGAGCCTATGGTAATGACCTTATCCACAAAAGAAATCTTCGCTCCGACCAGATGTGGACGCAAGAGCAGTCCCCTGGAATCCCGTGGGGATGCAACCACAATTGAATCCCCGACCAACCGCATGACTCTCGGGAGTCTGCATTTCTCGAAAAACGGAGGAGTCTTATGGGCACCAAACACCCCTTGCACGTGCATCTCCATCCAAGAAGTAAAATAGTGCATCGGGAAGTTGGCAGGCTGTACCCCAGGCTCACTAGCGTCCGCCGCTACGCTAAGTCCATTATAAAGGTAAGCCAGCCCAGCGATCCCTACCGATAATTTCAAACCAGCCGCCATTCGATGCGCCGGATAAAAGACGGAGGGACGCATGTGGCGCGGGTGCATGGGGAGCGCAAAGCTGCATAACCATAAACCCAAGAACCCTATAAAAAAGGTCTCCTCGTCCATGCCGGCGATCTCCGAGAAAGGGACGCTGGCAGTGCCGGGGAGATAAAAATTCCGCTGGTCATTTCCCGATATAGGTCGGCGGTCCGAGCCGAAACCAAAAGGATCGACAAGCTGAGCGAACTTCTCACTCTGCTCTGACAGGAACTCCGGGCGAATAAAGCGGGCAATGAAATCTGCGAAACTGACGCCCCGGTCGCCCGATTCCAAATGGAGTTCCTCATATATCTCCAACACCTTCACCAAGCCCGGATGCTGATGCTGAATGGCATTCTCCGGAGTCAAGTCAAACACCAGCTGCTTGGTGGCAAAGATGTACTCGTCAGGAGGAAGCAGCTCCTCGTAGTGCTCCCCCCTCATTGGTAAACCCGATATCTCAGCAAATTCCTCCAAAGAGATGGAGACTTCCCTATCCGCTATCAGGAAGGTGTGGGTGGGGATATTCCATTGTTCAATAAAGGCTTTTATCCACTACGTTGGAGGAGAGGGATACTCGAAAAGCGAAACGTAGACGGCCGAATATAAACCAATCTTCGTTAGATGAGTCCTTTTCACCGATAAGATGTACCAGGCCTATTGCAGATATCCGGCGAGCAGTCGCGGAGTCAGTCCAATATTGTAAGCCTGTCCCCACGGGCGTGCTTCACCCTGACAGATTCGCCTCCCCAGAATGTCTATCGCCGGCGGCGGCTACACAGGAATGGCACCGATTGCAGGCTGGAGGAGGTCGTCAGAATTCCAATTTTTAACCTCCACGGCATATTTCACCGGGGGTTCGTCCGCATAAGGGATCGTAACTATGGGCTCAGAAGGCGAGGCGGAACTGAAGCTGCGACGGCCTTGGATGTTCTGGCTGTACCATCTTCCCCACAGGTAGAGTTTTTTGCACTCAGGGTCATGATCTTTAGTGAGAGCGAACACCACCCGGTCCACTGAACGAAGGGGAAAGACAAGTCATCAGACATGTTTCCTGTGGGAAGACAAAAAAATAACCATTAGTGTTCTAACGCATGGCATTTTAAATCTTATTCCACACTGTGATGTAATGGGTAGGGGACCAAAGGGGGATCCACAAAATCTGGATGACGGCGCATCATTTGATAAGACAGTCCCATCATTGGATGAGACTGTCGGTTAATGAAAAACACCCCCAAGAGAATATCCTCATTGGGAGGAAATCCCTAGAGACAAGGAGAAAATCTTCTATTTTAGAGCAAAGCTCTGTCACAGAGTGACATTTGTCAAACTCTGGTCTCAGGGGAATAAAACTTCCTAAAAGAAAAAAGAGCCTAGCTCTGTAATAGTAATGAAAACTATAACTTCTAAGGATTAAAAAGTTTTTTTTGGGGTCTTTAAAGATCCATGAAAACTTTTGGGAATTCTCCATTTTTATATATAAGAAAAAAGGGAAGATCTACATTTGATCTATGAGCAAGGCTCTGTTCATGGGTTAAAACCCAGAAACAAGATCTCTGTAATTTTTTGAGAGCAAGGCTCTGTTGGTGAAACCCCAAAGGGGTTCTCTTTAGATCAAAAATCTATAAAAGCAAGGCTCTATTGAAGAAACCCCAAAGGGGTTTTTCTTTAGATCAAAGATCTAAAAGAGCAAGGCTCTGTTAATTAAATTTAATTTAAATTAATTTAATTTATTTGATCTATGAGCAAGGCTCTGTTCATGGGTTAAAACCCAGGAACAAGATCTCTGTAATTTTTTGAGAGCAAGGCTCTGTTGGTGAAACCCCAAAGGGGTTCTCTTTAGATCAAAGATCTATAAAAGCAAGGCTCTGTTGAAGAAACCCCAAAGGGGTTTTTCTTTAGATCAAAGATCTAAAAGAGCAAGGCTCTGTTAATTAAATTTAATTTAAATTAATTTAATTTAATTAATTTTACCTAGAATGATTCTAAAACTGGAACTTTGAAGTTCTCACAAGAGCAAGGCTCTGAAATTCAAATTCTTGAAAATGGTAAAGAATTACCAAGGACCAACGGTCCTATTTATAGGCGCCTGCGCCCCTTCAAATACCCCCTTGATCCAACGACTAGGATCTTGCCACCGCTGCACTCACGCGCCACGTGAGCGCAACGGTGGGGGGGGCATTTGTTTCCCTAATCAGAGCAAGGCTCTGTTTGAATTTTGAAAATTCAAATTTTTGAAGCAACGCTTCAGATCCCGTGTGCTGCGCGCAATGCGCCACGTGTCAGAAGTTGACACGCCAGCACAACGCCCAAAGTAGTGCGTCCAATCAGAGCAAGGCTCTTTAAAAAACAAAAGCAATGCTCAGTTGCGCAAGCGCTGCGCTGCGTGACACGTGTCTGCGCAGTTGCGCAAACACAACTGCGCAAGCACACCGCTGCGCGACACGTGTCTGCGCAGTTGCGCAAGCACAACTGCGCAAGCGCACCTTGCACAACTGCGCAAGTGCACCGCTGCGCGACACGTGTCTGCGCAGTTGCGCAAGCACAGCTGCGCAAGCGCACCGCTGCGCGACACGTGTCTGTGCAGTTGCGCAAGCGCTTCACTGCGCGACACGTGTCACTCACTGGGGGAGTTGCGCAAAACATAATAAATCTTGTTAAAACAAGAAGATTTTCCTGTATAAGGCAGGGGCCTTTGGATCAAAGATCCAATGGTGGGGAAAATTCCCCAAATCACTCAGAAAAAGATTTATGTAACAAATTTAACTAATTTATGAGCACTATAAAAAGGACCCCAGACTTCATTTCAAAGGGCATCAAGATCTTGCTAAAAAAAAGAAAAAGGAGAGAAAGTGAACTCTTGAGAATTCTGGAAGAACAAAAAAAAAAGGTAAAACCTTTAAAAGAGAAAATTCTCTTGGGAACAGATCATTGATCTAAGAACAAGATCATGGATCTTCAATAAATAAATAAATAAGTAAAATAAAAAGAAGTAGTGCCTTGCACTTGTTATGAACCCTTGGTTCTCTGAAATAAGGAAAAACAAGAAAAGAAGAAAAAAAACTTGTTTTTCTTTAGATCAAAGGATTAAAAAGTGCTCTGCACTTCTGTTTCTTGAAGATTCTCAATGCAATGCATTGCTTGAAGGGCCAGGCCCAAATTAAACTGCAGAGCAATAAAAGGGAGGGTCCAAATGAAATTGATGCTCTGCATCATTTTATAGAGGACAGAGCCCAAACAAAATAGATGCTCTGCATCATTTATAAAAGGGTAGAGCTCAAACAAAACAAAACTAATGCAGTGCCTTATTTAAAAAGGGGCAAAGCCCTAACTCAGGTCTAATAGGCCAAAGACAAATAAAAATGTTGAACATCTAACTGGACTTAGCCCAGTCATGGCCATAAGTCCTCAAATTAAATGGACTGAGCACGGTCGCTCCCTAAATCAATTTATATCCAGCTCGAGGGTACATCTCCGAACTCCTCTGACACATGTCGTTGTAATCATTCAACGTCGTCAGAGAGGTGACGGGTCCTGACGGCCACACACATCAATATGGACTGCAGGGTCCCTAAACTCGTGGACCGAAACGTCCCTAAACTAATATTGGACCGAGACGTCCCTAAACTAATATCGGACCGAGACGTCCCTAAACTAATATTGGACCACCACGTCCCTAAACTGGAACATGGACCGGAACGTCCTTAAACTAATGTCGGACCGAAACGTCCCTAAACTAATATCGGACCGAAACGTCCCTAAACTAATATTGGACCGAAACGTCCTTAAACTAATGATGGACCACCACGTCCCTAAACTGGCAATGGACCACCACGTCCACAAAATGGAAAATGGACCACTACGTCCCTAAACTGAAACAATAGAGCCTCCAAATGCTCTTTTGCCGGATCTAAACCCGTTTAAGTTGATCTTAGCCCCAAATACAGCTAACGTATCCTTAAACATTCAAATGGATTATAAAACTCCAAATCTACCTTGGTTCAAGGGTACATCTCTGAACTCCTCTGACATCTGCCGTTGTAATCCTTCAACGACGTTAGAGAGGTGACGAGTCCCGATGGCCAGATATTAAATCGATCATCACGTCAAGTTGATCTTAGTCCAAAACAGGACTAACGTATCCTTGACGAACGTTTAAGTTGATCTTAGCCGCAACGTGACTAATGCATCCTTAAACTAAAAACACCAAACCCAAATCTAAGTAAATACGGATTTGGATTAATCCACGTCCTACGGGCGACGGCATTATTCAGTCTCCGTATACAATCCACGGGCAACCACAAATAAAACAAACACATACGACACGAAGTGAAATTCTGGAGAAGGAGAAAGTTGTTACCGCGATGCGGTAGCGTAATTAACTGCAGGGGCTTGCGCCTGCAGGGAAGAGCGTCCCCACAATCAAAAACCCCTCACCCTGAGGGGGAATCTGACGAAGTCTGCTACATCGGCTGCATCCGTCTAAACCTCGGATACACGGTGCCATAAATCAACTTGGCATCTTCGGAGAGGTAGACGGATAAAACCAAATAGCATCTGCCCCGAATCTCAGGCGAGACGCAAAGTCTAGGCCGCCATTCGGAGGGGAACACGCTCCAAATCTGAACTTTCCTGGTCAGCTCTTGGAATGTTTTGAGACCCACGGTGCATAGAAACGGGGCCATCCAATTGTTGATATTTCCGACGAAGAGACTAACAGATTGGTCCTGCTCTATAGGCGGTTCACATTTGACGGAGAGATTGCGCCATCAGGTTATAAAATCCGTGCTGTTTTCGTTGTTCTTTGGCTTGGTCCTTACGAGGTCGGCAATGGTAATCTTAGCGCTGCGCTCATGAACCTCTGCCGAAACAGAGACTCCATTTGGACAAAAGTTTGAAGGAGTCATCCGGTATGCTCGTGTACCAGTCGAAAGCAACATCGGTCTGACGGAGGAGAAGAGCATTGTTTCCCCCAGTATCCCGCATGAGGCTTTAAAGTGGGCGATGTGCTGATTCGCATTTCCCGTCCCATCGAATCTTTCGAATTTAGGGATGACATAGCCGCTAGGAAATTCTACCAGATCATACTGAGCAGGATATGGTCTCCTGCTACTGCTAACATCTTTTTGTGCTTCAGCTTCGGCTACCAATCTTTTGACTTTGTTGGCAACCAAATCCATGATTTGATCTTGAGTTAGCGGGCTACTGTCATCGGTAGCCAAGACATTTTCCGAGACAGGATGCGACTGACTTTCATGCGGTCCGCCTACCTTTGGATTTGAGGGAATAGGCGTCGGTTGTCTCAGGACACCGTTTCCCGGTTCATGAGCAGAGCCCTGCGCTTGATTAGGAGGCTGAGAGGCAAGTTGGGCCGTGAGCCGTAAGACGATATTTGTCAAGTCGTCAAATTTTTAGTAGATCTTGGCCATCTCCTTGTCTTTACTTCTGAGCCATTTTCGGAGCTCTCGGAGAAGTTGCTGCTCTGCGTTCTTGGGATGGAAGATTGGCTCCTCTTCGTTTTCCGAGTCTGACTCCTCATGAACTGAGGGCTCTCTCTACTTATCAGCTTCACTGGGAGGATTTTCATTATCTTCCAGAGGATGCTGGTCTTGGGAAGTGGCGGCCACACTGACACCAGATTGGATTTGAGATGTAGTAGCCCCAGCCTTGCTTTTGCTGCCCGTGCCCGCCATGTAGACACTGTGGACCACATATCCAGCCATCTCTTTATCTTTGGCGGCTGATTTGAAGAGCGGTCTGGGCTTTGGAAATTCACAAATTGTAACATGGCCAAAGCCCTAGCCCTTTTGTTGGTTCTGTATGTGAGCCGCTTCTGCCTCAACTTCTCTATTTTGAGCGCTTGACAGACTTCTGCTCTTCGGTAAGCCATCATGATCCGATTAATGGGGAGCTTAGAGAAGATGCCCAATTGAGTAGTTGTCAGGGGCGCCGCTGGAGCTTGCCTGAGATGCCTTGTTGCTTTATTGGTGTTGATGGCTTTGCCCCCAGCTGGGGCTAAGGAAAGTTGTTCAAACACTGACTTGCGCTTGGGTAGTGGTGCCCTCGAGATCACCACATTTGGCCTCCTGCCTTTAGAGACCGGTCTGTCTGTTGCTGGTGCTTGAGAAGCTGGGATGACACTAGCTGGCATGAACAGAATAGAGCCGAATGGTAGCAGCGGCTCTTCCTATTGTCGCCCGAGACTGGCCGGGAGGACCATCCTAGCGTCCATCTTCATCGTGTAGGAGATGAGAGTTGTGTCGAGAGCTGAGTTTGTCCTTGGAGACATTTTGTTGTGTTCGAAGATTGAGATTGGAAAACGTTAACCTGCACAAAAAAATTATGATTTCAGTACAGGAAAATGATATGCATATTAATTGAGTTCGCATGAACGCTTAACCCGAAATATGGGAGGAGAGATTGGTCCCACCGGGTGTGCCAGAATCTGTACGGTGTTTTTCGTCACCCCATTGAGATGGGAATACGTGTGCGCTTGTCAGGCGCATTATAGATTCCCTCTGCCTAGGGTAGGCTGGGGTTTATTGATTGTGGGGATCCGAATCTCCGGCAGCCGTGGACAAAGCTGCCGTTAATTACCCCTCGCCTTTGGAGCGAGGGAACCTCCGATTGATGGGTTAAACTGGCCATGCGAACTCAAAGTGCAGTGTACATATATTGAAGGGGTTTTGGATGTATCGGGAGCTACGCAGAGTTTTTACGGGGGTCCCGCTACTCGGATAGCGGGGTGGGGGTTAAGGGGGATAGCAGCCCCCCTGCGAGGTGCGGGGCAGCGCCCCGTTAGAAATTTTTTTCTAACGGGGACAGTGTTGTGGAGTTTGTGTGTGTGTGTATAAAAAGGCAAGCGGCATCCAAAGGATGCGTGGGAGAAGGCGCCAGCGCCTCACGTGCCTGGCACGTAGGCGCTCGGGCGCTGGCGCCAGCGCCTCACGTGCCCAGCACGTAGGCGCTTGGGCACTGACGCTAGCACTTTGGGCGCTAGCGCCTCACGTGCCCGGCATGTGTGCGCTTGGGCAATGGCGCTAGCGCTTTGGGCGCTAGCGCCTCACGTGCCCGGCACGTGGGCGCTTAGGCACTGGCGCTAGCGGTTTGGGCGCTCGCGCTTTGGCGTGTGCGCTCGGGCGCTCGCGCTTTGGGCGCTAGCGTTTCACGTGCCAAGCACGTGGGCGCTCGGGCACTAGACGGCAAAAGGGATTTGGTCCCTGCATTGGGAGTTGTACTCCCAAAAATAAATACTTATTATTTTGTGTGTGTGTGTGTGTGTGTATTTTGAGGAGTTAAACTCCTAAGATATTTTTTTGGAGCTGATGAAGGGGCTTCTCCCTTGAGCCCTGGATCTTCCCCAAAGTGGTGTCTTTGGAGATGGGTCTCCTTCTTCCTTTCTGTTGGCCGGATCTTGAAGAACAAGAGGTATGAGATTTTAAAAATCTCTCCTTTTTAAGATCTGATGGAAGATCCAAGCTCCCTTTTGTGGGTTTTGTGGTGAAAAACTGTTTAGTTTTGGAAAAGGAAGAGTAAAACTCTTGATTTAATTCAAAAGAAAGAAGAAGGTTTAGAACCTTGAGTAAAGAGAAGGAGCCACAAACCTTGGTTTTTTTTAGAGAGAGAAAAAGATCTTGAGATATTTTCATTATCTTTGCCTTTATAGGCTACAAACTTTACATATAGCCCCTTGGGCTTTACAAAATGGCATTTTCCCCATTCCATACCTCATGTGCTATTTCTTTTTTCACATAAGCCATGGGCTTTACAAAAATTTGGCTTTATGCCCATTTTGCTTACATTCATTCATAAAAAATTACATCACAATTATTTATTACATGATTTTTATTTTGGCATGGGGGGAGGCCGGCCGCTTCATGTTCGGGCTCGACTTGGGCATGGGCCCACTTGATCTGGGCTTAGGCCCACCTGGCTTGGGGTTGACCTTGACTTTGACTTGGTAACCGGGGTGCAATTTTAGACCCCAACAAAGGGCATTGTCATCCTCCGTAGCCTGATGAAGGAGGCGTTTCGTCTTGGCTTTCTTGTAAATGTCCATTTCGCTGCTGTAGTCGTTCCGAACCTTTTGACTCCCTTCCCTTATTAGCTTGTCAATCTGTTCTTCAAACGACGGACTCGACATTTTTATGGTAGGACCGCATTCTAGTTCAGCGTTAGCGTCTTTTAAAAGATCATCCTCTTCTTCATCTAGGTCCTTTATGACATGGCAGCCATGGAATTGCCCCCGTTTCTTGGACTAGACATATCCAAGCCCGATCGTTTCCATTTTCCCGTTGGGAAATTTTTGTTCAGTTTCAGGGACGTTCCCAATCCTGTTGTAGAACTGAGCTTGTCGAGGAGTCTGTTTAAAAGGTACGCCTTGGTCTCTTAATAACCTTTTCAATCCCTCGGTGTAGTATCTGGGCAGACGAATGTGTTAGAGCCTATCGAGCGTAGGATCGGCACCATGCCGGACTTCTCTTTCGACTTTAGTCTCCGTGGATCGATAAAATAGGATCGCCTTCCTGGGAGGGACGTAGAATGTCTGCAGCTCTTGCACACTATATATCTCCAGCGCATCAAGCTTTCTGTAGTGCTGCCGCAGAGCCATCGTAATTTGTAAACTCTGGTCTGCTCCAACAAGGGTTTGCATCGACGGGCAGACGGAGAATACGGCATTGACTTCGTCTTCAGAGTCACTGCCAAAGACCAGAATAGGGGTAGATGGTTCCGGCCTGTTGCATTGGGGCGGCGCCGAATAGACTATCTCTTTTTCCTCCTCGGTATCGTTCCCGAAGACCGGAATAGTGGTGATAGCTTTTTTCTTATTCTCTGGTTTATGGCATCTTTCCGTGTCTTCAAAGTCCGGTAGGAAATACTTTGCATCTTCGTACTTTCGGACTTCGTTCAAGGAGAATGGGTTTTGTTCTCCCATCACGGTGTACTCGAGACCATCTTTGAAATACTTCATACACTGATGTTGTGTAGAAGGGATGTTGTTGTACTCGTGTAACCAGGGCCTACCGAGCAAAACGTTGTAGCAATTCTTGGCGTCAATGACATGAAATATGATGTCAATGACGAGCAGCCCAAAGCGTAATTTCAGTATCACAGACCCGAGCGTCCGTGATGATTGGGAGTCGAATCCGGAGACGGTGATTTTATCTCGAGCGAGGTGCTGAACGGTTATGCAGATTTCTTTTAGCGCCCTCACATTTAGGAGGTTTACAGAGGACCCGTTGTCAACTAAGATCTTTCCTATCTTGATGTCATGGCAGTATCCAGTGACATATAAAGGGTGGTTGTGGTCACACGTACCAAGGAGAAGATCCTCATCGTTGAATGTAATGTTAGCCGTGTGAACTTCTGCCAGCTCATCTTGCATTTTCTTCTATGCGATGAAGGCCTGGAACTGATCGGGCTCTTGTAACGCCTTGACCAAGGAATGCCGTGCTTATTTAGACAGAAAGAGGGCATCCAGTATGCCTAGTTGTGAGGGTATCTTCCTCAAATGCACTAGGAAATTATAATCCACCTTGCTTTTCTTAGGCGGGTCCTTGGCTGCGAGTTCTTTGATGACCCCATCATCGAGGGCAATCTCCTCATGGATTTTCTCTTTCCCCTTGTATTTTCTGTTTGAACCTTTGTTTGAAGGTCTGAGATTCTTTTCAGGCAACGTACCATTACGCATCTGAATATTCTCACAATTTTTCACTTCTTCCTCTTTTCCTGAGGTGGATTCTTTGAAGAGAGGGCCGAGGGCTTTCTTGATCAGAATCGTTTCCGAAGGTGAAAACTTGCTATCCCTCGGAATCAACCATGTGACAGTTGTCGGCAGTTCTTTCACGCTCATCTGCCGTGCTTTTCTGCTTCCGACGGGCTTTGTGCTTTATTCGCTTAAATTGTTGTCGATGAGTGACGTATCCCTACCACTACTTTTTAAAGGCCATGCACTCTTCGGTAGGGTACGCAATCTTCTGATGGTATAAGCAATAGTTAGGATGTACGTCCGCTTCGTCAAGGTGCATACCGCTAGGAGTATTTCCTCGAAGAGACGACAACTTCATTCCCATTGACAGGGCTTTAGCGAACCGTTTTCTTGCCTTAAGATTGCTTTTGTCTGCCACGGGCGTGCTTCGATCTGGTTGAAGTGCTTCAACCTTTTCATCCTGTTGCTGACGTTTGGCTTTTTCGAATATGGTCATTTCACGCTCTTGATCAGCTTTGCTCTTCTGACGGGCTTCGTTCAGCAATATATCAATCATCTCGTCTGACGGTTTCATGAATTCCGGTTCTAGATCTGCCCCAGTTTCTCTACATCAGGAGCTCCTTTGCCATTTATTGACGAATGAGAGATCATGTGCCAACTCGCCACGTAATCCTCGGGCCCTTATGAAGAATCGCCTCCTTCATCAGCGTCATCGTCTTCAAGAACATGCTTGAAGAAATCGTCTAATGTAATTGAGGTCCGTGCCCTCTGGTTATATTCTTCCAGTGCATCGATGTATTTCTACAAACCTATACGGTTGTCGTTGGGTTGGACTGGCTTCTTAGTCTTCTTCTTTTTCTTTGAAGGCTTCGGAGGCTTGGCCTGAAGGTTTTGTCCACCGTCACCAACTTTCAGCGTTGGACGCGGCTTCAGCATCCCATCAATAATCTCAGGCTCCAGCGGGCTCTTCCACTTAATCGCTGAATATGCTCGAAGGTCCTTCAGCATTCTTTTAGTCTTAGTTGAAAGGGCCACCTCCCACAGAGCTTCTTCTACAAATGAGCATGATGCCCCCGTCGTATCCGTCTTTTTAGGAGTATGCGATTGTGGCGGATTTACCTTCGAGTTCTCAGACAGCGCGAATTTGCCTTGCTGGTACTGGTCCTCAATCCAGTTTTTGAAGATGAAGCAATCTTTGATTGGATGGCCCATTATTCGATGGTAGGGGCAATAGTTGGGACTGTTGACGTCACCGGGATGCAGTGGGCGTTTCGGATCCGGCAGGGTGATGAGCCTGTTACGCAGTGCTAATTCGAACAGTCTTCTCGTTTTATCCCGGGAAAACGAGTAGGGACATCTCAATTTCTCGTCGAGGAATCGCTGTTTGTTGCCTTAGCGGGCAGCTGGTTTCGGATCACTAGGCTGTTGCTGAGTGTTGGCGACGAAGGTCACTTTCCCTTTGCCTTTCTCATTTCGAAGCTCCATTTTTGAAGAGGACGGCCTGTGGCCCATCTGATCCATCTGGGCCAGCTTGTCAATCAAGACCTGGAAGGTGGTAGGCTTGAAGAACATCATAAATTGGGAAATGGTAGCCTGAGGATCGAGGGTCCCCACAAACATGTCCACGGCAGGAGCATCTTCTATGCGCTGTTCATACTTTGACCATAGGTTCCGCCACCGAGTGGCGTATTGAACCCAGGTTTCTCCCTCCTTCACTCCAGCATTGATCAATGCCGTGATCGGGATACGTTCGCTGGCGCTGTGAACCTTTGTGTAAATAGTAGCTCCATTTCTACAAATGTCTTGATAGAGTCATTCGAGAGCTCATAGTACCATTCAAATGCCATCTCCGACAAGCTGCCAACAAACTGATGAAGCAACAGTTTGTCGTCACCCCCAGTATTGCCGCAGAGAACCCTGAATTGAGCGACGTGCTGGTGTAGATTACCCGTCCCCTTATACACATGGAATTTAGGGATCGTATATCCCGGCGGGTACTTTATTTGATCGTACCAACCCGGATAGGGTCGTCTAGTCTTAACGATTTAGCCAGCCGCTTCACTCGCCTGATGAGCTCGTATTTGTTGAGCTATATAGTTATCAAGCGCAGCTTTCGAGATCGTCTCTTCTTTGGCTGCTACAAAGGTTGGAAGAGGGTTTGATGTCTCCCCTCTGTCGTCGTCAAGGATTATTGGAGGGTCTTCAGCTAGAGAATCCAGCTGTATCATCATCCCGACCATATCTTGAAATAGAAGCTCCGTTTGCTTTATGTTAGCCGCTTGTTCCGTGACCTCTTTGTCTTTCTTCTCTAGCATTCTTTGGAGGAATTCGGCATTGGTTTCCTACTCCTGGTGCTGCTCCGATGATGTATCCATGCTTTCTTTTGGTCCAGTGAGTGCGGCCATCTTCGTTAGCATCTCCTGGAGCTTTTGCTGTTGTTGTTCCTGAGCTTTAGTTACCGATCGCGTAAGTGGTCGATGACCCATGGAGGTACGGCTATCCTTTTTTCCGAAAGACATATAAATGGTGTGCACTACCATGCCCCTATACTTGGGGCGTTTAGATTCAGTGCCCTTGAGATTCGTTGCAGACACAGGGAACTTCTCTGGCCTTTTCCTTTTATGGCCGATCGAAGTTGAGAGGGCCGTTGCAGCGGGCACCTATATAGACAATACCTTCTGTGGTACGACGGGGTGGTCCTTCTCTTGCCAAACCATCATTTTCTCCGGTCGGCGGGAGTAGTCTTGGTTAATCACAGAGTCTTGGACCCTTTGCCAAACCCTATGGATTTTGGAGGACAACCGCTGAGGGGGCTGCTCTGGCTTCGCCTTTGTAATGTTCTCTACAGGTAGAGGAGATCTTTTTAGCACCGCAGTCGGAGAGTTCTTGCGCACCCACCTGAGTGGTTCGAAGCTGTTCCCGGTTGGAACAGCAGCGTCGAGTTCCACCGTTGGAGCTGGCGGAGTCAATCCAGAAGGGGAACTGCCCCCAGATTTCCTTACTCGGTGCCAGTGGCGACGTCGATCATGTCGAGCGGCCGGTACTGGCTCAGTTACGGGGGTGGCTTCATCGTGCCCCCTGTTCTGGTGAAGGGTTGTTGTTGGTGCCAGCCTATCGAAGACTGACGTCTGCTGAGAAGAAACGTCCAATCCTGTCGAAGACTGACGTCTGCTGAGAAGAAACGTCCAATCCTGTCGAAGATTGACTTTCGGGAAGGGGAAGGAGCCTTTGTGACTTCGCCTGAAGCGGGAATTGGAACGGACAGTCTTGTGAAGACTGATCCTTTAGCAGGAGAAGCCCCTCTGGCGACTTCGTTCACTGAAGCTGGAATGGCTATCCGCTTCGGGATAACTCCTTCGGGTATTGCAGGCTTCTTCATAGGCCCACTTGAGCTTTGGCCTAGTCTGTTAAAGACCGAGGCATTGGATTTTGACGACCCGTTGAGAGGGGCCGCGGTATTTGTAAGTCGATCAAAGACCGACTTCTTTGGAGCTTCCTGTAACGGAACTGGAGCGCTGAAGCTCATTGGCGGGAGCATGGTCCTGAAGAACAACCCAGTGGTGGCCTGTGTCACCTGTTCCACCGGCATTGCGAAAATGGAGGCCACTTGAGACCCATAAGTCACTCCTCCGGTTGGGGTGGAGAGGGAGCTGTTGTTGCAACTGGAGAAGTTAGAAGCCATTGATCTTCTTTTTTCTGCACGGAGCAAGACACCAAATCTTAGTACCTCGAATCCAGGGCAACCATAGCCAACCGCGATTTGTTCGCGAAAACACGACACACGAAGTGTGGAGTGGAAAGAGGAAAAGGTCCCACCGGGCGTGCCAGAATCTGTTCGCCGCTGAAAGACGCGGCCAAAAAGTTGGGACATCTGGCCTGAAATTTGGGGGCAGATGCTATTTGGTTTTATCCGTCTACCTCTCCGAAGATGCCAAGTTGATTTATGGCACCATGTATCGGAGGTTTAGACGGATGCGGCCGTTGTAGCAGACTTCGTCAGATCCCCCCTCATTGTGAGGGGTTTTTGATTGTGGGGACGCTCTTCCCTGCAGGCATAAGTCCCTGCAGTTAAAAGCACTACCGCATCACGGTAACCACTTTCTCCTTTTCCAGATGTTCACTTTATGTTGTGTGTGTTTGTTTTATTTTTGGTTGCCCGTGGATTGTATACGGATACTAATTTATGTTGTCGCCCGTAAGGCATGGATTAATCCAAATCCGTATTTTTTTAGATTTGGGTTTGGGTTGGTTTAAGGATCGTTAATCTTATTTGAGATTAAGATCAACTTAAATGTTTGTTAAGGATACGTTAGTCTAATTTTTAGACTAAAATCTACTTAACAGGGTTTTAGAATCATTTAGATTTAACAAAAGAGCATTTTTAGCTCTATTGTTTTTGTTTAGGGACGTTACGGTCCATTGGGTTTAAGGAAATCATAGTCCATGGAGTTTAAGGACATCATAGTCCATGAGAGTCCATGTTTAAAGACATCATAGTCTGTAGGGTTTAAAGATATCATAGTCTGTAAGTTTTAAAGACATCATAGTCTGTAAGGGTTTAAAGACATCATAGTCTGGGCTTAAAGACATCATATTCTGTAGGGTTTAAAGACATCATAGTCTGGGTTTAAAGACATCAAAGTTTGTAGGGTTTAAAGACATCATAGTTTGGGTTTAAAGACATCATAGTCTGTAGGGTTTAAAGACATCATAGTCTGGGTTTAAAGACATCATAGTCTGTGGAGTTTAGTTTAGGGACGTTGCGGTCCATAGGGTTCATGGTTGGTTGGTTTAGGGGTAACCAAGAGTTATTGGTTATTGGGACCCTCCACCTCTCTGAAGACGTTGAAGAATTACAGCGACATGTATCAGAGGTGTGGAGAGATGTACCTTTGAACCAGTGAGTGTTTATCAAAGATTTGATGATCTTGTTTGGGACTAAGTCTAATAAAGAGCACATGGGCTCGGTTGATTATGAGTTTGGCCAACTTGGGTTCAGCCCACTGAGTCTCTGTCATTTCTTTTTTCTTTTGAATAAAGTGTTGAACACTTACTAGGACATAGTCCTTTCTCTGTGCACATAATGCTAAGCATTTATGTGGGTTCTGACACTCACACTTTTTTTTTGTTTTTTATGAGTGTTGAACACTCTTCATGGCGCTGGGCTCTTCTTGAGAAGTGCAGAGTGCTCTGTGTTAGAAGCGCCCACGTGAGTGGCACGTGGAGCGCTTGGCGCCAACCAATGAATGCAGAGCACTTTTTATAAGAAGAGCGCCCACGTGAGAAGCACGTGGAGCACTCGGCGTTGAGCGCCAGACTTTGAGTGCGGAGCACTTTTATGAGAATAGCACCCACGTGAGGAGCACGTGGAGCGCTTAGCGCCAGACTTGAGTGCTAAGCACTGAGTTTTTTTGTATTCTGCCCAGTTCAATTTTCTGAGAATTAGATTCTCCCTTGTGAAAGACTTCGTCTTATAGATCTAAGATTTAGAAAAAGAACTAAGTTCTTCTGATGTGAGAGTTGAACTCTTAAATATGGAGGAGATGTTATGATCTCTCTTCTTTTTATGAAAGACTTTGTCTTATAGATTTGTGATCTAAAAAAAGAACTAATTTCTTCTAAAGTGAGAGTTGAACTCTCCAATATAGAGGAGATGTTATGATCTCACTTATTATTATTTACCTTGAAGAAAATTCTTCTTCTTAAAGCTTGCTCTTCTTTTTTTTTTCTTTCCTGAGAACTTGAAGTTTATGGGGGGTTCTTCTCTTCTTCTTCTTTCGATTTGAAACTTATGGGGAGGTTCCTCTATACAAGACTTGAAGTCTTGGGTCCTTTATATAGGGGAGGCTGATTTTTTGAATCAGTTAAGGAAATCTCTCATTGAGAGATCTCTGATTGATTTGGGGATTTTATCCACCGTTGGATGTTTGATCCAAGAACTTCTGTTTTACGGAAGACATCTTTCTTGTTTTAACAAGATTGGAAAAATATTTTCCCATACAGAACTTATTCTGTATCTTGGTGATTTTTAATCACCATTGGATCTTTGATCCAATGGTGCTCTGATTTACAGAGCACAATCTTTCTTCTTTGGAAAGATTTGAGGCATGTTTCCTTGGCATAATTTTATTATGGTAATTTGATGATTCATCATATTTGTTGGATCTTTGATCCAAAGGTGGTGAACATTTAGTTCTAGCGCTGGTGCTCTCGTGCTTTGCACGTGAGGCGCTGCCTCAGAGTCTTTTGACTCTTGGCGCTGGCGCTCTTGGCGCGAGCGCTCTCGTGCTTTGCACGTAAGGCACTGCCTCAGAGTCTTTGACTCTGAGCACTGGCGCTTTTGGCGCGAGCGCTCTCGCGCTTTACACGTGAGGCGCTGCCTCAGTTAAAATTTCAAATTTTGAATAGAGCTTTGCTCCCTGATTGGGGGAAACACAGATCTTAGTCTAAAATTATACTAACGTATCCTCAACAAATATTTAAGTTGATCTTAATCCCACGAAATTAACGATCCTTAAATCAAACCAAACTCAAATCTAAGAAAATACGGATTTGGACTAATCCACGCCCTACGGGCGAAAACACAAATTAGTCTCCGTATACAATCCATGGGCAACCAAAAATAAAACAAACACACACAACACGAAGTGAGTTTCTGGATCAGGAGAAAGTGGTTACCAAGATACGGTAACGTAATTAACTGCAGGGGCTTGCGTCTGTAAGGAAGAGCGTCCCCACAATCAAAAACCCCTCGCAAACTAGGGGGAATCTGATGAAATCTGCTACAACGGTCGTATCTGTTCAAACCTCCGATACACGGTGCTATAAATCAACTTGGCATCTTCGGAGAGGTGTACGGATAAACCCAAATTGCATCTGCCCCCAAATTCAGGAAAAAATGTTTGTCTTTTCCGGCTTTCAGCGGTAAACAGATTCTGGCACGCCCGGTGGAACCTTTTCCTCTTTCCACTCCACACTTCGTGTGTCGTGTTCATGAACGAATCGCGGTTTAATATGGTTGCCCCTGGATTTGAGGTACTAAGATTTGGTGTCTTGCTCTATGCAGAAGAGAAGAAGATCGATGGCTTTCAAGTGTAACTGCAATAGCAACTCTCGCTCTGTCCCCGCCGGAGGAGTGGCTTATGGGCCCCAAGCGGCCTCCATCTTTGCAATGCCGGTGGAACAGGTGACTCATTCCACCACTGGACTGTTTTTTGGGACCTTGCTCCTGTCAATAAGCTTCAATGCCTCAATGCCATCATAAGAGGCTCTAAAGAAATTGGTCTTTGATCAGCTCGCAACCACCACAGCCTCTCTCAACGGGACATCCAAGTTTGCCGCCTCAGTCTTCGACAGGCTGAGCCTAAGCTCAAGTGGGCCCGCAAAGAGGTTCACGATACCTGAAGGGGTTATCCCAAAGCGGATAGCCATTCCAGCTCCGGTAGACGAAGTCGTCAAAGGGGTTCTCCTATTAAAGAATCGGTCTTCACAAGACTGCCCGTTCCAACTCCCGCTTCGGACGAAGTCACTAAGGCTGCTTCCCGTATCTAAAGATCGGCCTTTGTAAGATTGACCGTTCCCTCTTAGCGAATGTCGGTCTTTGACAGACTGACACCAAAAACACCCCATCAGAGCAAGGGGCATAACGAGTTCGCTTCTACAACTGAGGTGATCCCATCCGCAAGACATCCTCGACGTCGCCACTGACGCCGAGTGCGGAAAGCTGGCGGAAGTTCCCCCTCTGGACTTACCTCACCAGCTCCGATGGTGGAAATTAATGCTGCTGTTCCAACTGGGAATAGTTTCGATCCGCTCAGGAGAGTGCATAAAAACTCTCCAACCACCATATTGAAGAAGTCTCCTCCGCCTGCTGAAAGCATGACACAGGTGAAGCCAGAAAAACCTCCTCAACGGTTGTCCTCCAAGATCCACAGAGTTTGGCGGAAATTCCAAGACTCTTTAATTGACAAAGATTACTCTCGCCGGCCGAAGAGGATGAAGGCTCGGCAAGAAGAGGATCATCCCTCTGTCGTACCACGTAAGGTGTCATCAACGCGGGTGCTTACTGCAATGGCCCCTTTAACTTTGGCTTCCCACAAAAAGAGAAGGCCTGAGAATCTACTACCACCGGCGAAAAATTCTGAGCGTGATGGATCCAAGTGCCCCAATTCTGGGGGCATAGTTGTGCATACCGTCTACATGGTATCCGGAAAAGAGGATAGCCGTACTTCCACGGGTCATCGACCACTTACACGGTCTGTGATAATAGCTCAGGAGCAACAACAGAAGCTCCAGGAGATGCTGACAAGGATGGCCACACTCACTGGGCAGAAAGAAAGCCCGGAAGCATCGTCGGAACAACGCCAGGAGCAGGAGACCGACATCGAATTCCTACGAAGTGTGCTTGAAAAGAAAGATAAAGAGGCCACAGAACAAGCGGCTAATATAAAACAAATGGCGCTTCTGTTCCAAGATATGGTGGGAATGATGATCCAGTCGGATCCTCCAGCCGAGTCCAATAATTATTGAAGACGACAGAGGGGAGACATCAAACCCTCCTCCGGCTTTATCAGCAGCCAGGGAGGAGACGATCTCCAATGCTACCCTTGATGACTACATAGCTCAACAAATACGAGCTCATCAATCGAACGAAGTGGCAGGCCAAGTCGTCAGAATTGGACGACCTTATCCAGGCTGGTATGACCAAATTAAGTACCCGCCACGATATACGATCCCCAAATTCCATGTGTATAAGGGGACGGGAAATCCGCACCAACACGTTGCTCAATTCAGAGCTTTGTGCGGTAATAACGGGGGCGATGACAAACTATTGCTTCGCCAGTTTGTTGGCAACTTGTCGGAGATGGCATTTGAATGGTACTTCGAGCTCCCAAATGACTCTGTCAAGTCATTTACGGAGATGGAACTACTGTTCACACAGCGGTTCACAAGCGCACCCCAGTCACGACATTAATCAACGCCTGAGTGAAGCCGGGAGAGACCTGGGTTCAATACGCAATTCGGTGGCGTAACCTATGGTCAAAGTGTGAACAGCGCATAGAAGAAGCTCCTGCTGTAGGCATGTTTATGGGGACTCTTGATCCCCCGGCAACTATATCCCAGTTTATGATGTTATTCAAACCGACCACCTTCCAGGCCTTGATTAACAAACTGGCCCAAATGGACCAGACGGGCCATAGGCCGTCCTCTTCAAAGACAGATCTTCGGAATTAAAAGGGCAAAGGGAAAGCGACCTTCGTCACCAACGCTCAATAACAACCGAGTGACCCAAAACCGGTAGCTCGCCAAAAAAACAAACCAAGATCCCTCGAAGAAAAGTTGAGACATCCTTACTCGTTCCCCCGGGATAAAACGAGGAGACTATTCGAACTGGCGGTGTGCAACAGGCTCATCACTCCTACGGATCCGAGATGCCCACTACAACCGGGCGACGTCAATAATTCCAATTACCGACCCTACCACCGACTAGTAGGCCACCCAATCGAAAATTAATACGTCTTAAAAAACTGGGTTGAAGAAGAGTACCAACAGGGCAAGTTCACGCTGTCCGAAAACTGGAAGGTAAACCCGCCACAGCAGCATGCTCCTAAAAAGGTGGATACGCCGGGGGCATCATGTTCATTTATAGAGGAAGCTCCGTGGGAAGTTGTCCTTTCGGCTAAAACTAAAAGAATGCTGAAGGATCTTCAAGCATGTCCGGCGATTAGGTGGAAAAGCCCGCTGGAGCATGAGATTATTGACGGGATGCTGGAACCGCGCCCAATGCCGAAAGTAGGGAACGATGGGCAAAACCTCCAGGCCAAGCCTCTGAAGTCTTCAAAGAAAAAGAAAAAGGCCAAGAAGCCCGTGCAGCTCAACGACAATCGTACGGGTCTGCAAAAATATATCAATGCACTGGAGGAATACAATCAAAAAGCGCGGACCCCAGTCATATTGGAAGAATTCTTTAAGCATGTTCTTGAGAATGGAAACAGTGACATTGATGAAGGAGACGATTCTTCAGAAGAACCCGAGGATTATGTGGCGAGCTGCCATATGATCTGCCACTCGTCGATAAATGGAAAAGAAGATCCTGACGTAGAGAAACTGGGGGCAGATCCAGAATCAAAATCCATGGAACCGTCAGATGACCTGATCGACGAGCTGCTGAACAAAGCCCTCCAAAAGAGCAAAGCTGACCGAGGACGTGAAGCGGCCATATACGAAAAGGACAAGCGTCGGCATCAAGCTTAAGAAGCCCCGGTGATAAGAAGTCATAAAGTACCCCAGCCGGATCAAAGCGCACATGCCACCAGCAAGAGCAGAATCAAGGTAGGGAAGCAGTTCGCTAAAGCTCTGTCAATAGGAATGAAGCTGCCTTGTTTCGAAGGAAATACTCCCAGGAGTATGTGCTTCGAAGAAGCGAATGTACATCCGAACTACTACTTATACCATCGGAAGGTCACGCATCTTACCAAAGAGTGCAATGCCTTCAAGAAGTGATGGCAGGGATGCGTTGCCCATCGACAACGCTTCAAGCGAATGAAGTGCAAAGGCCGTCGGGAACAGAGAAGCGCGACGGACGAGTGTGAAGGAACAGCTGGCAACTGTCATATGGTTGATACCAGTTCGATGAAAGGGAAATCTCAAGTTCTTACCTTCGGGAGCGATTCTTACGAAGAAATAGCCCTCGGCCCCTTCTTTAAGGAATCCACCTTTAAAAAAGAAGAAGAGATGAAGAACTGTGAGAACATTCAGCTGCATAACCATATGTTGCCTGAAAAGAATCTCGGACCTTCAAACAAAGGTTTGAGCAAAAGAGACAAAGGGAAGGAAAACTCCCTGAGGAGATTGCCCTCGATGATAGATTCGTCGAAGAGATCACAGCCAAGGACCCTCCCAAAAAGAACAAGGTGGATTACAATGTCCTGGCACATCTGAGAAAGATACCCTCACAATTGAGTATTTTGGATGCCCTTCTCCTATCTAAAGAGGCACGAGATTCCCTGATCAAGGCATTACAAGAGCCCGACTAGTTTCAAGCCTTCCTTATAGAAGAAAAGATGAAGGACGAGCTGGAAGAAGTCCACACGGCTGACATCACCTTCAGCGATGAAGATGTCCTCCTCGGAACATGCGAGCACAACCGTTCGCTGTATGTAACCGCGTATTGTCACGATATCAAGATAGGGAAGATTCTGGTCAACAACGGGTCCTCCGTCAACCTTCTCAATGGAAAAGTGCTGAATGAGATTTGCATGAATGTGCAGCACTTGGCTCGGGATAAAATTATCATCTCCGGTTTTGACTCCCAATCATCACAAATGTTCGGGTCTGTAATGCTGACATTACGCTTCGGGCTGCTCGTCACTGACATCAAGTTCCATGTTATTGACGCCACGACTTGCTACAACGCTTTGCTCGGCAGGCCTTGGTTACATGAGCACAACATCATCCCTTCTACATAACATCAGTGTATGAAGTACTTCAAGGATGGCCTCGAGTACACAGTTACAGAGGAGCTGAACCCATTCTCCGTAAATGAAGTCTGCAAATATAAAGAAGCCAAGTACTTCTTACCAGACTTTGAAGACATGGAAAGATGTCGCAAACCGGAGAATAAACAAAAAGCCATCGCCACTATCCCGATATTTGGGAGCGATATCGAGGAGGATGAAAAGATGGTCTACTCGGGACAACCCCAAGGCAACAGGCCAGGACCATCAACTCCTATTCTGGTCTTTGGCAGTGACTCTGAAGATGAGGCCAACACAGTGTTCTCTATCCACCCGTCATTACAGACCTTTGCTGGAGTTGACCAGAGTTTAAAAATTACCATGGTTCCACAGCGGCATTATAAAGAACTTGATGTGTACAGCGTGCAAGAGCTACAGACCTTCTACGTCCTTCTTAGGCAAAGAAGTGAAAAGGCGATCCTTTACTATCAATCCACCGAGACTAAAGTGGAGAGAGATGTATGGCACGGTGCCAAACCTGCGCTCGACAGGTTTTAACCAATCCGTCTGCCCAGGTACTACGCAGAAGGACTGAAAAGGCTATTAAGATGCCAAGGTATACCTTCCAAACAGACTGCTCGACAAGCCCAGTTCTATAACAAGATTTGGGACGTTCCCGGGACTCAGCGGAAGATGCCCAATGGGAGAATGGAGATGACCGGCCTTGGATATGTTCGTTCCAAGAAACTGGAGCGATTCCATGGCTGCCATGTTATAAATGATTCTGGTGGAAAAGAGAATGCCTTTCCAGATAGCGCTGATATTGAAACAGAGCGAATCCCGCTATGGGAATATCAAGACCGTCATTCGAAGAACAGATTGACAAGCTAATAAGAAAAGGGGGTCAAAAGGTTCGGGATGACCATAGCCGCGAAATGTCCATTTACGAGAAAGCTGGGACGCAACGTCTCATTCAGCAGGCAACGGAGGATGATGATGCCTTTCACCGTCAGCCCGCCGTGCGCTCTCGTGGAAAGAAAAAAGCCCGACGTAGAAGCAATAGCAAGATGAAGAACGGGAATGACGCTCAAAAACAGCGAAGCGGATCCTAGAAGCCGCGTGATCGAGGAAAAGTCAGCTGGAACCCGTCTTTTATGAAGAAGATGGTTCGGGAATACTCTTTCCTCAAGACAAGACAAGGAAAATCTTTGAACTTGTCATGAAACATCAAATGATGGTGCTCCCGGAGTCTCAGCGCCCCGAACAAATAGATGAGGTCCATCACCCGGCTTATTGTTCTTATCACCGAGTAATAGGACATCCTCTTGAAGACTGCTTCACCTTCAAAAGCTGGGTTAAAGACCAGTATCAGCAAGGCAAGTTTGCTCTATCCGACAGTTGGAGGGTAGCCCCGCCATGAAATCATGAGCCGAGAGTAACCTATATTGCGAGGGAAAGTCCAGATCAACATCGAACTTGGAAATGAACTCTTACCTGTCACGTGATAACATTCTCAAAGGATCAGGAGCATGAGAATATGGATGACCTCTCACATTACTTTGCAAATGAAGATGAAGACGGGGTGATCTCAGAATTTCCACCGGCACTAAAAGAGCTGGAAGATGAGATACATACCACGGCGGACAACCTGAAAAAAATCGACTTGGGGACGGCAGACGAGCCAAGGCCAACGTTCGTCGGTGAGCTGATGTCTGAGAAACAGGTGGCTGCGTTAAAAGACGTACTTATGCAGTATAAAGACTGTTTCACATGGAACTATTCCGAGATGCCGGGACTAGATCCAAAAATAGCCGTGCATAAACTGGCAATATCACGGGACGTTAAGCCAGTTAAAAAGGCGCCACGAAGAATGCGGCTTGAACTCGAGATGAGCATCAATGCCGAAGTCAAGAAGCTAATCGACTCTGGTTTTATCCAAGAAGTTCAATACCCTGACTGGATTGCCAATATCGTTCCGGTAATGAAGAAAAATGGGACAATACGCATCTGCGTAGATTTTTGGGATCTCAATAAAGCTTGTCCGAAGGATGAATTCCCAGTGCCTGTTACCGAGCTGATGATCGATAACACATCCACCCATGAAGTCTTCTCCTTCATGGATGGATCTTCGGGGTATAATCAAATAAAGATGCATCCTGAAGACCAAAAGCACACTGCTTTCCGGACCCCGCTAGGCATATTCTGCTATAAGGTGATGTCATTCGGTTTGAAGAATGCAGGCGCTGCCTACCAGAAGGCCATGATAAAGATCTTTGATGCCCTCATACACGAGATTGTCGAATGTTATGTCAATGACTTCATGGTGAAAAGCAAATCGTACGAGGAGCACTGAGAGCATTTGAAGATAGTATTCCAGCGCCTTCGGAAGTACAACTTGAAGATGAACCCTTTGAAATGCGCATTTGGAGTTTCCTCAGGCCAATTCCTAGGATTCATCGTACGACACCGAGGCATCGAAATAGACCCATCAAAGATTAAGGCGATTATGGAAATGCCCACGCTAAGAACTCTTAAACAACTGCGGTCTCTTCAAGGAAAGCTCGCGTGTATTTGGTGGTTCATAGCTAATCTCTCAGGCAAATGCCGCCCCTACAGTCATCTAATGAAGAAGGGGACCCCATTCGTTTGGGATCGTAAATGCCAAAGTGCACTGGACGAAATCAAGCAATACCTACAGAACCCGCCGGTACTGACCGCTCCGGTCAAGGGAAAGCCCCTCATCCTGTACACAACAGCCTTTAAAGGTTCTTTAGGCACGCTATGGGCACAAAAGAACGACCAGGGGAAGGAGAGAGCTCTATACTATTTGAGTCTAGTTCTCCTGGTGGCAGAAAACAATTACTCCCCCATCGAAAAGCATTGCCTGGCATTGATCTTCACGATAACGAAGCTTCGACATTATGCCCTTGCACATGAGGTCCATCTCATATAAAAGGTGGATCCTCTCAAGTATTTGATGTCAAGAGCTATGTTAACGAGAAGGCTTGCCAAATGGGCCCTCCTCTTGATGGAGTTCTCGATAGTATATCGATCCCTCAAGGCAATAAAAGGCCAAGCCATTGCCGACTTTCTCGCAGAGCATCCGATACCCACCGACTCTGTCACATCCCGCTTCCCAGTATACGGGTAGAGGACGCGACGAGGCCGCTACGTATTTACTCTGAAGTAAACACGCTAAGCGTATCTAAGCAATATAACCTTTGCTGCAGGAAGAGGGTGATGGGAGCCTTGTTTGGTATCAGGCTTGGTGATGTTTCGGAATGTAATGTACACAAGAGACAAGATATAAATGAACAACAACTTTATTTATTAACATTCTTTTTACAATACATCTGAAAAGTATATACATAGAATGGAAAGCAATGCCTAAACAGTGGCATAACAAAAATGGAAAATACAGAATGTAAATGTGTATAAGTAACTAGAGCTCTGGGTCGAAACCTAGCTGGTCCAAATCCTCGCTGTTGGGTTCAATCTCCAGTGAGTCCGAATCACCTGACGGGCTGGTCTCTACTTGGTTAAAAGCTACCCGGACCTCTAGGTGTCCCTAGTAGGAGGAGTGTTGTCTCCTGAGGGTTTTCAGCGGATACTACCCATAAAATCCGGTCAAGTTAGTTTTGTAAAATAACTAAGATGCAAACCCTAAAGTTTTGTTTCAGAAAATAAAAATTCTATTATCCTAAGTCTAGACTATCGAACCTTTATTTTTCACACCTCGCTTTTTATTTAACTACAGATTTTATATGTCTTTACGTGCAGTGCAAATAGTGTCGTTAAGTTCCCGAAAGATCGAATAAAGTCATTATGTCACACAATAAAGCCTAGATAAAAATTTTGAATGGATCACATAAGTTTTATAAAGAGTTAAGCATTTTTCAAGTTTCGTTTTCCAGTAAGGTTTCGGCTTCAGAATTTCAATCTTCCTTAACAGGAAACTAGGTCTTAATTTTTCACTCCACCTTTTTCTTGTTTTCATTTCATACACACCTCTGTGAACGTACAATAGTCTTTATCATAAAACCTTCATATCTCCGCTAAATTTTTTTATAAAAGCCTGTCTTTTATCAAGATTATTCTCACACAAAGAACCATTAGGAATTTTAACTCGGAGAGAACACTTGCTTGATTTTGTTTTAATCTGGACTTTCTAGGCTTCTTAGCGAGCTTTGGGCCAATGCACCCAAACCAGTTGATTTTAGGGCATTAGGTGTAGAAACACCCCAGCGGACTTAATTACTCAAGTTACCTAGGTCCAAAAAAAAAACAGTTTGGCATGAAAATCAGATGATTTAATACGAACGGAGATATAACCGGCAGTTCAATTATTTTTTTGGATAAAAGACGTGTTTAGTGGGTTCGGTGTGTAATCATTCCAATCAAGTTTCAGATGGGTTATTTTTCAGACTTAGTTCCAATTAGGACATCAATAACATTCCTTCATATTCGCTTTACTTCATAAACTATTCTTGACATTACTTATTTCAGAACAAACCTATTTGATCCTCAGAAAATCATTGATCCATTTAAAAGTTTTTCGACATAAAAGACTTGTCATCTAATTCCCAAAAACTCACGACACGTGTAGTGTGATGTAAAGACGTATATCAGCTATAGTTAACTTCAAAGGAGAGTTATCTTTCAGGTTTTTAAAATCTAAACATAAGATTTAGTTATTCTTATTTTATCAAATAAAAACCGTCGAAATGTTGAATCAGAGTCCTCCCACTAGCTAACTTGACAGAAAAGATTTTTATATTTTTGGAAAATTTTCAGATTTTTATGGCTTTTATGGATTTTAAAATGCAGATGCAAAATATACATATGAATGCGAAGGTAAGAAATGCGTACCGAGCGTACCCCCAAACTTAAACTGGACAGTGTCCTCGCTGTCATTGCATGAAGAGATCAGTTGAAGGGTCAAAATTGTCGGTTAGCGATACACAATTTTTTTTTGTTTTTGTTTTTAAAGATAAGAAAAAGAAAAAGAATATACACAAATATATACAAAATGGTTTATACATACCCCCAAACTTATTTGGAACAGTGTCCACTGTTCTTGGCTGGATAACCGAAGTTTGGAGGTAGGCAGAGGAAGATCAGACAGGGTAAACCGGCTCCTGTAAGAACATGAGCTCCTCTGTTGGTTCTGTGCTAAGGTACGGTTTGCATCGATGTCCGTTCACTTTGAAAAATGAACCGTCCTTTGGATTCTCCAAATCCACAGCGCCCTGCGGATATACATTCCGCACAAAATACGGCCCTTTCCAGCGAGATCTGAGCTTTCCTGGATGGAAGTGAAGTCGGGTGTCGTAAAGCAGTACCTGTTGACCAGGTACGAAGGTTTTGCGCACAAGGTGTTTATCGTGAAACACCTTCGTTCGATTCTTAACGACAATCGCGTTATCGTAAGCCTCATCCCTAAGCTCGCTCAGTTCGTTCAACTGCAGCTTCCGATGGCTGCCCGCATCTTCGAGAGATAGATTCAGCTCTTTTATCGCCCAAAATGCGCGATGCTCTATTTCGACAGGTAGGTGGAAGGCTTTTCCGTACACAAGCCGATAGGGAGACATGCCAAGGTCGGTCTTATAAGCGGTTCGAAATGCCCAAAGGGCATCAGTGAGTTTCAGCGACCAATCCTTACTGTTCTTGGAAACCGTTTTCTCCAGTATCTGCTTGATTTGCCGATTTGAAACTTCGGCCTGCCCGCAGGTTTGGGGGTGGTAGGGCTTAGAGAGCTTATGATTAATGGAGTATTTCCGCATCAAGGCTTCGAAAGTTTTGTTGCAGAAATGACTTCCATTGTCGCTAATTATCGCTCGGGGGTGCCCAAACCGGGAGAAAATGTTTTCTTTAAGGAACCTAACGACAACCTTGTTGTCGTTAGTCCGGCTGGGCACAGCCTCGACCCATTTAGAGACGTAATCAACAGCGATAAGGATGTACAAGTTCCCAAAAGAGCTGGGAAACGGCCCCATGAAATCTATACCCCAAACATCGAAAATCTCCACAACCAAGATCGGTTGGAGCGGCATCTCGTTCCGCCGGGATATCCGACCCATGTGTTGGCGCCGGGAGCAAGTCTTGCAATAGTCATGAGCGTCTTTGAAGAGTTGTGGCCAGTAGAAGCCACATTGCAAGATCTTCTCAGCTATCTTTCTGGGGCCAAAATGCCCGCCACACGCTTGATCGTGGCAAAACGACAGCACACTCTTGAATTCCTCGTCAGGGACACACCGACGAATAATCTGGTTGGGACAGTACTTGAACAGATAGGGTTCGTCCCAGTAAAAGTGTTTTACTTGGGATAAGAAGCGAAGTCTGTCCTGACTTGACCATTCAGTCGGTAGTAATCCCGTGGCCAAATAGTTCACAATATCTGCGAACCAGGGTTCGCAAGATACTATCAAGAGCTGTTCATCCGGGAAAACGTCGTTAATCGGAATTGGAAGCGAAGGCGAAGAAGGAAGTCGTGAGAGATGGTCGGCAACTACATTTTCACATCCTCGTTTGTCCTTAATGACAAGGTCAAACTCCTGAAGCAAGAGGATCCAACGGATTAACCGAGATTTTGCATCTTTCTTCGCAAAAAGATGGCGCAGAGCAGAATGGTCTGTGTAGACAATGACTGGAGAGCCGATGAGGTAGGGCCTGAACTTTTCTAAAGCAAATACAACAGCTAAGAATTCCTTCTCAGTTGTTGTATAGTTGAGTTGGGCGTCGTTCAGGGTTCGGCTCGCATAATAGATTACGTGCGGCATCTTGTTGATGTGTTGTCCAAGAACAGCACCAATGGCAAAGTCGGATGCATCGCACATTATCTCAAATGGGTGCGTCCAGTCAGGTGAAGAAAGAATAGGAGCAGAAGTGAGTGAGCGTTTCAATGACTCGAATGCAGTCACACAGCTCGAGTTGAAGTCGAATGGCGTATCCTTGGCCAGCAAAAGAGTCAAGGGCCTAGCAATCTTGCTAAAGTCCTTGATGAACCGTCTATAGAAACCGGCATGGCCAAGGAAGGCTCGGATATCTCTGACGCATCGGGGAGGAGGCAGATTGGAAATGACCTCAATCTTTGCTTTGTCAACCTCTATGCCATTTTGCGAGATGATATGTCCTAAGACAATACCTTCGCGCACCATGAAGTGGCATTTCTCCCAATTCAAAGTGAGATTCTTGTCTTTACATCGGGTAAGGATAGCGTCAAGATGCAACAAACACTCGTTGAAGGAATCGCCGAAGATGGAGAAGTCATCCATGAAAATCTCCAGAAATTTTTCCACCATGTCTGAGAAAATTCCCATCATACACCGCTGAAAGGTAGCGGGCGTATTGCATAACCCAAATGGCATGCGACGATATGCAAACGTGCCGAAAGGACAAGTGAATGTGGTCTTGTCCTGGTCTTTTTCGGCGATGGGAATTTGATTATAGCCAGAGTAGCCATCAAGAAAGCAGTAGTACTCATGTCCGGCCAATCTTTCAAGCATCTGGTCAATGAAAGGTAGCGGAAAGTGGTCTTTCCGTGTTGCGGCGTTGAGTTTTCTGTAATCAATGCACACTCGCCACCCAGTTTGGGTGCGAGTAGGGATTAACTCGTTCGCCTCGTTGGTTATGACCGTGATGCCCGACTTCTTGGGGACAACATGAATGGGGCTAACCCACTGGCTATCAGAGATAGGGTAAATGATACCACTATCTAGACATTTTACGATCTCCTTCTTCACAGCCTCCTTCATGACTGGATTGAGACGTCTTTGTGGATCCCGGGCTGGTTTGGCATCATCCATCAGATGAATATGATGCTCAACGATCAGGGGACTAATCCCCTTGATGTCCGCCATGGACCAGCCAAAAGCTTGCCTGTTGCTGTGCAAGACCGCGAGAAAGGCTTTCTCTTGCTCTGGAGCTAGAGAAGTCGAGATGATGACAGGGAGGGTCTCGTTCTAACCTAAGTAAGCGTACTTAAGGTGAGACGACAAAGGCTTGAGTTCGAGCGTTGGAGGTGAAACGATTGAAGGCAAGATTAGTGCAAAGGTCTCGAACTCAAAGGACTCCAGCAAAGGTTCAAAACGAGTGTAAGCGACCGAGTCGGATGGTTCAGGTAACTCATCCGGAAATTCGAAAGATTCAAACTCGGGTTGTGCACGGCTAAGATCTTTTGAAAACGTGAAACACTCGTAGTCGTTGTCGGGCGCAGAAACAGCAGAAGGTTCGAAGAGAAACGCACTAGTGGCGTCAAGATTATCGTGATCAAACAGAAACTCCTCGAATTCACACTCTTCTGGGGTGATCTCCTGGATCGAGCAGACGTCCAGTATATGAGCATTAGGTTCGGCGGGCTGATTCCCCAACCTAAAAATGTTGAGTTCAATCGTCATGTTTCCAAAAGAGAGGTTCATCGAACCATTGCGACAATTGATCACAGCATTTGAGATTGCAAGGAATGGGCGACCGAGTATCACCGGAATTTGATTCTGGGGGTTAGCTACAGGCTGTGTGTCTAATACAATGAATTCAACGGGGAATATGAAGTCCCCGACTTTGATTAACACATCCTCTAGCTCACACCTAGGATGGGTGATCGATCGGTCGGCCATTTGGAGAGTGCAGTGCGTGGGTTTCAGCTCTCCGACGCCTAATTGCTCATATTCTGAGTACGGAAGCAGGTTAACACTGGCACCAAGATCTAGTAGTGCGCGGTTGATGTTCTTATCCCCAATAGTAATAGAAATCGTAGGACAGCCAGGGTCCTTCCGTTTTTGTGGTAAAGATTGGGTAAGGGCATCACTCACAGCACTAGCCAAGAAAACTTTCTTGGGTACCTGAGACTTCCTCTTTTTCGTGCACAAGTCCTTTAAGATTTTCGCGTAGGATGGGACTTGTTGGACAACATCTAAAAGAGGAATGTTAATGTTAACCTACTTAAATAACTCCAGAATCTTCTCCATTTGAGGATTTTGTTTATTAGACCTCAACCGGTTTGGAAATGGAACATTTTGAAAATTGGTTGAGTCTAATGCTGGAGGAGGAGATTGTGGAGTTGGAACGGATCCCAGAACAGGTGTTTTCGTGGAGTAAGAAGTGGGTCCATTCAGAGCAGAAGAAGAGGAAGGAGAGCCTTGTGAAGAATGGAGAATAGGCTCAGAAGACGAAGAAGAAGAAGAAGCAGCGGCCGGGGTGTCATCGTTGATCCATTTGCCAATGTTGTTTTGCAGCATCCTTTCCGATCTCAGTGTGGTCACGGCACTCACATTATGGTTCTGTTGTTCAAGAGCAACATGTGCATTATGTGGGTGACCGGGATTTGGGAGTGGCCGGGACGGGAGCTTCCCCTTTTCTCGCTCGCTTAAGGCCGCATTCAGCTGTGCAATCTGGGCCTCGATGGTCTTGATGCTTTGCCCGTGAGCAGCAGTGTATTGCACTAAGGACTGAATGGAAGACTGGATGTTGGCGGTGGACTGAGTCGATTGTTTAACGAACGCCTCCAGATTTCGTTCGAGCGAGGAAACCATATCGTTGTTTGACGGAACAAAGTTGTTTGGTGGAAAAGAATTGTTGGGTGCAAAGTTGTTCGTCTGATTTTGGAATGGTTGGGGTTGGAAGGGCTGCTGAAACTGAGTTTGTTGTTGCGCTTGTTGTTGCGGCGGAGGGGCCCTTTGGAAATTGTTGCCCTGGAATTGATTCTGATTCTGATTCCAGGCGAAATTGGGGTGGTTCCTCCAACCGGGATTGTAGGTGAAAGAGTATGGATCATTCCTTGGTCTTTGCTGGAATGCAGCATTAACCTGATCCTGTCCTTGCGAGGGTGGATTGTAAGGACACTCTTCGGTCAAGTGAGAAGGATCGGAACAACAAGCGCAAATGGTACGAAGGGGGAGAATAGGGGTATGAGCAGGAGCAGGAGAAGAAAATTTGCTCTCTATCGCTTCAAGCTTTCTTGTTATTACAGCCATTTCAGCTTTCATCGCAATAGAGACATCAAGTTGGTGAATTCCTACCCTAGACTGACCGGTAGAAGTGGAGGCAGAAGAAGAAGACGTCGGTCTGGTGCTCTCCCATTGTAGTGTTTGCTCCGCAAGGTCGTCAAAGAATTGCCATGCTTCCTCGTCAGATTTCGATAGGAAGTGGCCCTGACAGATGGTTTCCAACAACTGCTTCGTTGCTGGGTTCAGGCCCTCGTATAAGGTTTGGCAAAGTTGCCATTTCTCTATACCGTGGTGAGGACACTGAACAAGAAGGTCTTTGTACCGGTCAAAGCACTTCCAGAAGGGTTCAGAAGGAAGCTGAGAGAATTGGTTGGTTTCATTTCGAATCCTTGCGGTTTTATGATTCGGATAGAATTTTTTTAGAAACGCTTTAACAAACTCGTCCCAACTGGTTATTGAGTGGGAAGCGGTGCTATACAGCCATTTTTCAGCAAGATCGCATAGAGTGAACGGAATGACCCGTAGAAGTATAGCATCGTCCGACAGCTGGGTGGTTTTCATCATGGCACAAACGTTTTGAAATTTGTTGATGAAGATATAGGCATCTTCAGATTCAAGCCCATGAAATCGTGGAAGCATGTTGATGATGTGGGGCTTAATTTCAAAATTATCCCCATTGGCCGGTGGAAGAGAAAGGCGGGTGGGAAGTGCAGAACGGGTGAGATAGAAACGATCCTGGCGCGCGATTCGCTGCGGCGCTACAACAGGCGGTAGTGGTGGGTTATTGGTCTCCGTAGGAGGTGGAGCCAATCCAGGGGTAGTCAAAGAGATGTTTGGATTAAATCCTGACATTGCGGAAGAAGAGGTTGGTTAAGGTGAAGGTGAAGATGTATGAACAGAATTCCGGTCAACGTCGAAGTTGGCCGGCAAAGGAAAGGGTGAAAGAGGAGTGGACGGAGTTTCGAATTCGGAGTCGATCGCGTAGTCGGTAGCGACTAACGTAACGCGGACTAGACGGGCGCTAGTGTCCCAAGTCCAAGCGGACATATACTAAACGAGTTTAGTATAGTCAAAGCGGAGAAGGTGAGGGTAAGAAAACGTCAATGGAGAAAACGATGGGTGGAGGGTGAAAAATGGATTTGGCGACAAAGGGCAAGTTTTTATAAAAGTTTTTGATTTTTTTCTTTTTTTTTGTTTTTTTAGAAAGAGCTTTACAGAAATATGTACGGACTTACGGCTTTAAGCAATCACAAATAAGATATGCACAATCTCACCTAGATCTAGGGTCACCTAGGTCAACTAGACCTGCTCCTAACTGTTCCAGAGGGCTAGAAAAAGGACCTCAAAACGCCTCTTCTCCGTCTAATGCGGCCAGATAAGTAGCCAGGTAAGTGGGAGGTTATCCAACGCTTTCGCGAAGTTCCTTAATTAAATAACCACTTTCCTTCATCACACTTGCCTAGGCACCGCAAAAGTCTGATAGGATAAATGGCCGATCCCAGTAACTAGTCCTCTGTCCTATTGAGCGCGAAGTCCTTAGGGCTGAGTCTAGTATTTTTTAATTTAACAATGGTCAATGCATATGCTTTTTGTGATTTTTGGGGTCCTGGGAAGGGTGATGAAATCCCCACCCAATCTGAATTGGTTTCAAGCCCTTTAAGTCTGTATTAATGAATGCAAAGCGATAACAAATCAACTGCAAACAATTTTTATTTTTTAGCGCGGCGCAAAGAATCCTGCACAAAAACAGTTTATTGGAAGAGGGAAGAGAGTTTGCGCAAAGAAATCTGCAGAAAACACAGTTTATTGGAGTCCAGAGGAGTGGGGGAGAGTTAAAGAGACTTACAGGGAATTTTGGGCGACTGATTCCACCAAACCGCCGCGGTTCCGCGGCCTAAGCACGCTTATGCCGCGGTTCCGCGGCTTTATGGTGTCCTTGAAGCTTCAGTTTGGTTGAAGATGCTTCCCTGGCTGTCCTCTTCTTTTCTGGATGTCTTGAATCTTGAATTGATCACTGTACCTGCTCCAGAATTTTCAGTAGACCGTTTTTTTTCTTTTTGATCCGTCGCGGTGTAGCCGCGAAATGTGGGTCTATCTTCCCACGTCTTTGGCACTGAACTCGAACTCCGTATTATTCTGCACACTTGCACAAAAACTAATCAAAAATAACAAGATGATTTTTTACAAAGTATATTTTTTTTGTTTTGTTTTTCGGTTGTTTTTATATTCACAAGTTAACCCGAAATTACACAAAGAAATAAACTACCGTCTCCCCGGCAACGGCGCCATTTGATTGTTAGAAATTCTGCGTGTTCAAGTTTTAGTTAATTACCGCAATCAAGACGGTTTCGCTTGTAGCTAGCCGGTTGAGTACAGGTCATCCGCAGGGAGATGGGAATCTTTTTCTATGTGCTTTAACGAGTTAAGTCCAGTTTTCCAGATTTTTTGTGATTAATTAAGTGGTAAAATGATATGTAAAGAGAGCTTATTAGGGTTAGGATTAGGTTAGTTTGAGTTAGGAGTCTCCCACATCTTTCGTTACCCCTCTTAATATCGGTGTTACGGTAATCGGCAACAACGGGGATTAGCACGACTAGGAAGGAACTTGCGAGTATAAGCTAGGCTTTCCAACGCATAAGTTCTTCCTTTTGGTGCTTGTCCGTCCGTTCTTGGCTCTTATCCATAACCTCCAGTTAATTCAACCACAACCGGTCTCACTACGGAATCACCGCTATCATGTAGGATAGGGTGCCGTAAGGGGCGGATTGTGGTTCAATTAACGGGAGTCGAATTAAGTTGTTGGGCAAGGAAAGAGTGAGAGAGATTTTCTTCTCTCAAACTTCCCTTATCCTACCCTAACAAGTATGAAACTACTCACACATCATAATGAAAAGAAAACAAAACAAAAGAGGAAGATGGAAAGAAGGAGATTAGAAGATAACAACTAGCTATTTGCGACCTCACCTTGGCAAGGATCAAGCGTAAGCATCATGGTTGTTTTTAATGATAAAGGAAAAGAGAAAAGAAAGAAACAACAAGAAATAACAACAACTAAGTTAACAAATTAAAATTACAAGAAATTATAAAAGAAAAAGACAAGCATGATAAGTAAAAGGATCTTCTTTATTCACCATTCTTCACTCACAAAGCTCACTACAAGTTTTAATGGAGAAGAGATGAGAAGAGGAAGAAGAAACAAGTATTCTAAACTTAGAAAAATACAAGAATATGCACCCTTGGCTTCACAAGGTTCTGGGCAATTTATAGGCAGGGAAAATGAGATCTAGGGCAACAATCAGAATAAATGTGAAATGACCAATCTACCCCTGAAGTTTGACCTTCTACGGCGCCAGTACGGCCGCGGAACCGCGGCCTAGACCCTCCTTTTGCCGCGGTTCCGCGGCGGTATGGAAGAGTTGGGCCTCCATTTTTCCTGTGCTTCCCTGGTTCTGTGTGTCCTTTATTCTGGTATATATATTTTCTCATATTTTCTTCACGATTTTTCCAGAATTTCTGTTGAGGAAAAGGTGATTTGATGTGGATCTTTTTGTTATGATTTCCTCAAGCTCCGCGTAGATTTCTTGGATCTTGTGTTGCCATTGAGCCTTGTGCATGAAAATGACATTGATTTGACATTTTGTCTCTTAAACTGGTGTGTGGCAACAGACGGATAAAGAGCGGAGATCCGTGTTTTATCTGTGAATGGCAGGAACCTGGATTTTGTCGTGTTTTTCATGAATTTCACCGTTTAGAGCCGAGAACCTGTATCCTGCAATTGACTAGCAAACACGGCTCAAGAGTACCTACCGATATGCAATGAGATAAAAATTGGGCGGTATAAAAATGCAAAAATCCGATATGAACATGGAGCAGGAAGAGTGAGTCTTGGAGCAAGTGCTTGAAGGGCTGGTCGCTGCTGGTAAGTGATTACTGGCATGGGTGCAGCAATAGGGTTGTATCTTCGAGGACAAGACCCAATATCATGAGTAGCCGAGCAGCAGACTAAGCAAAAACGGTTGGCTCGCCGTCTGTCTTTTGCCAAATGTCCATCTCTCTTGCAGTAGGTACAAAAGGCTGGGTTGGGCCGGTTGATTGGTACTCTCGGTCTCCTGGGCATAAATGGTGGCCTTGATAAGGCTCCTCCTGCCATCTAGGTGGCAGGGCGCTTAACTCCAGCAGATTGAGATCTGCCCCTCATCTTTACCACTGCCTCATAACGGCCGGCAGCTTTCAGAGCTGATTCATGAGTCAGATTATCTCCTGTGGCTAATGCAGCCTGGATCTCTGAATCTAACCCTTGTTGAAATCGACGGGCTCTGATCTCATCCGTCGGTATCAGGTGTGCCGCAAATCTGTTAAAGTATTGTGTTAGCTGTGTAGTATGTGATATATTGATAAATCGAATTATTGAGACATATCATACCGACTGAGCATGGTGAACTCGGTATCATATTCATCCACTGATTTGGTCCACATCGAACCCTGTTGCAGATGGATGAACTGCTGTTTCATGTCGAACCTGGCAGTCTTAGGGAAGTACTTTGCGTTGAACATGTCGCGAAAAGTCTTTCATTCGATGAGTTGATCAAGATCGATTTCTTACGCTTTCCACCAAACCCGTGCATTGTCCGTGAGCTGCAGCTTCGCAACTCAGACCCAAGCTATCTCTAGCACTTATGCCGCTTCCAGATCATCTTCGATGATTTAATCCCATTCCTCCGCTTCCAGAGGGCTCTCTTTTCCTGAGAATTGCTTGGGGTGCAAGGCTCTGAATTTCTTCACTCCATGTGCTTCTTCCTCTGTTCGGTTCATCAAGATACCAGTCTGCTGCTGCTGTCCTTCCAGGAGGCTGCGGATCGCCTCAAGCAGAACCGTCTGCACATTGATCGGAGCAGCGACGACAGGTGTGCGTGGTGGTGGTGGAGGAGTGTTATTGACATTCGTGCTGGTGTTGTTTGGGGAATCCATAACCTTGAAAGAAAATTTGGGTTAGGACAGATTCAAAGTATATGAAATTGTAAGATTCAAGGAATATGAATTGTAAAGAATGTTTTTAGTTGCTGGTTCTTGTGTTATATTGCTTAGGTTGACCACACAGAACTGACCTGTATGTCCACACATATCTGACCTGCATGGGACACCAACAAAACCTGTTACGCCTCGCTTCCCAGTATACGGGCAGAGGACACGATGAGGCCGCTACGCATTTACTCTGAAGTAAATACGCTAAGCGTATCTAAGCAATATAAAATGTAATGTACACAAGAGACAAGATATAAACGAACAACAACTTTATTTATTAACATTCTTTTTACAATACATCTGAAAAGTAAATACATGGAATGGAAAGCAATGCCTAAACAGTGGCATAACAGAAATGGAAAATACAGAATGTAAATGTATACAAGTAATTAGAGCTCTGGATCGAAAGCTAGTTGGTCCAAATCCTCACTGGTGGGCTCGATCTCTAGTGAGTCCGAATCACCTGACGACATTCCAAAGAAGAAGAAAGAGAATGTCATCAACGAACAAATCACTCGGTAAGTCCCGTAAATAGACAAGAATTGAATAGACAGAATAAAGAGTATATTGTTATAATGTTGTATTTAGTGTTAACGCTGTTGTTTGTAACTTGGTACAGAAGAGGCCAGTGTATACGAGAGGAGTCCTACTAGACCATAGACTACGGTATACGGAGTACAAGGAACCGTTCAGCCACGGTACAACGACAATTGAATTCAGGTTAGGTGTCTTTATGATTGCTGTCTCGTGCCACTTCTAACACCTTCTGTACCAATCTACCTCTTATAAAACCCCGCGATGCCTTGATTGTATTATTTTTATTGTTTGATTTGTATATTGTATATAAAAGGATGACTTGCCAAAACCATGATATCAGTAATGGAACGGATATAATGGATGAACTTGTAAATGGAGTATATCCATGGTTCGGTTCAGTCAAGTTGTATAGATTGAATAGATTGAATATATAGATTCATGGATTCTTGTTGAATTGTAGTTTGTACTTGAATCATATTGAAGTCAGATTGATTATATTGAGACTCGGTCTGAGTCAGACAATTAGAAAAGAAATTGAATCCTGAATTAGGTTTTGATATTATCGGTAACTGCTGCATATGGACGGCAAGATTTGTGTCTTTTTCAAAGACAATTACCGTGTTGATAATACCGTTTGTTAAGTTGTCTACCTTAAATAGGCAAGCACCCATATCTCCGGCTCCCTAGGGCTCAAGAGACCGGTCCCATTTAAACCTATGTTTACAAGGGTCCTTATTGTAATTTATATAACTTGAGGGATTTTTATGTGAAATAGTTTTGTTAGATTTTCAAAATACACCTCAAGTATTTTATTATTGTCTTTAGAATTTTCATAGATGTTTCTTTTATCCATGTGACATTTTTAGTGAATAAAACCTAATTTCATAATATATGGTATTTATTCGTAATATTGGAATTGTATGGTATTTTCTTGTAAATGGAATGCTTTTCTTGAATTTTGGAAATGTGGAATATTATAAATATTAAAAATAGATATTTTGATATTAATTACATATATATTTATTTATAAAAATATAAGTTTTATTTATAATAGAAATCTCATTTTCTAAAGAAAATTGTATTTTAAATCTTTCGAGATCGTATGCTCCTTGCGGAGGTCTGCATCTCACTCTACTAAGCCCGAGGACGTGCGATAATCCGCACCATCCCGAACGGGTTTCCCAAATGGGCTGTAGAGGCACAATAGAAAAGATTTGTTAAAATACACTTCTTGTAGAAAAAGGTTTTAATAGTTGAAGGTAGCTATATATAAAGTCGTATTTTCCTAGATCTATATTCCCAAATTCTATCGTGCTATATTACATATGAGTGTTGTGAGGAGGTAGATCATTACCTCGCAAGTTTTCTAAGGTAATACGGTTTTTAAAGTTCAAGTATGTCGAAATGAAACATGAAGGTATTTTAATGTAAAATTGCGATAAAAGATGCATATAACAATCTTTTGTGATGAAACTTGTTAAATATGTTTATTAATATTTAATGAAAAATATATGATGATATGAAGGTATCTTGATTAAGAAAAATTGTAGTTTTTAAAGAAAAAACCGAATCGGAAGTCGGACGAACTCCGCTTCCGTCGGGTTTTAGTTTTGAATATTTTTAGAATAGAGAAAAGAAGGAGGAGTAGGGACTTACTGGATGATTGGCTAGAGGAGAGAAAGAGTAAGATGTGGGACTTGCCAGTGCGTTGTTTCGTCGTCGGAAACTCCTCGGATTGCTGTCGGAAGTTCGTCGGAGCTTCTCCCTTTTTGCTAACTCCACTTGCACACAAAAGACTTGGGAATTTTTTTGAGGGTTTGGGTAGAGATTTGGGAGGTAGGAGGGATGATTTGAGGGTGATATTTATAGGAAAAATTAGGGTTAGGATGTGACAAAAAATGCATTTAAATTTGCATTTAAAAAGGATTAAAAGTGTGTATTTTAATTCTCTGGTTAATTGCAGAGAATTTAAACAGTGTAGAGGAAGTGGGGTAGACCAAAGGGTGCAGGGAGTTCAAGAAAAAGTGGGATTGGACCGAGTTGACCCGGCGACGCCGGCCGAGTCAAGCGTTTCGCCGGCTCGAGTCGGGCGAGTCGGGGCTCGTCTCTTCGCCATGTGTCCCTGACGATTGGTCTACCCTCATGGTCACGTTTGTTTATTCTGTAACTTACCCTATTACATGTAGTGCACGTGTAGACTCTTAGGCTTCTAAAAGATTAAAAGAAAAATAATTAAAAAGATAATGTGGTTGATAGGATTTCAACTCTGGTGCTTTGTAACAGCAGTGCAATGTCTTACCTGTAAGCTACAAGCTCTTTCTTGCTGTTCAAAAACAAAACAAATTCTTATAGTACTCGCAGGAATTGTAAATACCCCAAGTATACATTAACTTTTAATCAATTTTATGTACACAAGAATTGGAGTTGTTACAGTCTACCCTCCTTACAAAAATTTCGTCCTCAAAATTTACAATTTATTTTAAGGACTAGTTTACAAATACGTGAGGATATCTTGCACGCATTTCGTCTTCCCTTTCCCATGTCGATTCTCCTAGAGTGTCTTTTCTCCACATCACTCGAGCTAAGTTGACTTCCTTGTTCCGACGTGACTTCAATTTCCTGTCCAGGATCTCAACAGGTTGCTGCTCACAAGATAAGTCGGGCTGTACAGTGAGCTCGGAATGATCGAGAATATGGCTGGGGTCACTCACATACCTTCTGAGTTGGGATATGTGGAACACATTGTGTACTCCTTCCAATGAAGGTGGAAGTGCCAAGCGATAAGCCACTTCACCGACTCGTTCGAGTATGTCAAACGGTCCAATTTATCTCGAACTTAGCTTGCCCCGTCTTCCAAATCGAATCACTCCGCGGTTTGGAGATATCTTCAGAAATACATGATCTCCCTGCTGAAACTCCAAATGACGGCGCTTTGCATCAGCCCAATGCTTATGTCGATCTTGGGCTATGTGCCTTCTTTCTCTGATAGTACGAACCACATCAACAGTTGCTATTATCATCTCAGGTCCAAGGAGTTCTCTATCACCGATGTCGTCCCAACTTAATGGCGATCGACACTTCCTTCCATAAAGTGCTGCAAAAGGTGCCATTCCGATGCTTGCTTGGTAGCTGTTGTTGTATGAAAACTCCACAAGATGTAGGTGATCTTCCCACGATCCTTCGAAGTCTAACATACACGCTCTGAGCATATCTTCCAAGATCTGAATAGTTCGCTCAGACTGACTATCTGTTTGTGGTTAATAAGCGGTGTTGAAGTTCAAACTTGTTCCCAAACTCGCTTGCAGACTTTGCCAAAATTGTGATCGGAAACTGGTGTCACGATCGGAGACAATGCAGACTGGTACTCCATGAAGTCTCACGATTTCCTGTATGAGTTCATGGGTATCAGAGATAGTACACTATGAAGAGTTTAAATCTTACCTAGATTCTTACCTCCTTGTCTTCTTTGCTAACGTCTCAGTAGATTGGCTAACTCGAAATGGGATGAAGTGAGCCGACTTTGTGAGGTGATCCACAATAACCCATACCGCATTGTTACCCTTTGTACTGCGAGGAAGTGCAGTCACAAAATCCATCGTGATGTGTTGCCACTTCCATTCCGAGATAGGTAACGGTTGAAGTAATCCAGCTGTCCTGTGATGTTCAGCCTTTACTTGCTGACACACCAAGCATTTAGCGACGCTTCTGGCTACTTCATGCTTCATTCCATGCCACCAGTAATTCTGACGTAGATCTTTGTACATCTTTGTACCTCCAGGGTGTACTGAATAAGGAGAGCTGTGAGCTTCCTTCATTAACTCTTCCCGAACAGAACCTTTTGGTACACACAGTCTGCTGCCGTATCTCAAAGATCCATCTTCATGGATGATGATGTCTGTTCTGAGTCCATTCTCCACTTGTTCTATGATCTTTTGCAACTTAGCATCACTTGCTTGACCTGCTTTGATCTGATTGACAATAGTAGATTGAAGTTGTAAATTCATCAAGCTTGAAGTATTACCTGGCATGACTACTTCAATCTCCATCTGATGCAATTCTTGTTGAAGCTTCCACTGGGCGGTGAGATTCATTGCTAATGGTTGGCGACTAAGGGCATCAGGTACCACATTCACCTTCCCTGGGTGATATTGCAGGTTGATGTCGAAGTCCGCCATGAGTTCTAACCATCATCTCTGTCGCATATTAAGCTCCTTCTGAGCAAACACATATTTCAGACTCTTATGATCTGTGTATATGTTCACTCGTTCACCAAGAAGATAATGGCGCTAAATCTTAAGAGCAAAGATTACGGCCACCAACTCTAAATCATGCGTCGGATAATTGCGCTCATGAATCTTCAGCTGTCCTAAAGCATAAGCCACAACTTTACCGTGCTGATGTATAACACATCTTAATCCCTTACCGGATGCATCACAATGCACTTCGAAACCTCCAGATTGGTCCGGTATAACGAGAATATGCGCTGATGTCAACCTTGACTTGAGTTCTACGAAAGCTTGTCCGCATGCTTCTGACCACACGAATTCTTCATCTTTACGTGTGAGCTTGGTCTGGGGTGTTGCTATCTTCGAAAAGCCTTCAATGAACCTTCTGTAATATCCAGCTAGACCCAAGAAACTTCGAATGTCCTTCACAAACTTTGGTGTTGGTCATTCGCTTACTGTTGAAACATTCGCTGGATCCACAGAGATTCCTTCAACTGATACAATATGTCCGAGGAAACTAACTTGATCTAGCCAAAACTCGCATTTGCTGTATTTGGCGTAGATTTAATGTTGTCGTAGAGTTTCCAGGACAATTTGTAGGTGCTCGGCATGTTCTTTTCGACTCTTTGAATACACCAGGATGTCGTCGATAAAGATGACAACAAACCTGTCTAAGTACTCTTGGAAAACTTGATTCATCAAGTCCATGAATATTGCTAGTGCGTTGGTCACTCTAAATGGCATCACAAGATATTCGTAATGATCATAGCGAGTTCTGAATGTCGTTTTATGGATATCAGATTCCTTGACCTTCACCTGATGATAACCTGAACGAAGATCTATCATAGAGAAAACACAAGATCCACTTAACTGATCGAATAAATCGTCAATGTGTGTGAGTGGATACTTGTTCTTTATCGTTACTTCATTCAAGGCTCTATAATCGATGCACATTCTGTATGAACCTTCCTTCTTCTTCACAAGCAGTACTGGTGATCCCCAACTTGAAGTGCTGGGACGATTCCATCCTTTCACTAATAATTCGTCCAACTGAGTTCGGACTTCCTTCAAACCTTCCGGACTTAATCGATAATGTGCTTTGATCACCGGTTATGCTCTTGGTATTAAATTAATGCTGAATTCAAGAGCTCGATCGGGAAGCAAACCTGATATATCGTCAGGAAATACATCGTCGAACTCTCGAACCACTTCTGGCTTTGATCTTTCTCCCGCTTGAATTGCTGCAATCACTGTCTTCTTTGGTTTCTCCTTGTAAGTACTTGGCTCCAGGGTACGGTCTCCACTTTTGAAATAAAAGACCGGATGGTCTGGAATCTCGAATACTACCCTCTTTTGACGACAGTCAATGGTAGCATAAAATGTTCCGACCCAATCCATACCTAGAACCACATCGAAGTTCGGTATCCAGCACCTTGAAGTTAGCATAGAATTCTCTGCTGCAGACGACTACTGGACACAAGCTGTATCCTATTGTTGCCTTTAGAACGCCGTTCCCTGAACTGACATTCCAGCTGGATATAAGCGGTATGACTGGAATCGCATGAGTCCGGACGAACCGTTGCGACATAAAGCAATGAGATTCTTTAGTATCGAATAGTGCGAGTGCAGGAAGTGAGGCTACTAAGATTGTACCTAAGGTATGTAAGATAGGTTTTAGGTATAGAGAAAAATATGTAGGTGGGTGTTAAGACAGAAATAAAAGCTTGAGAAGAAAAGGTTACCAGTGATGAATTGGTCAATGGCCTCAGTTTCTTACACGGTCATTGTGAAAGCCTGTCTCCGTGGTACATTCCTCCTAGCCAGAGGAGCATTCCTCTGAACGTTCCTTTGAGCTTGATGGAACTGACGAGGAGGAGGTGCAGTCGATGGTCCTGTAGGTGGTAGAGCAGGGAGAGAGAGTCTTGGAGCAGGTGCCTGAAGGCCTAGTCTCTGCTGGTAAGTGATTCCTGGCATGGGTGCAGCAATAGGGTTGTATCATCGGGGACAAGACCCAATATCATGAGTAGCTGAGCCACAGACTAAACAAAGACGGTTGGCTCACCGGCAGTCTTTCGCCAAATGTCCATCTCTCTTGCTATAGGTACAAAAGGCTGGGCTGGGCCGGTTGATTGGTACTCCCGGTTTCCTGGGCACAAACGGTGGCCTTGATGAGGCTCCACCTACCATCTGGGTGGCAGGACGCTTAACTCCAGTAGATTGAGATCTGCCCCTCATAACGGCGGGCAGCTTTTAGAGCCGATTCATGAGTCGGAAAATCTCCTGTGGCTAATGCATCCTGGATCTCCGAATCTAACCCTTGTTGAAATCGACGGGCTCTGATCTCATCCGTCGGTATCAGGTGTGCCGCAAATCTGTTAAAGTATTGTGTTAGCTGTGTAGTATGTGATATATTGATAAATCGAATTATTGAGACATATCTTACCGACTGAGCATGGTGAACTCAACATCATATTCATCCACTGATTTGGTCCACATCGAACCTGTTGCAGATGGATGAACTGCTGTTCCATGTCAAACCTGGCAGTCTTAGGGAAGTACTTTGAGTCGAACATGTCGCGAAAAGTCTTCCATTCGATGAGTTGATCAAGATGGCTTTCTTCCGCCTTCCACCAAACCCGTACATTGTTCGTAAGCTGCAGCTTCGCAACTCGGACTCAAGCTATCTCTGGCACTTGTGCCACTGCCAGATCATCTTCGATGCTTTGAGCCCATTCCTCCGCTTCCAGAGGGCTCTCTTTTCCTGAGAATTGCTTGGGGTGTAAGGCCTTGAATTGCTTCACTCCAGGCGCTTCTACCTCTGGTCGGTTCATCAAGATAGTAGTCTGCTGCTGCTGTCCTTCCAGGAGGCTGCGGATCGCCTCAAGCAGAACCGTCTGCTCGGTGATCGGAGCAGCGACGACAGGTGTGAGTGGTAGTGGTGGGGGAGTGTTGTTGACATTCGTGCTGGTGTTGTTTGGGGAATCCATAACCTTGAAAGAAAATTTGGGTTAGGACAGATTCAAAGTATATGAAATTGTAAGATTCAAGGAATATGAATTGTAAAGAATGTTTTTAGTTGCTGGTTCTTGTGTTATATTGCTTAGGTTGACCACGCAGAACTGACTTGTATGTCCATACAGAACTGACCTGTATGTCCACACATATTTTACCTGAATGGGCCACCAACAAAACCTGTCACGCCCCGCTTCCCAATATACGGGCAGAGGACGCGACTAGGCCGCTACGTATTTACTCTGAAGTAAACATGCTAAGCGTATCTAAGTAATATAAAATGTAATGTACACAAGAGACAAGATATAAATGAACAACAACTTTATTTATTAACATTCTTTTTACAATACATCTGAAAAGTAAATATATGGAATGGAAAGCAATGCCTAAACAATGATATAACAGAAATGAAAAATACAAAATGTAAATATGTACAAGTAACTAGAGCTCTGGGTCGAAAGCTAGCTGGTCCAAATCCTCGCTGGTGGGCTCGATCTCCAGTGAGTCCGAATCACCTGACGATATTCCAAAGAAGAAGAAAGAGAATGTCGTCAGTGAACAAATCGCTTGATAAGTCCCGTAAATAGACAAGAATGGAATAGACAGAATAGAGAGTATATTGTTATAATGTTGTATTTAGTGTTAACGCTGTTGTTTGTAGCTTGGTAAAGAAGATGCCAGTGTATACGAGAGGAGTCTTACTAGACTAGAGACTACGGTATACGAAGTACAAGGACCGTTCATCTACGGTACACCGGCAATTGAATTCAGGTTAGGTGTCTTTATGGTTGCTGTCTTGTGCCACTTCTAACACCTTCCATACCAATCTACCCCTTATAAACCCCGCAATGTCTTGATTGTATTATTTGTATTGTTTGATTTGTATATTGTATATAGACGGATGACTTGCCGAAACCATGATATCAGTAATGAAACGGATATAATGGATGAACTTGTAAATGGAGTATATCCATGGTTCGGTTCAGTCAATTTGTATAGATTGAATAGATTGAATATATAGATTCATGGATTCATGTTGAATTGTAGTTTGTTCTTGAATCATATTCAAGTCAGATTGATTATATTGAGACTCTGTCTAAGTCAGAAAATTAGAAGAGAAATTGAATCCTGAATTAGGTTTTGGTGTTATCGGAAACTGCTGCACATGGACGGCAGGATTTGTGTCTTTTTCAAAGACAATTACCGTGTTGATAACACTATTTGTTAAGTTGTCTACCTTAAATAGGCAAGCACCCATATCTCCGGCTCCCTGGGGCTCAAGAGACCGGTCCCACTTAAACCTATGTTTACTAGGGTCCTTATTTTAATTTAGTATAACTTGAAGGTTTTTATGTAAAATAGTTTTGTTATATTTTCAAAATACACCTCAAGTATTTTATTATCGTATTTATAATTTTCATAGATGTTTCTTTTATCCATGTGACATTTCTAGTGAATAGAACCTAATTTCATAATATATGGTATTTATTCGTAGTATTGGAACTGTATGGTATTTTCTTGTAAATAGAATGTTTTTCTTGAATTTTGGAAATGTGGAATATTATAAATATTAAAAATATATATTTTGATATTAATTACATATATATTTATTTATAAAAATATAAGTTTTATTTATAATAGAAATCTCATTTTCTAAAGAAAATTGTATTTTAAATATTTCGAGATCGTATACTTCTTGCGGAGGTCTGCATTTCACTCTACTAAGCCCGAGGATGTGCGATAATCTGCACCATCCCAAACAGGTTCCCCAAATGGGTTGTATAGGCGCAATTGCAAAGATTTGTTAAAATACACTTCTTGTAAAAAAATGTTTTAATAGTTGAAGGTAGTTATATGTAAAGTCGTATTTTCCTAGATCTATGTTCCCAAATTCCATTGTGCTATGTTACATATGAGTGTTGTGAGGAGATAGGTCATTACCTCAGGAGTTTTCTGAGGTAATACGGTTTTTAAAGTTCAAGCATGTAGAAATGAAACATGAAGGTATTTTAATGTAAAATTGCGATAAAAGATGCATATAACAATCTTTTGTGCTGAAACTTGTTAAAGATGTTTATTAATATTTAATGAAAAATATATGATGATATGAAGGTATCTTGATTAAGAAAAATTGTAGTTTTTAAAGTAAAAACCGAATCGGAAGTCGGACTAACTCCGCTTCCGTCGGGTTTTAGTTTTGAATGTTTTTAGAATAGAGAAAAGAAGAGGGAGTTGGGACTTACTGGATAATTGGCTAGAGGAGAGAAAGAGGAAGAGGTAGGAGTTGCCGGTGTGTCGTTTTGTCATCGGAAACTTCTCGGATTGCCGTCGGAAGTTTGTCGGAGCTTCGCCCTTTTTGCTAACTCCACTTGCACACAAAAGACTTGGGAATTTTCTTGAGAGTTTGAGCAGGGATTTGGGAGTGAGGAAGGGTGATTTGAGGGTGGTATTTATAGGAAAAATTAGGTTTAGGGTTTGATAAAAAAATGCATTTAAATTTGCATTTAAAAAGGATTAAAAGGGGTATTTTAATTCTCTGGTTAATTGCAGAGAATTTAAACAGTGTAGGGGGAGTGGGGTTGGCCAAAGGGTGCATGAGGTTCAAGAAAAAGTGGGATCGGACCGAGTTGACCCGGCGGCGCCGGCCGAGTCAAACGTTTCGTTGGCCCGAGTCGGGCGAGTCAGGCTCGTTTCTTCGCCATGTGTCCCTGACGATTGGTCTATCCTCATGGTCACGTTTGTTTATTTTGTAACTTACCCTATTACGTGTAGTGCACATGTATACTCTTGGGCTTCTAAAAGAATAAAAGAAAAATAATTAAAAAGATAATGTGGCTGATGGGTTTTGAACTCTGGTGCTTTGTAACAGCGGTGCAAGGTCTTACCAGTGAGCTACAAGCTCTTTCTTGCTGTTCAAAAGCAAAACAAATTCTTATAGTACTCATAGGAATTGTAAATACCCCAAGTATACATTAAATTTTAATCAATTTTATGGTCACAAGAATTGGAGTTGTTATAGACTCTCCCTTGAACTGCGAGTTGCCAGACAAACATGCGTTTGACGCAATCGACGGGGAGAAAGAAGGGAGTGATACCCGATAGGAACTCTACTTCGATGGAGCGTCCTCCTTGAAGAAGCGAAAGAAAAACACCCCCATGATTAAAGCCGGGGTGGGCCTTATCTTCGTGACTCCTCAAGGAGGGATAATGCGTTTCACTCTTTTCATTAACAGAGCTGAGAACAAACAATGAGGCTGAGTATGAAGCTTGGATAGCAGGTCTTGAGATTGCTGTCGACATGGGAATCGAAAACCTCCTCATATACGGAGACTCCCAGCTGGTCGTTAGCCAAGTAAATGGCGACTACCAGACGTGCAAGCCAGTACTGATCAGGTATGGTGAAAGAGTGCAGCAACTGCTGATTCAAATTCCCTCCTACGTCTTAGAAAGCATACCGCGTGCAGAAAATAGCAAGACGGATGCGTTAACCAAGCTCGCTAAAGAACTGGCTGACGAAGACCTCGATGACGTAAGGATCATTGTGCAAAGCCATCGGATTCTCGCGCCAGCAGAAATATCTTCGGAATCTTCTATAAGGAAGGAAGCGACCAAACAAGCGGCTTTCCAAGTAGAGGATGAAGAAAAGGCTGAGGATTGGAAAGTAGTCTTCATAGACTACTTCAAATCCCATCGAACGCCCAATAATGCATCTTCGAGATATCAGCTCATGAAACGAGCTCTGTCTTTCGCTTTTTTCAATGATACCCTATATAAAAGATCATTCAACTCTTTGTGGCTGAGATGCCTGGGACCAGAAGAAGCGAGAAGGGTCGTCCAAGAAACTCACGGCGGACTCTGCGGTTCCCATCAGGTCGGGCCAAAGATGAAGCTGAAGATCAAAAGAATGGGTTACTATTGGCCCACGATGATTCATGACTGCCTCGAATATGCGAAGCAGTGTCACTCGTGCCAAATTCACGGGAACTTTATCCACCAGCATCCGAATCCGCTACACCCAACACTGGCTAGCTGGCCATTCGAAATGTGGGGAACCGATATAATTGGGCCCATCGAACCGGCATCAACATCGGTTCATATTGGCTGGCAACGACCAATTATTTCTCCAAGTGGGCAGAATCAGTACTGCTAAGAGAGGTAAAGACAGAGAACATCCTCCATTTCTTTAAGACATACGTCTTCTACCGGTTCAACACTCCGCGACGGATCATCTCAGATAATGGGCCGTCCTAGAGAAGCCATAAGATCAGCCGCTTCACACAGCAGCATAAAATAGATTTGAGATACTCTTCGGTCTATAATCCCCGAACTAACGGTCTAGCTGAGACTTTCAACAAGACCTTGACAAAGATCATAAAGAAAATGGTGTCCATAAATAAAAAGGATTAGCACGAGAGATTGCATGAAGCTCTCTAGGCTTATCGGATCACGTTCAAGATGGCCACGAATACAACGCTATTCGCGTTGGTATTTGGCACGGAAGCAGTACTTCTCTTGGAGATAGAGCTACCCTCTCTACGAGTAGCAGTTCGATACGAGCTGACCGATGAAGAAAATGCCCATCTTCGGCTTGAGAAGCTCGATGCTCTCGATGAAACTCGTCTCATGGCGCAGCAAAACCTAGAAGCTTACGAAGCAAGGATGACGCGCTCATATGAAAGACTGACTAGGCCGAGAACATTCCACCAAGATAAACTCGTGCTAGTCGTAAAAAGACCTATGATTCCTAATCGTGCTAAACGGGGGAAATTCGAGCCGAACTATGAGGGCCCGTACATCATAGACAAGGTCTACCAAGGTGGGGCTTACCTGCTCATGGATATGCATGGTGAAAGACCCTTTCGGCCAATAAACGACCGGTTCCTTAAGAAATACTACGCTTAACAAGTCACGGCTCAGGTTAAAGATGGATGACGACGCTCGTGTACGCTTTCTGTCCTCCCGAGTCTAAACTCTATAAGTAGTATCCGGCAAGACTTCGCCTTGAAGCAGCTATGGACCGAGATGACCTTAAATTAACAGTCCTTAAACTAACAGTGGACCAAGATGTCCTTAAACTAACAGTGAACCGAGATGTCCCTAAACTACAATGGACCGAGATGTCCTTAAACAAACATTGGACCGAGATTTCTTTAAACTAACAATGGACCGCAATGTCTTTAAACTAAATACGCCGCTTCAAACACGGCGACAGTGGAATCCAGCTCCACAGGTTCCAGCGGTGAGGATTGAAACTTAAGTCCCGCTGGCTGCACAACCGCCCCGGTGGCGAAATTCCCCCTAAGTGCCATTGGAAAACGGAGGAGCCAAAAAAAATACGGTACGTCCACAAGTAAAAAGGGCACGGATGAAAACCCGAAAGGGCGACGTGAGTAAAAACAACAGGGCTACCGGCGAGCTTGTGAAAACCTGAAAGGGCGCAATCTTGTGATGTAAAAAAACGGTACATCCACAAGATAAATGGGCATGGATGAAAACACGAAAGGGCTCCGTGAGTAAAAACAGCAGGACTGCCGGCGAGTTCGTGAAAACCCGAAAGGGCGCAGACTCGTAAAAAAAATCATGCGCACTTGCAAGGTCCTCTCAACCTTCTGAGGGGAAAATACATGCGTGAGATCCTTACGACTCACAAAAGGAAGCAACACACTTAGGGATCCCCACGATTCCTAAGGAGAAATTACACTTATGAGATCCTCACAACTTGTAAAGAGAATCCCCTCTATGAGACCCTCACGGTTCATAGGATTCGAAAGCCTTAAGCTACACGGATCTGAACCTGTTCTTAAGCCATCGCACTCCCCAAGTTGCCCTACAAGCGGTTCAATATTGACCCTTGTATACAATCCACAGGCACAAATAAACGTTCCCTCACCAAGTCCTACCAGTGTGGTGAACAACACTTATAATTCCTCTCGACTTATAAGAAGAAAAAACTCTTGTAAGATCCTTACGACTTATAATAGAACACACACTTAGTAATCCTCACGACTCCTAAGGAGAAAACACACCTATGAGATCCTCATGACTTATTGGGAGAAACACCTTTATGAGACCCTTATGGCTCATGAAGTCAAAAGCCTTTGTCGAAAGGATTCTAACCTTGTTTGCTAAGCTACCTTTTTTCAAATCGACAGAGGCAAATGTTGATTCGCTCCTGGCCATATTCTAGTCGTAGCGATGCTGATGCTAAGATTGGTATCAGATCTCAAGTTCCATACTAACAACAAAAATCAGCGAGCCAAAAATGCATATGAAATAGCCGAAATGATAGGGCAACTCGCAACAAAAATCAGCGAGTAAGAGATATGCATATAAAAATAACCGAAATGATCGGGCAACTCGCAATAAAAAGCAGCGAGTAAAGAAAAAGAAAAATATCCGAAATGATTAGGCACCGCGAAAAATAGTCGAAATGATTGGGCAATTGCGACTTTCGCGATATAAAAAGCTGAAATGATAGATCATTACGGAAAGAAATAAAAAAAATGAAATGAAACTTTTGCCCTACAGATGAGATCAAATTGACTCCTGTATACAATCCATGGGCACAAATGAAAATGGAACCATGTTTCCCCACCGGGTTTTGTCAAAGGGAAGCCAAGTCTCGATGGCCACATCTACAGCCTAAAGATCAACAACATCGTTCTTCCTCCCTCCAGTAGGATACAGACGCGACATCAACAAACGGAGCCATGGAAAAGTCCCCAAGTTCCAAATCTTGACGGTTCACGGACAACCTAGAGACTACCTCGGAGCCATGGCAGAGTCCCTAGTTCCAAGTCTTGACGGTAACATCTACAGCGTAGAGATCAACAACAGCGTTTTTCTTCCCTCCAGCAGGATGCAGACACGACATCAACAAACGGAGCCATGACAAAGTCCCCTAGTTCCAAATCTCGATGGTTTACGGACAACCTAGAGACTACATCGAAACCATGGCAGATTCCCTAGTTCCAAGTCTCGATGGCTACAGCTACAGCCTAGAGATCAACAACAACGTTCTTCCTCCCTCCTAGCAGGATATAAACACGACATTAACAAACGGAGCCATGACAAAGTCCCCTAGTTCCAAATCTCGACGGTTCACAGACAACCAAAAGACAACCTCGACATTCGTCACAATATTGCAGACACAATGTCAATAAACGAAGCAAAGGAAGATCCCTAGTTTCAGGGTTTTGAAGGCAACTCAAATGAGACCTGAAAGACTATCGGAGATCATCCCACTCCAGCGCGGAGTGGTCATAACTCATCGGGGCTCCCAAACTGAGCCAACTTCAAGTAAAAAGCAATATGGAATATCCATAACGCTTGCTCTTTCGACGGTAATATCACCTGGAAGATTACTTGAAGACGTCTTGTCCAGACCCCGAAGGGATCAGAGACATGACAGTCGCGGGGCTACTCGAACAGTAAGATTGCATATCAAGGAATACACCGGCCAATGCGATGGTACGACAGGTAAAAAACCCTAGTACCACAGACCCTAACGGACTTTTATAAGCAGGAGTTAACTGTGACGTTAGGAAATCCTTGCGAGAACTTCTCAATTCGTCTCGACTCGTGGGGAAAATAATGTTCCTACGAGAACTTCTCGACTCATCTCGACTCGTAGGGAAAAGCCTTAGTCAATGGGGATAAGGACCCGTTTCCTAAGCACTGGGGCCCTGCAAGTCGGTCCAAGATGGACTATTGCATACTATTCATGTGCCACACTCTCCAAAGTCGAATATCGACAAGGAGCGAAACAACCACCTACGAGTCCTCTCGACTTGTAAGGGGGAAAATTCTCTTGTGAGATCCCTACGACTCTCAAGAGAAAACGCACTTAGAAATCCTCACGACTCCTAAGGAGAAAACACACCTGCGGGATCCTCACGACTCGTAGGGAGAAGAGTCTTTATGAGACCCTCACGGCTTATAAAGTTGAAAAGTCTTAGGCAGCAGATCTGAACCTGTTTCCTAAGCCATCGCTGTCTTGCAAGTAGATCAAGATAGACTATCTACGGGCCACATTAGCCAAGGGACATGCCGGTATGAAATAAAATATGTCTTTTATTCATGAATGCAAGTGAATACAAGATAAATTTCATAAAGGAATCAAAATGAAAGCATGTTATTCATAAATCACAAGATTACAGTCAATAAATAAAGAGGGGTACAAAGACGGTTATTGAGGAGAAGGCGTATTCAACAAATCAGCAACCCGCTCGTGCGTTCCTCTCAATCCTTTCTCGTGATCAGCCACCGCGGCCAACTCCGCTTCAACTTGAGCCCGTTGCAGAAAACAGGACGAAAGCTTCCCATCGGCTTCTAGCATGGCAGCTTCGCAGTCTTGCATGAACGTTCGGCGAAGTCAAGCGTCCGCCTCAGCGTCAACCCATCCAAAATACATCTTAAAGAGTTGTGATCTAAGAAGAGCAAAGCTCTGTTTAATCGGTTCGATTATGATCCTTAACAAAAATTTTGGGCAGAGTTATAACTTTAGAAAGATTTCTGTGGGCAGGGATCTTAGTTCTGAAAGAATAATTAAAATCTCAAGAGAAGAAAGAACAAAAGAAGATGAACAACAGTCATCTCAAAGGCCAAAGGCCTTACTTATTGGCATGGGAAGGCGATCCAACTTCCAAGAAGATCCAACTTCCAAGAAGATCCAATGGTGGAAAGATTGCCACCGCTGCACTCACGTGTAAGCCATGTGAGCGCAACGATGGGGGGGGGGAATTTGTTTTCCCTCAATGAAAGAGAAAAGCTCTATTCAAAATTTGAAAGAAGCAACGCCTCACGTGCCTTGCACGAGGGCGCCAGGGCCAAGAGTTGAAAAACTCTGAGGCAGCGCCTCACGTGCCTTGCACAAGTGCACCAGCGCCAAGAGTTAAAAACTCTGAGGCAGTGCCTCACATGCCTTGCACGAGGACGCCAGCGCCAAGAGTTAAAAACTCTGAGGCAGCGCCTCACGTGCCTTGCACGAGGACGCCAGCGCTAAGAGTTAAAAACACTGAAGCAGCGCCTTACGTGCCCCGTACGAGGACGCCGGCGCCAGAACTAAAAATTCCCTGGTGTTGGATCAAAGATCCAACGGAGATGATAAATCATCAAAATACAGAATTAAATTCTGTTGAGGAAATATTCCTCAAATATTTCTAAGCGAGAAAGGTTACTCTGTGTAAAACAGAACACCATTGGATTAAAAATCCAATGGTGATTAAAAATCACCAAGCTACAGAATAAGCTCTGTATGGGAAAATATTTCCCCAATCTTGTTAAAAAACAAGAAAAATATCTTCTGTAAAACAGAAGTTCTTGGATCAAAGATCCAACAGTGGATAAAATCCCCAAATCAATTAAAGATCTCTCAACGAGAGATTTCCTTAACTAAATCAACAAATTTTCCTCTACTATATAAAGGGCCCAAGACTTCAAGTCTTGCAGAGAGGAACCCCCTCATAAACTTCAAATTCAAAAGGAAGAGCATGCAAAAAAGAAAGTTTTAAGAGAGAAGAAAGAAGAAGAACTTTCTTCAAGGTAAATAAAGATAATAGAGATCATAGTATCTCATCTGTATATCCAAGGGTTCAACCCTTATAAAGAACATAGTTCTTTCCCCTGGATCCGAGATCCATGAGACAAGTCTCCCACAGATGAGAATTTAATTCTAGTGGGGTCGAATTTGTTCTTGGGGATCGAAGATCCAGGGGAGAACAGAGAATTGAACATCTTCAGAAAAATGCACAAATAAAGAAACAGCGCCAAGCGCCTCACGTGCCCCTCACGTGGGCGCTGCTCAGATAAAGAGTACTTAGCACTCAATAGTTGGCGCTCAACGCCAAGCGCCTCATGTGCCCCTCACGTGGGCGCTTCTCAAATAAAGAGTGCTTAGCAGTCAATGGTTGACGCTCAGCGCCAAGCGCCTTACGTGCCCATCACGTGGGCGCTGCTTAACATAAAGTGCTCTGCACTCATCAAACAGCGCCTAGCGTCTAGCCAAGCGCCTCACGTGCTCCACACATGGGCGCCATAAAGAGCGTTTAACACTCCATAAAAACAAAAAAGGGGTTAAAGTACAGGGTGAGCGTCGGAACCCATATCAATGCCCAGCACTGTTTGCACAGAAAAGGGACCGAGCCCAAATAAGTGATTAACACTTTATTCAAATATTAAATGGGCTGAGTCCAAGTTGACCAAATCTCCAACTCAGGTCAACCTAGCCTATGTGCTCATCATGTTCCAAATTGGTCTTAGTCCCAAACATAACTACAGATTTTCCAACTGACATTGGTTTAAAGGTACATCTTCTCACACCTCTGATACATGTCGTAATTGTTCAGCGTCTTCAGAGAGGTGGCGGGTCCCGACAACAACAACTCCTTGGACCGCAACGTCCTTAAACTAGCTATAGACCGCAACGTCCTTAAACTAAGACAATATAGAGTCCAAATGCTCTTCTGTTAGGTCTGAATGATCCCAAAAATCCTGTTGAGTAGATCTTAGTCTAAAATTAGACTAACGTATTCTCAACAAATATTTAAGTTGATCTTAATCCTAAACGAGATTAACGATCCTTAAATCAAACTAAACCTAAATCTAAGAAAATACGGATTTGGACTAATCCACGCCCTACGGGAGACAACACAAATTAGTCTCCATATACAATCCACGGGCAACCAAAAATAAAACAAACACATACGACACGAAGTGACCTTTTAGAGCAGGAGAAACTGGTTACCGCGATGCGGTAACGTAATTAACTGCAGGGGATTGCGCCTGCAGGGAAGAGCATCCCCACAATCAAAAACCCCTCGCAAACGAGGAGGAATCTGACGAAGTCTGCTACAACGGCCGTATCCGTCCAGACCTCTGATACACGGCGCCATAAATCAACTTGGCATTTTCGGAGAGGTAGACGGATAAACCCAAATAGAATCTGCCCCCAAATTCAGGCAAAGACGTTTGTCATTCCCGGTTTTCGGCAGTAAACAAGTTCGTGTCGAGCTATTGGTAAGGGGACGATCTAAATCAAGATATTTGACGGTGTTATGAGAATATTGGCGAAAGTCATGCACGTACCTGACTTGAAGAAGAATCTCATCTCTTTGGGTGCACGCAACAACAAGGGTTACAAGTTTTCCACTGAAGGTGGAGTTTTGAAGGTAACCAAAGGTGCTCTTATTGTTATGAAGGGCTCGAAGAATGGGTCCTTATATTTGTTGCATGGTTCGACAACAACCAGATCAACGACTCTTTCATCATCTAAATCTATGATAGATTCGGAAACTACCAGATTATGGCACATAAGGCTTGGGCATATAAGTGAAAGAGGTATGACCGAGTTTTTGAAGTAAGGTCTACTTGGTGGGAAGAGCAACGAAGCAGGAGTTTTGTGAACATTGCGTTTTTTGGAAGCAAAAACGTGTTAGTTTCAGTTCGGCAATGCACAACACAAAAGGCACTCTTGATTATATCTATTCGGATCTTTGGGAACCCTTCCAGATGCTTCTAAAGAAAGCGGCGCTAAATATATTCTTATCTTCATTGATGATTTTTTCAAGGAAGTTTTGTGTCTACTTCTTGAAGAAAAAAATGATGTACTTACTACGTTCAGCAATAGAAGACGTTACTTAAGAAGCAGACAGGGAAGCAGATCAAGAGAATTAGGACATACAACGGGTTAGAGTTTTGCGGTAGAGATTTCAATAATTTCTACAAAAGTAAAGGGATGGTTCAGCATCATACCGCTATCTATACACCACAATAGAATGGAGTCGCAGAGCGGATAAACCAGACTCTCTTGGAGAAAGAGCGGTGTATGTTGTCTAATGCACAGCTCGGTAATGAGTTTTGGGCAGAAGCGGTAAACATGGCGTGCTATATTGTGAATCAGTCATCTCATACGACACTGGGTTGTAAGACACCAGAGCAGGAATGGTCAAGGAAGCACGCCGATTATTCAGCACTTAAGGTATTTGGTTGCCCCGCTTATACACAGTGCCATGAAAGCAAGTTGGATTCTCGAGCGAAGAAATGTATATTTCTAGGTTATGCTACCAATGTCAAATGCTATAAGTTGTGGTGTTCAGATCCTAAGTTGCCAAAATTTATGATTAGCAGAGATATGACTTTTGATGAATCTGCTATATTGAAACCGAAGATTATGGAATCTCTAGTTGAAGACGATGCATAGAAGGATGAGCCGAGAATTGATATTAAGGTCGGTGAGAGCTCGGGTTTGCAGAAAAAATCTCTTTCACAATCGTTTGAATAAGCTCATAATGAGTAGTCCTAATATAAGGAGTATTTGCTCGCTCGTGATTGACAAAGAAAGGAACATTACACTGCCATAAAGATATGGCTACAATGATCTAGTGGCATATGCGCTGTTTGTTGCAGAGACAGTTAATAGTAGTGATTGATTGATTTAGCGTGCTTGCGCTTTCTAAAAGATAGATCAAAAATATTTGTAACCGCAATCAAGAACGGCGTCGCTTTGCAGCTAGCCGGTGAGTACGGGTCGGTCCACAGGGATGTTGTGAATTTTCGATTCGTTCTTACGAGTTAATTCCGAAGGGTGTTCGGAGTTGTTATTAAATCTAAAAACCTAATTAACCTAGGGCAATTATCTAAATCTAAATCTTGCTAGGGTTAGGTTTAGGAATGATTTGGAAATGCAAATAAATCTCAACGCTTTCTATACCCAGATTAGGATCTAAGAGGAGTTATGGTAATTATCAATAAAGGTGATTCGATCCATTCGGGAATGTGTTCCTTCCTCTAGGTTCTTGTCCTTCCTTTAGAGATCCTTACCCTAACCTCCATGGAAAACGCGCGCAACTGAGCCTTTATACTACGGTATCACCGCTACCTCGAGGGATAGGGTGCCGTAGGGCGCAGTGTGTGCGTGTATGCATGGAGTCCTATAGATTCTATGTGATGGGTAAGAAAGGGATGAGAGATCTCATCTCTCAAAAGCCTTTCCCAAAGCTAACATCTAAGGCAAGGAATTAAAATCTAAACTAGAACAAGAAATTAAATTACTTACAGATGGATCCCTCCAATCTTCCATCCAGGTTTGTCAGATCTGAATTTCTGAATTAAAGAGAGGCACCGATGCTCTCCAAAAGATTTCTAAATTTTATTCATTAAAGGGAGGCATCAGAAAATACAAAGCTTTTGGGTTCTATTTATAGGACATAGAAACCCTAGGTTTACAATTGCACCGCATGTCTACAATTACAAATATACCCCCAGAAAATCTTTCCATAGCCTTTAGAACATTTAGGTCAAATTTTCTTTCCATGAAGGCTTTAAAGGGCCGCGGAACCGCGGCAATGGTGCGCTTGGGCCGCGGTTCCGCGGCCCAATGGTGAGTTCATCTGATTGTTTTTCCTGGGCTTCTTTAGGTTACTCTGGACTTCTTTATTCTTTATTCCTTTTATCAGTTGGGCTTCTATATTAATTCCAGATCTTCAGTGAACACTTTGCAATGGATCTTTTAACCGTCTTTCTTTCAAATTTGGATCTTGCGTTGCCTTGTTGGTGGTGAAGCGTTCTTCTGCTGGGCTTTACTAAGATCCTCCTAATTGTTGGTCAAAAGTCCTTCTTTTGTATCGTATTTTGTGTTTTTCACTGTTTTCGCGTCAAGAACCTGTAACCTGTAATATGTAGCAGACATGCGTCAAAAGCACATGTTTTCATTGTAAAATGCATAAGAATGGGGAATACAAAATGCAATATTATGTTATGAACAAATACCCCCAAACTTATCATTTGCTCGTCCTCGAGCAAACTTATTATTTTATTCTCAATAAAAATCTAACCTAGCCGCACTTTCGCAGGGAAACGCGATTGCACTGAGCACGTGCAAATGTCGTTAAACCTCTAGGTGTCCCTAGTAGGAGGAGTGTTGTCTCCTGCGGGTTTTCAGCGGATTACACCCACAAAATCCTATCAACTCGGCCCATTGATTTTTGTTCTCCAATTAGGTTTTCTAACAAGGAATTCTATTATCTTTTGACTCGCAAATTATCCACCCATATTCTTCACACTTCCTCATTATTTAACTTAAGATTATATATGTTATGTAGACCTACTTAGCTTTCGGCATCTCTTAAGTTTTCCTTCTAGGGTTTCCATCTCCACTTAGGAATTTTTATCAACTCTATTAAAGATACAAGTTCTATTCTTCACTCCTTTCTCTCATCTAAACTCCAATCATATATCCCCTACGTGTGTGTATAGATCACCCCTACACTTGGAAATTCAAATCAAGCAATCGTACTCTCGTCCGTTGTCCAAAGTACTAATTAGTTGGTGAATTTAATTGAATTTTGCTCACACATCCTTCATGCGACTGTTAATACTTCTTGAGGTACCAACAACCCATTACAAGATGCGTTTGCACTTTAAAGCGTACTTCCTAGTCTTGCAACACCCAAGACTTTAGCAGTGACTCCCAAACCAGTTGGTCTAAGGCACTAGGTGATAAGGCACCCTTGCTAAATATTTTTCTATTTTTTACAGCCTTAAGTAATCACAAAAACCAGTGTCCATTTTTTTCTTTATTCACTTTTTTTTTCTTTTATTTTCATTGTACTAAGGACTTTAAATAAGAGCATTTCAAGGTCTCTTCTACTATTCCAAGTTTCAAGGTGCGTGATTGTGCAAATTGTAGGGTATACATTTTCAGAATCTAGACTTAAGTTAGGAAATATTTTTCAAATTTATACTCTAATAAGAACATCAATACTCTTCCCTTGTTTCGACTTAGCCCAAGAAGTGAACCCAAAATTTGCCTATTTCTAAATAAACTACAAGGCATATACTTTCTACCGTTAAACTTTAAGGAAGGTTATCTTTAGGGTTTTTAATTCACTAAGTCTAAGATCTAGTTGTTCCTAGCCAGTTAACCTATTTGTCAAACTCAAGTCAATTATGGCCAAAATTGAATACAATAATTTTTATAATTTTTGAAATTTTTCAATTTTTATGGGTTTTTCAAATAAATATGCAAATGCAAAAATATGTATAAATGAATGCGAAGGAAGAAGACGTACCGAGCATACCCCCAAACTTGAACTTGACAGTGTCCTCACTGTCATGCTAAACCAAGAGGGTCAAAATACCGGCACTCCCCTGTTTATTTATTTATAATTTTTATATTTTTATTGTTTTGAATTTTTTTTAATTTTTTTATGGAAAAAGAAAACAAAAATATATGTACATATATACAAAGGTCCCCCCCAAACTTAAGCTTGGCCTTACACAAGCCAAAGGTTAGCACCAACCATTCAAAAATCTTATCGTGGAAATGGTATAGTTGTTGCAAGAAAACGAGAAGCACGTGAGACCGTGTGGAAAGAAGAATGGTAGAATATGGTCTCGGTGGGGGAGAAGAATGGCGAAAAGACGAAGGAAGTGGAGTACGATCTTGAGGGTGTAAATCGAGTGAATAAATTGGCGCAATATGTGATGACCGATGTGTTAAAAGCGATTGCGCTAACCTATCAACTCGTCGAGAAATGGGATCAAATCCCTCAAGATTCGCAAGAAAACATGGGTGTACCGAACTTGGTATAGGAGATGAAAGCGTAACGGTCATTTGTACGGTCGGAAAGATAGAACGGACGAAAGGGAGTGAATTAGGGATAGTATCTTTCTCACCGTAGTAAAATGTTTCGAACTTGAAAGATTCCATTAATGGTTCGAAACTACTATAATCAACCGAGTCTGATGGCTCATCTGAAAATGTAAAGGACTCAAACTCGGGCGGTGAGTCATCAACATCGTCCGAAAAAGTGAAACACTCGTAGGTGTTATCATCTGTGAGAATTGTGTCAGATTCAAAGGAAAAGGTTTCAAGCTCACAGTCTTCAAGCGGGGTCGAAACGATGGGAAGGAGGGAGGGTGATATAACAGTCAAAGGTTCAGGAGGATGAATTGGAAAATCAGACACATCAAACAAAAATGATTCAACCTCAATATTATCCTCAAGACTCTCCTCAATACTATCCTCAATATTCAACTCATCCATGCCATTATCATCAAAATCTAGACGCATATGAGATTCAGGAGAAACATTTAATAACCCAGGATGATGATTTGAACATAAAATTTCAAGCAAATCGACAGGTTCATCATCTGAAATATTCCCGGCGTCTATATCCTCAATCAAGTGAAAATCAATTTCTTTAGACACCTCATCAAAAGCATGGATATCTATCGATTTAGGTTCTAGAGTGGAGGTGTAAAGATCGAAAGGATTAGGTGTGGTTTCACTCGAAAGGGGTTCCTCACAATCTGGCAAATCAAACACTACAAAATCACACAACTCATTTTTATTTTCAACAGGTGAACTATTTAGGGCAATCGATGGAAAACAGGAGTTGTGGGCTTCAATTGGGTAAGGGTAGGTTTGATTTGAAAATCCTCTCTTATTCTCACTCTGTCCAACTGCCGCCTCATACATTGAAAAATTTGGAGCTAGCGGGACACTAGCTACCGGTTCACTAGGTTGCATAAGGGTGGCCACGGACGCTTCCACATTCATAACCATTTTGTTTGTTGCTGCGATATACGCCTCCAACGCCTCTTCCAAACTAGACTTAGGTGGTGAGGGGGTTTCAGTAAAAGATTCAAAATTGGTTGGATATGTGAAACTCACTAATGGCTGTGTCGAAACAGTGTCTAGTGAAGGTGGGAAGGTTGGGTATGACTTGTAGGAAGTGGATGGTTGGGCAGGGGTAGGGTCTACATGTGGATAAAAATGTGAATAATCTTGTGGATCCTTAGAACTAGATGTGTGGAGAGGGGTGAAAGATCGGCTGCGAGATTGAGCAATGTGCTCAGCAATGGACATCGGCCTAGGAGTGTTAGAAGGACTCGAAAGAGTGGTATCAACATATGGAAGTGGTGAAGGTTGACTTGGTTGACACAAAGTGGGTTGAAAAGTCAAACTGTTTCTCCTAGACTCCTCTATGTGATCTTTCAAAGCTTTTTTAGGCATGGAAGGATCGTCTTTAAATTGACCGAACACATTGACATATGACGCAAAATTAGGTTCGGGATACCAAAGTTCGGCTAATGATTTATTGCGTGGGGTACCCATGTTAGAAGAAGAAAGGTGACAAGAAGGAAGGTTGGGTGGTGCAAGGATTTATTTGGGGCTAAAAAATTTTGCAAGTCCTATAAAATATTTGTCCTTTTTATTTTCATTTTTCATTAATTTTTTCTTTCTGTTTATTTAGAAAGATTTTGTTGCAAAAAGATTTTAGAGAAAAGATATGCAACAGCAAAATATTTTATAGAAAAGATATGCAACAGCAAAATATTTTATAGAAAAGATATGCAACAACAAAATATTACTTGCAATTGGTTATTATTTGAAGCATATCACAAGAATCTTTATTTGGAAAAAATTGTTGCAAAAAGATATTCGAGAAAAGATATGCAACAAAAAAGATTACCTGCAATCAATTTCAATTTTGAGCGAGGCCCAAAAATCCTGCACAAGATTGTTATTTGGAAGGGAATATATTTCTAATGTGCACAAAATCCTGCATGCAATTTTCAGAAAATATATTTCAAAATATACAGAGGATGAACAGAAAAGCTTACAGAAAAATTTTCACGAGAAGACGCCACTAGATCGCCGCCCTTCCGCGGCAATAGAGTACTAACACCGCGGTTCCGCGGCTCTCTGGACAGAACGGATCCCCAAATTTTTTATGAGCTCTGATTCGACTAGATGACCGCGGTTCCGCGGCCTAAGGTGGGTTTTGGCCGCAGAATCGCGGCGAGATGGTGGATTTAGATCTGCAGAAAATTTTCACTGTTCTGTTATTTAATTTCCCTTCTGTTTCGATACCCTGTTTTCCGTTTTGCTTTCTCGAAATTTCCAGATCCGAATTTGTATATCCTGCAAAAATTCAAACAACAAAGTATCCCTACCAAAAATAACAGATTATATATTTTTTATATATATATTTTTGGATTGTTTAGATTTTTATGATTTTTTAAATTTTAAGATTAACCCGAAATCGCAAAAAGGAAAGTTCTACGCCATCCCCGGCAACGGCGCCATTTGATTAATTGATTTAGCGTGCTTGCGCTCTCTAAAAGATAGATCAAAAATATTTGTAATCGCAATCAAGAACGGCGTCGCTTTGCAGCTAGCCGGTGAGTACGGGTCGGTCCACAGGGATGTTGTGAATTTTCGATTCGTTCTTACGAGTTAATTCCGAAGGGTGTTCGGAGTTGTTATTAAATCTAAAAACCTAATTAACCTTGGGCAATTATCTAAATCTAAATCTTGCTAGGGTTAGGTTTAGGAATGATTTGGAAATGCAAATAAATCTCAACGCTTTCTATACCCAGATTAGGATCTAAGAGGAGTTATGGTAATTATCAATAAAGGTGATTCGATCCATTCGGGAATGTGTTCCTTCCTCTAGGTTCTTGTCCTTCCTTTAGAGATCCTTACCCTAACCTCCATGGAAAACGCGCGCAACTGAGCCTTTATACTACGGTATCACCGCTACCTCGAGGGATAGGGTGCCGTAGGGCGCAGTGTGTGCGTGTATGCATGGAGTCCTATAGATTCTATGTGATGGGTAAGAAAGGGATGAGAGATCTCATCTCTCAAAAGCCTTTCCCAAAGCTAACATCTAAGGCAAGGAATTAAAATCTAAACTAGAACAAGAAATTAAATTACTTACAGATGGATCCCTCCAATCTTCCATCCAGGTTTGTCAGATCTGAATTTCTGAATTAAAGAGAGGCACCGATGCTCTCCAAAAGATTTCTAAATTTTATTCATTAAAGGGAGGCATCAGAAAATACAAAGCTTTTGGGTTCTATTTATAGGACATAGAAACCCTAGGTTTACAATTGCACCGCATGTCTACAATTACAAATATACCCCCAGAAAATCTTTCCATAGCCTTCAGAACATTTAGGTCAAATTTTCTTTCCATGAAGGCTTTAAAGGGCCGCGGAACCGCGGCAATAGTGCGCTTGGGCCGCGGTTCCGCGGCCCAATGGTGAGTTCATCTGATTGTTTTTCCTGGGCTTCTTTAGGTTACTCTGGGCTTCTTTATTCTTTATTCCTTTTATCAGTTGGGCTTCTATATTAATTCCAGATCTTCAGTGAACACTTTGCAATGGATCTTTTAACCGTCTTTCTTTCAAATTTGGATCTTGCGTTGCCTTGTTGGTGGTGAAGCGTTCTTCTGCTGGGTTTACTAAGATCCTCCTAATTATTGGTCAAAAGTCCTTCTTTTGTGTTGTCTTTTGTGTTTTTCACTGTTTTCGCGCCAAGAACCTGTAACCTGTAATATGTAGCTGACATGCTTCAAAAGCACCTATTTTCATTGTAAAATGCATTAGAATGGGGAATACAAAATGCAATATTATGTTATGAACATGTAGCGAGCCAACGAGCTATCAAGAACCCATCTTATCCAATGAGTCAGCTCGTTGGCTAGTCGCTATGAATGAAGAGATTGAGTCTCTTCACAAGAACCGGACTTGGAAGCTCGTCAAGCCCGAAAGAGGAAAGAAAGTAGTTGGCAGCAAGTGGGTTACCAAGAAAAAAGAAGGTGACCAAGGGACGATTGATATGAAATACAAGGCACGCTTGGTAGCTAAAGGCTATTTGCAGGTTCGGAGAATTGACTTCAATGAGGTATTTTCTCCCGTTGTTAAACACACCTCTATACGTGTCTTGCTCGGTTTGGTTGCCATGCAAGATTTAGAGCTCGAGCAGCTCGATGTGAAGACATCATTCTTGCATGGCGATTTGGTAGAAAATATTTACATGCAACAGCCTGAGGGTTTTGAAGTTGTAGGCAAAGAAGACCGCATTTGTTTTCTAGAGAAGTCTCTCTATGGTTTGAAGTAGTCACCTAGATGTTGGTATAAGAAGTTGACTCCTTCATGATATATATTGGGTTTACGAGAAGTAAGGGCGACAATTGTGTTTATTATAAGAAACTCGTCGATGGTTCTTTAATATACTTGCTACTTTATGTTGATGATATGTTAATAGCAGCAACATATATGGTTGATATTTAGAATTTGAAAGAACTGTTAAAAAGCAAACTCGAGACCAAGGATTTGGGAGCGGCCAAGAAAATACTTGATATGGAGATAAGGCGAGATCGTTATTGGATATAGTGCCCTCAAGACAATTATTGTAATCACAAGTAGACGATTATGATGATTGAGTATACGGTTAGAAAAGTGTTACTCGAGATGATTGTATGCTATCTGGTTTGACATTATCATTGTGTACATGTCTTGTGTGGTATATCATATCACCATTACATATTAATAGAGCCTATAGGATTCGTGCTTTACTGCCAGGGTTATAATGGCGATCACACTTATGAGAACCGGGTAGTCTATAAGCACATCCTTAAATGTCTCTAATCGTAAGATTATTGAGACTGAGCATCGATATTTCAGAATAGACTAGTGTATACGTTTCTTGACCCCGACGAGGGACAATGGTCAGTCTCACAGCCATTGGTGTTAGTTAGTTACCAAAGATTGTATACATGTGCTCATTGGGTTATGAGTTACACTGGACGGACTCGCCGAGAACATATTAGATGGCATTATACCTATTGTCAGATAGCAATTCTCAGGTGACATTAGTACAACGTAGTATGTCGACCCGAAATTGTCAGTTGTCTCGAGTGTGTTTTTACTTTGCTACCCTACCACGGGTTTAAAGAGTCGTGCAAACAAGTAGCTTTTGGGTGCAGCCCTGAAGCGCTTGGAGGAAGTGAGCGATTAAGGGGATTTGTCTCTCCAAGTATTAGGACTTGATGTCGTGCAGTGTACGGCTGGATGCCACCATAAGACCTAGGCCTAGGTCGATGGATTTTACTGATTGCGATAAGTAGTTTCTCGATTGGTGATAGGGCTTGACACCGAAACGACTTATCGGGTTATTAAGGGTTTGACATTATCTACCCTTAGAGCGGATATGCGATACTTTTAAACAAAAAGACCGAACTGTATAGTAGGCTCAGTAGGGTTTCGGACGAGTTGCTTATCGATCTCCTTTTCGATAATAACTGGGTAGGAGTTACGTACAACTAGTGCCACTAATGTGCCTATGGTTAAACTCACTGCCAGCGTATTATCGAGTCTTTAGAGTCCCACATAAAGGGTTTCCAGTTTTGGCGAAATATTGTACATTGGTACGCGCTTGGGTTTGTGTAACGCCTCATGCCCCAGTACAGATGGTATTGTCCGCTCTGGCTGAAGCCGCACGATTTTGTCCTTCGGGGCGAGTCAGACCCGATCAGGGGCCACTTCCCAGGAGGTTACCCATCCCAGAACTTCCCAGGCTCGAGCACGCTTAACTACGGAGTTCTCAAGCTCCTGTAGTACCGGTTCACTTAAAAGGCACCTCTGTAATTGAGAGTGGTATCATTACATTTATAATACAGTTCGGTCCTCTTTCGGAATGTGTTTTGAAGATTCCCCATTGTTCTACAGTGGGTTCCACGGACTTAAGAGGTGGCCTCACGGATTCAAGAGGTGGACCCCGCCCCTTGGCGTGGCACTTTGTTCCGTGAGCAAGATCCGGGTCCCGACATTCCCCCACCTTTTAACAATGATTCGTCCTCGAACCACAGACCTACTACTGAGAGACCTGCATGGGCCACCAACAAAACCTGTCACACCCCGCTTCCCAGTGTACGGGTAAGGAGACATGGCGAGGCCCGCTACGTATTTACTTCGAAATAAACACGCTAAGCGTAAATAAACAATATAATAAATGTACACAAGAAATGACAATAGATATAAATCAACATCAACTTTTTATTGATTAAACATTCTTTACTATACACCTGGAAGCAAATACAATACTGGAAAGCGATGCCTAAATAATGACATGAACTAAAAGTAATATACAAGTGAACTACAGCTCTGGGTCCTCAATGAAGTTCTCTAAATCCTCCTGGTGAGCTCGATCTCCAGAGAGTCGGGTCCACCTGACAACATTCCTAAGAAAGAAGAAATAGGAATGTCGTCAGCGAACAATCGCTCGGTAAGTCCCAAAAGAGAGCTAGAAATAGAATGGACAGTGTTCCCTTACAAAAATTCAGAAAGAAAAGTGGAAGGGAAAATTCCCCACTAATGGAAGCATCACGTGTAAGCACGTGATCATCGATCCCTTATAAAGAGACTCAGAGAGGGAAAGGAAAAACTATCCGCTAGTGGAGCATCACGTGCAAGCACGTAATGCGTCTGTATACAGAGTAAGCAGCTCCACTTAGTAAGCGGCAATTAAAGCCTCACGTGCAAGCACGTGATTGTCTTTCACACAAAACGTATAGGACCCAGTTATAAAACAAACAAAAAGTAAAGAAACTCACGTGATGCCTTCCCTCTGTTTGGATTGCTGCATACATACAAACCAAGTTAATTCTGTGAAGGGTCACGTGCTGCACGTGAGAGGTCTCAGATGCCTTCTGAGCCGATGGAATTGAATTCTAAAGGGATCAAAACCCTATTGGGAAAAGATTGAATCTTTCTAAACAAGAAAGATCACCTTTTGTAAAATGGGGAACCGTTGGACTTAAAATCCAATGGTGATTAAAAAATCACCAAGCTACAGAATAAGCTCTGTATGGGAAAATATTTCCCAATCTTGTTAAAAACAAGAAAATGTCTTCTGTAAAACAGGAGTCCCTGGATCAAAGATCCAACGATGGAAAAAGATCCCCGAATCAATCAAAAATCTCTCAATGAGAGATTTCCTTAACAAAAAATCAACAAACTTGTCTCTGCTATATAAAGGACTCGAGAATAAAGAAAAAAGGAGAAGAAAAAAAGAGAGAAGACCCCCCCCATAAACTGAAAGTTTAAAAGAAAAGAAGATACCCAAAGTAAGAAGGAACAAAAACACAGAGAACTTCTTACTTCTTCTTCGTCTCCACAAGAGTTTAACTCTTCCAAAAAACTTAGTTCTTTCTTCTGGTAAAAGATCTGCAGAAGCAGATCTTCCCACAAGTTGAGAATTTAATTCTCATAGGGGAGATTCTGCAATGCAGATCCAAAACCTAGGGGAAGATCTAAGTTCAGAGAATTTAATTCTCCCAAAAAGTATATAGGAATTTAATTCTTCTGATAAAACAAGGGTTTAACCCTTCATATAAAAACTTAGTTCTTTCTTATGGTGAAAGATCTGCAGAAGCAGATCTCCCCACAAGTTGAGAATTTAATTCTCATCGGGGAGATTCTGCCATGCAGATTCAAAACCTAAGAGAAAAACTAAGTCCAAAGAATTAAATTCTTATAAAAACAAGGGACCTGAAATTCTCAAAACAAGAACTCTATGCATATTAGGGATCATGTGTCCACACATGACCACGTTTGATGAACATAAAAGAAAGATCGAAATAGATCACATGTTCACATGTGACCCGCCCTTAGATAGTGCTTAGCACTTATAAAAAGAAAATGGAATAAACCTAAGGAGGCAATGTCTAATTCTGAGGCGCCTCATGTGCTCACATGTGATGGCCATGAGAATAAAGTGTTTAACACTTATAAAAAGAAAAAGGAATAAAACCAAGCGAACAACACTAACCTTTAAGAAGTGTTTAACATTGCTTTAGAGCCTCACGTGCCACATGTGAGTGCCCTCAACTTTCAGTATTTAACACAGCCTTAAAGTATCACGTGAGAACACGTGAGCGCTTAAAATACATTAGTGTTTAACACTATAAGGGACTAATTTCAACTCCAAATTGGTTAAGTCCTTCCTGAGATTAAATCTCCAAGCAAACTGAGCCTCTATGCTCAGAACTAATAACTCCTCAATCTGGAATCTGGTTCAAGGGTACATCTCTCCACACCTCTGATATATATCGTTGTAATCCTTCAACGTCTTCAGAGAGGTGGAGGGTCCCAATAACCAATAACTCTTGGCACACCCCAAACCAATAAGCCAAAACACTACGGACTATGATGTCCTTAAACTCCATGGACTATGATGTCCTTAAACCCAACGGACCGCAACGTCCCTAAACTAAACTCTACAGACTATGATGTCTTTAAACACAGACTATGATGTCTTTAAACACAGACTATGATGTCTTTAAATATGGACTATGATGTTTTTAAACCCAATGGACCGCAACGTCCCTAAACTAAGACGATGGTGCCCAAATGCTCTTTCGTTGGATCTAAATGATCCTAAAATCTTATTAAGTAGATCTTAGTCTAAAACTTAGACTAACGTATCCTTAACAAACATTTAAGTTGATCTTAATTTCAAATGAGATCAACGATCCTTAAATCAAATAAACCCAAATCTAAGAAAATACGGATTTGGACCAATCCCCGCCCTACGGGCGACAACATAAATTGGTCTCCGTATACAATCCACGGGCAACCAAAAATAAAACAAATACACATGACACGAAGTGAACATCTGGAGTAGGAGAAAGTGCTTATCGCTACGCGGTAACGTAATTAACTGAAGGGGCTTGCGCCTGCAGGGAAGAGCGTCCCCACAATTAAAATCCCCTCACTGTGAGGAGGTATCTGACGAAGTCTGCTACAACGGCCGCATCCGTCTAAACCTCTGATACATGGTGCCATAAATCAACTTGGCATCTTCGGAGAGGTAGATGGATAAATCCAAATAGCATCTGCCCCCAAATTCAGGCAAGACGACCTACGCGGCTTCGTCTCTGTTTTTGGCGGTAAATAGACAGATAAAGAGAATATAACTGTATAATGTATGTTTGTTATGCTAACGTAGTTGTTTTTAGTTTGGAACAGAATGTGCCGGTGTATATGAGAGGAGTCCAAGTTGCTCCATGGACTAAGGTATATTGAGTACAAGGCCCCGTCAAAACCCACGGGACAACGGCAACGGATGTTCAGGTTAGGTGTATTATAGTGACCATCACCGTACCACTTTTAACACATTCCGTACCAGTTTACCCCTTTAAAACCCCATAATGTATATTGTATTGATTGTATTGATTTGTAAATATAAGACTTGCCGATACCATGGTATAAATTATTCATGTAAACGGATAAGGATGTAAATGGATAAGTCATGTAGTCAAGTCAATATATATCCATGGTTCGGTCTGATAAAGTCATGTTGATATTGGATAGTATTCTGGTATTCATGTTCAAGTTCCAGTATATATGGATTCATGTTGTATTGGAATTATATTTGGATTGTGTTCAAGTTTAGATTGTATTCAGATTAGTCTGAGACTCAGATTGAGCCAGACACTTAAACAGAATTGGATTTTTGAATTAGGTTTTGGAGCAATCGGTAATTGCTGCACATGGACGACAAGATTTGTGACTTTTTCCAAGCCAATTACCATTGATAACCCTGTTTTAGTTATCTACATTAAATAGGCAAGCACCCATTTTTTCCGGCTCCCTGAGGCTTAAGAGAATTGGTCCCGCTTAAACTTATATTTACTAGGTCTTTATTGTAAATTAATATAACTTGAGGGGGGTTTATGAAAAATAACTTTAGTATACTTTAAAAATAAAGATCAAGTATTTATTTATCGTATTTAGGGTTTTCATGGATGTAATTTTTATATGATGAGGTATTCTATTGAATAAATACCTAGCTTGAATAGTATATGGTATTTTATTGTAAATTGGAATTGCATGGATTCTTGTTGGTATTTTCGTGAAACTTGTGATTCTTTTGTTTAGAAAATATGGAATATATTATATATTTAAAATATATATTTTTATTATATATATATATATATATATATTAAAAATATAATTTATTTATTAAATAGAAAATCACGTTTTCTTAAAAGTTGTATTAAAAATTCCATCGAGATCGTATGCTCCGTGAGGAGGACTGCATCTCGCCCTACTAGTCCGATGAACGTGCGATAATCCGCACCATCCTATTCGAATTCCCCAAAAGTGGGTTGTAGAGACATAATCGTAAGGAATTTAATTAAAACAATTTAACGAAATACGATTTTTTGATAGTTTAAGGTATTTTAATATAAATTCGTATTTGTCCCAAAATGTTGTTTAAAAGCGAATTGTGCTATGTCAAGATGTGTGTTGTGAGAGATAGGTCGTTATCTCCTGATTTTTTTCTAAAGGTAATATGAGCAAATATGTTAAAAGATGTCGAATATAATTTTGTGGTATTTAACCATAAAAGAGAACTTTTTGAATTAAGAAGAGAGGAGAGAAGAGGGGACTTACTGGTCGAAAAGAAAAATGGGAGGTATGGGAACAAGTTGGAAGTTTCATGGAGTTGCGGTGTCGCCGGAATTGTTCCGAATTGTCGCCGGAAGGTGACCTTGGGCTAACTTCACTTGTACACTTCTTTGACTTGGAAAAAATTTGAGAGTTTTGAAAATGGATTTCAGAATGGAGAGTGCTAGAGTATGGAGTTATATTTATAAGATAGAATTAGGGTTTTGAGAATTAAAATGCATTAAAATTTGGTTTTAATGGTGATTTTTAATCCTCGGGTTAATTGCAGGAAAAACAAATAGAAGAGGAGTAGTGGGGGGAGGCCAAGGGTTCAGGATTCAAAAATTTGGAGCATTCCCGACGGTCAAGCCCGGCACCGCCGACCCTTTTTACTCATCTTTCCAGTCGATTGGGGTGGGTTGGGGCTTGGATTGGTGCCACGTGTTGGTGTCTTTTCATATATCATTCAGTACATGTTTGGTTTAGTCTGACTTTTTATTTTACGTGTATTGCACGTGTAAACTTTTGGGCTTCCAAAAAGTTTAAAAGAAAAATCATTAAAAATAATATGTGGCTCGGGGGATTTGAACACAGCGGCTATATCGCAGCAGTGCAAGGCTTTATCAATGAGCTATAAGTGCTTTCTTGTTGTTCTTAAACAAATTAAATTTATAATTTGTGCTCAGACTTGAAAATACTCTATTCTGTACAATATTTTTTTTAAAATTATGTACATTAAAAACAGAGTCGTTGCAGTTTGATTAAAAGTAGTGTATTGGATACACTGACGATAATCGGACGGTTGAAATACTAACCGATTTTTTTGGAAAGACGGATATTAAATCCGATGCCGATTTAATATATTAATACCTATTTTTTGTAGTATGCATTTACTATTATTTTATCACTAATTAAATTTTGTCTCTTTTTGTGTTTTAAATACATTAGAAATTAATTATAAGTGTATATATATGTACTTGTTATATATATATATATATATTGTGATTAATTTAATTTTTTTTCTTTTTATTTCTTTTTATAATGCTTATGTAATGCCCAGGGCACATCATACCCTCACCATATTGTATTATGGTGACATGTGTAATCAAAAGGAGCTGATGGACACTTGGATGGTTGGTTTGATCCAAGAGCTTGGATTGTTTTGGGAGAAAGTATTGGTAACCATTTCTTTAAAAATGGTTAAGGATTTTCATTCACTCTCTCTTCTTTTTCATGAGAGCCCCCATCTCCTTCTTCCTCCTCTCTTTACACTTTAGAAAAAAGAAAAAGGAAACAAAGAGATAGAAATTAGTAGTAGGCTTGAATTACAACTCCTAACTAGTAAGCTTAACAATCTTACTACTTAGCTTAAATCTAGTTTGAGTTTGGAACCAAAGTTCAGGAGACCTCAAGATGGATCATCTTTGATGGAGGAGATGGGTGAGCAAGCATGTTCAATGGAGCTTCTTGAAACTTACAATGGAGTCCAACACAATTTGGGAGTACTTGAACATGTTACAAAGGTTGTGGTTTCAATTTAGTAGGGTAATTGCTCTCTTTTGTTTGTTAAAAGTAATAATTTTTAGCTTAAATCCTAATGGTGCGACTAATTGCTCTTTAGATTTTTTAAACCCCTATGGTTTCATCTTTTAAAATAACATGTTAGAGTGCATTAGTTCTTTCAAATGGTATCAGAGCCTAACTAAAGATTACAACTTGGTTTGTAGCAATTCAACTCATAATTTCCAGTTTTTTCAAAACTTAGTTTCTAATTCACCCTATAAATCAATTCCATTGTAATTGAATCCCATTTTGGCATGGTATAAATTTAGTTTTTGAGCCGGGAAATGCCAATATACGGAGGGGGAGCTAACGGGGAGGGATGGGTAGGGGTCACCCCACCCGAGACCACCCCAAGGTGATCTCGGGTTGGGTATCCCCCAACCCCCCGGTTGTTAGTGTATATGCCCTAGAGTCCATTACTGTATCATAATAGTTTGTATATTACTTAATGGAAGCTTGGGATATTCACAGTTGTATAGACAATCTTGCTTGAAATGGTAGTATGCTACTTGGTTTGTTTCTACTTTAATGTGTGCATGTGTTTCTTTTAGCATATCGCTTATACACATTAGTGGAGCCCTTAGGATCTTTGCTTGATTACCAGCGTTGTGATTGCAGTCACACTAGTGGGGGTTGGGTAATCTACAAGTACATCCTTATACAGGTTCCTAGTCATAGGATTATCGAGACGAGGTATCGATACTCCGGAGTAGATTAGCGTATGCGCTTCTCATCCCAGCAGGGGAGATGGTCTGTCCCACAGCCGTCAGTACGTCGTACTTGAGATAGTATGCGGGTGCTCGTTAGGTTACGAGTACACTGGACATGACTCGTTGGGAACTGTTGGTTGGTACTATGCCTATCGTCAGTTATCAGTTCCCAGGTGACATGAGTACAGCTTAGTCCGCTGACTTGACACTGTCACTTCGCCTCGAGTGTGTTCCCACTGTTCTTAGATTGCTACCCTACCACGGCTCAAATGAGTCGTGCAAACAGGTAGCAGTTGGGTGCAGTCCCGAAGCACTTGGAGGCATTGACGGTTAGACAGGATTCGTCTCTCCCGGTATTGGGGGTTGATATCGCGCTGTGTCTAGGAGAGCCATTACACAAAGTCCCTGGCCAGGGCAAGCTAGATATACTGGTAGGTTTTCCAGTATTATCTCAGGGTGTTCTGGGCTACACTCCTACATGACTTGTACCGCTATTAGGGGACTGACGTTTACTGCCCCCCTAGGCCCGCCATGAGATATTCTCAGACGAACAGACCGGATTGTACGGAGATTGTCACATTTAGGCTCAGTAGGAGTTCAGATGAGTTCACCTCATCAGTCTTCTTATCGGCATCTACCTGTGGACTGTTAAGTACAGCTAGTACCACTTGCGGCCTGTGGTTAAACCCGTTTCCAGCGTAGTGTCGAGCCTTTAAAGTCCCACACAGAGGGTTGTTCGCCTTTGGTGAAAACAGAGTAGAGGTCGCATGGTTTTGCGACGGGGTTCGTTCGCATCCTCGCTCTTGTGCGCGTTTGGTGTCCGGGCAGTTATTACTAGCGGGCTTTGGTTTAAACTAGATCTTACTATTTGTTTTGGGATTGGTTTTGTCTCATTGTATTCATATTCCTCGGAACACGGATGCGGTTGTGTATGCACAGTTGACAGAGGCAGAGGCAGAGGATTCTCATTAGGGTTGTTGACCGTTGACTTTTTCCAAAGCCTAATGAAAATGAGAAATATGATTAATGATATTAATTGAAGATAATTGTGCCATGGTTAGGTTGACCATTTGACTTATGTTGACATTTTGACTTTGGTTGACTTATGTTGACAATTTGACCATCATCATTTCACATGGAAGATACTTCTTAATTCTTGAAAAATTCATTTAATGTGAAATGATAATGGTCATTCCAAATGAACCATCACAATTTCTTTTTAATTATTATTATTAATTCATTATTCTCTCATATGAGAGTATGGTTGCAAAAAGTCTCTCATTCTTTCTTACTCTTTCTCTCTCATAAGTTTTGCTAATCCTCTTCCTCTCTCTCGCTCTTGAGATAAAACCACCAAAAATCCTCTATACTCTTTCTAGGGTTCTAGGTTTAGCAAGCCAAGCACTTTAGTTATCCCTAGGTTGAGGTAGGAGCTCAAGGTAGAGACCTTCGGGTGGATCCTTCTTCGGCAAAGAGAAGACGACGAAGAGGAGTCGTTCACACCACTCTAAGGAGCAAGAAGAGAAGGAGTTCAAGACCTAGGTATGACCTTCTAACCGAGTAGCTAAACTTTTAGTTAGTTTGCTAGTTTTGTTTAACAAAGATCCTCTAGTTTCTAGTCCATGTTGCCTTGCGTCAAAAATCGTTTTTTACCTATTCCGCCTCCTCGCGAGCATCAGGGTGGGCAATGTGGACTTACAGTGGTATGAGAGCCTAGATAAACAACAACTAGTATGTTAGCAAAGTGATTAGAACTTCGATCCGAAAAAAAATCGCGAAACATGTCAAAAAACTAAACTTTCTGCCGATTTTTAAAACCGCCCTAAAAATAATTCCACATACCTTAAAAATCAGTGCAGGGTTTTCTAGAAAAAACCAGGAAAAACGAGCTCATGACTCGGTCAAAGCGCCGCGGAAGCGCGGCGAAACCACGCGTTTCGCCGCGGATCCGCGGCCGAGTTGACTCGGCCGCGACTCGGGTTTTCTGCAATTTGCTTAGTTTGGTGTTTTGGGATTTTTAAGATATTTTGTTTCTGCCCAGATTATCCAGAGAACAATGTTGTGTTTGGGGTAGTTACAAATTGGTATTTTGATCGAAGTTCTACAAACTTTTGCAAAAAGGTTATATCTGTAATGTGATATATGCACTGAACGTCGGCTAATCGCTATACGTCGATTAGTGGGGGTTGTGCATATCTGTGATCTGTAATGTTGTTGGATTGTGTATATGAACTCATTGGATTGTCGCGGATGAATAGCCGGGGGTTGTGAGATGAGAGTTTTCTTTATCTTTCATTTGATGTAATATGTAAATTGATGTAATATTATTTTATGGCCGCACATCCGGGATGAGGTTGTAGCCGCCATTGTATATTATTTCTTTTACTGTTTTTGCTCCTTGGATAGACCTAAGGTAGGGTGCACAAACTACCGGGTACTTTGAAGTGTCGAGTGGCCTACTCACATTGTTGAGGGAGGTTGCTTCACTTCGGGTACTTGCGGGTAGTTTGCCGCACCCGTAGGGGTCTAGGGTAGGGTTTGGCTATTCATCGCGACCGTGTAATCCGTCTTTCGTTGCAGGCTCGAACGAAACGCGGATTCCTAGCATATCCAATGTGTTCATCTGTGATCGGGAATGGCTATCATTGCATCTGACGAATGTATATATCTATATATGATATCTAGTAGGCGTTGCTTATGTTTTGCATCCGCGCTAGTCCAGCCCTGGCTCTGTCGTTAGTTAAGTAACCTAACGGGTGATGATGGGGCCCATGGCGAATGCAGATGTCATAAGCGTACGTCATATTTTCGTTGTTTTCTGCAATGGTAGGATTAATTGATGAGACGCATTAAATTAATGAAAGAAACTAAACCAAAGTAAAGTCGTTGGAACAATTTCAAAACCACTCGGTTTCTTTTCAAAATAGAAAACTTTTAAAAACGCGGAGCTTGAACCACTCCTTTTAAAAGATATCACGTTCCTTCGATTATATCAAGTTCACTACGTTCACGGTTTAGCCAAAACCTGTAACGCTTTGAAGTTCGTTTAGGATAATTTCGCGTTAGTTATTAATGATGCGTGTTTTTCATAAAAACCCGAAAATCTTATTTTCCTTTTAAACTAGTGCAAATTGTGATGAGAGGTGTTTATATATATATAGGGTTTATTAATTAAAATTTAGTTTGTGTTTACGCTATTTGGAAAAATTTTCCTTAATTATTTTCCTAAGCAAGGTTTAGTGTACAACTTGCACACTTATCTTTTTTCTTGAAACATGTTAGTGTAACCATTTCATTCCTTCATGCATGGCTTATTTTCCCCACTAAATCAATTTAAACCCCTTTAATTTTAAAATTTAAATGAGGGAATGGGAGGTATGGTGGTTAGGTGAGATTGGCTTGACTTTTTGACCATTCTCTCTCTCTCTCCCTTTTCTCTCTCCCTCTCTTTCTGAATTCCTGCAGAGAAAGCAGCAGCAACAACAACATTTTATCATCTTTCTCTTCTTCTTTCACTTCTCTTTGAATTCTTATGCAAACCCTACACTAAAACCCTTATCCCTTCACACAAAAACCTTGGAAAATGGCTTCTTTGTGGACCTTGGAGGCAAGTCAGTGCATGTGAGGGCAAGGGCTGGAAAATTTAGTTCCCTAAGATCTTTTGAAGGTATCAAAACTCACCCTTAACACCCTAAATCATAACTTGTAGCCTTGTTTTCTAAAAATCGTATTTTTGTGCATTTTTGTGATATTGAAGGGAAATTACTGAAGCTTGTGATAAGTTGACATTTTTATGGCTTGATTAGCTTAGTTATATCCTTATAGTGTTGTTTTAACCTGGAGTTTGTTTCAGGATTCACTAAAATACCTTAATGTATCGATTTAGTGTTAAAATAGCTTTTTAACTTGGTTTTGTGCTCTGTGGTGATCTGCTTGTGACCTGATAGCTTCAGCCAAAATTTGTATTTACTGGAGCATGCACATTATGTTTAGAGAACACACAAGAAGCACGGGAGCACAACTCCCTAGGTGGGCCGCCGGAATATTCTTTCTGGCCGCAAATTGCGGCCAGATGGGGGACCTGAGTGTAGGGGTTTGTTCTGTTGGTGTCTGCTGTTATTCTAAGACTTATTGTATATACAATTTTGTTAAATTCTCTCTGTAGAAAAATCTGGAACCAAATACCCTAATTCCTATAATTTTAACTTTCGCGACACGTGTGACACGTGTGTGGGTTTGGGGTTTTCTGCGTATCGCGACGTGTTGGGGTAGCTTCAAGCGCGTAATCACACGTTTTAGCGTATCGCACACACACGCGTTTGGTTCGTGACGCGGGTTCCTCGTTTGGCTTTAATGTCGCGTTTTTGTAGATGTTAGCTTATGTGTATTATTTTGTGAAATTCTAGGTTCGCAGGCGAGCACGACGGACGCCGTGAAGAAGGGGAAACAAGTTGCGTCTACACTTAGCACGACCAGGTGAGTAGATTTAATATCTACGGGGAAATCCTCCGTATGGCGTTATGCGTCAGGGCTGATAGGACATTGTAGTAGCATATTTCATTTGCATACATTTGACTGTTCATGGATACTATTTGTTGTATACCGCATTCCCTGCTACATCTTTATGAGCTTAGAAATTATGACACACCGCACTGTTACTAACGGTTCATGTTGCACGAGCACTAATCTGCATGTTACACACACACCGTTAGTAATTGCCATGACACTCATACTATAGAATTGCCCTGAACAATATACTGTAGTTCACCTCCTATATGATTCGACATGATTATGATACTTGTGCACGTACTTATTTACATATTCATACTTGTGCACGTACTTATTTACATATTCATACTTGTGCACGTACTCATTTGCATGTCCATACTTATGCATATTCAAACTGTACCTACCTAGATAAGCTGATTTTGGTAGAAACTGGGGACCGCGTGCGACCTTTTGAAAAACTGAATCTATTTTAAAGAGCGGTTTCTCCCTTTTACTTATAGTATGACTTTTGATGCATATATCACATCCCATGGATTTACGCATTGGCTTTGGATTTCATGTGATTTCTGGATTTGAGGACGGTGGGGTTATTTAAGAAAACATGCACTATTTTGAAAACCCGGTTCCTCTTGATATGATATTTTGGTGCGTCCACCACGCGTTTTCTCAGTTCTGAGACGTGTGCTTGAAACCCGATTCAAGGAGTTGGATGATCCGTTTGCGGGTTCGTGGTGGACCCGGTATGGTTCCCCGGGGCGATAAATGATTTTCGTAGAGCAGACGATGATCCTGACAGGGTGGCTAGTACCTACCGGTGATTGGTTCGACCTGGCGGTTATCTGGAGGATACCGACCAGAGTCGATAGATGGATACGGGATGACTCGTACTGCCGGGGCCGAGGGCCGATACTGCAGACGAAGCCCGTGGGCCGGTCCGGACTGATGGAGCCCGATATATGAGGATTTGCGTGTCGATGCTGGACACGATTGTTTCATGATATTTTGAGTGCCGATGTTGGGCATTCACGATTCTCAGAGGTTTACCGGATTTGAGGGCCGATGAGGATTACGGCGCCTGAGTTTTATTGGGATTTGGGTGCATTGATGGACACCGATTATTTTTCCACGTTGACATTCCGTGTAGATGCTATTTTATCCCATGCTCAGCATTCATTATTATGCATCTCATCCTGCAGTCCTACTACCTGATAGAGTACTTATGTATGATTATTGTACATCTTGCTCATCCCATATAGATATTATTTGCTGGCATATGTTAGAGTAGCGCAGTATGTGCATACTCGTGATTACCTTTATATGTTATCTCCTATTCATGAGTTGGAAACTCACCCCCGTTGTGCCACAGTGTTTGCAGGTTGCCCCTCAGAGTAGTCGCGGCAGGCTGCCTTCTTCTATCTTTTTGGCTACGGATAGCACTGCAGTTGGTGCATGAGCTGTTTTGTTGTTAGGTGGGTAGTGGTATCCTGTTATTTCCATTGTATACATACTTTTGTATCTAGTATTCTCCATCTACCTTTATATGTATTTGACTTAGAGATAGTGTGAGGAGAATGATGTATATTATTTGTATTCTGGTGTCGAGCTCGTGTGAGCCGACTTTACTTATGCAGTTTTTTTTATCATTTGTGATGTTTTTCCATTTATTGCTCATTTCTTCGCTACGGCATCGTATATTACTCTTGTGTTGTTTGATTCCGCCGTTTGGCGTGATTGCTCCCGTTTGGGATGCTGTATTATATTGTTATCATTTTATTCATGTCAAGTTTTGTACCCGATTTCGGGGTTAGTTTTTACAAAGGAAATACTGCTAAAATTTTTAAGAAAATATCTTGAACTTTAAAGAATGATACTAAGCTACTTATGGTTTTCCAAATGTTTTTAAACAAATATTTTCAACACTCACTACTTTTAATGATTTTGATTTCTGGGTTTCTGCTTACTTGGCCGCGTTACTCCTGTAGACGTTACGTGGTTAAGTGCCGGTCACGAGTCGAACTTCGGGTCGTGACAAAGTTGGTATCAGAGCGTAGGTTTTACCTTTCAGAGTGTAGGATGACCCTGGTATGATGGAGTAGGTAGCTCAAGCAGAGTAGCGTAGCGTGTGTATGTTCCGCGGTATACTCACGACACGGTACTTCGCCTAAGTGACCTTAGGACTTATTGGTTAAATTCCTTCATGAGTATATACATTCTTGCGATTCGATTTTCGTATCCTTATCGAATCATATTTTCTTTTCATCCATTATGCCGCCAAAGACTACGAGGGCGCAGAGAGCGGCCGCGAGGGCCGAGATTCGAGTTGACTCGTCCGAGACGATGACTGATCCGGGTAGTACACCGGTTGTACCCGAGCAGGCTATTCCTCCTACGACAGATCAGATCGCCATGCTAGGGGCCGGTATGCAGGAGATGCATCAGATGATGGGATCGCTAGTTGAGACACTTCGAGCGCAGTGACCAGAGGTAGTTCGACCAGTTGCAGGGACCGTGATGGTACCCGCAGTACAGGCAGTTGCCCCTGCAGCTACAAAGGTTATTACAGTATCACTATCATAGTTTATGAGGCTGAAGCCTCCGGTTTTCATAGGAACCGATGCAGCCGAGGACTGATTGATACGAAAAAGTGTTTGTTTGTAGTTTAACCGCAATCAATAACGGTGTCGCGTGTTGCTAGACCGAGATGAGTACGGGTCGTCCTCTGGGAAACGTTGAACCTTTTATTTTTACTTTAAATGTGTTGAGAAAGAGAGGAGGGATAAAGAATTTTATAGAATGGTTTCTAGATCTACGTTAAACAAGAATGTAAAATATAGATCTAGATTATTTTAAAGATGTAGTTAATATAATAAGAGGGCTTGTAAGGTTCGTTAGGATTTAGTAGTCATGGATGATTAATTAAAAGTTACCCTTTTTATCCTTTAATAGATTTAAAACTAGAACGACGGTGATGCGTGTAGATTAGGGTTTCTGAAAGGAAAAAGAATCCCACTCTTAACCCTTATCTCGATACGGAACTCCGTTCATATCTAGCCTTTACCAAAACAATCATTAATCTAATCTCTAATTGCGGTCGGAACTAACAAAGAATTGTTAGCGCGCCCGATTAGGATGTTAATGATTCTTTTGATAAAATTCATAAACTTTATAGGACTTAAAAAGGGTTTAGAGATGTTCATCATCCATTAGCCTACCCTAATCCTACGAACCCTAGCAGGCGGAGAATTACTCGCGCATGTTGGGAGAAAAAGAGATGGAAAGAAATTGCATAATTAAACTACGAAGAAATAGAATAAGAAAAAGAAAGCTATCTTTATTAATCAACAAAATTCATTACACTTGAATCCTTAGAAAATGATTACAAAGACTAGTTTGCTTCTCGATCTCTTCCGAAGGAGGTAGATGAACAGTTAATGATCAGCCTGGATGCGTGAGCCGTCTTGGACTTCGTGATCTCTTCGGCTTGATGATTTTTCCAAGAGACTCTCGGTGCCTTTTTATAGTGTAAAGCCAGAATCATTTGCTTCAATATTTGGTAAAATTTAGAAAAGATTCATGCCACAAAATCGCAGCCACTAACTCCATAATCCTGCTGCGGATCCACGGCCCAAGGGGGGGTATGGCCGCAGATCCGCGGCCATTTGATCTCATCCCTCTATCAAACTTCAGGGGATGCCTCCTTGTGACATGTGGCGATCCTAGGAACCTTTGTATTTCAGAAATTTTCTCATGATTGCTGCCAGACTTGGTCTTCAAGTTTTGATTCTTAATTAGGCAAGTCTTTTTCAACAACTTGATTTGCTTAATTCTAGTCTTTGAAAAATTCTACACACTTGGAAAAAATCTGCATAACAACTCAAATAATATTCAGTAGACTTTGTTCTACTAGAATTTGGTCAATGAATTTATCTGCATACATTTTCCTACCAAAAGCTAATTATAATATATCAACACATGGAAAATAGTATTTTTACACATAAACCCTCATATGTATGATATATTATAATAAAGATCTTTTAAATATGAGAATGGTAGGAAAAATGTAATAACAAATGTGCAGTTTTATCAACTGAACAAATACCCCCAAACTTATCTTTGATCGTCCCGAGAAAACTAGCTTATTCAAGAGAAGGAAAAGAAGGGAGAAAACTAAGCACACTTTCGTAGGCAAACATGATTGCACTGAGCACGTGCAACAAGTCGTTAAACCTCTAGGTGTCCCTAGTAGGAGGAGTGTTGTCTCCTGAGGGTTTTCAGCAGATTACACCCACAAAATCCTTTAACAAAAGAAAGATGGTGAAATTTACATATAAAGATAAGAACCATAAAAGAAAGACTTTGAAAATAAGAGTTTCCAACAACACTAGCTTTTCAGTTGTCATGAGCCCTATCTTAATGGTCATGAAAAGATATTAGAAATTACATCATCCCTCAATAAAACATTGTCTTTATTCTTCATTCCTACCTTTCATCCAAACATTGATCATATACCCCTACGTGTGTGTAATGGACATCCCTATTCTCAGAGAATTCAATTCAAGCTATCATACTCTTGTCCATTTACCTTAGTACTTTTTAACTTAATGAATATTAAGATTTCCCCACACATTTTCATGCGACTGTTAATACTTCTTGAGGTACTAACCAACCGATTACTCTTGTACTTGCTGATTATGTGATAATATTTTTCTTGTCTTGCACCACCTAAGGCTTAGCAGTGACTCCCAGACCAGTTGGCCTTAAGGCACTAGGTGAAGAGGCACCCTCGCTATATTTTTTTATTGCTGCCTTGGAGATAACAAAACCAGTGTTCATTTTTTTCTTTTCACCATTTTTATATTTTCTTCATTTTTTTTATTTCATATTTTGGCTTTTAGACAAGAGCATTTCAAGTTATCCTCTACTATCCCGAGTTTCAAGACGTGTGTAAGTGCATATAGTAGGGTATCAACATTCAAATGTTTGGCTTACAGAATAGAAACTATTTTTTAGACTTATTTTTATCCTCAGATTAGTGACTTCCTTCATCTTACTAACCCTTGGGACAACGGCTCATAACTACTTATTACCAGTTCGTTTAAGAAAACTTCTAATTTTCTTGGTTTTCTTAAACTATTCCTATCTTTTGGATGTAATTTTTCACTTTCTATTGTTTTATTATCAAAAAATTTTTGTGCTTTAATATAGTATAATGCAAAGTATAAGCACAAACCTTCCCCAAACCTGTTTACAGCAGTGTCCTCACTAATGTCATCCGTTAAGCTCAAAAACCTGTAGACTTGGGAGGAAATTATTAATGGGGGCAAGAATATATGAAACTGAAAATCCTGCCCCAAACTTATTTTAGGCTCACAAATTTGTAAAAATCATTTTCTTTCAAGAGCCAAAATATACCACCCCCCAAACTTGAGTTAAACAATTTTAATCTTTTAAAATCACACGAGGGGGTCAAGATTATTGGTCAATGCCAAGCTTTGCAAAGACCGAAGATCGACACCAACCATTCAAAAATTTTATCGATGAAGCACCAAGGTTGGTGGAAGAACATGTCACCTTTCGACATGAAGAAGTGGGGAGGTGATAAGAGGTGTGATGGAAAAGGATTGCGTCTCAATTTGGAGAGGCGACACAGTGATAGTGATGATGGATTACTCGCATTATCATGATTGTCCAAAAGAAGGGGTGGAGGTCCAATTTCTTCATCTTGGAGTTGATTCATCTCAACACCCGTGTCTTTTAAATATGCGAGTTTATCTGCGAAAATTTCCTCAAAGCTTTCATCGATACCCCGAAGAATAATGTCATCAGAAAAAATAGGGTGATCATCAGACTCTATAAAAAGTGCCTCATCAGTGTTAGATGTTGACCCAGACAACTTGGTGGAAGAGTCCGTATCAAGCAACAACATATGAAAAGAGTCAGTATCATGAGGTTGATCGAATTTGCTGCTGTCGACATCCATTAATTCGACAGAACACACATGAGCATAGTGTTCGGAGGGTTCACTTCCCAACTTGTAAATGTTAAGCTCAATTGACTTCTTTCCAAAGGATAGGGTCATAGAGCCGTTTCTACAATTGATTACTGCGTTGGAAGTGGCCAAAAAGGGTCGACCGAGTATCACCAGGATTTGATTGCGTGGGTTCGCCACAGGTTGTGTATCTATAACGATAAAGTCCACATGGAATATGAATTCCCCGACTTTGATTAACACATCCTCTAGCTCACCCCTCGGTTGGGTGATAGATCGATCGGCCATCTGAAGAGTGCAATGCGTAGCTTTTAACTCTCCGATCCCTAATTGCTCATAAACAGAATACGGAAGCAAGTTAACACTAGCACCTAGATCGAGTAAAGCACAATTGATATTTTTATCCCCAATATAAATTGAAATTGTAGTACTTCCGGGGTCCTTTTGTTTCTTGGGTAGTTGTTGTGTAAAAGCAGTGCTCACATTACTCGCAAGGAAAACTTTTTTAGGTATTTGAACTTTTCTCTTCCTAGTGCACAAGTCCTTTAAGATTTTTGCATATGACGAAACTTGTTGAATAGCATCTAGGAGAGGAATGTTTATGTTAACTTGCTTAAAAATTTCCACAATCTTCTCCATTTGTGGACTTGGTCTATTGCCCCTTAACCTGTTTGGATAAGGTGCTTTATCAATAAGGGTTTGGTCCAACATTGGAGAGGATTGTGGGGACGGATTCGATCCCAAAACTGGAGTGGGAATCGACTTAGATAGATTTGGCGAAATGGGCGAAGGGTTCGAGCCTTGGGGAAAACGGAGAATTGGCTCGGGTGAAGGTGGGGGACTAGATGAATTAGGGGAAGAAGAAAAAGCTGGGGTATCATTGGTGTTACTATCATCATATTGCTCACCCACTCGGTTATTCAGCACTTTTCCCGATCTCAACGTGGTAACAGCACTCACATTATAACTTTGTGAGTGGCCAGGATTAGGTATGGGTTAAGATGGGAGTTTCCCTTTCTCTCTCGCACTTATTGCGGCGTTTAACTGTGCGATTTGGTTTTCTAATGATTTAATACTCTCATCATGGGAGGCGGAGTTTTTCGTTATGGTATCAATAGAAGACTTCATCTCAGCCGAAATTTGCATGGATTGTTTCATGAACATATCCAAAGTTTGTGCAAGTGAGTTGTCAGTACCGACCACTTGTGGTGTAGAAATATTGGCCGGATTTTGGAAATTCTGTGACTGAAAGGGGGGCTGATTCTGTGGTTGTGGTTGCTGTGGAGGAGGTCTTTGATAATTGCTTTGTTGGTTTTTGTTCCAAGCAAAGCTAGGATGATTCCTCCATCCTTGATTGTACGTGGAAGAATAAGGGTCGTTTCTAGGTCGCTGCTGAAAAGCAATATTAGCTTGAAACGATGCATTCATAGGACATTCTTCCGTTAAGTGTGAAGGATCCGAACAGCAACCACAGACGGTCTTAGGAAGTGTGACCTGATTTAGGGAGAATGATGAGAACTTGTTTTCAATAGCGTCGAGTTTCTTCTGTATCGCTGCCATTTTGGCTTTTACTGCGATAGAAACATCGAGCTGGTGAATACCTCCCTTAATTGAAGGTGGTCTTACACTTTCCCACTGCAAAGTGCTTTCTGCGAGATCTTCCAGATATTTCCATGCTTCACCGTCATCTTTAGATATGAAATTGCATTGACACATTGTTTCAAGCATCTGCTTTGTCGCTGGATTAATGCCCTCATATATAATCCGACATAAATCCCATCTTTGTATTCCGTGATGGGGGCATTAGACAAGCAGATCTTTGAAACGTTCAAAGCACTTCCAAAATGGTTCATTGGGAAGTTGGGTGAACTGGTTGATCTCGCTCCTAATGTGGGCAGTCTTATGATTTGGGTAAAACTTCTTAAGAAATGCTATGACGAATTCATCCCAATTAGTGATAGAGTGTGTGGCAGTATTATAAAGCTATTTTTCTGCCAAGTCACACAGTGTGAATGAGAGAAGATGTAAGCGCATAGCATCTAAAGTCAATTGTGAAGTACCCATCATTGCGCATACGTTTTCGAATTTGGTGATGAAAACGTACGCGTCTTCCGACTCAAGCCCGTGAAATTTGGGCAGCAGATTGATGTAGTAAGGTTTAATTTCGAAATTATCCCCGTTAGGTGGTGGAAGAGATAGACAAGTAGGAAGGGGACCACGAATAGGATAGCATCTCTCTTGGAGAGAGATGCGCGGTGGATTCTGCTCACCTACGGGCGGTGGCAGCGTGGTGTTATAATTAGATGGAGTGCCGTCCATCACGGTTGATGTGGTGTGTGGTGGGGGAAAATAAGATGAAGAAGTACCGACTTCGGTGTCGATAGCAGGAACGCGGACAAGACGGGCATAGGATCCCGTGTCCAGCCGAGCATGCACTAAGCGGGTTTAGTGCAAGTGGCAGCGTGTGTGTGATTTAAAAATTGGTTTGTTTCTTTTAAAAATATGGGACTCAAGATAAATCACCCTAAGATGCACAAGCAACCCTAGAACTAAGGTCAACTAGGTCCAGTCTCTAGACCGCTCCTAGACTTCCAAAGGACAAGCCGCAGGATAAATCCTTTACCGCCTCCGTACTACCCTTGTAGCCAGGTAAGTGCCAGATAAGTGGGAAGGAACCACAGTAGTGGGCCTAATTAAAAACTACTAGCCTTTTGTCACACTTTCCTAGGCACTACAAAAGTAATGCGGATAAACGATAGATTACCCACGACCTTCCTCTGTCCTTATTGAGCGCGACAGTCCTTAGAGTCTGGTCTAGATATTTTTTAAATTAATGAAGGGTTGATCTAGATGCTCGGTTTGTGATTTGTGGGGCTTAGGAAGGGTGATGAAATCCCTACCTAATCTTGATTTGGTCTTTGCCCCTTAAAGTCCGTATTAAAATATGCAAAACAAAACCAATCACAAAACTTTTGCAAAAAGATTTTTGAGCGGTGCTATTTTTCAAAGAATCCTGCAGAATATAGATTTTATTGGATTTTAGGGGAGAGAGAAGGAGTTAAGAAAGATACCAGAGAGTTTTGTAACCCTAATCCCTCTAACCTGCCGCGATTCCGCCGCCGGAAGCACCTTTATGCCGCGGTTCCGCCGCGTGGCAGAAGGAACAGTTGATGAAATTTTTTCTGTGGCCCTCTATGCTCCTCTGGATCTCGATGAATGTCTCTATCTTCTGCTTTCCTCAATTCTGTGACTCCAGATTTCCTCGCAAAATTCACGCACAAATCGTTAAATATGCAATTTGCAGTTTTGTGTTAAGAATGATATGAATCGTCTAAGAATTCAACACAAATAGTAAAAATAAAAAATTACGTACGTATCCCCGGCAACGGCGCCATTTGATTGATACGAAAAAGTGTTTGTTTGTAGTTTAACCGCAATCAATAATGTTGTCGCGTGTAGCTAGACCGAGATGAGTACGGGTCGTCCTCTGGGAAACGTTGAACCTTTTATTTTTACTTTATATGTGTTGAGAAAGAGAGGAGGGATAAAGAATTTTATAGAATGGTTTCTAGATCTACGTTAAACAAGAATGTAAAATATAGATCTAGATTATTTTAAAGATGTAGTTAATATAATAAGAGGGCATGTAGGGTTCGTTAGGATTTAGTAGTCATGGATGATTAATTAAAAGTTACCCTTTTATCTTTTAATAGATTTAAAACTAGAACGACGGTGTTGCGTGTAGATTAGGGTTTCTGGAGGGAAAAGGAATCCCACTCTTAACCCTTATCTCGACACGGAACTTCATTCATATCTAGCCTTTACCAAAACAATCATTAATCTAATCTCTAATCGCGGTCGGAACTAACAAAGAATTGTTAGCGCACCCGATTAGGATGTTAATGATTCTTTTGATAAAGTTCATAAACTTTATAGGACTTAAAAAGGGTTTAGAGATGTTCATCATCCATTAGCCTACCCTAATCCTACGAACCCTAGCAGGCGGAGAATTACTCGCTCATGTTGGGAGAAAAAGAGATGGAAAGAAATTGCATAATTAAACTACGAAGAAATAGAATAAGAAAAAGAAATCTACCTTTATTAATCAACAAAATTCATTACACTTGAATCCTTAGAAAATGATTACAAAGACTAGTTTGCTTCTCGATCTCTTCCGAAGGAGGTAGATGAACAGTTGATGATCAGCATGGATGCGTGAGCCGTCTTGGACTTCGTGATCTCTTCGGCTTGATGATTTTTCTAAGAGACTCTCGGTGCCTTTTTATAGTGCAAAGCCAGAATCATTTGCTTCAATATTTGGTAAAATTTAGAAAAGATTCATGCCACAAAATCGCAGCCCCTAACTCCATAATCCTGCCGCGGATCCACGGCCCAAGGGGGGTATGGCCGCGGATCCGCGGCCATTTGATCTCATCCCTCCACCAAACTTCAGGGGATGCCTTCTTGTGACATGTGGCGATCCTAGGAACCTTTGTATTTCAGAAATCTTCTCGGGATTGCAGCCAGACTTGGTCTTCAAGTTTTGATTCTTAATTAGGCAAGTCTTTTTCAACAACTTGATTTGCTTGATTCTAGTCTTTGAAAAATTCTACACACTTAGAAAAAATCTGCATAACAACTCAAATAATATTTAGTAGACCTTGTTCTACTAGGATTTGGTCAATGAATTTATTTGCATATATTTTCCTACCAAAAGCTAATTATAATATATCAACACATGGAAAATAGTATTTTTACACATAAACCCTCATATGTATGATATATTGTAATAAAGATCTTTTTAAATATGAGAATGGTAGGAAAAATGTAATAACAAATGTGCAGTTTTATCAACTGAACAAGGATCCACAGTCTTTCATTGATAGGATGGCTCGGATATGTCGTTTGCTCAGATGCTCAGATGCGAGATGGACAGAGTTCGCGAGCTTTCGCCTGGAAGGTCTTGAGCAAAAATGGTGTGAATCAATTGAGAAGGGCAAAGCAGCAGGTCTTCCTCCTATGACCTGGACAGAGTTCGTGACGGTGTTCCTTGCCCTCTTCCTTCCACAGAGTGTTAGAGATTCTAGAGTGCGCAGGTTCGAGTCCTTACGCCAGACTTCGGAGATGACAGTGGCAGAGTACGACGTGTTGTTCTCTATGCTATCATCTTATGCCCCATACCTAGTGGCTACTGAGGAGATGCGAGTCAAGAGATTTGTTCGAGGCTTACTTACCCCACTGTTCCTCGCGATCAGCGCGCAGCATTGCGAGACTTATGCAGCAGCTGTAGATGCAGCCTTATTACTCGAGGAGCACCTCGCTGAGACTTCGGTGGTTCCAGAGCCGAAGAGAGTTCATACTGGTATATCAGCACGGAGACAAATATTTAGACGCTGCGACAGGTTTCGTTCAGGTACGAGGAGTAGCAGAGATTCGGGACGAGGCCAGATGTTTAGTTCGTATCCACGGAAGAGTCAGCAGTCGTCGCAGGGGTGCTTTAGGTGCGGCAGTCTACTTCACCTCTTTAGAGATTGTCCTGAGATACACCGGAGGGAGACAGCAGTACCGCATGTCACCTTACCACCTTCACCACCCCAGAGGGCGTTGCCTATTGTACCTACTTTTACTCCGCGTCAGACTCATGCACAGAGAGGCCGTGGTCGCGGAGGATTTGTTCATAGAGGGTGAGGTGACCGAGGCAGGGCACATCCAGTTGCTAGTAGGGGACAGTCAGTCGCAGGTGGAGGACAGGCGCGGGTTTTTGCTTTAACGCATCAAGACGCACAGGCGTCCAATACGTTGGTCTCAGGTATCCTTTCATTATGTTCTGTTGACGTACACGTATTGTTTGATCCGGGATCCACGCACTCGTATATTTCCACACACTTCGTGCCGAGTTTGGGTAGAGAGTCCGGTTTGCTTGATCAGCCGCTTGTTGTGACCACTCCTGTGGGAGATTCATTTGTTGCTAGGCACGTGTTCCGATCCTGTGTTGTCCGTATTGGAGAGAGAGAGTTGCCTGTCGACTTGATCCTTCTCGAGATGTTGGACTTCGACGTTCTTTTGGGCATGGATTGGTTATCCACGTGCTATGCGTCTGTGGATTGCCGCGAGAAGACAATTAGATTTTGTTTTCCCGGCGAGTCGACTTTTGTTGTGCTGGGGGACCGTGGTGCCGCCCCTCACAGTTTGATTTCTTCTTTTTGCGCTGGACAACTTCTAAGGAAAGGATGTCAGGGATTTCTCGCCTATGTTTGCGATACTAGAGCTACAGAGGTTCCGTTGGATCAGGTTCCGATTGTTAGCGAGTTCCCTGATGTGTTCCCTGACGAGCTTCCTGGGCTACCGCCTGAGCGCGACATTGCCTTCTGTATTGATTTGATTCCCGGCACGGGACCTATTTCTATACCGCCTTATCGGATGGCCCCGACGGAACTTAAAGAATTGAAGGGTCAGTTGCAAGATTTGCTGGATAAGGGACTTATTCGACCCAGTTTTTCTCCTTAGGGTGCTCCGGTCCTGTTTGTCAAGAAGAAGGACGGCAGTTTGCGTTTGTGTATCGAATACCGCCAGCTGAACAGGGTTACAGTGCGGAACATGTATCCTTTGCCACGCATCGATGACTTATTCAACCAGCTTCATGGGGCAGGGTACTATTCGAGGATCGATTTGCGATCAGGCTACCATCAGCTGCGGGTTCGACAGGAGGACATTCCGAGGACAGCTTTCCGCACGCGCTACGGCCATTATGAGTTTTTGGTGATGTCGTTCAGACTCACCAACGCCCCAGCAGCATTCATGGACTTGATGAACCGTATTTTCCGGCCGTATCTTGACCTGTTCATCATCGTATTCATTGACGATATCTTGGTGTATTCCCGGAGCAGAGAGGAGCACGAGCAGCACCTGGGGATTACACTGCAGACTTTGAGGGAGCACCAGCTTTTCGCAAAATTCTCCAAGTGCGCATTCTGGCTTGACAGCATAGACTTCTTGGGTTACGTGATTACACGAGATGGTTTATGTGTGGACCCGAGGAAGATCGAGGCCGTTCAGCGTTGACCCAGACCTACATCAGTTACGGAGATTCACAGCTTTTTAGGGTTGGCCGGTTACTACAGGCGATTTGTGCAGGACTTCTCCCGTATTGCTACACCTTTGACCGGGTTGACCCGGAAGGGAGTTCCTTTCAATTGGACAGAGGAGTGCGAGCATAGTTTTCAGCAGCTACGAACTCGACTGACTACGGCGCTGGTGTTATCATTGCCTTCAGGATCGGGCGGATTTGTGGTCTATTGTGATGCTTCTCGAGTGGGGCTAGGGTGCGTATTGATGCAGCATGATAGTGTGATCGTGTATGCTTCACGGCAGTTGAAGAAACATGAACAGAACTACCCCACTCACGATTTAGAGATGGCTGCAGTAGTCTTTGCACTTATGATCTGGCGACATTACCTATACGGCGAGTATATTCACTGATCACAAGAGCTTAAAGTATATATTTTGCCGTGGGACCTGAATCTTAGACAGCGCCGTTGGATGGAACTAGTAAAGACTACGATTGTGACATCTTGTATCACCCGGGCAAGACGAATGTAGTAGCGGATGCCTTGAGCAGGAGGCCCGGGGGTAGTCTATCTTGCTTGAGCGCAGTGCAGAGGCAGTCGTCGGCAGATTGGCAGATTTTATGCGACAGCCGAGTGCAGTTCGAGTTCACGCCGATCGAGGGACAGATTGCGCATGTTCGTGCACGCCCACAGTTGCTTGACCGTATACATGAGGCACAGTATAGTAATGACCGTTGTTCCGAGATCATGGAACAGATTAGACAAGGTAGATTTTCCGAGTTCGTGATCGATGATCAGGGGATACTGCGATTTGGGACTAGACTGTGCGTACCAGATGCCGAGGGACTGCGGCGCGAGATTCTTGAGGAGGCACATCGATCGGTGTACAGTGTTCATCCGGGTTCCACCAAGATGTACCATGATATGAGAGATGTTTACTGGTGGGACGGAATGAAGAAGGACATCGCAGATTTCGTGTCGAGATGCCTGACTTGTCAGCAAGTCAAAGCCGAGCATCAGAGGTCCGCGGGAGAGCTACAGCCGTTACCCATTCCGGAGTGGAAATAGGAGCAGATTTCTATAGACTTCATTGTGGGTCTACCCAGGACCAGTCGAGGGTATGACTCCATCTGGGTGATCGTGGATCGTTTGACGAAAGCGGCTCACTTCCTGCCGGTGAAGTCGAATTTCGGATTTGCTCAGTATTCCATGATATACATCGACGAGATTGTACGAATGCATGGAGTCCCGACGTGTATCGTGTCCGACAGAGGCACCCAGTTTACCAGACGACTATGGCAGAGGCTTTAGGAGGTCTTGGGCACCCGCTTGAGTTTCAGCACAGCATTTCATCCGCAGACCGACGGCCAGTCAGAGTGGACTATTCAGACTCTCGAGGACATGCACCGAGCATGCGTCTTAGACTTCGGAGGTAGCTGGGGTCATTATTTACCCTTAGTAGAGTTCTCTTACAACAACAGTTTCCAGGAGACCATTCAAATGGCACCATTCGAGGCTTTATATGGTAGGAGATGCAGATCGCCCGTCTGTTGGACAGAGCTCAGGGAGAGCAGTATCTTAGGTCCGCGGATTGTTGAGGAGACGACCGCGAAGATCCAGTTGATTCGTGATAGGATGAGAGCATCCCAGAGTAGGCAGAGATCTCATGTGGACTGTCGTCGGCGCAGACTTGAGTTTTTTGTAGGTGATCATGTTTTCTTGAGGGTCTCCCCAATGAAAGGTGTGATGAGATTTGGGAAGAAGGGGAAGCTTAGTCCCAGGTACATGGGCCCCTTCGAGATCCTCGAGCATGTTGGTGAAGTTGCGTATCGGTTAGCCCTTCCGTCCAGTTTCCCAGATGTGCACCCCGTATTCTACGTTTCGATGCTCCGCAAGTATCTTTATGATCCTTCACATGCGATTCAGCACCCGACGATCCAGCTGGAGCGCGACCTTTCTTTTGCAGAGTAGCCGGTGGTCATCTTGGATCGGCAAGTGAAGAAATTGAGATCGAACGATATACCGTCCGTCAAGGTCCTTTGGCGTGGCCCGAGCAGCGAGGAGGTCACTTGGGAGACCGAGAGCGAGATGAGGAAGAAACATCCCCATCTTTTTGAAGGTACGTGTAGCTATATTTTTAAATTCAGGGACCGAATTTCTTTAAGGGGGTAGATTGTAACGCTTTGAAATTCGTTTAGGATAATTTCGCGTTAGTTATTAATGATGCGTGTTTTTCATAAAAACCCGAAAAACTTATTTTCCTTTTAAACTAGTGCAAATTGTGATGAGAGGTGTGTGTATATATATATATATATATATATATATATATATATATATATATATATATATATATATATAGGTTTTATTAATTAAAATTTAGGTTGTGTTTACCCTATTTGGAAAAATTTTCCTTAATTATTTTCCTAAGCAAGGTTTAGTGTACAACTTGCACACTTATCTTTTTTCTTGAAACATGTTAGTGTAACCATTTCATTCCTTCATGCATGGCTTATTTTCCCCACTAAATCAATTTAAACCCCTTTAATTTTAAAATTTAAATGAGGGAATGGGAGGTATGGTGGTTAGGTGAGATTGGCTTGACTTTTGACCATTCTCTCTCTCTCCCTTTTCTCTCTCCCTCTCTTTCTGAATTCCTGCAGAGAAAGCAGCAGCAGCAACAACATTTTACCATCTTTCTCTTCTTCTTTCACTTCTCTTTGAATTCTTATGCAAACCCTACACTAATACCCTTATCCCTTCACACAAAAACCTTGGAAAATGGCTTCTTTGTGGACCTTGGGGGCAAGTCAGTGCATGTGAGGGCAAGGGCTGGAAAATTTAGTTCCTCAGGATCTTTTGAAGGTATCAAAACTCACCCTTAACACCCTAGATCAAAACTTGTAGCCTTGTTTGCTAAATATCATATTTTTGTGCATTTTTGTGATATTGAAGGGAAATTAGTGAAGCTTGTGATAAATTGACATTTTTATGGCTTGATTAGCTTAGTTATGTGCTTATAGTGTTGTTTTAACCTAGAGTTTGTTCCTGGTTTCACTAAAATACCTTAATGTATCGATTTAGTGTCAAAATAGCTTTTTAACTTGGTTTTGTGCTCTGTGGTGATCGGCTTGTGACCTGATAACTTCAGGCAAAATTTGCATTTACTGGAGCATGCACATTAGGTTTAGAGAACACACACGAAGCACGGGAGCACAACTCCCTAAGTGGGCCGCCGGAATATTCTTTCTGGCCGCAAATTGCGGCCAGATGGAGGACCAGGGTATTGGGGTTTGTTCTGTTGGTGTCTGCTATTATTCTAAGACTTATGGTATATGAAATTTTTTCAAATTCTCTCTGTAGAAAAATCTGGAACCAAATACCCTAATTCCTACAATTTTAACTTTCGCGACATGCGTGACACGTGTGTGGGTTTGGGGTTTTCTGCGTATCGCGACGTGTCGGTGTGTCGGGGTAGCTTCAAGCGCGTAATCACACGTTTTAGCGTATCACACGCACACGCGTTTGATTCGCGACGAGGGTTCCTCGTTTGGCTTTAATGTCGCGTTTTTGTAGATGTTAGCTTATATGTATTATTTTGTGAAATTCTAGGTCCGCAGGCGAGCACGACGGACGCCGCGAAGAAGGGGAAACAAGTCGTCGGCTACACTTAGCACGACCATGTGAGTAGATTTAACATCTACGGGGAAATCGCCCGTATGGCGTTATGCGTCAGGGCTGATAGGACATTGTAGTAGCATATTTCATTTGCATACATTTGACTGTTCATGGATACTATTTGTTGTATACCGCATTCCCTGCTACATCTTTATGAGCTTAGAAATTATGACACACCGCACTGTTACTAACGGTTCATGTTGCACGAGCACTAATCTGCATATTACGCACACACCGTTAGTAATTGCCATGACACTCACACTATAGAATTGCCCTGAACAATATACTGTAGTTCACCTCCTATATGATTCGACATGATTATGATACTTGTGCACGTACTTATTTACATATTCATACTTGTGCACGTACTTATTTACATATTCATACTTGTGCACGTACTCATTTGCATGTCCATACTTATGCATATTCAAACTGTACCAACCTAGATAAGCAGATTTTGGTAGAAACTGGGGACCGCGTGTGACCTTTTGAAAAACTGAATCTATTTTAAAGAGCGGTTTCTCCCTTTTACTTATAGTATGACTTTTGATGCATATATCACATCGCATGGATTTACGCATTGGCTTTGGACTTCATGTGATTTCTGGATTTGAGGATGGTGGGGTTATTTAAGAAAATATGCACTATTTTGAAAACCAGGTTCCTCTTGATATGATATTTTGGTGCGTCCACCATGCGTTTTCTCGGTTCTGAGACGTGTGCTTGAAACCCGATTCGAAGAGTTGGATGATCCATTTGCGGGTTCGTGGTGGACCCGGTATGGTTCCCCGGGGCGAGAATGTTTTTCATGGAGCAGACGATGGCCTGGCAGGGTGGCTAGTACCTACCGGTGATTGGTTGGACCTGGCGGTTATCCGGAGGATACCGACCAGAGTCGATAGATGGATACGGGACGACTCGTACTGCCGGTGCCGAGGGCCGATACCGCAGACGGAGCCCGTGGGCCGGTTCGGACTGACGGAGCCCGATATATGAGGATTTGCGTGTCGATGCTGGACACGATTGTTTCATGATATTTTGAGTGACGATGTTGGGCATTCGCGATTCTCAAAGGTTTACAGGATTTGAGGGCCGATGAGGATTACGGCGCCTGAGTTTTATTTGGATTTGGGTGCATTGATGGACATCGATTATTTTTCCACGTTGACATTCCGTGTAGATGCTATCTTATCCCATGCTCAGCATTCATTATTATGCATCTCATCCTGCAGTCCTACTACCTGATAGAGTACTTATGTATGATTATTGTACATCTTGCTCATCGCATATAGATATTATTTGCTGGCATATGTTAGAGTAGCGCAATACGTGCATACTCGTGATTACCTTTATATGTTATCTCCTATTCATGAGTTGGCAACTCACCCCCGTTGTGCCACAGTGTTTGCAGGTTGCCCCTCAGAGTAGTCGCGGCAGGCTGCCTTCTTGTATCTTTTTGGCTACGGATACCACTGCAGTTGGTGCGTGAGCTGTTTTGCTCTTAGGTGGGTTGTGGTATCCGGTTATTTCCATTGTATACATACTTTTGTATCGAGTATTCTCCATCTACCTTTATATGTATTTGACTTAGAAACAGTGTGAGGACGACGATGTATATTATTTGTATTCTGGTGTCGAGCTCGTGTGAGCCGACTTTACTTATGCAGTTTTTTTATCATTTGTGATGTTTTTCCATTTATTGCTCATTTCTTCGCTACGGTGTCTTATATTACTCTTGTGGTGTTTGATTCCGCCGTTGGGCGTGATTGCTCCCGTTTGGGATGCTGTATTATATTGTTATCATTTTATTCATATCATGTTTTGTACCCGATTTCGGGGTTAGTTTTTACAAAGGAAATACTGCCAAAATTTTTAAGAAAATATCTTGAACTTTAAAGAATGTTACTAAACTACTTATGGTTTTCCAAATGTTTTTAAACAAATGTTTTCAACACTCACTACTTTTAATGGTTTTGATTTCTGGGTTTCGGCTTACTTAGCCGCGTTACACCTGTAGACATTACATGGTTAAGTGCCGGTCACAAGTCAAACTTCGGGTCGTGACAAAACCATTCATAGCCCTCCGTCATTTCATATGGATAGTCAATAGTATTCAAGCTGATAAGTAAAAGCAAGCAACTGTCGAGTTACAAGTCAGGTTTCATCATTGATTTCCCCATACCCCCAAGTTGTATGCGGTCAAGTCGGGTATCAAGTAATCAAGAACTAATGCCAACTCAGGATCAGGTAGGTGCGGTTTTGTTTGGATAGACAACAGGAACGGTCCGTAAGGACTACAAGTCAGGTTTGTTGGCATTAGACACAAGATCAGGTAACAGGTAAAGCCATGGTACATCAGGTCAGGTCAAGTCATGTACGGTACCATGTCGGGTCAAGTAATATGTATAGCACTTCATGCCAGGGTGTACAAGATATCATGTGGGTGCTCATACTCAACTAGCATAATCATGGTTATAAATAAACAAGCATGGGTATCATCAGAACAATAAATTGGCATATGTAATATGTTAAGCACTATGTGCAGGTTAAACTACTTAGCTGTACGGTTATCAGTTTGTGTTTAAGAGATAGTTTCAACATTACATGAATACAGTATGACAACTATGGATGTTAAAATCATGTTAACAAGTATTAAGTGATCTAGGGATGCAATGACAGGTATAAAATGTTCAATGATTGCAATTATATCTAAAACCGATTAAAGATGTACACGGATGTCCAATAAAGTAAAACTGGAGAAAAGGGTGTCATAGGCTATATACAATAGTTATCATGTGATTAAAATGTAACTTTGGTTATTAGGTATAGTCAACTAAATACAACAGTTAGGCCTCAAGTTCTAGATCTGAAATATGTAAACGGAACATCATATTGTTAACTTGGAACTCATGGATTTAGATTCTATCTACAGATTTGATAAGAAAATAGATAAATTAATATAGGAATAGAATGAATAGCATGTAGCAAGTTTCACTTGCCTCGACGGATCGTGAAGCGGTAAACAGAACGTCACGCGTCGGCGGGAAAAGTCACGACGCGCGCACGGTACACGGAATGAATCCGAACGACGCACAAAGTGGTCCTGCGGGTCAGGTACGCTCGCTGGGTCGTCGAGATTGTCGGCGTCATGCACTTCTCCGACAAATGCTCGTGCTCTGTGTTTGCCGAGGGGGTGATGATGTCGACGGCCGTGTTCGGAGCTCCAGCGAAGAGGGTTAAGTAAAGGGTTTAGTTGGGTTAAACTAGGGTTTCAAGTAGAGGGGTGTGCAGGGTTTACGTGAAGGGGAGAAGAACAGAGGAGAGAGAGGAGAGAAAGGAGAGAAAAGAGAGACGGCGATGGCGAAGGTGGTCGGCGGCGATGGGTTGAGATTGGGGTTCAGTTGATCGTGGGGTTCAAGGGAAAAGAAGAAAGGAAAGAAGGAGGAGAAGAGATTGAAGAGGAGGAGAGGAGAAGACGGTGGTGACGGTGATGATGTGTTGAGGATCGTCGGCGGTCGAGGTCGGTGAAGAGAGGAGTTAAGGTGGTTAGGGTTTTCTCGGGTGTGTGTGCAGGGAACGAGGCTCGGGAGAAGGAAAAGAAGAGGAAGAAGAGAAGATGGAGACGAGGGTGACGGGGATGCAGGGGGTGACGATGAGGAAATAGGGTTAGGGTGGTGAAGGCGATGAGGAGTTGAGTTCATGGAGGCGAGGCCTGCAGCGCTTGATAAAACAGAAGAAGAAGGGGAAGATAGAAGGGAGGTGACGAGATGCAGGAGCGGTGAGCGGAATCGAGAAAAGCACAGTGCTCGCGAGATCTGAGAGAAAGAGAGCGAGTGGAGAGAGAAAAAGAAGAGAGAAAGAGAGAGAGAGAGTGCTGCGCAACAGAGAGAGAAAGAGAAAGAGAAAGGAGAGAGAGGGAGAGACGGTGGGGCCCGGTAATGTATAAAGGGTTTGCTGATTGGTTGAAGAAAATATATGAGAAAGGATAGAAGAGAAAGAGATATTTGGGGAGAAAGAGAAAGAGATAGACATGGGGCCCAGTCGAATAAATGAAGGGTTCTGATTGGTTAAGGGAAACGGTTAGGAAAAATTATAAAAGATTTACCGGGTTTAAAGAATATAATATCGTTGGCTTAGGAGATTAAGATAGGCTGTAAAATATTCTAGGCTGATTTTAAAAGATTTAGAATGAATAGTATTTGGCGGGATGCAAAATATTTCAGAATTGCGCCCGGGTCGGGTCCCAAAATTTGTATTAGAAATATGAAAATTATAGGCAAGTTCCAAAATCGAAACAAAGGATTTTGTAACAGAAAAGCGTACCCCCAAGAACGGACGCACGTACGTGCGCGTAGCCGTCCAAACGCACCCGTTTCACTGAACGGGACGAGAACACGATGCAAGGACGCTACCACAGGGTTAGGGTTAACAAGCAGGCCATGACATGTATTTTTAAATTATTTTAAATGACTTAACTTGTTATATGCAAGAATATGAAACGTTAGGGTAATCTATGATTAGGAAATAAATAGCTCAAGTAAACGGGTCGAATGTAAAGTAAACTACCATTATGCAACCAAACATGATAAATGAACTAAATACCACAAACAACACATACGGTAAATGGAATTGGTATAACTGAACTCGGTTGTTATATTATACCCAACTACAAAAGGATTACGTCCTCGAAATTCCAAGAACACAAAAGGATAAACGACCAACACTACAAGAAAAGATGGGGAAACTTCTGCCGGATTTCATCTTCTCGTTCCCAAGTAGACTCTCCATGTGAGCGATTACCCAAAGAAATAACTACAAGAGGGATAACCTTGTTCTTACGAACCTTTTCCCTTGGATCCACAATTGCAATCCGTCGCTCCTCAAAAGTTAGGTCTTCTCGACGTAACCGCCGAACTCTTCTGTCTGTCCTGTACTGTTTTCATATGATTTCGGATTGCATTAACTTTCTCACTGTCTGCACAACCAAATCTGGTCCCAACCATCTTCGTTCACCGATATCGTCCCAACAACCAGGGGAACGACACTTGCGACCATATAAAGCTTCGAATGGAGCCATCTGAATCGTTGCCTGGAAACTGTTGTTGTAAGAAAACTCCACTAAATGCAGATGATCCTCCCATTAACCCTTGAAGTCCAACATGCAAGCTCTCAACATGTCTTCAAGAGTTTGGATCGTTCTCTCCGACTGGCCATCTGTTTGAGAATGATAAACCGCTCTAAACTTCAATCGAGTCCCCAAACTTTTCTGTAAGCTCCTCCAAAAGTGTGAGAAGAACCGAGTGTCACGATCGGACACGATGCTCACCGGTATTCCATGAAATCTTACAATCTCCTGCATGTACCGTTCTGCCAAAGTTTCTGTTGATTGACCAACCCGAAAATGAATGCAATGAGCTGCCTTGGTCAAACGATCAACAATCACCCATACTGCATTGTTGCCCTTTGGACTCCGCGGTAGAGCTGTCACGAAATCCATGGTTATATGTTCCCACTTCCACTGAGGAATCGGAAGTGGTTGCAATAAACCAGCAACCCTTTGATGTTCAGCCTTAACTTGCTGACACACCAAGCACTTTGCCACAAAGCGGGCAATCTCCCGTTTCATGCCTTCCCACCAGAATTGTTGTCGTATATCACGGTACATCTTCGTGCCTCCTGGATGTATAGAATATGCTGAACTGTGTGCCTCCTTCATAAGTTCTTCGCGAATATCTCCCTTTGGCACACACAAACGACTACCATATCTCAACAAACCATCCTCATGGATCAGTAAGTCAGTTCAAAGTCCAGCTTCAACTTGTTCTCGAAACTTTTGCAATCTAGGGTCCTGCGGTTGCGTTGCTTTAATATTCTCGATCAACGCTGCAGCTGCATCAACTGTCTCGAAGAATGCGGTAGCACAACCTCCAAATCAAATCTCCGAAAGTATTCAATGAGTTCCTTCTGTGCCGTCAACGTCTGAATTGCTGGTAACCGACTGAGCGCCTCCGGCACAATATTAACTTTCCCCGGATGGTACTTAAGATCAAAATCATAGTTAGCCATCAGCTCCAACCATCAACATTGCCTCATATTAAGCTCTTTATGCGTGAACACATACTTCAAGCTTTTGAGATCAGTAAAACCTCAACCCTTTCGACCAAAAGGTGGTGTCTCCAAATCTTTAAAGCGAAGATCACAGCCGCAAGCTCCAAGTCATGAGTTGGGTAATTCTTCTCATGGGTCTTCAACTGTCTCGATGCGTACGTTACAACCTTCCCATGATGCATCAAAACACAACCCAATCCTTTCCCAGATGCGTCGCTGTGAATCACCAATCCTCCGGAACTTGTCTGGCACGGTCAGAATAGGAGCGATTATCAATTTCTGCTTCAACGCCTCAAAAGATGACGCCTACCTATCCGTCCACACAAAAGGTACCTCCTTACGCATAAGCTTGGTCAACGGCTCTGCCAGACGAGCAAAGTTCTCCACAAATCTTCTGTAACACCCGGCGAGTCTAAGAAAGCTTCTTATCTCCGCAACATTCTTCGAAATCGGCCAATCTCGAACTGCTGCAATCTTCTTGGGATCGACGGCGATTCCATCGCCAGACACAACATGCCCCAAAAACTTTACTTCTTCCAGCCAAAACTCGCACTTGCTCATCTTCACATATAATTTCTCTTGTCTCAATGTCTGCAGTGCGATATTCAAATGTCCTACATGCTCTTCAATACTCTTCGAGTAAACCAGAATATCGTCAATGAACACCACAATAAACTGGTCCAAGAATGGTGAAAAGATTCGGTTCATCAAGTCCATGAATACAGCTGGTGCATTCGTAACTCCGAAGGGCATCACTAAGTACTCGTAATGTCCATACAGGGTTCGGAACGCCGTCTTGCAAATATCCTCTACTTTCACTCGGACCTGATGATATCCGGATCGCAAATCCAGCTTCGAGAATACCCTCGCGCCACTAAGCTGCTCAAATAGTTCGTCAATGCGAGGGATCAGGTACTTGTTCTTAATAGTCACCCGGTTTAATTCTCGATAGTCGATGCACATCCTTCTTGTGCCATCTTTCTTCTTGACTAGAAGAACTGGAGCTCCCCAAGGCGAGTTACTGCTTCAAATCCAACCCTTCTCAAGTAATTCAGTCACCTTCTTCAAAACTTCTTCCAACTCCACTAGTGCCACTGGATAATATGCTTTAGAAACTGGCGCTGCACCAGGAACAAGATCAATTGCGAACTCCACATCTCACCTCGGCAGTAAACCTGATATGTCTTCACACGTCCATGAAATCTCGAACAACAGCTGGCGCTTCATCTTTAGCAACCTTCATCGACGAAAGATCATTAATTGTCGGCCTAGCCTTAACCTCGACTGGCTCGACAGAACTGCTTCCTTCAGACAACCTTTGGGTGTCCGGGAATCTGGAACTTTGCTTTCTTCACTCTACACTCAATGTGAGCGTGGAAAGTGCCGAGAAATTCCATTCCCAAGACTACATCAAATCTACCAGTGACAACTTCCAAGACCTCTGCAATAGCTCCCGTCCGCAAACAACGACGAAACTAACCTTACACCCTCTACTCGTTATGATTTTCCCAATCCCAATGTGTATGTCACAAAATTAAACAGGGTCGTGAAAGTCATCGAGTGTACAGCAATAAACTTGGACGACATAAATCAATGGGATGCACTAGAATTGAATAACGCTAATGCGAGAAAACCATGAACAAATAGGGTACCTGAAACGACTTCCTCTGAAGGTTTAGCCTCTTCAGCCATCAGGGGAAAAGCCTGAGCCTGAATAGCTCCCCGAATTAACTGCTCCTGATCTGGAAGTTGCTCTTGCGGTGGCTCCCGAGTATCCTCCTTCAATCTTAGCCTTGACGGACAATTATCAATGGTGTGATCCACTGATCCACAAATCAGACAAAGTCTAAGCCTCTTACGACAATCTCTTCGATAATGACCCGGTCGTTGGCAGAAGTCGCACGACATCCTTCCCTTTTTCTTGGCTAACGTTGGCCTCCGAACATTCTCTTCCTTATGAAGTTTCGACGGACAAACATGGATAGTGTGATCCGCCGATCCACAAACCAAACATAGTCCCTGTTTCCTTCGGCAATCTCTTTGCACATGTCCGTGTATATGGCAGTAGTCACAAATCACGCTCCTCTTCCGATCAACCACAATTGTTTTCTTCATTGGTGCTATGCTGCGTCGGTTCACCGGAACACTTCTACGTACGGACGTTTGGTTTAGTGCAAATGCCGGCTTCAGCTCCGTCTGCTGCTGGTGGTCCTCAAGCAAGTCACGAATTACTCCAAGCAAAGTAGCGTCATCCATACACCTCTGGTACGATTGTAGATTCCTGGCTTCCATGATACTGCAACCAAACACCAAAGAGTATTAGTATGATAACAGATTCAACATATAGATCAAGGATATGAGTCAAGGATAGAACTCCAAGTTACTTAAATAGAGTACCGCATTGTAACTATGCCGCGGTTTCATAGTTACAATCACATAACTCCACCCAAGTCGCCTAAGCTCTAGAGATAAATAAGGAACCAGGTTTCGAGTCGATATGTAAAGGAGGTTTGTATATCGTAAAAGTATAATCAGGAAGAGGTTAAGATTCAAGAATGGTTCAACGGTAAGGTGGCAGGACATGTTTCCTAATCACGAGTGTTCTGATTCGTGTATTGGGTACAATACCCAACTACAAAAAGAATCAACCCGATTAACCTATGGCTCTGATACTAAAAGAACCATGTCACACCCCGCTTCCCAAAGTACGCTAAGGTAGGCACGTGACATAGCCAACCATGCTACCTGTGGGTAGGAATTATCCTTCCACAGTCACATTACGGCTGTAGAGATACCAAGGACAATAATAAAACTATCTAGCATATGTCCATAAGCCAAAATAAAATGAATCAAGAATAAATAATGCGGAAGCAAGAGATCCAATATAAGAATAACTGGAATGTATGTCCCATAATGCGGGCTCACATCAGGAATAAAATGCTGAAAAGTAAAAGATCTAACTACTACTGAATCCTCACTGCTCAGCCTGCTGGCTGAAGTACTCTTGCTCGGACTGTAGCAAAGGTACGGAATCTGGGCCATGCAAAACCCAGATGTCAGCGCGTCATGTCATCAAGCAATAAAATATAAATAAGGTAATCAAGACCTGCAAGTATACTCATGAAAAGTAAAGCAGGTGTAACATCAATCTAAATCAGGACAGTGAAGGGTAGTATGCAGTGAGTAAACTATACTGGTATATTGGGTTATCTACTCTCAAGTCTTGGAAATCAATTTGATGAATCGTCGATATAACTCAATAGTATCCCGTGCATACCCGAGACCACGGTCTAAGACTCTCGGGCTGAAACCGAGACGTGCCGCTAGGCACTAAAAGAAAAAGGGTAAAGACGAACGATGTTAGCAGCATCGTCCTGAGGCAGGCCTAGCCTCTAAAACTGATCAGTAAAAGCAAGCAACTGTCGAGTTACAAGTCAAGTTTCATCATTGATTTCGACATACCCCCAAGTTGTATGTGGTCAAGTCGGGTATCAAGTAATCAAGAACTAATGCCAACTCAGGATCAGGTAGGTGCAGGTTTGTCTGGATAGACAACAGGAACGGTCCGTAAGGACTACAAGTCAGGTTTGTTGGAATTAGACACAAGATCAGGTAACAGGTAAAGCCATGGTACATCAGGTCAGGTCAGGTCGTGTACGGTACCATGTCGGGTCAAGTAATATGTATAGCACTTCATACCAGGGTGTACAAGATATCATGTGGGTGCTCATACTCAACTAGCATAATCATGGTTATAAATAAACAAGCATGGGTATCATCAGAACAATAAATTGGCATATGTAATATGTTAAGCACTATGTGCAGGTTAAACTACTTAGCTGTACGGTTATCAGTTTGCTTTTAAGAGATAGTTTCAACATTACATGAATACAGTATGACAACTATGGATGTTAAAATCATGTTAACAAGTATTAAGTGATCTAGGGATGCAATGACAGGTATAAAATGTTCAATGATTGCAATTATATCTAAAACCGATTAAAGATGTACACGGATGTCCAATAAAGTAAAACTGGAGAAAAGGGTGTCATAGGCTATATACAATAGTTATCATGTGATTAAAATGTAACTGTGGTTATTAGGTATAGTCAACTAAATACAACAGTTAGGCCTCAAGTTCTAGATCTGAAATATGTAAACGGAACATCATATTGTTAACTTGGAACTCATGGATTTAGATTCTATCTACAGATTTGATAAGAAAATAGATAAATTAATATAGGAATAGAATGAATAGCATGTAGCAAGTTTCACTTGCCTCGACGGATCGCGAAGCGGTAAACGGAACGTCACGCGTCGGCGGGAAAAGCCGCGACGCGCGCACGGTACACGGAATGAATCCGAACGACGCACAAAGTGGTCCCGCGGGTCAGGTACACTCGCCGGGTCGTCGAGATTGTCGGCGTCACGCATTTCTCCGGCAAATGCTCGTGCTCTGTGTTTGCAGAGGGGGTGATGATGTCGACGGCCGTGATCGGAGCTCCGGCGAAGAGGGTTAGTGATAGGGTTTAGTTGGGTTAAACTAGGGTTTCGGGTAGAGGGGTGTGCAGGGTTTACGTGAAGGGGAGAAGAACAGAGGAGAGAGAGGAGAGAAAGGAGAGAAAAGAGAGACGGCGATGGCGAAGGTGGTCGGCGGCGATGGGTTAAGATTGGGGTTCAGTTGATTGTGGGGTTCAATGGAAAAGAAGAAAGGAAAGAAGGAGGAGGAGAGATTGAAGAAGAGGAGAGGAGAAGACGGTGGTGACGGTGATGATGTGTTGAGGATCGTCGGCGGTCGAGGTCGGCGAAGAGAGGAGTTAAGGTGGTTAGGGTTTTCTTGGGTGTGTGTGCAGGGAACGAGGCTCGGGAGAAGGAAAAGAAGAGGAAGAAGAGAAGATGGAGACGAGGGTGACGGGGATGCAGGGGGGTGATGATGAGGAAATAGGGTTGGGGTGGTGAAGGCGATGAGGAGTTGAGTTCGTGGAGGTGAGGGCTGCAGCGCTTGATAAAACAAAGAAGAAGGGGAAGATAAAAGGGAGGTGACGAGATGCAGGAGCGGTGAGCGGAAACGAGAAGAGCACAGTGCTCGCGAGATCTGAGAGAAAGAGCGCGAGAGGAGAGAGAAAAAGAAGAGAGAGAGAGTGCTGCGCAACAGAGAGAGAAAGAGAAAGAGAAAGGAAAGAGAGGGAAAGACGGTGGGCCCCGGTAATATATAAAGGGTTTCCTTTTGGTTGAAGAAAATATATGAGAAAGGATAGAAGAGAAAGAGATATTTAGATAGAAAGAGAAAGAGATAGACATGGGGCCCAGTCGAATAAATGAAGGGTTCTGATTGGTTAAGGGAAACAGTTAGGAAAAATTATAAAAGATTTACTGGGTTTAAAGAATATAATATCGTTGGCTTAGGAGATTAAGATAGGCTGTAAAATATTCCAGGCTGATTTTAAAAGATTTAGAATGAATAGTATTTGGTGGGATACCAAATATTTCAAAATTGTGCCCGGGTCGGATCACAAAATTTGTATTAGAAATATGAAAATTATAGGCAAGTTCCAAAATCGAAACGAAGGATTTTGTAACAGAAAAGCGTACCCCCAAGAACGGACGCACGTACGTGCTCGTAGTTTGTAACAGAAAAGCGTACCCCCAAGAACGGACGCACGTACGTGCGCGTAGCCGTCCAAACGAGCCCGTTTCACTGAACGGGATGAGAACACGATGCAAGGACGCTACCACAGGGTTAGGGGTAACAAGCAGGCCATGACATGTATTTTTAAATTATTTTAAATGACTTAACTTGTTATATGCAAGAATATGAAACGTAAGGGTAATCTATAATTAGGAAATAACGAGCTCAAGTAAACGGGTCGAATATAAAGTAAACTACCATTATGCAACCAAACATCATAAATGAACTAAATACCACAAACAACACATACGGTAACTGGAATTGGTATAACTGAACTCGGTTGTTACATACGAAGTCTCGAAAAAGTTGTTTTCGGCGAGATTGGCCGTCGGATCATCGGTAGCGAAACACGAGCTTAAGATGATTGGCTATATTGAAGAGCTCGCGGACCTCGGGACCACGTTAGAGAACGAGCTCTACACTGACTTGATTCTCCAGTCCCTTCCTTCCACTTACGCCCAGTTTATCCTGAACTTCAACATGCAAGGAAAAGAAGTTGAACTTCTGGAACTCCTCAACATATTGAGGAGTGCAGAGGGCACCCTACAGAAAGTAAGGGAAACATCCACTTTATCTATTGGAGGACGTTTCTCTTTTACGTCCAAGGCGAAAGCCAAAGGAAAGAAGAAGAAGACCCCCACCAAACCAAGGGGCGGTGTTAGTAAAGTGGAAGCCAAGGGAAAGGCAAAGGTAGCAAAGATTGCGGGATAGCTTGTAAGGAAGGAAGAATGCTTTTATTGTCATAAAAAAGGACACTGGAAGAAAGATTATAGGGCTTGGAAGGCCAAGAACCAGGACCCGAAGCAAGTTGTGGCTTCGGCTTCAGGTGTGTATGTTATTGAAAACTGTCTATCAGTAAACTCTACTTCCTGGGTATTGGATACCGGATCAGGATCTCATATCTGTAATTCTTTGCAGGCACTGAGAAAGCGTAGGGTTTTAAAGGCAGATGATATGACCCTCAGAGTTGCAAACGGAGCTGGCATGGATGCTGAGTCCATGGGGGAGTATCACTTGGGACTGTCAGATGGACATGTTTTGGTTTTTCGTGACTATTATTTTGTACCCAGTGCGACTTGTAATATCATATATGTATCTTTAATGTCTAAAGAAGGTTATGATTTTGCATTTGTAAGTGATGTTGTAAACATTCACCTTAATCATGTTCTGATTGAGTCGGGTACATTAAGCAACAGTATATACGTATTGAACCAACCACAGATTTTCAATGTCCAGAATACACACAAAAGAATGTCTCTAGAAATTAATCATGCTTTCTTATGGCATTGTAGACTGGGTCATATCAATGAGACAAGCTTAACTAAGTTGCATAAGGAAGAATATTTGGATCCGTTCGAATATCAATCATATGCAACTTGTCAATCATGTCTCAAAGGAAAGATGACAATGACTCCGTTCACTGGGCATGGAGTAAGAGCGAGCGAGCTCTTAGGACTCATACACAACGATGTATGCGGTCCAATGTCTACACAAGCGCGAAATGATTATTCTTGCTTCATTACTTTTACGAATGATTTTTCAAGGTTCGGGCATGTCTTCTTAATGAAGCATAAATCTGAAGCTTTTGAAAAATTCCAGGAATACAAGAATGAAGTAGAAAAACAAACAGGCAAAAGTATCAAGACATTGAGATCTGATAGAGGTGGTGAATACTTGAGTGCCGAGTTCCTGGATTATCTAAAAGAGAATGGAATTCTCTCTCAGCTTACTCCTCCATACACTCCACAACATAACGGTTTATCGGAGAGACGGAACCGAACCCTATTGGATATGGTACGCTGCATGATGAGTAACGCTGAGTTACCGCGATCTTTCTGGGGATATGCACTAGAATCAGCTGCATATCTTTTGAAACGAGTTCCAACCAAGACTGTGCCTACCACACCATATCAGATGTGGAGTGGGAAGAAACCCTATCTTCAATATCTAAAGATTTAGGGATGTCCAGCTTTTCAAAAAGCAGCATGCGGACAAACTCGAGGCACGCTCAGTACAGTGCAAGTTTGTGAGATGCCTAAAGAACTCCCAGGGGTATCTTTTCTATTACGCAGAAGAACAAAAGGTTTTTGTCTCTCGTCATGCCCACTTTCTGGAATATCAGTTCTTAGAAAAAGAAATAAGTGGGAGCGTAATAGAACTGGAAGAAATTCCAGAACCACAAGCTATTACTGAAAGCTTAGAAGAACCAGAAGGTTCAAAAGAACAAGACATTCCTGCACCACTCCGTAGGAGTAGTAGGCAGTCTCATCCGCCCGAGAGATACTACGGTTTTCTCATAGACAGGGATAGAGAGGATTGCGTCATTGATAATGATGAGCCGACTAGCTTTCAGCAGGCCATTCAGAGCACTGACTCGATGAAATGGCTAGATGCAATGCGGATCGAGATAGAGTCCATGTACACCAACAAAGTATGGACTTTGGACGTTGCTCCAGGAGGGGTAAAACCCGTAGGTTGCAAATGGATCTTCAAAAGGAAGATTGGTGTAGATGGACAGGTTGAAAACTATAAGGCTAGACTTGTTGCAAAGGGTTTTCGTCAAAGACCTGGTTTAGACTATGACGAAACCTTTTCTCCAATGGCTATGCTCAAATCCATTCGGATCCTTCTTGCCATTGCCGCCTTCCACGATTATGAGATTTGGCAGATGGACGTAGAGACCGCTTTTCTAAATGGAAATTTGGAGGAGTGTGTCTATATGAACCAGCCAGAGGGTTTCATTCAGAGTGGGAGCAGTGGGAAATTGTGCAAGTTGCTTAAGTCCATTTATGGACTAAAGCAGGCATCGCAGAGTTGGAACATCTGTTTTGATGAGACGGTCAATGAATTTGGCTTTATCAAAAATCCAGATGAACCATGCATTTATAGTAAAATTGTAGCACGAACTGTCGTATTCCTCGTTTTATACGTGGATGACATTCTCTTGATAGGAAATGACATTCCTATGCTACAATCTGTCAAAGGGTTCTTGTCACACAGGTTCTCCATGAAAGACCTGGGTGATGCCTCTTACATTCTGGGGATCCGGATCCATCGTGATAGGTCCAAGAGGATATTAGGACTTTCACAGTCCAGATACATTGACACCATACTGAAAAGATTTAGTATGGAATATTCCAAGTATGGTAATTTACCGGCTTGTCACGGGATCACCCTCTCCAAAGAGATGTCTCCCAAGACTGATTTGGAAAGGGATCGCATGTCTATTATACCCTACGGCTCTGCGGTAGGCTCTATAATGTATGTGATGTTGTGTACTAGACCAGATGTAGCTTATGCACTGAGTGTGGTTAGCCAGTATCAGTCAACCCCTGGGGAGAAGCACTGGATAACGGTAAAGAACATTCTGAAGCACCTGAGAAGGACTAAGGATATGTTTTTGGTTTATGGCGGAAAAGATCTCCAGATGGAGGCCTTTGCTGACTCCAGCTTCCAGAGTGACAAGGATGACTCCAAATCCATGTCGGGTTATGTCTTTACCCTCAATGGAGGGGCGGTGTGTTTGAAGAGTTCCAAACAGGAAACCGTTGCTGACTCGACGATGGAAGCGGAATATATCGCTGCATCTGATGCCGCAAAAGAAGCCGTCTGGATGAGGAAGTTCTTGACAGAACTTCAGGTGGTTCCGTCAATTGTTGATCCAATACCTCTGTATTATGACAACAACGGGACTATAGCTTTAGCGAAGGAACCCAGTTCCCATCAGAAGTCCAGACACATCTTGAGGCGGTATCACCTGATCAGGGAGATCGTGGATCGCCGGGAGATCGAGGTTCGGAGGGTAGCTACAGAAGATAACACTGCAGATCCATTCACGAAGGCCATACCCCAGACTCAGTTCGAGCGGCTGATCGAGATGATAAGTCTTCGTTACGCCAGTACATGGCCTTAGTGCAAGTGGGAGATTGTTAGTGTATATGCCCTAGAGGCCATTACTGTATCATACTAGTTTGTATATTACTTGATGGAAGCTTGGGATATTCACAGTTGTATAGACAATATTACTCGAAATGGTAGTATGCTACTTGGTTTGTTTCTACTTTAATGTGTGCATGTGTTTCTTTTAGCATATCGCCTATACACATTAGTGGAGCCCTTAGGATTTTTGCTTGATTACCAGCGTTGTAATGGCAGTCACACTAGTGGGGGCTGGGTAATCTACAAGCACATCCTTATATAGGTCCCTAGTCGTAGGATTATCGAGACGGGGCATCGATACTCCGGAGTAGACTAGCGTATGCGCTTCTCATCTCTGCAAGGGAGATGGTTTGTCCCACAGCCGTCAGTACGTCGTACTTGATATAGTATGCGGGTGCTCGTTAGGTTACGAGTACATTGGACATGACTCGTTGGGAACTGTTGGTTGGTACTATACCTATCGTCAGTTATCAGTTCCCAGGTGACATGAGTACAGCTTAGTCCGCTGACTTGACACTGTCACTCGCCTCGAGTGTGTTCCTACTGTTATTAGATTGCTACCCTACCATGGCTCAAATGAGTCGTGCAAACAGGTAGCAGTTGGGTGCAGTCCCGAAGCACTTGGAGGCAGTGACAGTTAGACAAGATCCGTCTCTCCTGGTATTGGGGGTTGATATCGCGCTGTGTCTAGGAGAGCCATTACACAAAGTTCCTGTGCAGGGCAAGCGAGATATACTGGTAGGTTTTCTAGTTTTATCTCAGGGTGTTCAGGGCTATACTCCGACACGGCTTGTACCGCTATTAGGGGACTGACGTTTACCGCCCCTTAGGCCCGCCATGCGATATTCTCAGACGAACAGACCAGACTGTACAGAAATTGTCACATTCAGGCTCAGTAGGAGTTCGGATGGGTTCACCTCATCAGTCTTCTTATCAACATCTACCTGGGGACCGTTACGTACAGCTAGTACCGCTTGCGGCCTGTGGTTAAACCCACTGCCAGCGTAGTGTCGAGTCTTTAGAGTCCCACACAGAGGGTTGTTCGCCTTTGGGTAAAACGGAGTAGAGGTCGCATGGTTTTGCGACGGGGTTCGATCGCATCCGCGCACTTGTGCGCGTTTGGTGTCCGGGCAGTTATTACTAGCGGGTTTTGGTTTAAGCCAGATCCTAGTATTTGTTTTGGGATTGGTTTTGTCTCATTGTATTCATGTTTCTCGGAACATGGATGCGGGTGTGTATGCACAGTTGACAGAGGCAGAGGATTCTCATTAGGGTTGTTGACCGTTGACTTTTTCCAAACCCTAATTAAAATGAGAAATATGATTAATGATATTAATTAAAGATAATTGTGCCATGGTTAGGTTGACCATTTGACTTATGTTGACATTTTGACTTTGGTTGACCGGTTGACTTATGTTGACAATTTGACCATCATCATTTCACATGGAAGATGCTTCTTGATTCTTGCAAAATTCATTTAATGTGAAATGATAATGGTCATTCCAAATGAACCATCATAATTTCTTTTTAATTATTATTATTAATTCATTATTCTCTCATATGAGAGTATGGTTGCAAAAAGTCTCTCATTCTTTCTTGCTCTTTCTCTCTCATAAGTTTAGCTCATCCTCTTCCTCTCTTTCAAAGCTCTCATCTCTCATGTGTTGAGAACCATGAGCTCTTGAGATAAAACCACCAAAACTCCTCTCTAATCTTTCTAGGGTTCTAGGTTTAGCAAGCCAAGCACTTTAGTTACCCCTGGGTTGAGGTAGGAGCTCAAGGTAGAGGCCTTCGGGTGGATCCTTCTTCGGCAAAGAGAAGATGACGAGGAGGAGCCGTTCACACCACTCCAAGGAGAAAGAAGAGAAGGAGTTCAAGACCTAGGTAAACCCTTCTAACCGAATAGCTAAACTTTTAGTTTGTTTGCTAGTTTTGTTTAGCAAAGATCCTCTAGTTTCTAGTCCATGTTACCTTGCGTCAAAAATCGTTTTTTTTTTACCTATTCCGCCTCCCCGCAAGCACCGGGGTGGGCGATGTGGACTTACACCGGTAACCCTCTAGGAGTGTCAATGTATATTTTGTTCCATATTTTTGGTATTTCGGGCAGTTTCGGGGTTCGTGAATTCGGTGAATTGCAATAGAAATAGATTTTTAGTTTGCCGGGGGTGTTTTAGTATATTCATTTGCTTGAATTTTTGAAACATACGGCTTTATGGATTATGGGTTCTATTGGCTACATGCATGCTTGTTCTGTGATATTTGTAAGTGTAGATATTTAGTGATACTCCCCGATCTCATTGCTATTGTCACGCCCCGCTTCTCCGTGTACGGAAAGGGAACGCGACGAGGCCCGCTACGTATTTACTCAGAAGTAAACACGCTAAGCGTATCTAAGCAATATAAAATAAAAGTACACAAGAGACAAGATGTAAATGAACATCAACTTTATTTATTTAACATTCTTTTATAATACAACTGAAATGTAAATACATGAGTGGAAAGCAATGCCTAAACAATGGCATAACTGAAATGAAAATAAAATATGTACAAGTGGCTACAGCTCGGGGTCTTCAGGGTACTGCTCAGGGGCCTGCTCCAAATGCTCCTAACTGGTCTCGTACTCTTCAGCGTCGGGTCCTCCTGACAACATTCCAAAGAATAAGAGAAATATGAATGCCGTCAACGAACAATCGCTCGGTAAGTCCCAAAGATGAGTAGAGATAGAATAAACAGAAGGAGAGTATAATTAATAATGTTTTATTATAATATTAGTGTAGTTGTTTGTAACTTGGTACAGAAAATGCCAGTGTATACGAGAGGAGTCCAACTTACACCGTGGACTTGGGTAACCCGTAGTACAAGGCTCCGTCGATAATACCATGGAATAACGGCATGGATGTAATTACGTCTTAAGTGACCACCTCGTACCGCCTTTAACATGTTCCGTACCAGTCTACCCCTTTATAACCCAGTAGTGTTTATTGTATTGATTGTACGAATTGTATTGTACTGTCTTATATTGTAAATTGTATATGGACGAGTTGCCGAAACCATGATATCAGTAAAACGGAATGGATATTATGGATGGACATGTAGACGGGGTATATCCATGGTTCGGTTCAGTCAATACAGATTGATATAGATTGAATAGACGGATTCATGGATTCATGTTGAATTGTAGTTTTGTACTTGAATCATATTCAAGTCAGATTGATTAGATTGAGATTCAGTCTGAGTCAGACACTTTGAAAAGAAATTGAAGTCCTGGATTAGTTTTGATGTTATCGGTAACTGCTGTACATGGATGGCAGGATTTATGTCTTTTTCCAAGAAAATTACCATGTTGATAACACCATTGTTAGGTTGTCTACCTTAGATAGGCAAGCACCCACTTTCTCCGTCTCCCTGAGGCTCAAGAGAATCGGTCCCGCTTAAACCTATATTTACTAGGGTCTTTATTGTAATTTTATATAACTTGCGGGGATTTTATGTAAAAATAATTTTGGTATAATTTCAAAATACACCTCAAGTATTTAATTATCATCTTTAGGGTCTTCATAGATGTATATTTTATAAAGATGAAATTTCTAGTGGATAGAACCTAGTTTTCATAGTATATGGTATTTTATTGAAATATTGGAATTGTATTATAATGAAATGGTACCTTCATGTAATTGTGATTCCTTTAATTTAGAAAACTTGGAATATTTGTATAATATATTTAAAATAGATCTTTTGATAATATTCATATATATATATATATATATATATATATATATATATATATATTTATATAAAAATAAATTTGAATTATTTTTCTAGAAATCTCATTTTCTTCCATCAGAATTCGAATGCTCCTTACGGAGGTCTGAATTCTGCCCTACTAGATCCGAGGACGTGCGATAATCCGCACCATCCCGATCGGATTTCTCCAAAAGTGGGTTGTAAGGACGCAATCGTAAGGAATTAGGTAATACTTTTCTTAAAGAAAATGGTTTTGTAATAGTTTAAGGTATTTTAGTGAAATTCATAATATTCCCAAAACATTGCCCAAAATTAAATCATGCTATGTTCAAAGATGTGTGTTGTGAGGAGGTTGGTTATTACCTCGTGATCTATCTAAAGGTAATACAAGTATTATGTTGTTTTATGACGGAAAAGAAGTATGTGGTATTTTACTGTAAAACTACAATAAAATTTGCATAAACAATTCTTTTGGAATGAAACTTGTTTTAATGGGTTTGTTAATGTTTGTTAAACATTATATGGGAGTATGGAATTTTATTGTTTAATAGAAATAGAATTTTTTTAAAAGAAAAACCAAATCGGAAGTCGGATTAACTCCGCTTCCGTCGGTTTTAGAATTTGAAAGTTTTAGGTCAGAAGATAAGAGGGGGAGAAGGGACTTACTGGCTTGTGAACAAGAGAAGGGAGATGGGGAGCTAAGGTAGGCTTCAGGGCGTCGTTTCGTCGCCGGAATCTCTTGGATCGTCGCCGGAACTTCACCCTTCGCTAACTCTATTTGCACACTATTAGGACTTGGGAATTTAGTAGAGTTTTGATAATGAAATTCTGGTGAGGAGGGGTGAAATATGGTGTGGTATTTATAGGTAAAATTAGGGTTTGGTGTATTGAATTGGTGAATTAAATTTTTTATTAAAGATGGATTTAAAGAGGGTATTTTAATTCTCTGGATAATTGCAAAGAATACAAACAACCTAGGGGAAGTGGGATAGGCCAAGGGGTGCAGGGATGAAGAGATAGGGGGCATCACCGACGGTTGGCCCGGCGGTACCGGGTAAATTGGGAATTTCGCCGGCCCTTTACTGGCAGATGGGGATGGGGTTGGGTGCCACGTGTCTCTCTCGCTTCATATATCCCAGTGCACGTGTTTTTTTATTCCGTGACCTTTCATTTTTACGTGTAGTGCACGTGCAAACCCTTAGGCTTCTAAAAGATTAAAAGAAAATAAAATAAAAAGATAATATGGCTGATGGGATTTGAACTCGGGTGCTATGTTTCAGCAGTGCAAGGGTTTTACCAGTGAGCTACAAACCCTTTCTTGCTGTTTAAAAGCAAATTAAATTTATAACTTGTGCTCAGGCTCAGATACACCTTTCTGTACTTTTGAAAAAACTTGTACAGAAAGTTTAGGGTTGTTACAGCTATATGTCAATGATAGGGGATACGCATATCTTACTTACACTGTATATATATGCAATATTCTGAGATGTTGCTTGTTTATGGTCGTGTTGGATTGTCGTGATGGATAGTCTGGTGTATCTAATATTAGATGCTCTGAGATGATGTAATGTATATACATTATTGTGTAGCGAGCGTCCGACTTGTGGACTGCCATCACTGCGGCCTGTATATTATTCTTTAGGGCGCGTCCTGGTTGTAGACGTAGTCGTCATTGTATATTCAGGTATTCATTACAGGTGCTAGGATTACCCGCGGCGGAGTGCTCGAGTAGCCGGGTTCTAGAGAGTAACGGGCCACCATCTCATGACATTGAGATCAGGACACCTTACTCTAGAATTGGCGAGCTATTTGCCGGATTCGTAGGGGTATAGGATTGACCCGTGGAGGGGTGCTCAAGTCACCGGATTTTGGAAGTGCTGGGTGGCCCACTCACTTCGTTGATTAGGGCTGCCTCGTTTCTAGGATTGGCAGGTAGCTTGCCGCACTCGTAGAGATCTAGGGTCTGATACTATGGGTTGTCTATATGACCGGGAAAAATTACATTTCATATAAGGCTTTATTGAAATGTATTTTTCCTAGTTTATCGCATTTCCATATTGAGATTGCTTCTGCTGTGATACTTGTGTTATATCATGCCTCTAAGACGAATGATGATATTATATATATATATATATATATATATATATATATATAGACGAATGATGATATTATATATATATATAGAGAGAGAGAGAGAGAAAGAGTAGATGTTATACATGTTTGGCATCTGCGATAGTCCTGATCCCGTCCTGCCGTAAGTTAAGTAACCTTATGATGAAGACCCGGGTCCCTGTGGCGAATGCAGATGGCATATATGTGATTGGTTATTTTCGTTTCTTCTGATCTGATATTATTAATTGATGGGACCGCATTAATCTTTATTAATGAAAGAAAATAAACCTGATAAAATGATGTTGTCAGAACCTCATTTTTAAAAACAATAGTCGTAATGTTTTGCTTTGCATAGCGGTGTTCATTTAGGAATAGCCAACACCTAATTCGATGAGGAAAGAGCCTAGATCCCTTAATAGGGAATGACCTCTTTAGTAAAAGTTTTCGGTACTATTACCCACTCGGTTTTCTTCAAAACCAGTGTTTTAAATGCGGAGCCTAAACCACTCATTTTCAAAACTACACGGTTCCTTCAACAAGATCAAGTTCATTACATTAAAGGTTTTTCACTAAAAATCAGCCGCATACCTCCGTTATTTCAGATTAGTATTGCTTAGTATTCGTGCTATGTTTGTCACCGCTATTCGCCGAGGTGTAGTGTGTGGTAGCTCTGTAATATTTTTCTGTCGCATTAAATGTGGATTGGTCAGGACAGTCGTGCGATTTTGTTGATTATTCGTCAAGGGTCAAGCGGGTGAGTTTAATGCAATCAAGATAATGATGGATTGAACTTAACTAGGACCCTTGATTTGTTGATCATTCGTCAAGGTCCTTGGGTCCCTTATCGGGAGTTTCAAATATAAAGGAAATTTGCCAAGTATGCGTATATCTTCTGAAGTATAGTGACTTGAGTGGATTCCATCAAGTTGCTACACGGTGATAGTTGGATCCCGATTTCCACTGATGAGTACGAATTGCTCATCGCGTTATCCCGACTAGTTCTCCTTTTAGGGTTTGAAGAAGAATTCGAGAAAACAGTGGGAACCATCCAGATTAGATAAACTATTAATTAACTATTCTGTTCTAAGTTAGAGTGCACGCAAAATGTTTCTTTTCTTTCTCTTTCTGGCTACGATCTTGACCCGCCTTAAACTAAAACTCATAACTAAGTTAACCGAACCTTTTACCATTCGGTTTTAGATCGTCTAGATTCACGACAAAGTCGCATATATCCATGCTTCTTTTTCTTTACCCTTAGTTTTCTCCAGAATATTCTGTATCACTACGAAGATCTTGATAGAATAGATAAAAACATCTCATATAATTACATACGAATTTGTAGAAATTTATTTCAGTTCGAGGATGGATTCCGATTCTGAAAAAATTGAATAGGATCATTCGGTTGTCTCTTCCCTTTATATTCTCCCAGTTTGCGAGAGCTCCTTGTATTAGGAAAGTACACCTATTATGCTTATTGGAAAGTCTTCTTCCAAAGCTTAGGTAGGTACCGAAAGGTAGGGAAGGAAGAAAACCCATTAGCCTAAGTACGGTGTACAGAAGATAAGAAGTAAAGAAAAATGAAGAGATTGAAGTGAGGGCAATGGAAATTGCAACTGGTGTGTAACTACTCTGTTTTGATTGTACAAAAATCTTAAATGGAGTATTTGCAAGCCTGAGTATACTTTAAGTATTATTTTTGTTTGAAAACAACAAGAAAGCACTTGTAGCTCATTGGTAAAATCTTACACTGCTGTGATATAGCCCATGTGTTCGAATCCCATCAGCCACATATATTTTTAATGAATTTTCTTTTAAACCTTTTGGAAGCCCAAAAGTTTACACGTGTAATACACGTAAAATGAAAATTCATAGAAAATCAAACTTGTGTTGAATGTTATATGAACCGACCTAGACATGTGGTACAAATCCAAGCACCCAACTCCTATACATGGCCGGCGAGATGACCTATAGGGCCAGCACCACCAGGCCCCCCCGTAGGGAATGCTCCACATTCTCTGCACACTGAAACTCTTGGCCTGTCCCACTACCCCAGTACTATTTGATTTCTCTGTAAATTAACAGCGAGATTAAAATCACCCATTAATCCAAACTTTAATACATTTTTATTCTCTCTTCAATCTCTAAACCCTAATTCCATCCTATAAATACAACATCATACCCTAGTCCTCTTCATTCTGAAATCTATTGTAAAAAATTCTCAAAATTTTTCAAGTCAAAGAAGAGTACAAGTGGAGTTACCACTAGGTCAAGTTCCGGCGAGGATTCAAGACGATTCCGGCGATCCTGCGACTCCGCAAAGCCACCAAACTTTCCCTCAACCTCTCCTCTCTTCTCTAAACTAGTAAGTTCCACCTCTATACTTCTCTTTCTATTATAAAACTTCACTTTTTCAAATCATATCTGTAAGTGGAGTTATACCGATCTTTAAATTCTATTCTCTTTAGAATTGCAATTTTTCTTAAAAACCAATCATCCAAATTATCAAACCTTGCTTGTTAATCACTAAACAAATTTTAGAAACAAGTTTCAATTTAAAACTCCATGTAAAACATCTTTTATTAAGCTTTTACGCATGGTAAACAAGTTTCAATTTAAAACTCCATGTAAAACAACTTTTATTAAGCTTTTACGCATAAATACCATGAAGTTACATATGACATCGTTTAATCATTCTTGCTTATATTACCTTTAGAAAAATCTCATGAGGTAATGACCTATCTCTCATAAACACGCATCTTGACATAGTACGATTCTCTTAAACAACAATTTGGTCGCAAATACGACTTTTACATCAAAATACCATAAACGATTAAAAAAACCGTATTCTTTAAATTGTATTATTTAAATTCCTTGCAATTATGCGTCTACAACCCATTTTGGGGAATCCGATTAGGTTGGTGCGGGTTATCGCACATCCATTGAACTAGTAGGACGAGATGCAGACCTCCTCACGGAGCATACGATTTCGATGGAATTTTTAATGCAAATTTTAATAAAAACGTGATTTTCTATTTAATAAATAAATTTTATTTTTAATAATTATATATATATATATATATTATCAAACCATCTATTTTTAATATATAATCAATTTCATATTTTTCTAAACAAAAGAAAAGAATTACAAGTTTCATGAAAATACCATCAAGATTCCATACAAATCAACTTTACACTAAAATACCATGTATTATTCAAGCTAGATATTTATTCACTAGAATACCTCACTTTTAAAAATTACATCGATGAAAATCCTAAATACGATAAATAAATACTTGAGATTTATTTTGAAAGTATACTAAAATATTTTTCATAAACCCCCCTCAAGTTATATTAATTAAGGACCCTAGTAAATATATGTTTAAGCGGGACCAATTCTCTTGAGCCCTAGGGAGTCGGAGAAAGTGGGTGCTTGCCTATTTAAGGTAGAAAACTAAAGCGGGGTTATCAATGGTAATTGACTTGGAAAAAGTCACAAATCCTGTCGCCCATGTGCAACAGTTACCAATAACTCCTAAACCTAATTCAGGACCCAAATCTATTTAAGTGTCTGACTCAATCTGATTCTCAGTCTAATCTGAATACAATCCAAATATGAATCCAACCATATATCTAATTCAACATGAATCTAATGTATCAAACATGAATACTTGAACATGAATACCGAACAAGACAAACATGCAACATGACTTGACTTGACCGATCCATGTATATATCTTGAACTTGACTACATGACTATCCATTTACATCCGAACCGTTTACATAAACAACTTATACCATGGTTTCAGCAAGTCTTATACTACAACTCATTACAATTAATACAATATGCATTACAGGGTTTAACGGGGTAGATTGGCACGGAATGTATTAGAAGTGGAATGAGACGGTCGCTATAATACAACTAACCTGAATATCTGTGTCGTTGTCCCGTGGGTTTAACGGGGCCTTATACTCCATACGCCTTAGTCCACGGAGCAGTTGGACTTCTCTCGTATACACTGATACATTCTGTACCAAGTAGCAAAAAATTACGTTAGTATAACAAAAATAGATAAATTATCAGATCTATTCTTTTTACTTGATTTATCTCTCTTTTGGGACTTACCAAGCGATTGTTCGTTGATGAAATTTCTATTTCTTCGTTCTTTGGAATCTTGTCAGGAGGACCCAACTCTCAGGATATCGAGCCCAGCCATGACGGTTTGGAGCAGCTCACTGAAGATACAGAGTTCTAGATCTACTTGTACTTACTTTAATTTTAATTCATATGCCGTTGTTTAGGCATCGCTTTCCAGCATTGTATTTACTTTCAATTGTATGTAAAGAATATTTATCAATAAAAAGTTATTGTTTATTTACATCTCTTGTTATTCTTGTGTTATTTATTTATATTGCTTATTTACGCTTAACGTGTTTATTTCTGAGTAAATACGTCGCGGGTCTCGTCGCGTCTCCTTCTCCGTATACTGGGAAGCGGGGCGTTACATGGTGCAATGGATCTGGATAATTGAAGAGGCATTGCTAGGAATACCCAACCACCCCTCGAAATATTTTCATGTTTCAGTTTTCCTATGCAGTAGTTATTGAAAATTGATTTCCCAATTACATTCTGACTCTAGAGTATGTATAAACCGGTTTAGTTTTCCTATGCAGTAGTTATCGAAACATTTTCATGGTACTCATACTATATTCCATTTACTTATAATTTCTATTGTTCTGGGCACACATTTATGCAAGGTCCAAAAGTTAGAGAAATTTATAGGTATAAGAATAAAGTAGAGAACCACACATTGGAAGCATCATGATTCTTCGAGATAATCGAAAATATTGATAGTTATTTTCAATGACCCAAGCTTATCACTACCGTTGTCCTTAACTATGAGACATGGCAGGTGGATGACTATAACGTCATTCTAAATGAGCTTTAGAACTGCATATATATGACATTGCCATATGGTTGTTGTAGTCAGTGGGAGCAACGGAAGTATGGTGGGTAGAGTGCTTGTGTCTATTTATATATTATAGCAGGTATAACGGAGATTGATCATCTATTTTCGGTGTAATAGTCATGGAGTTTCACTTTATCAAAACAACAAATGAACCGGGTAAGAAGATGGTAGAAAGTACTGTCCAGAGATTTGGATGATATACTCTGGATAGGAAGTGAGGTTCCTATACTATAATCGGTTAAACTGTGGTTGTCATAGGTGTTTCTCCATAAAGAAAATGGATAATATTACTTTTGCACTAGCTGCAGTAAAGAGATATTAATCCAATCCTGGAGAAACGAAAGGAAGTAGTTATGAACATAAGGGAATGTTCTTGGTATATGGTAATGGCAGTCTCCTATAAGAGGCGGTTATCGGTTATGGGTTCTAAGGTGACCTGGATGACGAAATGACTGTTAGAGTTATAAGTTTACCCTTTGTTGGGGTCAAAAATTACACCTCACGGTCGAGATCAACAAGTCAATAAGTCAAATTCAAGGCCCGAAAAGTGGGCCCGGACCCAAACCTGAATCCAACTCAAGTGGGCCTAAGCCCGAACCTAAGTCCAAGCAAATAGGCCCATGCCCAAGTTGAGCCTGAGCATGAAGAGACTGGCCCCCCATGCCAAAGGAATAATTATCAAGTAATAAATAAGTTTGATGTAATTTTCATGAATAATGTAAAATAAATGGGTAAGAAGCCAAATTTTTGTAAAACTCAAGAATCTATGTGTAAATTTGTAAGCCTATATAAAGCAACATTATGAAGAAATGAAGAACAATTCATTCTCCTAAAAAATATTAGGGTTTGTGCCTCCATCTCCTCCCTTTCAAGTTCTTCCTCTTCATTTTCAATTAAATCAAGATCTTAGGTCTCTTTTTCTCAAAACTAAATAAAGTTTCACCATAAACCCATTGAAAAAAAGTTTAACTCTTATATCAAATCCAAAAAGGGATGATCTTTGTTATCTTCTTCATCTTCTTTAAGATCCAATTTAAAAGAGGAAGAAGAAAGAAAACCCATTGCCTAAGACTCCATCAAGAGAAAAAAAGGGGATCTCTTTTCATCATCCAAGATCCAAATCTTAGAGTCTCAAGAGAACGCATTTGGGTTTCTTCTCAAAGAGAAAAGAGGAAATCTTTGGTTTAACTCCTTAATAAAAATACTTTTAGGAGTTTAACTCCACTAAAATTCTTTTGGGAGTTTAACTCTGTTAAAAATAAAAAGAGTTTAACTTCAAATCCGGTCAATGCAATCCAGGAGTGCACCCACCGCGCGCGACGCATACACATGCGCAACGCGTGCATGCGATTCGCGCTTGCGCTTCAGCTCCACACTTGTTCTTTATATAATAATAATAATTTTAATTTTAAAAAATGTTTCTTCGAAATGAATAAAAAAATATTTTGGCACAAATGGAATAAAAAAAATGAAATGAACACACCCTTCTCCATTACTTTCAAACACCAATACCTCATATTGAGTTCGCATGACTAATTTGACCCGTCAATCGAATGTTCTTTCGCTCCAAAAGCGAGGGGTAATTAACAGCAGCTTAGTCTGCGGCTTTGAAAGATTTGGATCCCCACAATCAATAAACCCCTGTCTATCCCAGGCAAGGGAATCTGTACATGTCTAACAAGCGCATGCATTCCCATTTTCTGAGAGGCAGTATGTTGGACAGGGATCCAAGCGGATACTGAGGTAAGCATGGTACATGATACTAATTAAATTCAGTAGATAATACAGTCTAGGAAATTTGTTGGATTTGGTGTTTATGTTATAAACTCGGTCCCATCAGATATCCAAACAAGTTCTAAAACGAGTATCTCTCATTTCGGGAGATAGACATTCTCCGCGAAATTGAGATATAGAGAGATAAAGATAGAAATATTGGAGCGGATTCACTCACTGAGCTTATTTCTCGAACATGAATGTTCACAAGCACGGTTTGTAAAACTGATCAGCAGAGAAGTTGGGTATTCGGTAGCACATAAGTTATGGGTATGCGATACCATAATAATTAGCCTTAAGTGTAAGTGGAAGATTGTTGGATATAGTGCTCTCAAAGCAATTATTCTAATCACAAGCAAGCAATTATGATAATTGAGAGAGGACCTATACGGTTAGAACAGTCTTACTTGAGATGATAGTTTGCTATATGGTTTGACTTTATCATTGTGTGCATGTCTTGTGTGGTATAGTATATCACTATTATATATTGATAGAGCCCATAAAATTCATGCTTGACTACCAGGGTTATGACGGTGATCACCTTTGTAAGAACTGGGTAGTCTATAAGCACATCCTTAAATGTCTCTAGTCGTGGGAATATCGAGATTGGGCATCGATATTCCAGAGTAGACTAGTGTATACGTTTCTTAACCCCGACGAGGGACGATGGACAGTCTCATAGCCATTGGTGTTAGCCGGTCACCAAATATTGTATACAGGTGCTCATTGAGTTATGAGTTACACTGGATGGACTCTTTAAGAACATGCTAAATTGTATTATACCTATTGTCAGATAGCAGTTCTCGGGTGACATTAGTATAACGTAGTCCGTCGATCCGAAATCGTCATTTGTATCGGGTGTGTTCTCACTATACTTCTACCCTACTGTGGATTTAAAATGCTGTGCAAATAGGTAGCTTTTGGGTGTATTCCCGAAGCACTTGGATACAGTGAGCGATTGAGGGGATTGGTCTCTCTCAGTATTTTGAGTTGATGTCGCGCAGTGTACGGTTGGCCATCACCATAAGATCTAGGCCTAGGCGAATGGGATTTACTGATTGCAGTCAGTAGTTTCTCGATTGGTGATATTGCTTGATACCGGCATGACTTATCAAGTTATTAGGAGTCTGACGTTATCCACCCCCAGATCGGATATTCGATACTCTCAGACAAACAGACCAGACTATATGGTACATGTCGCCGATATGCTCAGTAAGATTTTGGATGAGCTTCCATGTTGATCTCTTTTTCGACAATACCTGGGTAGCCGTAACGTATAACTAGTGCCGCTGACATGCTTATAGTTAATCACACTGCCAATGTATTGTCGAGTCTTTAAAGTCCCACACATATGGTTTCCGGATTTGGTGAAATGTTGTAGTTGCGGTACACTGTTACACGCTTGGGTTCGATTAAAACTAGTGTATTGGATGCACTGACGATAATCGGACGGTTGAAATACTAACCGATATTTTTGGAAAGACGGATATTAAATCGGGTGCCGATTTAATATATTAATACATATTTTTGTAATATGTATTTACTAGTATTTTGTCACTAATTTAGTTTTGTCTCTTTTTGTATTTTAAATACATTAGAAATTAATTACAAGTGTATGTATATGTACTTGTATTGTTGCATATATATATATATATATATATATATATATATATATATATATATATATATATTGTGATTAATTTAATCCTTTTCTTTTTATTTCTTTTTCTAATGCTTATGTTATGCCTAAGGCAAATCATACCCTCACCATATTGTACTATGGTGACATGTGTAATCAAGAGGAGGTGATGGATACTTGGATGGTTGGTTTGATCCAAGGGCTTGGATTGTTTTGGGAGAAAAATATCAGTAACCATTTTCTGTAGAAATGGTTAAGGATTTTTCATTCCAACTCTCTTCATTTTCATGAGAGTTCCCATCTCCTTCCTCCTCCTCTCTTTACACTTTAGAAAAAGGAAAAAAAACAAAGAGATAGAAATTAGTAGTGAGATTGAACTACAACTCCTAGCTAGTAAGGTTAGCAACCTTATTACTTAAGTTAACTCTAGTTTGAGTTTAGAGCCAAAATTCAAGAGCTCTTAAGATAAATCATCTTTGATGGAGGAGATGGGTGAGCAAGCATGTTCCATGGAGTTTCTTGAAGCTTACATTGGAGTCCAACACAACTTGGGAGCACTTGAAGATGCTACAAAGATTGTGGTTTCCACCCAGTAGGCTAATTGCTCTCTTTTGTTTGTTACAACTTATAATCTTTAGCTTAGATCCTAGTGGTGGGACTAATTGCTTTCTAGATTTTTTAAACCCTATGGTTTCATCTTTTAAAATTGCATACTAGAGCGTATTAGTTCCTTCAATCGCAAAAGAGAAACTTTTACTTGTCTCAACAGCGATACGTTGAGAAAGTTTTAGAACGTTTCGGCATAGCAAACACTAAATCTATTAGTACTCCGTTGTCAGTTCATTTCAAATTTTCAGCTTGTTTATGACCGTAAATAGAGAATGAGATTAAGTATATTTCGAATATTCCATATGCAAATGCGGTGGGTAGTATTATGCATGCCATGGTTTGTACCCGACTCGACATTTCACATACAATTAGTGTTGTTGGTCGTTTTATGGTATCTTCTGGTAAAGATCATTGGCATGCTGTGAAATGGATTTTACGATACCTGAGAGGTACGTCTGATTTGAGGTTGGTGTTTGGAAGGAACAACGATAATTTGATTGGATTCAGCGATTCCGATTATACGAGTGATCTCGACATGCGGAGGTCGATCGCCGGTTATGTATTCTCTTTAGGAGTATGTGTTATTAGTTGGCGTGCTTCGCTACAGCCTACGGTTGGGTTGTTTATGATGGATGCAGAGTATATAGTCGTTGTTGAGACTGTTAAGGAAGCGATCTGGTTGAAGGGACCATTTTCGGAACTTGGTATTCAAAAAGATACCATAATAGTCTACTGTGATGGCCAAAATGCGATTCACTTGACGAAAGATCAGATATATCATGATAGGATGAAGCACATTGATGTGCAGTACTAGTTGTTCAGGAAGTCTTTGAGAAAAAAGGTATTATTGTGAAGAAGGTTGGCACAACGGATAATCCGGCTGATATGTTGATGAAGTCTCTTTCAGTTGTGAAGTTTGAGTATTGCTTGAATTTTATTGGAGCGCGTTGCAATCATTTGAGCCCTTAAGGGGTTTTATGGTGAAGGTGGAGTTACTATTAATTTTGTAGAGGAGTGTTGTTGGGAATGTAAGGTAAGGTGTAGATTTGCTGTATATGCCTCCCAATCGATCCTTATTGATTTTCCATTGATCCGGCGTTATCACGAAAATTCGAAGTTATCTGCAAGGCAAGGGGCCAGACGTCTGCATCATAACTTCAGATGTCTGGTAGCACTCTGTATACACGGAATACTTTAGGCAGATGCCTGACTCGAAAGAGGTCAGACGTCTGCGAGTGCTCTGTTGTTCTAAAGCCTGAAGACCAGACGTCTGAAGATCCTTCTTCAGACGTTTGAGAGCATTCTATTATTTCGGAGACTCTTGGGCAGACGTCTGAGAATTCCTTCTTCAGACATCTGTCGTGTTCTTGAGTCGGATATTTCCTAAGTTAGGAAATTAGTTATTTAGCTAAATCTTTTTTATGCTATATATATTGAACTATGTAGCAACCCTAAATCCGATAGTCTTTTGATAGCTTTTGATAATTTGAGAGAACCCTTTTATGTTATTTTGTGAGAGTTAGGGTTTCAGTGATTTGTGTATTTCGTCCACCGTTTGTATTCCTCAACTATTGGATATTAATAAAGTTTCGCCTTCGCCTATTTGATTTTGTGATTAGAACTTTTATTTCTTTATTTTCATGTGATTGGTTTATTTCTTCTTCTCTATATCGTTTGTCATTGCTTCATGATCGTCTTGCCGCAACAATAACTGGACCAATAGTTCATCGGGGCTGTCTCTTTGTGAGTATTGTAGTCCTCATAAATCATCGCCATCACATCTTCTTCCACGGTTTGGACCTCCCTCATCCACACCTTCACTCGTTCCGTAGGCACCATTTCATCTGATGCGGATGTATCGGTCACGATCTTCTCTTGCACTTCATCTTTTGCCAGGTTCAGCTCGAGCTTCTTCTTCTTGAGATCCCTAATGTTTGATCCAGATTTGAAAAGGTAACTAAATTGGTGCACCATGGGAGCGATGGTGGCGTCCGCAATGGGAGAGACAATTGCCCCGATGATGGTTTCTGCCATTTCTGCGAAATTACAACCAAATACTAGGATTGATGCTTGATCAGAATGATCTTTTCAGATATTGCAAACTTGTGTTTATGTGAGATAGATGTGCCTGAGAAAAGTAAGGCTATTGTTAAACAATCAATTCTACAACTTACTAGAAAACGAGTTATTCATCTTTGAAGTATATCTATTTAAATTTCTACAGAGTGAGATATGAACCCTTCAAATCTCATCTCTTTGCTTTCAAATTCAAGTGTCATGATGATGTTGATGAATGCAACAGAGTACCAACTTGTGCAATTGGTTGGTGTAATGAGAGAAAAGTCATACTGGCTACAATTAATTTGAACCAAATGATTCAGTTCAAATTTGAGAGGAAAGAAGCGATTATAATGGAAATATTTTGTAGTCTTCTAATAAACAATATAGGGATTAAAATTAGAAAAAACAAAATCCAAACATAACATGTGTTAAAATATAAATCAACTATGGAGCTTACCTAAGCTCTTGGAGTGGGAGACGGGTAGAAATTGATCATAAAAGGGACGAGAAAGCAAGTTCTTGTCATCATCATGAGTGCTATGAGACAAGTTCCTTATAACTTTTCAAAGTCTAAAGTCTTCGATTCATGAACTTACAATAAACAGTTGCAACTTCAATGAAATTTTGTAGGTAGTTGACTAGTTTTGATGGAGGTCCTTTCGGGTCTCCGTCAGATGTTGTTTTCCGTCGATCTTCCGGTGGATCTTGGAGGTGATCTCCTGTTGCGTATGGGTCTCAATGGGTTTTGAGGAGATTGGTGGTTTTGAGGAGTTTGCGCCGAGTACATGCAAGGAAGTCCCGGGGTGGTTTGGTACCACCGAGGACCCTCCGACGATCAAGTTAGCACAAGATCCGAGCAGAGTAACGGCTAAGTGGGGTAAAAAAAGCTTACTTGATACCTCTGTGATGGGGGGTTATATAGTGGCGGAAACACGCAGTAGCAGTCGCGAGAACCTCGCCGGCAGTTACGCTCCCGACGACACGCCCGCGAAATAAGCGGATCGCCCGTTAATGGGGATCGTGATGGCGTGGAACGCGGGATGTTGCCGGCGGAGAATCCGCGCATGGCGAGATTTGCGGAGCGGCGGTTGCACTTGGAAGTGGTGGAGTTGGTCCGCCGGAGGGACCAAGGAAGAAGGCCTCGGTGGGAGAGCTCGGGAACGAGGAGGCCGAGGCATCTTGGTCCTGTGGTAGCTCAGGGCAAGCTGAGAGGCCGAGGAGGCCGATTTGCAGGGGGGCCTGAGGAGAGCCAGCTGTTGCTTGCAGGTCGGGTACAGGGGTGGCCTGGTCAGCCCCTGTGGGCCCTTTCTTTTGAGTTCTGGGACACGTCATCTGCCACATGTCCTGATCTGAGAGATCGCTAGTATAGAGCATCATCATTAGCCCCCCACTCTTGTCCCGGCCATCTGGCGGGTCGGGTCAAGAGTGGACTGCTGGGCCGCCCGGGATGAGCTCCCTCCTAAGATTTCGTCGGGACGCGTCCCCAGGCTGTCAGCTGTCTTTTCTACCAGCGAATTAGGGCGAGATCTCTGCATTTAAGGAAGGTGCGCCGGTTCGTGCACCCTGTCACTAAAGCGACGGTCCACGTGTCAAGCGTCGGTTGGCCGACACGACGTTTGCAGACCTGCGACGTCTGATGGGATACGGCCCAGTGTGGGAACGACAAGTAGGGTGATCGGAGCCGTTGGACGCGGGAAAGCGCTTTGGCGGGAGATGAAGGGCGCCGTTGGATGAGGGCGATTGCGGTGATAAATAGGGGTGGGGCCTACTCCAGGGCCCCTATTTCTTAATATTTTTCTTTCTTCTAAGTCTTGCTGCTCGGCGCTCTTCCTCTTTTGGGTTGGATACATGGTTCGTTCTCACTCTTTGGGTTTCTCGTTCCGGAGGGAGGTCGGCGGTGCGGTCGTGCCCCCGACTGGCTCGTGCCCTGTGCCGAATGTTCCGTTAGCGGCAGGGCCGTCCGCATCGCTGAGGGCTCATGGTGATTATTCCGGCGGCGGCCAGAGACGTCCATGGTCATCCGAGCCTCAGACGAGGGACGCAGGGGAAGGCGAGGACGGGGCCCCCCTTAAGAGAAAAAATACAATCTCTCGTGCGCCGCCGTCGAGAGTCCCTGAAGGGATTCCCGTGCAGGAGGGGGATGCCGTCCTTATGGCTCCATCTGGGCTTTCCGTCGCTGTCGGCCTGCTCGTCGGAATGGAAGAGTCGGCCGGGGAGAGGCTTCCGCATGGCACCCTGAGGGTCTAAATGGAGGCCATAGCTCAAGGGGCGGTCCAGCTATGAACTCCTCCACGCGTTGTTTTTTGACTTTTTTTCTTTGGCTCGAGCATCTCCAAGTTTCTCATCTGTTTCCCATTAGGTCCTTCAACATTGCGCCCTCGTTACTCGCATGGAGGCCGAGGGGGCGTTCCACACACCGAGGCCGATGGAAGCGTTTCCTTCAGAGGTCGAGGTCCTGCGACGTGACCTATGTTTGGAGAGGGCGAGGGCCGATGTCCTGACAACCCAAGCAGAGGCTGCGGAGCTCGCCATCTCAGCAAACCGGGGTGCCTATCGTCGCCTGAGTGCATCCCACCGAGTTGCTGAGGCGAAGCTGGCAAATCTGGCCAATCGTTTCGTGGCCATGGAGAACGAGAAAAACGCCAGCAGGGGGATGCCGAGGCGGCGCTTCGGGCGGCTGGGATTGCCGAGATCCGGGCTAGGAAGGCTATGGTCGATTACAAGGCGTCAGAGCAGTTTCACGCTGAGCTTAGCGAGCATTCCGCCGTCACGTACAATAAGGCTCTAGATGCCGTGAAGGAGCAGCTTCCTGAGTTCGCCGATGGCGAGCTCCGTGCTCGGGTCCCACTCCCGGTGGCAAAGCCTCCGGCAAACATCGATGAGGGAAGCGAGGCGTACCCCTGGTGGCAAAGCTTCCGGTGGTGAAGCCTCCGGCAGACTGCGATGACAGTGATGAGGGAAGCGAGGCGCGGGAGGGGGTTTGTGACTTAGGCCTTTTTGATATTTTCTCGTCCCTCTTTTGTAAGCGTCCGGAACTTTGTAAGGCTGGGGAGCCCCTAATAACCCTGTTAAAAGAATTTTGCTTGTGCGAGTAAAAATCTTGTTGTTCATTACTTTGTACTTTATCTTTTTGTCACGCCCCGCTTCCCAGAGTGCGCTAAGATAGGCACGTGAAGAGCCAACCATACTACCTGTGGATAGAAAACATCCCTCCACAGTCACATTACGGCTGTCTAGAGATATCAAGGACAATAGAAATAAAATAAACTATCTAGAACATGTCTATGAGCCAGAATAAACGAGTCAAGAAATAATATACGGAAGCAATAAATCCAATACAATAATAAACTGGAATGTACCTCCCATAATGCGGGATCACATCAGAATGAAAATACTGAAAGGAAACTAAACTAAACTAATAACAGGTCCTCACTGCTCGGCCTGTTCACTAAAATACTCTTGCTCGGCCTGCAGCAAAGGTAAAGGATCTGGGCCATGCAAAACCCAGACGTCAGTGCGTCATAGTATCAAACAATAATAAAATCAAGGAGTAGTAAGACATGCAGGTACGAGTATGAAAAGTAAATAAGGTATAATAGTAACATAAATAAGGGCAGTGAAGGGTAAACGCACAGGTGACGTGCAGTGAGTAATCTAAACAGGTCTACTGGGTTAACTACTCTCAAGTCCTTGAAATCAATTTAATGAATCGTCGATGTAACTCAATAGTATTCCGTGCGTGTCCGGGACCACTGTCAAAGACTCTCGGGCTGAATCCGAGACCTGCCGCTAGGCAGTAAAAAGTAGTATGTAAAGATGAATGATATCAGCAGCAGCATCTCGGGGCTGGCCTAGCCCGTAAGACTGATCAGTAAAGGCATCGAACTATCGAGTTACAAGTCAGGTTTCATCATTGATTTCCCCATACCCCCAAGTTATGTGTTCAAGTCAGGTATTGATAAATCTGAGACAAATGCCAACACAGGAAACAAGCAGGAACGGGTTTGTTTATATAAACAGCAGGATATGTCTATCGGGACAACAGGTCAGGTTGTCGGCATTGGAAACGAGATCAGGTAACAAGCCAAGTAGTAATATATTAGGTCATGTCAAGCAGTGTACAAGTATCAAGTCAGGTCAAGTAATGGTGTATCAGATCATGGCAAGTAATATACATGTATTAAGTGGGTGCTCATGATCAAACTGTAATAAGTATGGGTGCACAAAATCAAGTATGGAGTACTAATATAACAATAAAATGAAATAATGTGACATGGTATGCAAATAGATATAAAATCAATGATATGGATGCACAATTATTGATTAGGCTTACATTTATAGTTCCAATACTAATTAGGATGCACTTTATTAAACATGGGGTGTTAATATCACAGTGTTATGTATTAATGTGATCTATAGATGCAGTTATATAAATTTTAAATGAGATGGATGCAAACGTGTATCCGAAAACAGTAAAACTGTAAAATGATAATGTGGGATGTACAACTAAGCAATATGAGATGTAAATATTCCATTGGGTGCAATATATTGTAATATAATATGTAACAAGATAGGTTTGCATGCGCTAGATGTAAAATAATACGTACGGATGTATACAGATGTCGGAAAATTGTAAAACGCGAACTTGGGATGCATGATTTAAAATACCAGTGTTATGATTATTAAAATTGATGTATATAAAGTAATGTAGCATGTAGCAAGATAAACTTGCCTAGACGGATCACGAAACGGATATGTACGGTACGTCCGACGTCGGCAAAATGTCGCGATGCACGCACGGCACACGGAACGGGTCCAATCAATGCAAGAGGGTGATCACGCAGGCAAGGCACGTCCGCTAGGTCGTCTGGATTGTCGGCCTCGTCACGGCTCCGGCGATCGCTGGAAAACAGATTTCACAAAAGAATAAAGAAAAGGGAAAGAAAAAGAAGAAGAGGAAGAAGAAGGGAGAAGGGCTGTGCTCACTGGGTTTGTGCACTGGAGTTGTCTTAGGGTCAGAGGTGTTGGTAAGGGACGAAGACGATGAAGGATCGCCGGCGGCGAGATCCACAGCAAGGGCAGCGGGGATTCTCGGGTCGACTGGGGTGTGCAGGGAAACTCTGGTTGTATGGGATGAAGAGATGACGGTGGTGGTGGTGTCAGGAGGTTGGGAGAGAGAGATGAGGAAGGTGCATAGGTGACGACGAGGCGGGGTCGTCGGTGGTGGAGGGTGCAGGTGAAGGAGGAGATAGGTTCTTGGTTCAACGTTGGGGTGAGGACGAGGAGGAGAGGATAAAGGAAGGAGATGAGAGAGGAGAGAGAGGGGGGGAGGAGAGATAAATTTGTTGCGTAGTGAAGAGAGATCGAAGCTGAGTGATGGTGGGCTCTGTGATGGTGGTCCATGAGTCAGGGAAAGAGAAGGAAAGAGAGAAAGATGATTGGCTCAGAGTGTGGGGTCGGAGGAAAGAGAATAGAGAAAGAGAGAGATTCTGAGTTGTTAAACTGTTTAGATGTTAAATTTAAAAAGATTTGATTAGGTAAATAAATTTAAACTATCGACTAAAATTTAAATATAAATATTATTAAAATTTGAATTTTGGCGGGATACAAAAATATTCCAAAACACGCCCGAGTCGGGTCTAAAAATTCAGTTTTAAAATATGAAAAATATATGCGACGACCAGATTTTAAAATGAATGTCCGGGTAATGAAAATGCATACCCCCAAGTACGGATGCACGTACGTGCGCGTAGCCATCCAAACAAGTCTGTTTCACTGAACGGGACGAGAACAAGATGCGCGGATGCTACCACGGAGTAAGGGGTATCATGCAGGCCATGCAATGTATTTTTAAAATATTTTATGTGACTTAAATTGTTATATGGTAAAAGATACAATGCCAGATAAAATGCCAGTATGCAGTAATCATGAATGTGTACCAGTCTATGCAACAAGTCAGGATAAATCATAAACATAATTCAAACAGGTTTCAAGCAAGCGGGTCGGGTCGAATGCAATATAAAATGTAAAATACCATTCACACTCAAAAACACAATAAATCGGGAAAATACCATAAATAAAGAAATATATGAACTGGAATTGGTATAAATAAACTAGGGTGTTACATTATACCCAACTGCAAAAAGAATTTCGTCCTCGAAATTCCAAGAACAAGGAAAGATAAATAATCAAGAGACTACAAGAATAGATACGGAAACTTCTATCGAATTTCATCTTCACGTTCCCAAGTTGATTCTCCATGCGAGCGATTCCCACAAGAAACAAGTACGAGAGGGATAACCTTGTTCTTAAGGACCCTTTCTCTTCGATCAACGATCGAAATCGGTCGTTCCTCAAAGGTCAAATCCTCTCTTACAGTCAGCTCTGAATGATCCAGCATGTGTGTTTCATCTCGAACATACTTACGGAGTTGAGATACATGAAACACGTCATGAACATCGCCAAAGATTATGGTAAAGCCAATCGATAAGCCACTTCTCCAACACGCTCCAAAATCTCGAATGGCCCCACGAATCGAGGACTAAACTTGCCTTGACTCTCAAAACGAATCACTCCTATAGTAGGTGATATCTTCAAGAATACCAGATCGCCAACATCAAACTCTAAAGGTCTTCTTGATGTATCAGCCCAACTCTTCTGCCGATCTTGTACTGCCTTCATATGATTCCGGATAGTATTAACATTCTCCACTGTTTGCATGATCAAATCCGGTCCCAACAATCTTCGTTCTCCAACATCGTCCCAACAAACAGGTGAATGACACTTACGACCATACAATGCTTTGAATGGAGCCATCTGAATAGTCCCCTGAAAGCTGTTGTTGTACGAAAACTCCACCAAGTGTAGATGATCCTCCCACGAACCCTTGAAGTCTAACATGCAAGCTCTCAATATGTCTTCAAGAGTTTGGATCGTTCTCTCCGACTGGCCATCTATCTGAGAATGATAAGCTATGCTAAACTTTAATCGCGTCCCCAAACTTTCCTGTAACCTCCTCCAGAAGTGCGATAAGAATCGGGTATCACGATTAGAAACGATGCTCACAGGTACTCCATGCAATCTGACAATCTACTGCATGTACGGTTATGCTAACATTTCCGTTGACTAGCCAACTCGAAATGGTATAAAATGAGCCGCCCAGATCAATCGATCAACAATCACCCAAACTACATTGTTGCCCTTTGGACTCCGTGGTAAAGTTGTCACGAAATCCATGGTTATATGTTCCCACTTTCATTGAGGAATCGGAAGTGGTTGCAATAAACCAGCAACCCTTTTATGTTTAGCCTTAACTTGCTGGCACACCAAGCACTTTGCTACAAAGTGAGCAATCTCTCGTTTCATTCCTTCCTACCAGAAATGCTGTCGAACATCACGGTACATCTTCGTACCTCCAGGATGTACAGAGTACGCTGAACTGTGCGCCTCCTTCATAACTTCTTCACGAACGTCTCCCTTTGGCACACACAAACGGCTACCATACTGCAACGAACCATCTTCATGAATCAAGAAGTCCATTCGAAGTCCTGCTTCAACTTGTTCTTGAAACTTCTGCAATCTTGGATCGTGTGACTACGCTGCTTTAATATTCTCGATCAATGACGACTGTCCTTGAAACTGCATCAACTGTCTCGAAGAATGCGGTAGTACGATCTCCAGCTCAAATCTCCGAAAGTCTTCGATAAGTTTCTTCTGTGCAGTCAACATCTGAATTGCTGGCAACCGACTAAGTGCATCCGGCACAACATTAACTTTCCCCAGATGGTACTTAAGATCAAGATCGTAGTCAGCCATCAGCTCCAACCATCTACGCTGCCTCATGTTAAGCTCTTTCTGCGTGAACACATACTTCAGACTTTTGTGATTAGTGAATACTTCGACTCTTTCGCCCAACAAGTAGTGTCTCCAAATCTTAAAGCGAAAATCACAGTTGCTAGCTCCAAATCATAAGTTAGGTAATTCTTCTCATAAATCTTCAATTGTCTCGACGCATAGGCTATAACCTTTCCATGCTGCATCAAAACACATCCCAATCCTTTCCCAGATGCATCACTGTGAATCACCAATCCTCCGGAACCATCGGGTAAGGTCAAAATAGGAGCGGTTATCAATCTCTGCTTCAATGCCTCAAAACTGACGCACATTTATCTGTGTGCCGTCCTTTTACTAGAAGAACTAGAGCTCCCCAAGGTGAATTGCTGCTGCGAATCCAACCCTTCTTAAGTAATTGACTTCTTCCAATTCCATTGGTGCCATTGGATAATGCACCTTTGAGATTGGCGCTGCACCAGGAATAAGGTCGATTGCGAACTCCACCTCTTGTTTCGGCGGTCAACCCGAGATGTCCTCGAACACGTCCATGAAATCTCAAACTACAGCTGGTGCTTCAACTTCCATCGACGGAAGAACATTGTTTGTCGGCCTAGCCCTAAACTCGACTGGTCCGACAGAACTGCTAACTCCAAACAACCTCCGGATGTTCGGGAATCTGGAAAATCGCTTTCTTTGCTCTACAATTAATGTGTGCGTGGAAAGCGTCAAGAAAATCCATTCCCAAGACAATTTCATATCTACCGGTATCAATCACCAAGAAATGTGCGAATAACTCCCGTCCGCAAATAACTACAGAACAATCCTTACATTCTCTACTAACTATGATTTTCCCATTCCCAGTGTGTATATCCTAATAACTAGACAGGGTAGTGCAAGTAATCGAGTGTGTAGTATTAAACTTGGATGACATAAATCAATAGGATGCACTAGAATCAAATAACACTAATGCGAGAAGACCAGGAACAAGTAGGATACCGAAACGACTTCCTCTGAAGCCTTGGCTTCTTCAGCCGTCACGGTAAATGCTCAAGCTTGATTGGGTCCTGAGTCAACTGCTTCTGCTCCTGAAACTGCTTTTGCGGTGGCTTCTGAGTATCTTCCTTCAACCTTAGCCTTGATGGACAAGTATCAATGATGTGATCAGCTGATCCGCAAACAAAACAAAGTCCAAGCCTCATACGACAATCCCTTCGATAGTGACCCGGTCGTTGGCAGTAATCGCACAACACCCTTCCTTTTTGATTGGGCAAAACTGACCTCTGAACATCTTCTTTCGTACGAAGCTTCGACGGACAAGCATTGATAGTATGATCCGCCGATCCACAAATTAAACAAAGTCCAAGCTTCCTCCGACACTCCCTTTGCACATGTCCACGTAAATGGAAAAATTTACAATTCACGCTCCTTCTCCGATCAGCAACGACTGTTTTCTTCATCGGTGCTACGCCACGTCGGTTCACGGGAATACCTCTACGTATGGGCGTTTGGTTTGGTGTGAACGCCGGCTTCTGCTCGGTCTGCTGCTTGTGATCCTCTAGCAAGTCACGAATTACTCCAAGCAAAGTGGCGTCATCCATATGCCTCTGGTACGATCTTAGATTCCTGGCTTCCATGATTCTGCAACCAATACACCAAAGAGGATTAGTATGATGAACATGATTCAAAACTTGCGATGAATGATGACGATGAATCAAGGATATGAATCAAGACTAGAATTCTAAGTTACTTAAATAGAGTACCGCATTGTAACCATGATGCAGTTCATAGTTACAATCGCATAACTCAGTTCAAGTCGCCTAAATCCTAGAGATAAACAATAGGGATCCAAAAGTTTCAAATCGAGATGCAAAGTGGTTTGCATATCGTCAAGGCAGAGGATCAAGAGAAAGTTAAGATTCAAGAATGGCAAGATGGTAAAGTGGCAGGGCATGTTTCTAATCATGAGTATTCTGATTCGTGTATTGGGTTCAATACCCAACTACAAAAGAATCAAACCCGATTAACCTAGATCCTATGGCTCTGATACCAAACAAACCCTGTCACGCCCCGCTTCCCAGAGTGCGCTAAGATAGGCACGTGACAGAGCCAACCATGCTACCTGTGGATAGGAAACATCCCTCCACAGTCACATTACGGCTGTCTAGAGATATCAAGAACAGTAGAAATAAAATAAACTATCTAGTACATGTCCATAAGCCAGAATAAACGAGCCAAGAAATAATATGCAGAAGCAATAAATCCAATACAATAATAAACTGGAATGTACGTCTCATAATGCGGGCTCACATCAGGAATGAAAATACTGAAAGGAAACTAAACTAAACTAATAACAGGTTCTCACTGCTCGGCCTGTTCACTGAAATACTCCTGCTCGGCCTGCAGCAAAGGTAAAGGATCTGGGCCATGCAAAACCCAGACGTCAGCGCATCATAATATCAAACAATAATAAAATCAAGAAGTGGCAAAACATGCAGGTACGAGTATGAACGGTAAATAAGGTATAACAGTAATATAAATAAGGGCAGTGAAGGGTAAAGGCACAGGTGACGTGCAGTGAGTAATCTAAACTGGTCTATTGGGTTAACTACTCTCAAGTCCTTGAAATCAATTTAATGAATCGTCGATGTAACTCGATAGTATCCCGTGCGTGCCCGGGACCACTGTCAAAGACTCTCGGGCTGAATCCGAGACCTGCCGCTCGGCAGTAAAAGGTAGTATGTAAAGACGAATGATATCAGCAGCATCATCCCGGGGATGGCCTAGCCCGTAAGACTGATTAGTAAAGGCATCGAACTATCGAGTTACAAGTCAGGTTTCATCATTGATTTCCCCATACCCCCAAGTTATGTGTTCAAGTCAGGTATTGATAAATCTGAGACTAATGCCAACACAGGAAACAAGCAGGAACATGTTTGTTTATTCAAACAGCAGGATATGTCCACCAGGACAACAGGTCAGGATTGTCGGCATTAGAAACGAGATCAGGTAACAAGCCAAGTAGTAATATATCAGGTCATGTCAAGTAGTGTACAAGTATCAAGTCAGGTCAAGTAATATACATGTATCAAGTGGGTGCTCATGATCAAACTATAATAAATACGGGTGCACAAAATCAAGTATGGAGTACTAATATAATAATAAAATGAAATAATGTGACATAGTATGCAAATAGATATAAAATCAATGATATGGATGCACAATTATCGATTAGGCTTACATTTATAGTTCCAATACTAATTAGGATACACTTTATTAAACACGGGGTGTTAATATCACAGTGATATGTATTAATGTGATCTATAGATGCAGTTATGTATATTTTAAATGAGATGGATGCAAACGGGTATCCGAAAACAGTAAAACTGTAAAAATGGTAATGTGGGATGTATAACTAAGCAATATGAGATATAAATAATCCATTGGGTGCAGTATATTGTAATATAGTATGTAACAAGATAGGTTTGCATGCGCTAGATGTAAAATAATGCGTACGGATATATACGGATGTCGAAAAACTTTAAAACGAGAACTTGGGATGCATGATTTAAAATACCAGTGTTATGATTATTAAAATTGATGTATATAAAGTAATGTAGCATGGAGTAAGATAAACTTGCCTAGACGGATCACGAAACGGATATGTACGGTATTTCCGACGTCGGCAAAATTTCGCGACGCACGCACGGCACACGGAACGGTCCAATCAACGCAAGAGGGTGATCACGCAGGAAAGGTATGTTCGCTGGGTCGTCTGGATCGTCGGCGTCATCACAGCTCCGGCGATCGCTGGAAAACAGATTTCACAAAAGAATAAAGAAAAGAGAAAGAAAAAGAAGAAGAGGAAGAAGAAGGGAGAAGGGCTGTACTCACTGGGTTTGTGCACTGGAGTTGTCTTGTGGTCAGAGGAGTTGGCAAGGGGCGACGACGATGAAGGATCACCGGTGGCAAGATCCATTGCAAGGGCAGTGGTGATTCTCAGGTTGACTGGGGTGTGCAGGGAAGCTCTGGTTGTACGGGATGAAGAAATGACGGTGGTGGTGGTGTCAGGAGGTTGGGAGAGAGATGAGGAAGGTGCATAGGTGACGATGAGGTGGGGTCATAGGCAGTGGAGGGTGCAGGTGAAGGAGGAGATGGGTTCTTGGTTCAACGTTGGGGTGAGGACGAGGAGGAGAGGAGAAAGGAAGGAGATAAGAAAGGGGGGAGGAGAGATAAATTTGTTGAATAGTGAAGAGAGAGAGAGAGAGAGAGAGAGAGAGAGAGGCTGGGTAATGGTGGGCTCTGTGATGGTGGTCCATGAGTCAGGGAAAGAGAAGGAAAGAGAGAAAGATGATTGGCTCAGAGTGTGGGGTCGGAGGAAAGAGAATAGCGAAAGAGAAAGAAAGAGATTCTGAGTTGTTAAACTGTTTAGATTTTAAATTTAAAAAGATTTGATTAGGTAAATAAATTTAAACCGTCAACTAAAATTTAAATATAAATATTATTAAAATTAGAATTTTGGCGGGATACAAAAATATTCCAAAACACGCCCGAGTCGGGTCTAAAAATTCAGTTTTAAAATATGAAAAATATTTGCGACGAACAAATTTTAAAATGTATGTCCGGGTAACGAAAATGCATACCCCCAAGAACGGATGCGCGTACATGCGCGTAGCCATCCAAACAAGTCCGTTTCACTGAACTGGACGAGAACAAGATGCGCGGATGCTACCACGGGGTTAGGGGTATCATGCAGGCCATGTAATGTTTTTTAAAATATTTTATGTGACTTAAATTGTTATATGGTAAAAGATGCAATGCCAGATAAAATGCCAGTATGCAGTGTTCATGAATGTGTACCAGTATATGCAACAAGTCAGGATAAATCATAAACATGATTCAAACAGGTTTCAAGCAAGCGGGTCGGGTCGAATGCAATATAAAATGTAAAATACCATTTGCACCCTAAAACACGATAAATCAGGAAAATACCATAAAGAAAGAAATATACGAACTGGAATTGGTATAAATGAACTAGGGTGTTACACTTTTGTATGTGAAGAGTACTCGTAGAACATCCTTGCTTGCACTGTTGGGCTTCCATATCAAGCGATCGTACGTCGAGTTGATTTCGATCACTTGTTAAGCTTGCTGAGTGCTGCTGAGAAGGAGGTATCCCCATGGCCCCAGAGCCAAGGGGGGATTTCTCAGACTTGAATAGACCTGATGTCTCTTAATGGGGTTTCGGGTCTGCGGCGTTTGATGAGCAGCATGCTGCCCGCCGCAGATTTGCCGAGCAGAAGGGAGCTCAGTAGCCTCGTTATGGGGGCTTCAAACCAGCAGCGTCTGGTGGGTAGGAGGATGCCAGCCGGAGATGAACGAGCAGGGTAGCCGCTCGGGTGCTTCTAAGGAGGGCTTCGATCCTTAGTGCGGGAGGGGCTGTAAGAAGCCGACTAAGGATGACCGGGTAGTGAAGCTGCGCGGTTGCCTTTGGGTGAGGGCTTTGATCTCTGGCGTCGTGGATTGGCAACTACCAACCTGGGATGATCGAGCGGGGTAGCCGCTCAGATGCCTCTTGTGAGGGCTTTGATCCCTGGCGTCATGGGTAGGGAGTTACCAGCTGGAGATGACCGAGTAAGGGACGGGCTCGGTTGCCTCTTGCAAGGGCTTTGATCCTTCAGGACGGGGACCGAGCAGGGTTACTGCTCAGTGCCTCTTGGCGAGGACTTTGATCCCTGTCGGTTGTGGTAGGAAGCTACCAGCCGGGGATAACCGAGCAAGGGTCGGGCTCGACTGCTTCAAAGGAGGATTTTGGTCCTTAGCGCGGGAGGGAATGTAATAAGCCTACTAAGGACCCTTGGTCGGGCAGGGTTACTTCCCGGTGCCTCTTGGCGAGGGCTTTTGTCCTGAAGGATAGCCAAGCGAGGGTCGGGCTCGACTGCCTCTGGGAGGGCTTTTGATCCCTGTCGGTTGTGGTAGGAAGCTACCAGCCGGGGATAGCCGAGCGAGGGTCGGGCTCGACTGCCTCTGGGAGGACTTTTTGATTCCTGGCATTGCGAGTAGGGAAGCTACCGGCCAGGGATAGCCGAGCAGGGTAGCTGCTGAGCTGCCTCTAAGGAGGACTTTGGTCCTTAGCGTTAGAGGGGCCATTGGAGGCCTGCTAAGGATAACCGGGCAGTGAAGCTCCGCGGTTGCCTCTTGATGAGGGATTTGATCCCTGGCGTTGCAAGTAGGGAAGCTACCGGCCAAGAATAGCCGAGCAGGGAAGCTGCTCGGCTGCTTCTAAGGAGGACTTTGATCCTTAGCGTTGAAGGGGCCGTAGGGGGCCTGCTATGGATAGTCGGGCTGTGAAGTTGCGCGGTTTCCTCTTGGTGAGGGCTTCGGATCACAAAGACAGAACTCTATTTACAATGTTCTGACGTTCCCTTTATTTGAATGGAAAGTATATTTAGAAAACATTTACATCGTCCTCGCGAAAGGAGGGGTACACACTCGTCGGCCTTGACCTCATTGGAATAGCTTGAGCTTCTCGGCGTTGTAAGGCTGCGGGAACTTGCGTCCGTCCGCGTCTTGTAGGCGATAGGCTCCGCCTGGGAGTACCTCAGAGATGAGGAAAGGACCGTCCCACTTTGGGGAGAACTTGTGTAGCCTGCCTTGGTCGATGAATTCGTTCCGCCATAGGACCAGATCTCTGGTCTTGAAGGAGCGGCGCTTGACCCGAGCATTATAGTATCAGGCCGTTAGTTGTTGATAAGCGGCAGCCCTGATATGAGCCTGGACTCTCTTCTCCAACAAGATGTCCAGGTTGGTCCGTAGCGCCGAGGTGTTCTCATCGTCATCGAAGTGCTCGACCCGATGACTGGGTAACCCGATCTCCGCTGGGACCATTGCCTCGGTCCCGTAGCAAAGGCAGAAAGGGGTTTCCCTGGTGGGGGTCTTCTTTGACGTGCGCAGGGCCCATAAGACCCGGGGCAGTTCTTTGACCCAACTGCCTTGTCACCCTTCTAGGTGGGTCCGGAGACCTCGGAGGACGTCTCTGTTAGTGACTTCAGCCTGCCCGTTGCATTGGTGGTGTGCGACCGCGGCGAACCTCATGAGGATATGGTATTCCTTGCAGAAGACCTTCACTTTCTCGTTCTCAAAGTTCGTCCCGTAGTCGGTGATGATACACCTCAGGATGCCGAACCGGAGTATCAGATTGTTTTGCAGGAACCCGATGGTCGTGGCGGCATCCGGTTTCCTGATGGGGACGGCCTCGATCCACTTGGTGAAGTAGTCTACCGCGACAAGGACATATTTGTGCCCGCCCGTATCGGTAAGGAACTGGCCGATCATGTCCAATCCCTACTGGGCGAACGGCCATGGGGATGTTAGGGCGGTCAGCTCGGTAGCGGGGAGGCGAGGGATGCTGCCATGGAGTTGGAAACTCTTGCATCTTCTGACTAGCTTCTGGGCGTCCTCGTGAACAGTGGGCCAGCAGTACCCTTGGAGCAACACCTTTTGGATCAAAGTTCAGGCCTCTTGGTGCGCACTGCCAACCCCCTCATGGATTTCATGGAGGACGTAGTCAGCTTCGTGGGGGTCGATGCACCGGAGTAGGGGCTGAGTGAAGGATTTCTTATACAGGTTCCCATTGCACCAGATGAAGTGACGTGGTTTGGCCCAGAGATGGCGGGCGGCTCCCCGATCTTCTGGGAGCGTACCGTCCTTCAGGAATTCCACGAAAGGTTTCCTCCAATCTTGGCCGCCTTCCTGTGCCGCATATACGTGGAGTGTAGTCGCTCCGTCTTCCACGTTGGGCTGAGGCAAGGTTTCGAAGAGGATAGATCACTTATTGTTGGCCGAGTATAACGCAGCCAGCTTGCTCAGGACGTCGGCTTGAGCATTCAGCTGCCTGGGTATTTGTTCTACTTGGACTTCGTCAAAGTTCCTACAGAGTTTCCTTACCTCGTCTAGGTACTTCATCATCAGAGGCTCCCGAGCTTCAAAGCGGCCGGTCACTTGGACGACGACTAGGGCCGAGACGCTGCGGATTCGAATTATCTTTAGCCTCAGCCCGGAGGCCATACGCAGTCCAGCCAGGAAGGCCTCATACTCTATCGTGTTGTTCTGGATTTGAAACCTAGCTTCAGAGAGTACTCTATTTCTGCCTCGTTCGGGCCCCGAATAATGAAGCCGGCACCACGGCCTTCCTCGGTTGAAGACCCGTTGACGTAGATGACCCACTCAGGAACCGAGCTAGGCCTTTCCATGATGGGACACTGAGTTGCGAGGGTCGGCGTGGACTCCGGTTCCTTGCTAGGGATGGTGCATTCAACGATGAAATCGGCAGGGCCTGCGCTTTGATGGCCTGCCTCGGGCGATATTTTATGTCAAACTAAGATAGTTCCCACCTCTACTTATCTAAGCAGCCCAAGGATTCCGGTGATGCAAGGATATCCCCCAACGGGCGCTCAATGAGGATAAGAATGGTGTGTGCTTGGAAGTAGTGTCGTAGCTTCCTTAAGGCCACCACGAGGGCCAAGACAATATTCTCTATGGCTGGATATCTCGTTTTTGCGTCCTTAAATACATGTCTTACATAGTACACCTGCTTCTGCACTCCACCGAACTCTCGGACGAGCACCGAGCCCGCTGCTTGGTCGGATACCGCCAGATACAGCGACAGCCCGTCTCCTTCAACTGGTCGGGTGAGCAGTGGTGGCGTCATGAGGTGCTTCTTCAATTGGTCGAAGGCGGCCTGGCACTCCTCCGACCACTCGAATCTCGGGATCTTCCTTAGTGTTTTGAAGAGCGGGAGGCATTTCTCCCCCGACCTGGACATGAAACGACTCAAAGCAGCGACTCGTCCCATAAGCCGCATGATCTTGACGTTGGTCTTGGGCACGGCCATGTTGAGGATAGCGTCGATTTTCTCTGGGTTAGCTTCGATTCCACGGTGAGTGACCATGAAACTGAGGAACTTTCCCCCGGTGACTCCGAATGCACATTTGGCGGGGTTTAGCTTCATCTTGAACTTATGGAGTACTTCGAAGGCCTCGTCCAAATCCTTGACGTGGTCGGATGACGAGACGGATTTGACGAGCATATCGTCAACGTAGACCTCCATATTCCTGCCAATTTGTGGCTTGAACATGTGATTGACCAACCGTTGGTACGTGGCCCCGGCGTTCTTGAGGCCGAAGGGCATCACCTTATAGCAGTATACCCCCCGGTCCATTGTGAATGCAATAAGATCTTCATCTTCCGGATTCATACGGATCTGATTGTAGCCGGAGAAAGCATCCATAAAACTCAACAGCTCGTGGCCAGCCGAGCTGTCGACGAGCTGATCTATCCGAGGGAGAGGATAGTTGTTCTTGGGGCAGGCCTTATTGAGATCGGTGAAGTCGACGCACATGCGTCACTTCCCGCTTGACTTCTTGACCCGAACTACATTAGCCAGCCACTCCGAGTAGGGTACATTCCGGATGAAGTTAGCGGTGAGAAGTCGATCAACCTCATCTTTGATGGCCTTCTGTTTAACCGGGGCGAAGCTTCGCTTTTTCTGTCTGACGGGTCGGGCCGTAGGATCAACCCCGAGCTTGTGAGAAACGATTTTAGGGCCGATCCCAGGAATGTCAGCAAGCGCCCAGGCGAAGACGTCGGAGTTATTTCTGAGAAAACCGACCAGGTCTTCTCGCTGAGTTCCTGTCAGGAGTGATCCGACCTGGACGGTTTTTCACCGTCCCCCTCTGTCAGGGGAACCTCGGTCAGTGGTTCGACCGGTGTCCCCCGGACCTCCATCCGCTCGTCTCGGGTGTCCAGAGAACCCTTGATGTCGTCTTTTATCTCAGCGTCGTCGGCCGGCTGCTCGGACGAAGATTTCGGTAAGGCATACCTTCGCGACCCGCCGGTCTCCATAGACCCGACCTATCCCGTCCTGATCGAGAGGGAACTTCATCGCCAGGTGGTAGGTCGATATCTGGGCGTGGAGGGAGTTCAGCGTCGGGCGGCCGAGGAGGACGTTGTAGGCCGATCGGACCTTTGCTACGATGAAGTCCACAAGCAACGTAGGGGTGCGGCCGGGCACCCCGACGTTGAACTGCAGGGTGATCGCCCCTTCCGCCAGGATGGAGTGGTTGGTGAACTCTGAAAGGACGTGGGAGGTCGGTTTCAAGTCTGCTGGGGTGAGCCCCATGCGCAGAAAGCAGTCGTGGTAGAGGATATCTGCCAAGCTGGCCGAGTCGACAAGTATCTGGTGGACCTCGTATCGGTGGATTCAGGCCGTGATCACCAGAGGGTCATTGTGGGGGCATGGATATGCCGTGGAGATCCCCATCGCCAAAGGTGACAGGCTCGTGGTCCGTGGCCTTTTTGCTCGGGCGGCCGTTGGCCTCCGTTGCCGGCGTGGGGTGCTGAGTCTTGCAGGTGCTCGACTGACCCCCTGTCGTCATGAACATAGTTCTTGATGGGCCTCGGTTCTTTCCGGCGAGGTCCTTTAGGCCCCATGGTGAGGTTGTATTCGAGCTGCCTTGGCGGGCCTCGTGGGCACGACCCCGTCGAAGGAGGGTGTGCCGGTCATGCCTGGAAGCAGGTTAGCTGACCGCCACCGCCTTGGTAAGGACAGGGGTGGGACGAGGCTCGAGGCGAGGCTCTCCGATGTGGGACCTCGAGGTTGAATAGGACGGATCGAGGGACCTGTGACCACTGGAGTTTGCGAGGCGGTGGCCAGCAGAGGGGTTGATGACATTCGGCGGAGGTTCGTCCGCGCCTCCGTTGAGGGGGGAGGGGGCGGCGGAAGGTGCTTGGATCTTCAAGGTGATCGGCTGCCATGTGGATGGAGATCGGAAGGCCAACTTTTTTTTTGGAGTTTAGTTCCCACAGACGGCGTCAACTGATGGAGGTCCTTTTGGGGTCTCCGTCAGATGTTGTCTTCCGTCGATCTTCCGATGGATCTTGGAGGTGATCTGTTGCGTATGGGTCTCAATGGATTTTGAGAAGATTGGTGGTTTGAGGAGTTTGCACCGAGTACCTGCAAGGAAGTCCTGGGGTGGTTTGGTACCACCGAAGACCCTCCGTCGATCAAGTTAGCACAAGATCCGAACAGAGTAACGGCTAAGTGGGGTGAAAAAAGCTTACTTGACCCCTCTGTGATGGGGGTTTATATAGTGACGGCAGCACGCAGTAGCAGGCGCGAGATTCTCGCCGGCAGTTACGCTCCCGACATCACGCACGCGAAATAAGCAGATCGCCCGTTAATGGGGATCGTGATGGCATGGAACGCGGGATGTTGCCGGCGGAGAATCCGCGCATGGCGATATTTGCGGAGAGTCGGTTGCATCTGAGAGTGGTGGAATTGGTCGGCCGGAGGGACCGAGGATTATGGCCTCGGTGGGAGAGCTCAGGAATGAGCGCGCGGGGGGGAGGGGGCGAGGCATCTTGGTCCTGTGGTAGCTCGGGACTAGCCGAGAGGCAGAGGAGGCCGATTTTCAAGGGACCCTGAGGAGAGCCAGCTGGTGCTTGCAGGTCGGATACATCGGTGGCCTGGTCGGCCCCTGTGGGCCCTTTCTTCTGAATTCTGAGACACGTTATCTGCCACGTATCCTGATCTGGAAGATCGCCTGTATAGAGCATCATCAAGTTTGAAGTCAACAAATGAATAATTTGGTAACTTCACATGCAGGTCTCATGCCTAAAATTCAAAGTCATCTCATAATTTATTTAATTAAGGCAGATGCTTGATAATATAAAGCCATCTATTGATTAAGGCATACTACAACTTGGCTCATATAGGGTGACGGAATCTGTTGAGATGATTTGAACAAACCGAGAAAAGGCGTCATATAACGCATGATGCTGCTCAAGCATGTATTTGTACTGCTCGGTCTGAGTTTTCAGTATTCAAAATGGCATAAGGTTCACAATTAAATGAAAATTCCATTTTGCAAACAATTGATATTCAAAATGGCATGGTATTAACTTTGATTTTCAGATTTGAATTTTTGTCTAATGTATAAAATTTACACAATGGATAACCTTGTTTGTCTCATGAAAACCAAAAGTAAGCTTTGAGGTGATTAAATAATTGGGGTGGGGGGATGCACTAATTCGCCGAGGATAATCCTCGTCTTTATAGTCGATCGTAAATCTTTATCAAATCTATTATAAATTTATGATTCATAGTTGATCTCGTTTTATAGGAAAAGGCTTAAATGATGATCACCACGGCGACGATTTTATCATGATGTTCAAAAGGACGATCGTCTCAAAATAAAAACAGTAGACAAACAAAAGCAAGAAGAAAATGCAAATGAACAACCATGCATGACATTCTAACAAGTAGAAGCATCACCAACATGATGCATCTTTCAGCAGAACACCCACCATTACATCTCCAGCAGCACAACACACTTGTTCAACAAAAAATTGTAGCAACATATTAACACTGATGATGCTCTATACTGGCGTTCTCCTAGATCAGGACACGTGGCAGATGACGTGTCCCAAAACTCAGAAGAAATGGCCCACAGGGGCCGACCAGACCACCCCTGTACCCGACCTGCAAGCACCAGCTGGCTCTTCTAAGGATCCCCTGCAAATCGGCCTCCTCGGCCTCTCAGCTCGCCCCGAGCTACCACAGGACTAAGATGCCTTAGCCCCCCCTCCCCACCCCCGCTCGTTCCCGAGCTCACCCACCGAGGCAATCTTCCTCGGTCCCTCCAGCCGACCAATTCCACCACTCTCAGGTGCAACCGACTCTCCGCAAATATCGCCATGCGCGGATTCTCCGCCGGCAACATCCCGCGTTCCATGCCATCACGATCTCCATTAACGGGCAATCTGCTTATTTCGCGTGCGTGACATCGGGAGCGTAACTGCCGGTGAGAATCTCGCGCCTGCTACTGCGTGCTGCCGCCACTATATAAACCCCCATCACAGAGGGGTCAAGTAAGCTTTTTTCACCCCACTTAGCCGTTACTCTGTTCGGATCTTGTGCTAACTTGATCGTCGGAGGGTCCTCGGTGGTACCAAACCACCCTGGGACTTTCTTGCATGTACTCGGCGCAAACTCCTCAAAACCACCAATCTCCTCAAAACCAATTGAGAACCACACACAACAGGTGATCACTTCCAAGATCCACCGGAATATCGACGGAATACAACATCTGACGGAGACCCGAAAAGGACCTCCATCAGTTGGCACCGTCTGTGGGAACTAAACTCTACAAAAAACAAAGTTGGCCTTCAGATCTCCATCCACATGGCAAGCGATCATCCTGAAGATCCAAGCACCTGCCCCCGCCCCCCTCAACGGAGGCGCGGATGAACCTCCGCCAAATGTCATCAATCCCTCCGCCGGCCACCGCCTTGAAGACTCCTGCGGTCGTAGGTCCCACGATCCGTCCCATTCAACCTCAAGGTCCCACGTCGGAGAGCCTTGCCTCAAGCCTCATCACACCCCTGTCCCTACCAAGGCGGTGGCGGTCAGCTCGTCTGCTTCCAGGCATGACCGGCACCCCCTCCCTCGACGGGGTCGCACCCACGAGGCCCGCCAAGGTAGCTCGAATACAACCTCACCACGGGGTTTAAAGGACCTCACTAGAAGGAACCGAGGTCCATCAAGAACTATGGTCATGACGACAGGCAGTCAGTCGAGCGCCTACAAGACTCAGCACCCCACGCCGGCAACGGAGACCAATGGCCGCCCGAGAAAAAAGGCCAGGGACCACGAACCTATCACCTTTGGCGACGGGGATCTCCACAGCATATCCATGCCCCACAACGATCCTCTGGTGATCACGGCCTGAATCCATCGATACGAGGTCCACCGGATACTTGTCGACTCGGGCAGCTCGGCAGACATCCTCTTCAACGACTGCTTTCTGCACATGAGGCTCACCCCAGCAGACTTGAAACCGACCTCCCACGTCCTTTTAGGGTTCACCAACCACTCCATCCCGGTGGAAGGGGTGGTCACCCTGCAGTTCAACGTCGGGGAGCCCGGTCGTACTCATACGTTGCCTGTGGACTTCATCGTAGCAAAGGTCCCATCGGCCTACAACGTCCTCCTCGGCCGCCCGACACTGAACTCCTTCCAGGCCCAGATATCGACCTACCACCTGGCGATGAAGTTCCCTCTCGATCAGGGCGCGATAGGTCAGGTCTACGGAGACCAGCGGGTCGCGAAGGCATACCTTACCGAAACATTTTCGTCCGAGCAGCCGGCCGACGACGCTGAGGTAAAAGACGATATCAAGGGTTCTCTGGACACCCGAGGCGAGCAGAAGGAGGTCCGGGGGACACCGGTCGAACCACTGACTGAGGTATCCCTGACAAAGGGGGACGATGAAAAAACCATCCGGGTCTGATCATTCCTGACAGGAACTCAGCGAGATGACCTGGTCGGTTTCCTCATAAATAACTCCGACGTGTTCGCCCGGGCGCCTGCTGACATGCCTGTGATCGACCCCAAAATCATTTCTCACAAGCTCGGGGTTGATCCTACGGCCCGACCCGTCAGACAGAAAAAGCGAAACTTCGCCTCGGTTAAACAGAAGGCTATCAAAGACGAGGTTGATCGACTTCTTGCCGCCAACTTCATTCGGAATGTACCCTACTCGGAGTGGCTGGCGAACGTAGTTCTGGTCAAGAAGTTAAGCGGGAAATGGCTCATGTGCGTTGATTGATCGTCTTTCGTGTGTAGAAATGTTTCACAACCAAAGAAATTTATACCGCAATCAATTAACGGTGTCAATTGTAGTTTCGTTAGCGAGAGCGGATCGTCCGCTGAGAAAGTGTGATTTGTTCAAAATCGTTTTAGTTGAGTTGAAAATTAAAAGATAAAAGAAAATGATTCAATATTTATGAAGTTTAGTTTCAAGAATCATAAAGAAGTAGATCTAAAATCAAGAATTAATAAAGATCAAGAAAATGTCCAAACTGATTGAATTATCAAAATTTGTAAAGTAACTTGTAGGAATCGATCAAATCGATAGTGATGATGAATACTAATGATTACTAATTCTTATCTATTAAAGATTTGTTGCTAGATCGATGAAAATCAATGAGGTTTAGGGATCTATTGAAAAAACTAGGGTTTCTCCTTCATCATCTCTTGTCCTTTCATTGATTATCATTCAAATTCTAGACTCTAGCAAATAAAATCACCGATCGTTGATCTCTAATTTGAAGCAAAGAAAGTGGTCTTGCTCAAATTAGGTTTTCGATGATTCAATTTCCTAAAGTTTACAAAACTCATAAGACTTAAGAATCGTTCAAGAATTTAATCATCATCATCTACCTATTCTCTCGATTCCGCTACAAGCGGAGATTTCACTCACACATCATGAAAAATGGAAAGAATCAAGAATCGGTAACTTTTCATAATGCAAGAATGTAAAGAAAAACAAGTTTTTTAATTTTTACCTTTATTAATCGACGATTAAATACAATTCACTCAGAGATTACAAGATTTGAGGAGGTAACTAGATCCGCCGAAATTAGCTTCGCATCGATCTTCTTGAGTCGCGGATCGTCGTGGATCTCTTTCTCGGATGAAGATCGGCGTTGCTTCAAAGGATCTTCATTTGCTTGCTTGAGTCGCTTCTCGATGGATCTTGATTTGGTTTTGGAATTGGATTTGGGCTAGGGTTTTGAGTTACAAGTTGTGTTACTCAACTTGTGCAATTTGGCTCAATATTCAACAATTAATCAACTACCGAACAACCTTTTCAATGAAGCCCTACGTGTCCTTTTATAGTTTTCCCTTTAGCTTCCCCTAGAAGTTAGGTCTATCTTTCCTTGGAAGCTTGGTTGTTATGAGTCTTGTATGAGAAGCTAGGATAGAGAAGTTTCTAGATTAAGGTAGTTAGGTCGCTTGCATGAGAAGACTTGCTGTTGGAGGGAAGGTTCTGGGGATTTCTAGGGACTTTGAAGCGTCTTTAAGACATTTGGCCGTTAAACGAGAATCCTTGGGAAAAGTTCCAACCGCCGACGAGTTGAATCGGCCGCGGATCCACGGCGGATCAGCCTGACTCGACCGCGGATCCGCGGCCATTTGGAGTGATCTCTACATGAAATATCCAGTGTTTATTTGTGTTGGCTTTATGGCACTTTCCTGATGTCTGGAATATTTTTATACTTTCTTGTTTACTGCTAGATCACAAGTCTTTGACTTGATATGTTTTATCAGCACTTTTATGATTCTGGCTCTTTAACCTGGAGAATTTCCTGTACACAATCTCGAGACAAGTTTTTGATATACAAAGATCATGCATGTAATAATAAACATACAATTTCCCTCAAAATGCCGGTTATAATGTATAACACATGTTATTTGATATTTTACAGATGAATTACTAATATGTGCTATATTTATACCTAACACCTTTAGATGATTGCAAAGAGTAGGGACATTGATGTGTTAAAAATGCAATATTTTCGACTGATCATGCGTCGACTTCATTGGCCTCAATAAGGCATGCCCAAAGGACAACTATCCTCTCCCTCGGATAGATTACCTCGTCGATAGCTCGGTCGGCCACGAGCTGTTGAGTTTCATGGACGCTTTCTCCGGCTATAATCAGATCCGTATGAATCCGGAAGATGAAGATCTTACCGCATTCACAATGGACCGGGGGGTATACTGCTACAAGGTGATGCCCTTCGGCCTCAAGAATGCCGGGGCCACATACCAACGGTCGGTCAATCGCATGTTCAAGCCACAAATTGGCAGGAATATGGAGGTCTACGTTGACAATATGCTCGTCAAATCCGTCTCATCGGCCGACCATGCCAAGGATCTGGGTGAGGACTTCGAAGTACTCCACAAGTTCAAGATGATGCTAAACCCCGCCAAATGCACATTCGGAGTCACCAGGGGAAAGATCCTCGGTTTCATGGTCACTCACCGTCGAATCGAAGCTAACCCAGAGAAAATCGACGCTATCCTCAACATGGCCACGCCCAAGACCAACGTCGAGATCATGCGGCTCACGGGACGAGTCACTGCTCTGAGCCGTTTCATGTCCAGGTCGGGGGAGAAATGCCTCCCGTTCTTCAAAACTCTGAGGAAGATCCTGAGGTTCGAGTGGTCGGAGGAGTGCCAGGCCGCTTTCGACCAATTGAAGAAGCACCTCGAGACGCCACCACTGCTCACCCGACCAGTTGAAGGAGACGAGCTGTCACTGTATCTGGCGGTATCCGACCAAGAAGCAGGCTCGGTGCTCGTCCGAGAGTTCGGTGGAGTGCAGAAGCTGGTGTACTGTGTGAGCCATGTATTTAAGGACACAGAAACGAGATATCCAGCCATAGAGAAGATTGTCTTGGCTCTCGTGGTGCCCTCAAGGAAGCTACGACACTACTTCCAAGCATACACCATCCTCGTCCTCACTGAGTCCCCGTTGGGGGCTATCCTTGCATCACCGGAATCCTCGGGCTACTTAGAGAAGTGGAGGTGGGAACTATCTCAGTTTGACATAAAATATCGCCTGAGGCAGGCCATCAAAGCACAGGCCCTGGCCAATTTCATCATTGAATGCACCAACCCTAGTAAGGAACCAGGGTCCACTCTGACCCTCGCAACTCAGTGTCCCATCGCAGAAAGGCCTGGCTCGGTTCCTGAGTGGGTCATCTACATCAACGGGTCTTCAACCGAGGAAGGCTGTGGTGCCGGCCTCATTATCTGGGGCCCGAACGAGGCAGAAATGGAATACTCTCTGAAACTCAGTTTCAAAGCCTCGAACAACGCGGCAGAGTACGAGGGCCTCCTGGCTGGACTGCGCATGGCCACCGGGCTAGGGCTGAAGACAATTCGAATCCGCAGCGACTCGGCCCTAGTTTTCGGCCAAGTGACTGACCGCTTTGAAGCTCGGGAGCTTCTGATGATGAAGTACCTGGACGAGGTAAGGAAACTCCAGAGGAACTTTGACGAAGTCCAAGTAGAACAAATACCCAGGCAGCTGAATGCCTAAGCCGACGCCCTGAGCAAGCTGGCTTCGTCATACTCGGCCAACAATAAGCGGCCTATCCTCTTCGAAACCTTGCCTCAGCCCAGCGTGGAAAACGGAGCGACAACACTCCACGTATATGCGGCACAGGAAGGCGGCCAAGAATGGAGGAAGCCCCTCGTGGAATTCCTGAAGGACGGTACGCTCCCAGAAGATCGGGAAGCCGCCCGCCGTCTCCGGGCCAAAGCCCGTCACTTTATATGGAGAAATGGGAACCTCTACAAGAAATCCTTCACTCAGCCCCTGCTCCGGTGCACCGACCCCCACAAAGCCGACTACGACCTCCGTGAAATCCATGAGGGGGTTGGCGGTGCGCACCAAGAGGCCCGAAATTTGATCCAAAAGGCGTTGCTCCAGGGGTACTATTGGCCCACTATTCACGAGGACGCCCAGAAGCTAGTCAGAAGATGCAAGAGTTGCCAACTCCACAGCAGCATCCCTCGCCTCCCCGTTAACGAGCTAACCGCCCTAACATCCACATGGTCGTTCATCCAGTGGGGATTGGACATGATCGGCCAGTTCCCTACCGGTACGGGAGGGAACAAATATGTCCTCCTCGCGGTAGACTACATCGCCAAGTGGACCGAGACAGTCCCCATCAGGAAACTGGATGCCGCCACGACCATCGGGTTCCTACAAGACAATCCGATACTCCGGTTCGGCATCCCGAGGTGTATCATCACCGACCACGGGACGAACTTTGAGAACGAGAAAGTGAAGGACTTCTGCAAAGAATACCATATCCTCATGAGGTTCGCCGCGGTCGCTCACCCCCAATGCAACGGGCAGGCCGAAATTGTTAGTGTATATGCCCTAGGGGTCATTATTGTATCGTACTAGCTTGTATATTACTTAATGGAAGCTTGGGATATTCACAGTTATATTAACAGTCTTGCTAAACATGGTAGTATGCTCCTTGGTTTGTATCTATCTTAATTTGTGTGTACATATTGATAGATCCCTTAGGATCTTGCTTGACTACCGGCGTTGTGATGGCAGTCACACTAGTGGGGGCTGGGTAGTCTACAAGCACATCCTTTTTTAGGTCCCTACTCGTAGGATTATCGAGACAGGGCATCGATACTCCGGAGTAGACTAGTGTGTACGCTTCTCATCCCAGTTGGGGAGATGGTCTATCCCACAGCCATCAGTACGTCGTACTGGAGATAGTATACAGGTTCTCGCTGGGTTACGGGTATACCGGACATGACTCGCAGGGAACTGTTGGTTTGTATTATACCCGTCGTTAGTTAACAGTTCCCAGGTGACATGAGTACAGCATAGTCCGCAGACTTGACACTGCTGCTTCGCCTCGAGTGTGTTCTCACTATTCTTAGATTGCTACCCTACCACGGTTCAAAGGAGTCGTGCAAACAGGTAGCAGTTGGGTGCAGTCCCGAAGCACTTGGAAGCAGTGGCGGTTAGACAGGATTCGTCTCTCCCGGTATTGGGAGTTGATATCACGCTGTGTCTGGAGAGCCATTACGCAAAGTCCCTGGCCAGGGCAAGAGAAATTTACTAGTAGGTTTTCTAGTAGTTTCTCAAGGTGTAATGGGCTTCGCTCCGACACTACTTATACCGCTTTTAGGGGACTGACGCTTGCCGTCCCCTAGGCCCGATATGCGATAGTCCTAGACGAACAGACCGGACTGTACGGAGATTGTCACATCAGGCTCAGTAGGAGTTCGGATGGGTTTCCTCATCGGCCTTCTTATCGACATCTACCTGGGGACCGTTACGTCCTGCTAGTGCCGCTTGCGGTCTGTGGTTAAACCCACTGCCAGCATAGTAGTCGAGTCTTTAGAGTCCCACACAGAGAGTTTTCCTGCTTCGGGCGAAACGATATAGAGATCGTATAGTTTTACGACAGGGTTCGGACGCATACGTGTTTTTACGCACGTACGATGTTCGGGCAGTTTTTACTAGCGGACTTTAGTTTAAGCCAGATTCTAGTATTGGATTATTGGATTTATACAGTCTTAGTATTTCCGTGTTTTCACGGATAGGAGGGGCGTTATTGTAAATTGTCGAGAAGCTTCTAGAAGGTTGATGACAAGGAGAGCTTAGGTGTTATATGCATTAAAAGGTTTTGAGACTCATGGAGATGATTCATCAAGAGAGTTAATGATGCATTAAATGCTTTTAATGACTCACTTGATGATTCATTATGTATTAAATGAAGCATGAAGATATTTGTGCAAAGAGATTTTTGTGCAAAATATCTTATGCTTCATATATATACACAAATGAGTTAATTCCATTTCATAATTATTATCACATTCTCTATCCTCAAGCTCTCTCTCTTCAAAACCTAACCCTAACCTCTCATGTGTTGAGATCAAGGGTTAGCAAGACTAATTGATCTCTAATCCTATTCTATATCCTCTTGGTTGCTTTGATTAGCACTTTTAGTAACCTAGTTACTTCAAGTTAGAGGTCAAGCTTGGAGTAGTAGCTCTCGGATAGATCTTCTATCATAAAGAGGAGGCCAACGAGGAGGTGGTCAATGAGAACAAGAAGGACTTGGTTCATTAGGAATAATCTTCTTTCATAATAGCTAATCCCTCCTATGATGTTGTTAGTTAGGGTTTGGCAAAGATCCGTAAGTTAGTCGATATTAGTTTGAACAAAAATGATTGTTTTACCTATTCCTCCTCCCCGCAACTTGTGGGGTGTCTTACGTCGACTTACAGTGGTATCAGAGCCTCGCTAAACCATAACTAACTTGTTAGCAAAGTCGTTTGAAATTCGATAGCAAAACGAACCGGAAAAAACATCAATTTGACCAAGTTTCTGCTGATTTTAAAACGGGGTCTAAAAATTTTTCAGGGACCCTTAAAAATACAAGCAGGGAACTATAAGGTTATTGGAGAATTTTGGGGTTCTAACTCGGCCAAACCGCCGCGGATCCGTGGCCGATCCAACCTATCCGCCGTGGATCCGCCGTCGAGTTGGGGCCGAGTCAGCCCAAAATTCCCCAGTAACTCTTCTGCGTTAATTTTGTATTTTCTGGGATGTTTTATTTCTGCTCAAGTTTCAGGTGCACTGTGAAGTATTTGGAGTAGAATCAATTGTGTTTGCTTGATCGAAATTCTACGATATTTGGCTAATTTGATTATATCTGTGATTTGTATAATATGTTTGTAAAGCTCCCCTAACTGCTAGTATGTCGGTTGGCAGGGGGTTGCACATTTCTGTAATGGTTTTTACTGTTTGTGTTTGTGGACTTGTTGGATTGTCATGAATGGATAGCCGGGGATGTGAGACGAGCCTTTCTTTCATTCAAATGTAATTTGTAAATTGTTGTAATATTATTTTGCGGGGAACTTCCGGGTTGAGGTTGTAGCCACCGTTGTATTATTTCATTTACTGATTTTTGCTCCTAGGATAGACCCAAGGTGGGGTGCACAAACTACCGGGTACTTTGAAGTGTTTAGTGGCCTACTCACATTGTTAAGGGAGAATGCTTCACTTCGGGTGCTTGGCAGTTAGTTTGCCGTACCCGTAGGGGTCTAGGGTGGGGTTTTGGCTATTCATCGCGACGGTGTAATCCTTCTTTCTTTGCAGGCTCAAAAGGAATGCGGATTCGTAGAAAATGCAATATGTTCATCTGTGATCTGGAATGCCTGTTATTGCGTCTGACGAATATACAATATCTATATATGATAGCTATTTAGACGTCACTTATGTTTTACACCCGCGCTAGCCCAGCCTCCGCTCTGTCATTAGTTAAGTAACCTAACGGGTGAATGACGAGGCCCAGTGGCGAATGCGGATGGCATAAGAGAACGTTGTATTTTTGTTGTTTTCTGGAATGATAGGTTAATGATGGGACGCATTATATTAATGCAAAGAAAATAAACCAAAGTTGAATCGTTGAAACAGTTTAAAAGAAACCACTCGGTTATTTTTAAAACAGAAGATATTTTTTAATTGCGGAGCTATAACCACCCCTTTTAAAATCTATCAGGTTCCTTCGGTCATATCAAGTTCACTACGTTCACAGTTTCGCCAAAACCATTCGTAGCCCTCCGTCAATTCATTTGGGTATTTAGTAGTATTCAAGCTATGTATTTTGACCAACGCCAAGGCATAGTGTTCGGTAGCTGCTGGGTATTCATTTGTTGCATAGATAGATGAGTTAGTTTGGGACAGTCGTATTATCATTTAACCAACGTCAGGGGTATGTACGGATGGTTTCAAATTTACAAGATAATGATGGGTATAACTTGACATGTGACTTATGATATTTTGACCAATGCCAAGGTCATAAGAGCATGGGGCAGAAATTTATATCGGGAATTTCTAAAGAAACTGAAATTTGCAAAGAGATGCATACCATTTGGAGTGTGATAATTTTGGTAGGATTCCTTCAGCTTTATCACACGATGATATTTGGATCTCGATCCTACTGTGAGTATCCGCTACTCATCAGGAAATTCGTCACTTAATGATCAATACTATAAACCAAGTAGGTGCCGAGAAAGGTGTCAGCAGGGCTACGCCCCCAGAGAAAAGAGGTTATTTAATTAAGGAACTTCGCGAAAGCGTTGGAAAACCTCCCTCGAAGTACCGACACCGGCCTGGCTGAACGGTTAAGCAAGTATTGTACGGTGAGAATAATCCTGGCTAGCTCTTCCTTTTTGGTTTGAGGAGGGATTTGAGAAATAGTGGGAGCCATCAAGTTTAGATAAACTAAAAACCACTCTAAACTTGCAAGAGTATCATGCTAAAGTGTTCCCTCTCTCTTTCAATTGCAGCGGCACAGAACATGACAGGCCTTAAGTTACTATTAGAAAAAATATATTGACAGGGCCAAACTATAAAGATTGGCTGCGGAATGTCAAAATGGTTTTGACTTATGACAAATTAGGGTATGTCCTTACTACTAAGGCACCTGTTGTCCCTGGTCCAAAATCCAGTAATGCGGATAAGAAAATCCACAAGACCTGGGAGTTAGATTGCGCGTAGGCCAAATGCATCGTGCTTGCCTCTATGAATAATGAACATCAGAGGAGGCACGAGAATATGGATCTTGAATCCATATTTCTCCATACCAAGGATCTGTATAGAGAGCAATCTCATATAGCAAGATACGAGACCTTGAAGAACTTGTTTCAGTCGAGGCTGGCCGTCGGATCATCTGTAGGAGAACGTGTCCTTAAGATGATTGGTTATATAGAAGAGCTCGCGGACCTCGGGACGACTTTGGAGAACGAGCTCTATACAGACTTGATTCTCCAGTCCCTTCCTTCCACTTACGCCCAGTTTATTCTGAATTTCAACATTCAAAGAAAAGAAGTTGAACTTCCAGAACTCCTTAACATGTTGAGGAGTGCAGAGGGCATATTGCAGAAGGCAAGGGAAACACCCGCTATGTTTGTTTACGATGCTTCCTCTTCCAGGTCCAAGGCAAGGGCCATAGGAAGGAAGAAGAAGGCCGCTACCAAACCTAGAGGTGGTGTTAGTAAGGTGGGAGTCAAGGGAAAAGAAAAGGTTGCGATGCCAATAATGGCAAAGGATGAGTGCTTCCACTGTCGTAGGAAAGGGCACTGGAAGAAAGATTGCAAAGCTTGGAATACCAAGAACCAGGAACCGAAGAAAGTTGTGGCTTCAACTTCATGTGTGTTTGTAATTGAAATTGTCTTTCAATCAACTCTACTTCCTGGGTATTGGATACCGGATCAGGATCTCATATATGCAATTCATTGCAGGCACTGAGAAACCGTAGAGTGCTGAAGGTTGGTGATATGACCCTCCTGGTTGCTAACGGAGCTAGCGTGGGTGCTGTGTCCGTAGGAGATTATCACCTTGGATTAACGAGTGGACATATTTTGGTTTTGCATAACTGTTTTTGTGTACCCAGTTTAACGTGTAATATCATATCGGGTTCGTTGTTATCAAAAGAAGGTTATGATTTCACGTTTATAAGCGATGTTGTTAACATCTACCTTAATCATGGTTTCATTGGGTCCGGTACACTAGATAACGGTATATATGTCTTAAACCAATTACAGATTTTTAATGTCCAGAACACACTAAAAAGAATGTCTCCAGATATAAATAAGGCTTTCTTATGGCATTGTAGACTAAGTCACATCAATGAGACAAGGTTAACTAAGTTACATAGAGAAGGATATTTGGATCCGTTCGAATATCAATCTTATGCCAATTGTCAATCATGTCTCAAAGGAAAGATGACAAAAACTCCATTCACTGGACATGGAGTAAGAGCGAGCAAACTCTTAGGACTCATACACAGCGATGTATGTGGTCCAATGTCTATACATGCAAGATGTGGTTTTTCATATTTCATTACTTTTACGGATGATTACTCTAGGTACGGATTCATTTTCTTGATGAAATATAAATCCGAGGCTTTTGAGAAATTCCAAGAGTATAAGAATGAAGTAAAAAACCAAACCGGCAAAAGTATCAAGACACTGAGATCTGATCGAGGTGGTGAATACTTAAGTGCCGAGTTCCTAGGTTACCTAAAAGAGAAAGGAATTCTCTCTCAGCTTACTCCTCCATACACTCCACAGCACAATAGTGTATCGGAGAGGCGGAATCGAACCCTATTGGATATGGTACGTTCCATGATGAGTAATATTGAGTTACCGTGATCTTTCCGGGGTTATGCGCTAGAATCAGCGGCATATCTTTTGAACAGGGCTCCTACCAAGACTGTGCCTACCACGCCATATCAGATGTGGAGTGGGAAGAAACCCTATCTTCAGTATCTAAATATATGGGGATGTCCAGGTTTTGTTAAAAAGCAGCATGCGGACAAACTCGAGGCACGATCAGTGCAGTGTAAGTTTGTGGGATATCCAAAGAACTCCATGGGGTATTTCTTCTATTACGCAGAGGAACAAAAGATTTTTGTTTCTCGTCATCCCCATTTTCTAGATCAGCAGTTTTTAGAAAAGAAAACAAGTGGGAGCGCAATAGAACTGGAAGAAATTCCAGAACCACAAACTACTACTGAAAGTTTGGTAGAACCAGTAGTTCAAGAAGAACAGGACATTCCCGCACCCCTCCGCAGGAGTAGTAGGCCGTCTCATCCGCCTAAGAGATACTACGATTTTCTCATAGATGGGGATGGAGAGGATTGCGTCATTGATGTTGATGAACCTACTAGCTTCCAGCAAGCCATCCAGAGCGGCGACTCGATACGATCGCTGGATGCAATGCGGACCGAAATGGAGTCCATGTATACCAACAAATTATGGACTTTGGACTTTGCTCCAGATGGGTAAAACCCATAGGATGCAAATGGATCTTCAAGAAAAAGATTGGTGTAGATGGACAGGTGGAAACCTATAAGGCTAGACTTGTTGCAAAGGGTTTTCGTCAAAGACCTGGTTTGGACTATGATGAAACTTTTCTCCAGTGGCTATGCTCAAATCCATTCGGATCCTTCTTGCCATTACTGCATTCCATGATTATGAAATCTGGCAGATGGACGTAAAGACGGCTTTTCTAAATGGAAATTTAGAAAAGTGCGTCTATATGGATCAGCCAGAAGGTTTCAATCAGAGTGGGAGCAGCGGGAAAGTGTGCAAGTTGCTTAAGTCCATTTATGGACTGAAGAAGGCATCGCAGAGTGGGAACATCTGTTTTGATGAAACGGTCAAAGAATATGAATTTATCAAAAATCCAGATGAACCATGTATATATAGTAAAATTGTAGCACGAACTGTCGCATTCCTCGTCTTGTACGTGGATGACATTCTATTGATTGAAAATGGCATTCCTATGCTACAATCTGTTAAAGGATTCTTATCACACAGGTTCTCCATGAAAGACCTGGGTGATGCCTCTTACATTCTGGGGATCCGGATCTATCGTGATAGATCCAAAAGGATGTTGGGACTTTCGCAGTTCAGGTATATCAACACTATACTGAAAAGATTCAGTATGGAAGATTCTAAGCGTGGTAGTTTACCGGCTTGTCATGGAATCACCCTCTCCAAAGAGATGTCTCCCAAGACTGATTTGGAAAGGGATCGCATGTCTATTATACCCTACGCTTCTGCGGTAGGCTCTATAATGTATGCGATGTTGTGCACCAGACCAGATGTAGCTTACGCACTGAGCGTGGTAAGCAGGTATCAGTCAGACCCAGGGGAGAAGCACTGGATAGAAGTAAGGAACATTCTCAAGTACCTGAGAAGAAATAAGGAGATGTTCTTGGTTTACGGTAGAAAAGACCTCAAGATCAAGGCCTTTGCTGATTCCAGCTTCTAGAGTGACAAGGATGACTCCAAGTCCATGTCAGGTTATGTCTTTACCCTCAATGGAGGGGCGGTGTGCTGGAAGAGTTCCAAGCAGGACACCGTTGCTGACTCGAAGATGGAAGCGGAGTATATCGCTGCTTGCGATGCCGCAAAAGAAGCGGTCTGCATGAAGAAGTTCCTCACAGAACTTCAGGTGGTTCCTACCATTGTTGATCCAATACCGCTGTATTGCGACAACAACGAAGCTATAGCTTTAGCAAAGGAACCCAGGTCCTATCAGAAATCCAGACACATCTTAAGGCGGTATCACCTGATCAGGGAGATCATAGATCGTCGGGAGATCGAGGTCCGGAGAGTTGCTACAGAGGAGAACATTGCTGATCCATTCGCAAAGGACTTACCTCAGATTCAGTTCGAGAGGCTACTCGAGATGATCGGTCTTCGATACGCCGGTACATGACCCGAGTGCAAGTGGGAGATTGTTAGTGTATATGCCCTAGGGGTCATTATTGTATCATACTAGCTTGTATATTACTTAATGGAAGCTTGGGATATTCACAGTTATATTAACAGTCTTGCTAAACATGGTAGTATGCTACTTGGTTTGTATCTATCTTAATATGTGTGTACATATTGATAGAGCCCTTAGGATCTTGCTTGACTACCAGCGTTGTGATGGCAATCACACTAGTGGGGGCTGCGTAGTCTACAAGCACATCCTTTTTCAGGTCCCTAGTCGTAGGATTATCGAGACAGGGCATCGATACTCCGGAGTAGACTAGTGTGTACGCTTCTCATCCTATTTGGGGAGATAGTCTGTCCCACAGCCATCAGTACGTCGTACTGGAGATAGTATACAGGTGCTCGTTGGGTTACAGGTACACCGGACAGGACTCGCAGGGAACTGTTGGTTGGTATTATACCCGTCATCAGTTAACAGTTCCCAGGTGACATGAGTACAGCATAGTCCGCAGACTTGACACTGCTGCTTCGCCACGACTGTGTTCCCACTGTTCTTAGATTTCTACCCTACCACGGCTCAAATGAGTCATGCAAACAGGTAGCAGTTGGGTGCAGTCCCGAAGCACTTGGAGGTAGTGGCGGTTAGACAGGATTCGTCTCTCCCAGTATTGGGAGTTGATATCGCGCTGTGTCTGGAGAGCCATTACGCAAAGTCCCTGGCCAGGGCAAGCGAGATTTACTGGTAGGTTTTCCAGTAGTTTCTCAAGTTGTAATGGGCTTCGCTCCGACACGACTTATACCGCTTTTAGGGGACTGACGCTTGCCGCCCCTAGGCCCGATATGCGATTGTCCTAGACGAACATACCAGACTGTACGGAGATTATCACATCAGGCTCAGTAGGAGTTCGGATGGGTTTCCTCATCGGCCTTCTTATCGACATCTACCTGGGGACCATTACGTACAGCTAGTGCCGCTTGCGGTCTGTGGTTAAACCCACTTCCAGCATAGTAGTCGAGTGTTTAGAGTCCCACACAGAGAGTTTCCCTGTTTCGGGCGAAACGATATAGTGGTCGTATGGTTTTACGACAGGGTTCGGACGCATATGTGTTTTTACGCACGTACGATGTTCGGGCAGTTTATTACTAGCGGGCTTTAGTTTAAGTCAGATTCCAGTATTGGATTATTGGATTTATACAGTCTTAGTATTTCCGCGTTTTCACGGATAGGAGGGGCGTTCTCGTAAATTGTCGAGAAGCTTCTAGAAGGTTGATGCCAAGGAGGGCTTAGGTGTTATATGCATTAAATGGTTTTGAGACTTATGGAGATGATTCATCAAGAGAGTTAATGATGCATTAAATGTTTTTAATGACTCACTTGATGATTCATTATGTATTAAATGAAGCATGAAAATATTTATGCAAAGAGATTTTTGTGCAAAATATCTTATGCTTCATATATATACACAAATGAGTTAATTCCATTTCATAATTATTATCACATTCTCTCTCCTCAAGCTCTCTCTCTCTTCAAACCCTAACCCTAACCTCTCATGTGTTGAGATCAAGGGTTAGCATGACTAATTGATCCCTAATTCTATTCTATATCCTCTAGATTGCTTTGATTAGCACTTTTAGTAACCTAGTTACCTCAAGTTAGAGGTCAAGCTTGGAGTAGTAGTTCTCGGGTCGATCTTCTATCATAAGAGGAGGCCGACGAGGAGGTGGTCAACGAGAACAAGAAGGACTTGGTTAATTTGGTATAATCTTCTTTCATAGTAGCTAATCCCTCATATGATGTCGTTAGTTAGGATTTGGCAAAGATCCGTAAGTTAGTCGATATTAGTTTGAATAAAAATGATTGTTTTACCTATTCCGCCTCCTCGCAACTTGTGGGGTGTCTTATGTCGACTTACAGAAGTCGCTAACCGAGACGTCCTCCGAGGTCTCCGGACCCTCCTAGAAGGGCGAAAAGGAAGTTGGGTTGAAGAACTGCCCCGGGTCTTATGGGCCCTGCGCACGTCAAAGAAGACCCCCACCGGGGAAACCCCTTTCAGCTTCTGCTACGGGACTAAGGCAATGGTCCCAGCGGAGATCGGGCTACCTAGTCATCAAGTCGAGCACTTCGACGACGATGCGAACACCTCGGTGCTATGGACCAACTTGGACATCTTGTTGGAGAAGAGAGACCGGTCTCAGATCAGGGTTGTCGCTTATCAACAACAAATGGCCCGATACTACAACGCTTGGGTCAAGCACCGCTCCTTCAAGACCAGAGATCTGGTCCTATGGCGGAACGAGTTCATCGACCAAGGCAGTTTACACAAGTTCTCCCCAAAGTGGGACGGTCCTTTCCTCGTCTCTGAGGTACTCCCCGACGGAGCCTATCGCCTACAGGACGCGGACGGACGCAAGTTCCCGCGGCCTTACAACGCTAAAAAGCTCAAGCTATACCATTGAGGTCAAGGCCGACGAGTGTGTACCCCTCCTTTCACGAGGACGATGTAAATGTTTTCTAAACATACATTCCATTCAAATAAAAGGAACGTCAGAACATTGCAAATAGAGTTCTGTCTTTGTGATCCAAAGCCATCGCCAAGAGGCAACCGCGCAGCTTCACTGCCCGGCTATCCTTAGCAGGCCTCCTACAGCCCCTCCAATGCTAAGGATCAAAGTCCTTCTTAGATGCAGCCGAGCAGCTTCCCTGCTCGGCTATCCCTGGCCGGTAGGTTTCCTACTCGCAACACCATGGATCAAAGCCCTCTTCAAGATGCAACCGCGCAGCTTCACTGCCCATTCATCCTTAGCAGGCCTCCTACGGCCCCCCAACACTAAGGATCAAAGTCCTCCTTAGAGGCAGCTTAGCAGCTACCCTGCTTAGTTATCCTTGGCCGGTAGCTTCCCTACTCGCAACGCCAGGGATCAAAAAGTCCTCTCAGAGGCAGTCGAGCCAGACCCTCGCTCGGCTATCCCCGGCTGTTATCTTCATACCACAACCGATAGGGATCAAAAGCCCTCCCAGAGGCAGTCGAGCCCGAGCCTCACTCGGCTATCCTTCAGGACAAAAGCCCTCGCCAAGAGGCACCGGGAAATAACCCTGCCCGGACAAGGGTCCTTGGTAGGCTTCTTACAGCCCCTCCCGTGCTAAGGACCAAAGTCCTCCTTTGAGGCAGTCGAGCCCGACCCTTGCTCGGCTATCCCCGGCTGGTAACTTCCTACCAAAACCGACAGTGATCAAATTCCTCGCCAAGAGGCACTGGCCAGTAACCCTGCTCGGTCCCCGTCCTGAAGGATCAAAGCCCTCGCAAGAGGCAATCGAGCCCGGCCCTTGCTCGCTCATCTCCAGCTGGTAGCTCCCTACCCATGACGCCAGGGATCAAAGCCCTCGCAAGAGGCATCTGAGCGGCTACCCTGCTGGATCATCCAAGGCTGGTAGTTGCCTACCCATGACGCCAGAGATCAAAGCCCTCGCCTAGAGGCAACCGTGCAGCTTCACTGCCCGATTATCCTTAGTAGGCTTCTTACAGCCCCTCCTGCGCTAAGGATCGAAGCCCTCCTTAGAGGAAGCCGAGCGGCTACCCTATTCGGTCATCTCCGACTAGCATCCTCCTGCCCTCCAGACGCTGCTGGTTTGAAGCCCTCATAACGAGGCCACTGAGCTCCCTTCTGCTCGAAAAATCTGTTGTGGGCAGCATGCTGCTCATCAAACGTCGCAGACCCGAAACCCCATTGAGAGACATCAGGTCTATTCAAGTCTGAGCAATCCCCCTCGACTCTGGGGCCATGGGGATACCTCCTTCTCAGCAGCACTCGGCATGCTTGACAAGTGATCGAAATAAACTCGGCATACGATCACCTGACATGGAAGCCCAACAGTGCAAGCAAGGATGTTCTATGAGTACTCTTCACATCCAAAAGATAAAATGCAAAGCAATGAAACAGCAAGAGTTTTACTCGCACAAGAAAAAAAATTTTACAGGGGTATTGAGGGCTCCCCAGCCTTACAATGTTTCGGATGCTTACAAAAGAGGGACGAGGAAATATTAAAAAGGCCTAGGTCACAAACCCTCTCCTACACCTCGCTTCCCTTGTCACTGTCATCGCAGTCTGCCGGAGGCTTCACCACCGGAGGCTTTGCCACCAGGGGTATGCCTTGCTTCCCTCATCGCTGTCTGCCGAAGGCTTTGACACCAGGACTGGGACCCGAGCACGGAGCTCGCCATCGGCAAACTCAGGAAGATGCTCCTTCACGGCATCTAGAGCCTTATTCCACGCGACGGCGGAATGCTCGCCAAGCTCAACTTGAAACTGCTCTGACGCCTTCTAATCGGCCACAGCCTTCCTAGCCCGGATCTCGGGAATCCCAGACGCCCGAAGCGCCGCCTCAGCATCCCCCCTGCTGGCGTTTCTCTCCTTCTCCATGGCCGCGAAACGATTGGCCAGATCCTCCAGCTTCGCCTCAGCAACTCGGTGGGATGCACTCAGGCGACGATAGGCACCCCGGTTCGCTAAGATGGCGAGCTCCGCAGCCTCCGTTCGGGCTGCCAGGACATTGGCCCTCACCCTCTCCAGACGCAGGTCACGTCGTAGGACCTCAACCTCTGAAGGAAACGTTTCCACCGGTCTCGGTGCGTGGAACACCCCCTCGGCCTCCATGCGAGTAACGGGGGCGCAGTGTTGAAGGACCTGACGGGAAGCAGATAAGAAACTTGGAGACGCTCGAGCCAAAGAAAGGAAATTCAAAAAACAACGCGTAGAGGAGTTCATACCTGGATCACCCCTTGGGCTATGGCCTCCATTTGGACCCTCAGGGTGCCATGCGGAAGCCTCCCCCCAGCCGACTCTTCCATTCCGGCGAGCAGGCTGTTCCCTTCCAAAAACGGGGACACGACCGCGTAGGTCCGTCTTGCCTGAATTTTGGGGCAGATGCTATTTGGTGTTATCCGTCCACCTATCCGAAGATGCCAAGTTGATTTATGACACCATGTATCAAAGGTTTAAACGGATGCGGCCGATATAGCAGACTTTGTCAAATTCCCCCTCGTTGAGGGGTTTTTGATTGTGGGGATGCTCTTCCCTGCAGGCACAAGTCTCTGTAGTTAATTACTCTACCGCATCGCGGTAACCACTTTCTCCTTCTCCAGATAATCACTTCGTGTCGTGGGTGTTTGTTTTGTTTTTGGTTGCCCGTGGATTGTATACGGAGACTAATTGTTGTTGCCCGTAGGGCGTGGATTAGTCCAAATCCGTATTTTTTTAGATTTGGGTTTAAGGATACGTTAGTCTCCTTTGAGACTAAGATCAATTTAAATGTTTGTTAAGGATACATTAGTCTAATTTCAGGCTAAGATCAACTTAACGCGATCATTTAGATCCAACAAGAGAGCATTTGGGCTCTATTGTTTAGTTTAGGAACATTGCGGTCGATTAACAGTTTAAGGACATGGTGGTCCAATATTAGTTTAAGGACATCTCGGTCCGAGGTTAAGGAAATCATAGTCCATGGGTTTAAGGACCCCACAGTCCAGTTTAAAGACGTCATAGTCTATAAAGTTTAAGGATATCATAGTCCATGAGTTTAAGGACCCCACAGTCCATCGAATGTTTGGTTGTCGGGATCCATCACCTCTCTGAAGACATTGAAGGATTACAACGACAAATATCAGAGGAGTAAAGAGATGTACCCTTGAACCAATTTTGGTTGAGATCTGTAGTCCAATTTGGGACTAAGATCAAGGATTTATGAGCATATGGGCTCAATTAATCTGAGTTGAGGACTTATGGCCAATCTTGGGTTAAGTCCAATCAAGTTAAAATATTTAACATTTGTTTTGGGCTGTTGATCATTTATTTGGGCTTGGCCCTTTTAGCAATGCTGAGCATTGATTTGGATCCTGACAATATTTTTGTCTTTTATTGAATGCTGAGCATTCATCATAGCTCTGGGGCTTATTAAAGAACAATTTATGTTCTATCAGCACAACACATGGTGCACTTGGTGTTTTACGCTAGTCAAAGAGCGCAGTGCACTTCTGTCAAATAGCACACACACGAGGGACACGTGTTGCGCTCGGCGCTAGCGCCAGTTAATGAGCGCGGAGCGCTAGTTTATGAGCGCATTGCGCTAACTGATAAGTGGCACAAACGTGAGGGACACGTGGTGCGCTTGGCGCTGAGTGCCAGTCCAAGAGCACTGAGATGCTTCTTTTTAATATGGAGCACAAAGGCTCTTTTATGCAGCGCTATGCGCTGAGAATTAAATTCTCTTTTAAGAGACTTTGTCTCGTGGATCTAAGAACAAAGTTCTTAGTTTTACAGAAGATGTTTCAATCTCTTATATTGATTGAAAGGCTTTGCCTTTATTGATCTATGATCCTCGGAGAATTGAAATATTCTTCCCCCTTTTTATAATGAGATGTTCATGATCTCCTGAAAGACAATTTATCTTATAGATCTATGAACTGTGAGAAGAATTATGTTCTTTTTCTTTTATGATGAGATCTTTTGATTTTTTTGTGAAAGACTTTTGTCTTGTAGATCCATGATCTTTAAATAAGTGAATTCTTCTTTTTAATTATGAGATGATTCCGTCTCTCTGTTCATCATTTTTTACCTTGAAGTAAATCTTCTTTTTTTGAGAGCTTGGCTCTTCTTTCTGAGATCTCGGCTCTTCTTTCTGAGATCTCTCAAAGCTTATGGGGGGTTCCTATGTATGTTTCTCTATCTCAGACTTGGAGTCTTGGGGCCTTTATATAGGGTAAGCTGATCAGTTCAATCAGTTAAGGAGATCATTTCTCCAATTGATTTGTGGAATTTCCCATCTTTGGATCTTTAATCCAAGGGCTTCTGATTTACAGAAGGCAATCATCTTGTTATTAACAAGATTGGGAAATCTTTTCCATACAGAATTTATTCTGTATTTTGGTGATTTTTAATCACCATTCGATCATTGATCCAACGGTGCTCTGATTTACAGAGCACAATCTTTTGTTTGGAAAGATTTTGAATAATCTTTCCTTAACAGAATTTTGTTTCTGATTAATTAATGATTTATCATTATTATTGGATCTTTGATCTGACGGTGGGGAGATTTTAGTTACAGCGCTAGCGCACCCGTGCTTTGCATGTGGTGCGCTGCTTAGAGTGCAGCGCACTTAGCGCTAGCGCATCCGTGCATTGCACGTGGTCCACTGTTTAGAGCGCAGCGCACCTAGCGGTAGCGCACACGTGCTTTGCACATGGTGCGCTACTTAGGGCGCAGCGCACTGAGCGGTAGCGCATCCGTGCTTTATACGTGGTGCGCTGCTTAAGGCGCAGCGCACACGTGCTTTACACGTGGTGCACTGCTTAGAGCACAGCGCACCTAGAGCTAGCGCACACGTGCTTTACACGTGGTGCGCTACTTAGGGCGCAGCGCACTTGGCGCTTCCTCTAAAGCATTGCTTCATTTTAAAATTTGAATTTTGAACAGAGCTTTTCTCTGATTGGGGTAAACAAATGCCCCCTCCCCACCGTTGCACTCACATGGCCCACACGTGAGTGCAGCGGTAGCAGCATCTGCGCCCTTGGATCAACTCAGAAGTTGAAACGGCATCTCAGTGCCTATAAATAGGACCCTTGGCCGTTGAGATGATTTCTATTCATCTTCTTCCTTCTGAGAATTTTTATTCTCTTGCAGAGCATAGCTCTTTGTCTTAAGAACTTCTTTTAAGGACATAACTCTGTCAAAACTTAGGTAAAGATTAAATCTTTTAAAGGAATATTTAAGAATCTAGGGTTTTGCCCATTAACAGAGCTTTGCTCTCTTCGAATCATAGATCTAAAGAGATCTTTCTTGGGGTTTCTTAACCCATTAATGGAGCTTTGCTCTTTTTAGATCATAGATCTTCAAGAAAACTTTTGTAAGGTTTCTCAATAGAGCTTTGCTCTTGTTAGATCTTAGATCTTAAGAGATCATAGGGTTTCATAACCCATTAACAGAGCTTTGCACTTTTCAAATCACATAGATTTATTAATCTTTCATAAAGAACTCTTAAGAGTTTGTTCATGGATTTTAATGATCATGGAATTTTATTCCATTAAAAATTTTATTTTATATTTTTCTGACGGTTATTCCATCATTTCATCAGAGCAATGCTCTTCAGGAATTTTTATTCCTTCATCATTAAAGTTTGATAGATGTCACTCTGTCACAGAGCACTGCTCTCAAGGGGAGATTTACTCCTTAGCCCGAGGGGTTCTCATTAAATGAGAATCAATTGAGGATTTCCTCTTTTAATTGACAGTCTCATCAAATGATGAGGCAGTTTTATTAATGATGAACTGTCATCTAGATTTTGTGGGTCCTGATTGGTTGATTTAGAGTGCTTGCGCTTTCTAAAAGATAGATCAAAAATATTTGTAACCGCAATCAAGAACGGCGTCGCATGAAGCTAGCCGGTGAGTACGGGTCAGTCCACAGGGATGTTGTGAATTTCCGATTCGTTCTTACGAGTTAATTCCGAAGGGTGTTCGGAGTTGTTATTAAATCTAAAAACCTAATTAACCTAGGGCAATTATCTAGATCTAAATCTTGCTAGGGTTAGGTTTAGAAATGATTTGGAAATGCAAATAAATCTCAACACTTTCTATACCCAGATTAGGATCTAAGAGGAGTTATGGTAATTATCAATAAAGGGGATTAGATCCATTCGGGAATGTGTTCCTTCCTCTAGGTTCTTGTCCTTCCTTTAGAGATCCTTACCCTAACCTCCATGGAAAACGCGCGCAACTGAGCCTTTATACTACGGTATCACCGCTACCTCGAGGGATAGGGTGCCGTAGGGCGCAGTGTGTGCGTGTATGCATGGAGTCCTATAGATTCTATGTGATGGGTAAGAAAGGGATGAGAGATCTCATCTCTCAAAAGCCTTTCCCAAAGCTAACATCTAAGGCAAGGAATTAAAATCTAAACTAGAACAAGAAATTAAATTACTTACAGATGGATCCCTCCAATCTTCCATCCAGGTTTGTCAGATCTGAATTTCTGAATTAAAGAGAGGCACCGATACTCTCCAAAAGATTTCTAAATTTTATTCATTAAAGGGAGGCATAAAGAATTACAATGATTAGAGTTCCTATTTATAATGAATAGGAAACCCTAGGTTACATCTTGAACCGCATGTCTAAATTTACAAAAATAGCCCTAGGTTGACTTAGTCAGCGCCGCAAGAATTTTGGTAGAATTTTTATTCTCTTCAGACTCAACTCCGCCGCGGAACCGCGGCCCTAGGCCTGGTTTGGCCGCGGTTCCGCGGTCAAACAAGGGAGTTGACTTCTGTTCTTTCTTGTGTTGGCTTTTGGTGACTTTGTCTTCCTGTTTCTATATGTCTTTTTCCATTTGGGCTTCCAGGTTGGTTCCAGATCTTCAGTGAACAATTTGCAATGGATTTTTAACCGTTCGCTTTGAGTCGATGTCTTGAATCTTGCTTTGTGAATTGTTCCTTATGTAGGCTTGATCAAGATTCTCTGTTTGTTGGTTAAAGTCCACATTTCCATCGTCTTTACATCGTTTGCACTGTTTTCTGTCCAAGAACCTGTAACCTGTAACATGTAGCAGACATGTGTCAAAAGTACCTGTTTATTTATAAAAAGAATAAGAATGGGGAATATAATAATGCAATATTATGGTGTGAACAAATACCCCCAAACTTATCTTTTGCTCGTCCTCGAGCAAACTTATTTTTTATTCACTAAAATCCTAACCACACTTTCACAGGGAAACATGATTGCACTGAGCACGTGCAACAAGCCGTTAAACCTCTAGGTGTCTCTAGTAGGAGGAGTGTTGTCTCCTGAGGGTTTTCAGCGGATTACACCCACAAAATCCTATCAACTCGGCCCATTGACTTTTGTTTTCCAATTAGGTTTTCTAACAAGGAATTCTATTACCTTTTGACTCGCAAATTATCTACCCATATTCTTCACACTTCCTCATTATTTAACTTAAGATTATATATGTTATGTAGACCTACTTAGCTTTCGGCATTTCTTAAGTTTTCCTTCTAGGGTTCCATCTCCACTTAGGAATTTCTATCAACTCTACTAAAAATACAAGTTCTATTCTTCATTCCTCTCTCTCATCTAAATTCCAATCACATACCCCCACGTGTGTGTATAAATCACCCCTACACTTGGAAATTCAAATCAAGCAATCATGCTCTCGTCCGTTGTCCAAAGTACTTATTAATTAGTGAACTTTTAATTGAATTTCGCTTACACATCCTTCATGCGACCGTTAATACTTTTTGAGGTACCAACAACCGATTACAAGATGCGTTAACACTTTAAAGCGTACTTCCTAGTTTTGCAACACCCAAGGCTTTAGCAGTGACTCCCAAACCAGTTGGTCTAAGGCACTAGGTGATGAAGCGCCCTTGCTAAATATTTTTCTATTTTTTTATAGCCTTAAGTAATCACAAAAACCAGTGTCCATTTTTTTCTTTATTCACTTTTTTTCTTTTATTTTCATTGTACTAAGGACTTTAGACAAGAGCATTTCAAGGTCTCTTCTACTATTCCAAGTTTCAAGGTGCGTGATTGTGCAAATTGTAGGGTATACATTTTCAGAATCTAGACTTAAGCTAGCAACTATTTTTCAAACTTATACTCTAATAAGAACATCAATACTCTTCCCTCATTTTGACTTAGCCTAAGAAGTGAACCCAAAATTTGCCTATTTCTAAATAAACTACAAGGCATATACTTTCTACCGTTAAACTTTAAGGAATGTTATCTTTAGGGTTTTTAATTCACTAAGTCTAAGATCTAGTTGTTCCTATCCAGTTAACCTATTTGTCAAACTTAAATCAAATATGGCAAAAATTGAATACAATTATTTTTATAATTTTTCAAATTTTCAAATTTTTATAGGTTTTCAAATAGGTATGCAAATGCAAGAATATGTACAAATGAATGCGAAGGAAGAAGACGTACCGAGCATACCCCCAAACTTGAATTTGACAGTGTCCTCACTGTCATGCTAAACCAAGAGGGTCAAAATGCCGATACTCCCCTGTTTATTTATTTATATTTTTTTTTTTTATATTTTTAATGTTTTGAATTTTTTTTTATTTTTATTTGTAGAAAAGAAAACAAAAAATATATACATATATACAAAGATTCCCCCAAACTTAAGCTTGGCCTTGCACAAGCCAAAAGTTAGCACCAACCATTCAAAAATCTTATCGTGGAAATGGTATAGTTGGTGCAAGAAAATGAGACGCACGCGAGACCGTATGGAAAGAAAAATGGTAGAATATGGTCTCGGTGGGGGAGAAGAATGGCGAAAAGAAGAAGGAAGTGGAGTACGATCTTGAGGGTGTAAATTGAGTGAATAAATTAGCGCAATATGTGATGACAGATATGTTATAAGCGATTGCGCTAACCTATCAACCCGTCGGGAAATGGGGTCAAATCCCTCAAGATTCGCAAGAAAACATGGGTCCGCCGAACTTGGTATAGGAGATGAAAGCGTAACGGTCATTTGTTCGGTCGGAACAATGGGAAAGACGAAAGGAAGTGAATTAGGGATGGTATCTTTCTCACCGTAGTAAACTGTTTCGAACTTGTAAGATTCCATTAATGGTTCGAAACTACTATAATCAACTGAGTCTGATGGCTCATCTGAAAATGTAAAGGACTCAAACTCGGGCGGTGAGTCATTAACATCGTCCGAAAAAGTGAAACACTCGTAGGCGTCATCGTCTGTGAGAATTGTGTCAGATTCAAAGAAAAAGGTTTCAAGCTCATAGTCTTCAAGCGGGGTCGGAACGATGGGAAGGAGGGAGGGTGATATAACAGTCAAAGGTTCAGGAGGATGAATTGGAAAATCAGACACATCAAACAAAAATGATTCAACCTCAATATTATCCTCAAGACTCTCCTCAATACTATCCTCAATATTCAACTTATCCATGCCATTATCATCAAAATCTAGACGCATATGAGATTCAGGAGAAACATTTAATAACTCAGGATGATGATTTGAACATAAAATTTCAAGCAAATCGACAGGTTCATCATCCGAAATATTCCCGGCATCCATACCCTCAATCAAGTGAAAATCAATTTCTTTAGACACCTCATCAACAGCATGGATATCTATCGATTTAGGTTCTAGAGTGGAGGTGTAAAGGTCAAAAGGATTAGGTGTGGTTTCACTCGAAAAGGGTTCCTCACAATTTGGAAAATCAAGAACTACAAATTCACACAACTCGTTTTTATTTTCAACTGGTGAACTATTTTGGACAATCGATGGAAAACCGGAGTTGTGGGCTGGAATTGGGTATGGGTAGGTTCGATTTGGAAATCCTCTCTCATTCTCACTCTGTCCAACTGCCGCCTCATACATTGAAAAATTGGAGCTAGCGGGACACTAGCTACCGGTTCACTAGGTTGCATAAGGACGGCCATGGACGCCTCCACATTCCTCATCATTTTATTTGTTGCAGCAATATATGCCTCCAACGACTCTTCCAAACTAGATTTGGGTAGTGAGAGGGTTTCGGTAAAAGATTCAAAATCGTGTGGATATGTGAAACTCCCTATTGGCTGTGTAGAAACGGTGTCTAGTGAAGGTGGTAAGGTCAGGTAGGACTGGTAGGAAGTGGGTGATTGGACAGGGGTAGGGTCAACATATGGATAAAAAGGTGAATAATCATGCGGATCCCTAAAACTAGATAAGTGGAGAGGGGTGAAAAATCGACTGCGAGATTGAGCAATATGCTCAGCAATGGACATCGGCCTAGGAGTGACAGAAGGACTTGAAGAAGTGGTATCAACATATGTAGATGGTAAAAGTTGACTCGGTTGATACAAAGTGGGTTGAAAAGTCAAACTATTTCTCCTAGACGCCTCTATTTGATCTTTCAAAGATATTTTTGGCAAGGATGGATCGTCTTTAAATTGACCGAACAAATTGACGTATGACGCAAAATTAGGTTCGGGATACCAAAGTTCGGCTAATGATTTATTATGTGGGGTACCCATGTTAAAAGAAGGGGAAAAGAAAAGAAAGTTTGTTGTGCAAGGATTTATTTGCGGCTAAAAAAATTTTGCAAGCTCTATAAAATATTTGTCCTTTTTATTTTCATTTTTCATTGATTTTTTTCTTTCTCTTTATTTGGAAAAATTTTTGTTGGAAAAAGATTTTAGAAAAAAGATATGCAACAGCAAAATATTTTATAGAAAAGATATGCAACAGCAAAATATTACTTGCAATCAATTATTATTTTAAGCATATCACAAGAATCTTTATTTGGAAAGAATTGTTGCAAAAAGATATTCAAGAAAAGATATGCAACAACAAAATATTTCTTGCAATCAATTTAGTTCAAGCGGGGCCCAAAAATCCTGCACAAGATCGTTATTTGGAAGGGAATATATTTTTAATGTGCACAAAATCCTGCAGGCAATTTTCAGAAAATTTATTAAAAATTACAGAAGAGAAATAACAGAGGAGCTTACAGTGCAAAGTTGGTCAGATGACGTCACTATTCCACCGCCCTTCCGCGGCAAAACGTGGCTCCCACCGCGATTTCGCGGTCAAATTGACTGAACACTGCCCCAGAAAAATTTGATTCGACTAGACGGCCGCGGTTCCGCGGCCTAAGGTGGGTTTTGGCCGCGGAATCGCGGCGGTATGGGGGCTTCACTGCTCCAAAAAATTTGCACTGTTCTGTTGTTCAAAATCTCTTCTGTTCCGATATTTTATTTCCTGTTTTGCTTTCTGAAAATCTCCAGATCTGAATTTGTATATCCTGCAAAAATTCAACCACAAAGTATCCCTTCCAAAAATAACAAATGATATATATTTTTATATTTTTTTGATTTTTGCAGATTTTTATGATTTTTTAAATTTTATGATTAACCCGAAATTGCAAAAAGAAAATTCTACGCCATCCCCGGCAACGGCGCCATTTGATTGGTTGATTTAGCGTGCTTGCGCTTTCTAAAAGATAGATCAAAAATATTTGTAACCGCAATCAAGAACGGCGTCGCATGAAGCTAGCCGGTGAGTACGGATCGGTCCACAGGGATGTTGTGAATTTCCGATTCGTTCTTACGAGTTAATTCCGAAGGGTGTTCGGAGTTGTTATTAAATCTAAAAACCTAATTAACCTAGGGCAATTATCTAGATCTAAATCTTGCTAGGGTTAGGTTTAGGAATGATTTGGAAATGCAAATAAATCTCAACGCTTTCTATACCCAGATTAGGATCTAAGAGGAGTTATGGTAATTATCAATAAAGGGGATTAGATCCATTCGGGAATGTGTTCCTTCCTCTAGGTTCTTGTCCTTCCTTTAGAGATCCTTACCCTAACCTCCATGGAAAACGCGCGCAACTGAGCCTTTATACTACGGTATCACCACTACCTCGAGGGATAGGGTGCCGTAGGGCGCAGTGTGTGCGTGTATCCATGGAGTCCTATAGATTCTATGTGATGGGTAAGAAAGGGATGAGAGATCTCATCTCTCAAAAGCCTTTCCCAAAGCTAACATCTAAGGCAAGGAATTAAAATCTAAACTAGAACAAGAAATTAAATTACTTACAGATGGATCCCTCCAATCTTCCATCCAGGTTTGTCAGATCTGAATTTCTGAATTAAAGAGAGGCACCGATGCTCTCCAAAAGATTTCTAAATTTTATTCATTAAAGGGAGGCATAAAGAATTACAATGATTAGAGTTCCTATTTATAATGAATAGGAAACCCTAGGTTACATCTTGAACCGCATGTCTAAATTTACAAAAATAGCCCTAGGTTGACTTAGTCAGCGCCGCAAGAATTTTGGTAGAATTTTTATTCTCTTCAGACTCGACTCCGACGCGGAACCGCGGCCCTAGGCCTGGTTTGGCCGCGGTTACGCGGTCAAACAAGGGAGTTGACTTCTGTTCTTTCTTGTGTTGGCTTTTGGTGACTTTGTCTTCCTGTTTCTATATGTCTTTTTCCATTTAGGCTTCCAGGTTGGTTCCAGATCTTCAGTGAACAATTTGCAATGGATTTTTAACCGTTCGCTTTGAGTCGATGTCTTGAATCTCGCTTTGTGAATTGTTCCTTATGTAGGCTTGATCAAGATTCTCTGTTTGTTGGTTAAAGTCCACATTTCCATCGTCTTTACATCGTTTGCACTGTTTTCTGTCCAAGAACCTGTAACCTGTAACATGTAGCAGACATGCGTCAAAAGTACCTGTTTATTTATAAAAAGAATAAGAATGGGGAATATAATAATGCAATATTATGGTGTGAACAAATACCCCCAAACTTATCTTTTGCTCGTCCTCGAGCAAACTTATTTTTTATTCACTAAAATCCTAACCACACTTTCGCAGGGAAACACGATTGCACTGAGCACGTGCAATACAAGTTCTATTCTTCATTCCTCTCTCTCATCTAAATTCCAATCACATACCCCCACGTGTGTGTATAAATCACCCCTACACTTGGAAATTCAAATCAAGCAATCATGCTCTCGTCCGTTGTCCGATAATGCGGCTAGTCGACGCATCCATCATAAGTCCGACACCGCGGGAAGCTAGGGGTTTGCTCCTTCGTCCACGCACGGTTGGAGATGGTATGTCCTTTACTGATAAGATTTTGACCGTCGGCCAGGAATCCACGAAAATGGTTCTTCCATTGCAGGACATCTTTAAGGACGGTGCCTCTGTCTTGAAAGCTCAATAGATTCTTCATCTGTACTCCATCAGGCCGGGCTTTCTCGTATTTAGGCAAAATGATGCGGTGTTATTCATGAGATACAACCTGCATCGTTTCGCCCAGCAGCTGAGCTATAATCTGGGCGTCCCACTTGAGGCTTTCTTGGTAGAACCTGCTGCTATAGAAGAGGGAATACGAAGCGTGCCGCATCATTTTATGCGTCTGAACACGGGGTCCAACTTCTTTATCAGCGAACCGAGCTATGTTTCGAAGGCCCTGAATGTGTATCTGGTCTCGTATCAACATTCGATGGACGCTGTCATTAGGGAGGAGAAGCGATTGCTGCTTGATCGCAAGGGCACCGCTCTGGCTGGTAACCCAATTGTTCCTCTGAAGCGACGGACCATTGTCCATCCTCCCTTAAGAGAAGTTGTTGTGGTCGAGGTCCCGCATGATAGGCCCGAACTACTGATACCCCATGCTCCCATGGAAATGGTGACTGTGGCGTCCCCTGAGTCCGGCGTGGGTTCGGATATCGGGACTCGTCGTCCCAATGTGCCCACCAAGCATAAGCTTGTGCTAGCGGCTACGGGCACTCACTCATAGAAGAGGAAGAAGAAGTCAATTCTTTCTACCGACGTTGTACTCGGCCAGGAGCCTCATGCTCCTTATAGAGAGGGCCTGAGCGATTACGGGACCAACGAGGGTCTATTTATGGCTCCGGATGATACCGACCTTGAAGCTGCTATTGCAGCTTCAGAACGATTAGCAAGCCACAAAGTGGGATTGTTCATCCTCGTACAATCAAGTAAACTTCAATCGTATCTTTTTGCTGTTGTGTTTTTGTTATCATGTTTTGACTGACACTCCTTCTCTAACAGGAATTTCCACTGAAGAGGCTCTCGCGGCTTCCCTCAAGACTTTTGAGGAGGAAGAGAGGATTCACGCTTCACTAGACGTTGGTATATTTCGGCTTATTGTGCCTTCATTCCCCTTTCTTATGGGTAATCTGACCCCTTTTTCATCTTATCGTAGGGACTACCTCGACCTAGGTCATGTCCAGTACAGTGCTAATCCCGAAGGGTGATGCGGAGATGCTTCCAAGGCTAGTTATCGAAGTCTCGACCTCCTCAGTATTGCTAAAAGAGGCTTTACTTAAGCAACCGATGACGGAAGCCATAACGGCTCCAAAGGTAGCTCCTGGCGTGGACGATGACGTCCCGTTGACGGAGATCTTAAGAAGATCAGCTCTCACGGCCCGGGCGAAAAGGAAGCGCAGAATGCGTGCAGTGAGGGAATTTAACGCCGCCTTGGCCACGGGTGCAGGCTCGAGCGCTGCTACCCCTGTCCTTGCTCCTTCAGAAGGTGCTTCGGCCACCCTGTCTACCGCTCACAAACAGGCAGCATGTGCGGCTCGGGAGGCAATTGAAAGACCGACCCAAGGTAAAATAACAATGAGTTCTTTTGTTAAAGTTTTAATCTTCAGATTCTCATATATCCTATCCTGCAGGGCCGAGTCTTGATGAGGAAGCGGTAGGTGAGATGGCGGCAACCGCCGAGCCTGAGGTAGCCACTCTTTCTCAAGAGTCTGGCACTGCCCCAATCGCCACTTTTCCCCTTGCGGTTCCTTGCCGTTGCCGGGCGTTGCGAGTGTCACGAAGATTCTCGTGGAGTCAGGGGATGAAGCTACGGGTGGCAAAACCATTCCGACGGAGGAGGGTGAAGCAGTCGCTGCACCCAGTGACGTCTTTGTCGCGGTTTCGACCGGCGACTCACCCGGTAGATTTTGGGTTATTGCTTTCTCTTTTATTCTGCAATCCCTTTCAATCTCTTCTGACAGTATTTCTCTCATTTCTAATGCAGGCGTAGTGAGCGTTGAGGTTGTGCCACCCGAGGAACATCACCAGTTGTTGCTTTGACGGTGGCCGCCCTTTTTCCTTCTCCCGTGTCCTCCTAAATGCTGGAAGGTACGGGTTTATGACTATTGGTTTCATTGGAAGCGATATACTTTATGTACTGACGCTGCATTATTACACCCTTGCAGGAGTTCTATTTGATCATCTATATCAAGTGTTGCACCCATATTTCTCCTTCCAGTCGGAGATTGCTTCATCTAGTGGCGTTGGTGAGTACAGCTTCTAGCTAATGTCTTCTCTTTTCTTTTACAGGCAGTCAAATCGATTCTAATTCTTCTTTGTTTTGACTGCAGCACTACAGCTTGAAGGAGGAAACGAAAGAACAGTTGCACCACCGGCACTCCCGGCCTTGCCACCTGCCGCAGCCGGTATAGTAAACTCCATTATGCATGAACCTTCTCTATTTCTTGAACTGTCATTTGACTATGATTTGTTTTGCAACGGTGACACCGACTTCAGCTCCATTCGAATCTCGAATCATAATGCCAGCATGCCCCTTTTCCCGACGTCCATCTTCAAAAGGCGCTATGACTAGTCTGCGCATGCTAAATGATTACATCGATGAGATTGACGCGGAGGCCCTTACATTCGCTGCAGATTTTGCTGCCGAGGTTAAACATATGATGGCGACGCTCATGAACTTTCATAGTGAGGGCGTCGTTGAGTCTTGGGTTAATCACTGCAGGAAAATTGAGGCCTGTCTGCATGAGCTCGAGTTCGGACGTCATGCTCCTGAGGTCCTGGCTGCGAACTCCCAGAGGGCTGCGTGGGTCGAGCAGAGCACTCCCTACTTCCGCCATCTTGAACAAGAAGCGGCCTTAAAGCGTAAGGAATGTGAAGAGACTTCAAGCGAATCTGCTCGACTGCACGCTCAGGTTGACGCAGATGTTGTATAGCTGAAAGCTATCTTTTAGGTCCTTCTACGATGTATTTCTGACGGGTTAACGCCGAGGCAGAAGCTCGACCTCATTGAGCGAGATGCGCAAAGTCGTGGGGTAGCTCAGCGGCTCATCGATGAGCAACTTTCATCTTATTTGCAGCAACGGGTTCAGATTGAAGCGGAGTTGGACGCGGCAGCTGACCGGGAAAAAAGGTTGAGGGGAGTGCGCGAACAACTGATTGGTATATTGAAAACGCTTCCCTCCCAATAGTTGTTTTTGTACCGATTAAAATTTATAATTTTTGAATAACATGTAATTTTTTTTCTTTCATATGATGTAACTTGTACTCAATTGAGCTTATAAATAAAAGATACATTTTTTTGTACTATCTTGTGTTATCTCTTGCTTTCTTCTCTTTTCTTTGTTGCCGGCATGTTACCTTAGTAAGCGTATCCTGTAAATGATAGAGAGCATTCCGTCTCGAACTCTTCGAGAGGTAGTGATGGCTTAGGAAGCAAGTTCTGATCTGTTGCCTAAGGCTTTTCAACTTTATGAGCCGTGAGGGCCTCATAAAGACTTTTCTCCCTACGAGTCGAAAGGATCTTGTAGGTGTATTTTCTCCTTAGGAATCGTGAGGATTCCTAAGTGTGTTTTCTCTTGGGAGTCGTAAGTATCTCACAAGAGAGTTTTATTCCTTACGGGTCGAATGGACCCATAAGTGATTGATGAGATTGACATCATCCGCATTTCAGGGAGTCAGAAGTTGCTCTGGGCGTTTCCCACGGGTCAAGATTGACTTTTGCCGTGTTCCACGGGACCGGGATTTGCTCTGGATGCTTCCCACGGGGTCAGGATTGACGTTAGCCATGTTCTACAAGGACCAGGTTCCGCTCTGGACGCTTCTCACAGGGTCAGGATTGACATTAGCCGTGTTCCACTAGACCAGGATTTGCTCTGGATGCTTCACACGGGGTCATGATTGACATTAGCCGTGCTCCACTAGGACCAGGATCCGCTCTGGATGCTTCCCACGGGGTCAAGATTGACATTAGCCGTGTTCCACTAGATCAGGATTTGCTCTGGATGCTTCCTACGGGGTCAGGATTGACATTAGTCGTGTTCCATAGGACCAGGTTCCGCTCTGGACACTTCCCACGGGGTCAGGATTGACAATAGCCGTGTTCCGAAAGGACCAGGATCCACTCTGGATGCTTCCCACGGGTCAGGATTGATATTAGCCGTGTTCCACAAGGACCAGGTTCTGCTCTGGACGCTTCCCACGGGGTCAGGATTGGTATTAGCCGTGTTCCACTAGACCAGGATTTGCTCTGGATGCTTCCCACGGGGTCAGGATTGACATTAGTCGTATTCTACAAGGACCAGGTTCCGCTCTGGACGCTTTCCACGGGGTCAGGATTGACATTATCCGTGTTCCACTAGACCAGGATTTGCTCTGGATGTTTCACACGGGTCAGGATTGACATTAGCCGTGTTCCGCAAGGACCAGGATCCGCTCTGGATACCTCCCACGGGGTCAGGATTGACATTAGTCGTGTTTCACAAGGCCCAGGTTCCGCTCTGGACGCTTCCCACAGGGTCAGGATTGACATTAGCCGTGTTCCGTAAGGACCAGGATCCGTTCTGGATGCTTCCTACAGGATCAAGATTGACATTAGTCGTGTTCCATAAGGACCAGGTTCCGCTCTGGACGCTTCCCACGGGGTCAGGATTGACATTAGTCATGTTCCACTAGACCAGGATTTGCTCTGGATGCTTCCCACGGAGTCAGGATTGACATTAGTTGTGTTCCAAAAGGACCAGGTTCCGCTCTGGATGCTTCCCATGGGGTCAGGATTGACATTAGCTGTGTTCCACTAGACCAGGATTTGCTCTGGATGTTTCACACGGGGTCAGGATTGACATTAGCCATGTTCCGCAAAGACCAGGATCCGTTCTGGATGCTTCCCACGGGTCAGGATTGACATTAACCGTGTTCCACAAGGACCAGGTTCCGCTCTGGAAGCTTCCCATGGGGTCAGGATTGACATTACCCGTGTTCCACCAGACCAGGATTTGCTCTGGATGTTTCACACGGGATCAGGATTGACATTAGACGTGTTCCACTAGACCAGGATTTGCTCTGGATGCTTCCCACGGTGTCAGGATTGACATTAGCCGTGTTCCACAAGGACCAGGTACCACTCTGGACGCTTCCTACGGGGTCAGGATTGACATCAGCCGTGTTCCACTAGACCAGAATTTGTTCTGGATGTTTCACACGGGGTTAGGATTGACATTAGCCGTGTTCCGCAAGGACCAGGATCCGCTCTGGATGCTTCCTACGGGTTCAGGATTGACATTAGCCGTGTTCCATAAGGACCAGGTTCCGCTCTGGACACTTCCTACGGGGTCAGGATTGACATTAGCCGTGTTCCACTAGACCAGGATTGGTTGACTTTATCCGTATTTCACGGAGTCGGGGGTTGACTCTCGGTTCTCTGTGCACCGCAGAGTCATGGAACTGGGAATTTCCACAGTTCCGCTTTGCTGATGTTGCGTCTGTTGTAATGAGATGAATGTTGAGATGATCTCTAGGCTGTCTGTGAACCGTCGAGACTTGGCTCTCTTTTGGATGGAGCCTGGGGGGAGGTGTGGTTCCCTCTTTGTTTGTGCCCCTGGATTGTATACAGGGATCGATGTGATCTCACTTGTAGGGCAAAAGTTTCATTTTATATATTTTTCTTTCTGCGATGCTCTATCATTTCAACTTTTATATCGCGAAAGTCACGATTGCCCAATCGTTTCGGCTATTTTTTGCGGTCCCAATCATTTCGGCTATTTTTTACGGTGCCCAATTATTTCGGCTATTTGTTTTATTTACTCGCTGCTTTTTATTGCGAGTTTCCCAATCATTTCGGCTATTTCGCATGCATACATTTTTACTTGTTGATTTGCAAGTTGCCCAATCATTTCGGCTATTTCATATGCATTTATGGCTCGCTGGCTTTTCACTGCGAGTTTTGGGATTTGATACTGATTCAGGCATCAGCATCGCTACTGCTGGGATATTGCCAGGAGCGAATCGTCATTTGCCTCTGTCGACGTCGAACAAAGGTGGCTTAGCGAACAGGGTTAGGATCCTGTCGACTAAGGCTTTTGACTTTATGAGTCGTAAGGGTCTAATAAAGGTATTTCTCCCTACGAGTCGTAAGGATCTCGTAGGTGCGTTTTCTCCTTAGGAATCATAAGGATTTCTAAGTGTGTATTCTCTTATAAGTCGTAAGGATCTTACAAAAGTATTTTCTCCTTATAAGTCAAGAGGACATACAAGGGTTGTCCATTGTGTAAACATATTCCCAGTCGCGAGTGGAACTTTGTTAGGGAAATGTTTATTCGCGCCCGTGGATTGTATACAAGGGTCAATATTGAAACGCTTGAAGGGCAACATTGGTGATTGTGAGGGATTAAGAACAGGTTCAGATCCCTGTAGCTTAAGACTTTTGAACCCTATGAGCCATGAGGGTCTCAAAGGGGAATTCTCCTTACTAGTCATGAGGATCTAGTAAGTGTAATTTCTCCTTAGGAATCGTGGGGATCCCTAAGTGTTTTTCTCCTTTGTGAGTCGTAAGGATCTCACGCGGGTGGTTTCTCCTTATAGGGTCGAGAGGACCTCGCAAGTGTCTTTTAACGAGATTGCGCCCTTTCGGGTTTTCACAAAACTCGTCGATAGTCCTGCTGCTTTTACTCACGGAGCCCTTTCGGGTTTTCATCCGTGCCCATCTCGCTTATGAACGTACCATTTTTTTTTGCATCAGCCTTGGGATGCTGCGGTCCGTAGTAGTTTATCGACGTCTCGGTCAACAGCCAGTTTTAGGATATATTGGTCCATCGTTAGTTTAAGGTCGTTTCGGTCCGTTGTTAGTTTTGGGACATTTCGGTCCGTGTTTAGTTTAGGGACGTTTTGGTCCGTTGTTAGTTTTATGACATTTCGGTTCGTCGTTAGTTTAAGGACGTTTCGGTCCGTTGTTAGTTTTAGGACATTTCGGTCCGTTGTTAGTTAAAGACGTTTCGGTCCGTTGCCGGCTACTACTTATAGAGATTGGGCCTAGGAAGATAGCGAGCGGACATAGGCGTCGTCATCTATCATTGGCCTAGGCAGTGACTCGTCAGGCGTAGTATTTTTTCAGGAAGCTACCATTTATTGGCCTGAAAGGTCTTTTACCATGCATGTCCATGAGTAGATAGGCTCCACCCTAGTAAACTTTGTCTATGATGTACGGGCCTTCATAGTTCGGCTCGAATTTCCCCCGTTTGGCACGATTGGGGATCATGGGTTTCTTGACCACTAGCACGAGTTCGCCTTGGCGGAATGTTCTCGACCTAGTCAATCTCACGTATGAGCGCGTCATCTTTGCTTTGTAAGCCTCCAGATTTTGTTGCGCCATGAGCCGAGTTTCGTTGAGGGCATTAAGCTTCTCAATCCGAAGCTGAGCATTTTCTTCGTCTGTTAGCTCGTAGTGAACTGCCACTCATAGAGAAGGTAACTCTATCTCGAGGGGGAGTACCGCTTCTGTGCCGAATACCAATACATACGGCGTTGTGTTTGTGGCCGTTTTGAACGTAGTTGGATACGCCCAGAGAGCTTCATGCAGTCTCTCCTGCCAGTCCTTATTCTTGGACACCGTCTTTTTCACGATCTTCGTCAAGGTTTTATTGAAAGCCTCAGCTACACCGTTAGCTCGGAGATTATAGACTGAAGAGTATCTCCAATCTATATTATGCTGTTGTGCGAAGCGGCTAATTTTATGGCTTCTATAGGCTGGCCCGTTATTGGAGAAAATCCATCGCGAAATGCCGAACCGATAAATGACATGCGTCTTGAAGAAATGGAGAATATTCTCCATCTTCACTTCCCTTAGCAGGACTGCTTTTGCCCACTTAGAGAAGTAATCGGTTGTTGCCAAAATGAATCGATGTCCTCTGGACGAGGCTGGTTCAATGGGCCCGATTATGTTAGTTTCCCATATTTCGAACGGCCAGCCAGCCACCGTTGGGTGTAGCGGATTTGGATGCTGATGGATAAAGTCCCCGTGGATCTGGCACGAGTGGCACTGCTTCGTGTATTCGAGGCAGTATTGGATCATCGTGGGCCAATAGTAGCCCATCCTTTTGATCTTCAGTTTCATCTTCGGCCTGGCTTGATGAGAACCACAGAGTCCGTCATGAGTTTCTTGGACGACACTCCTTGCCTCTTCAGGTCCCAGGCATCTTAGCCACAGGGAGTCAAACGATCTCTTATACAGAGTATCATTGACGAAGGCGAAGGATAGAGCTCGTTTCATGAGCTGATGTCTTGAGGACGCATCTTCAGGAGTTCGATAGGATTTGAAGTAATCTATAAAGACTTCCCTCCAATCCTTAGCCTCTTCCTGGTCTTTTATTTTTAGGGCCGTTTGCTCGGTAGCTCCCATTTCTTCGGATGACTCCGGAGATATTTCTGCCGGCGTAAGAACCCGACGGCTTTAGATGACGATCCTCAGGCCGTCAAGGTTTTTGTCAGCCAGTTCTTTACCGAGCTTGGCTAGTGCATCCGTCTTTCTATTTTCCACGCGCGATATGCTTTCTAGGGCATAAGCAGGGATTTGAGCCAGCAATTGGTGTACCCTTTCGCCGTACTTTACCAACTCTAGTTTGCACGTCTGATAGTCGCCGTTTACTTACTAACGACCAGCTGGGAGTCTCCGTATACGAGGAAGTTTTCAATTCCCATGTCGACAGCGATCTCAAAACCTGCTATCAAAGCTTCATATTCGGCTTCGTTGTTTGTCCTCGGCTCTTTTAAGGAGAAAGCGAAGCGCAATATCCCTCCTTGTGGAGTCACGAAGATGAGGCCCGCCCCGGATTTGATTATGGGGGTGCTTTATTTGCGCTTCTTCATGGAAGATGCTCCATCGAAGTAGAGTTCCCACTGGATACCATTCTCTCTTCTCTCCCCTTCGATCGTGTCAAATGCGTGCTCGTTGGGCAATTCGCAATTTAAAGGAGAATCGGCAGGTATCGGATGCTCAGCGAGGAAGTCGGCGATGGCCTGGCGTTTCACTGCCTCGAGGGGTCTGTATGTCACCGAGAATTCCATTAAGAGCAGGGCCCATTTAGCGAGCCGTCCCGTTAATATAGCCTTTGACATCAAATATTTGAGAGGATCTACTTTCGATATGAGATGGACCTCAAGTGCCAACGCATAGTGTCTGAGCTTCGTTATCGCGAAGATCAACACTAAACAGTGTTTTTTGATGGGGGAATAACTGTTTTCTGCCCCCAGTAGAACTCGACTCAAGTAGTAGAGGGCTTTCTCTTTCTCTTGGTCGTTTTCTTGTGCCCACAGCATGCCTAAAGAACCTTTGAGGGCAGTCGTGTACAGGATGAGGGGATTTCCCTTGACCGGGGCGGTTAGCACCGGAGGATTCTGTAGGTATTGCTTGAATTCGTCCAGTGCGCCTTGGTATTTGCGATCCCAGATGAACGGGATTCCCTTCTTCATTAGGTGACTGTAAGGACGACACTTGCCGGAGAGATTGGCTATAAATCGCCGGATATACGCGAGCTTTTTTTGGAGAGACCGCAGTTGCTTGAGAGTCCTTGGTGGAGGCATTTCAATGATCGCCTTAATCTTCGACGGGTCTATCTCGATGCCTTGGTGTCAGACGACGAATCCTTGAAACTTGCTCGAGGAAATTCCGAATGCGCATTTGAGAGGGTTCATCTTCAAGTTGTATTTCTGAAGGCGCTGAAACACGATCTTCAGATGCTCTAAATGTTCCTCGTATGATTTGCTTTTAACTACGAGGTCGTCGATATAGCATTCGACGATTTCATGTATGAGGTCATCGAAGACCTTCTTCATGGCCCTCTGATAGGTGGCACCGGCATTCTTTAGACCGTAGGGCATCACCATGTAGCAGAATATGCCCAAAGGAGTCCGGAAAGCGGTATGTTTCTGATCTTCGGGATGCATCTTTATCGGATTGTATCCTAATGAACCGTCCATGAAGGAGAATACTTCGTGAGTGGACATATTATCTATCATCAGCTCGGTCACCGGTACTAGAAAGTCGTCCTTCGGGCAAGCTTTGTTGAGATCCCGAAAGTCCACACATAGGCGCACCGTCCCATTTTTCTTCATCACTGGGATGATGCTGGCGATCCAGTCAGGATACTGAACCTCTTGGATGAAGCCAGAGTCGATTAGCTTCTTGACCTCGGCATTGATGCTCATCTCAAGCTCGAGCCGCATTCTCCTCGGTGCTTGTTTAACTGGCTTGATATCAGGAGATATCGCCAATTTGTGCTCAGCAATTTCTGGATCTAATCCCGGCATTTCGGAATAGTTCCATGCGAAGCAGTCTTTATACTGCATGAGCACATCTTTTAGCGTAGCCATCCTTTCTTCAGGCAACAGCTCACTGACGAATGTCGGCCGCGAGTCACTTGCTATCCCCAAGTCAATTTTCTTGAGATTATCTGCAGTAGTATGTATCCCATCTTCCAGCTCTTTTAGCGCCGGTGGAAACTCGGAGATCATCTCATCATCATCATTTTCGAAGCACCAGGGGAAGTCATCCATATCCTCGTGTACTTCTTCTGACAGCATTATCACATGATAGGTACGGAACGCTTCCAAGACCGATGTCAGTCTGGTTCTACTCTCGCTGCATACGTGGCTTTCGGTTCATACTTCTGTGGTGGGGTTACCCTCCAACTGCTGGTTAAAGCGAACTTGCTTTGCTGATACTGGTCTTCTACCCAGTCTTTGAATGTGAAGCAGTCTTCAAGAGGATGCCCTATCGCTCGGTGATGGAGCAATAGTCCGGATGATGAACCTCACTTGCTTGCTTGGGGTGCTTGGACTCCGTGAGCGTCATCATCTGTGTTTTACGACAAGATCGAATGTCTTCTTTGTCTTGTCTTGGGGAAAAGAATACGCTCGCCCCATCTTCTTTATAAGAGATGAACCTGGTTGCTCGATTCTCGATCACGTGGCTTCTCAGACCCGCTTTGCCGCTTTCGAATGTTTTTCCCGCTCTTTGATTCATTTTTGCCTCTACGTCGGGTCTTTTGTATGACGGGATAGTGACGAAGAGCATCGCCATTCTCCGCCGCCTGCTAAAAGAGGCACTGCATTCTGTCTTTCTCGTAGATAGCCATTTCGTGATTATGGTCGTCTCGAGCCTTTTGACCCGCTTTCCTTATAAGATTGGCCATTTGTTCTTCGAACGACGGGCTTGGTATTTTCATGACGGGAGCTCGTTTTGGTTCAGGGTTAGCATCTTCCCACAGAGCATCTCCTTCTTCATCGAAGTTATGTATGACGTATCAGCTGCGAAATCGGTACCATTTCTTGGATTGAACATATCCAAGCCCGATCGTTTCCATTCTCCCGTTGGGCAACTTTTGTTGAGTTCCGGGTACGTTCCAGATCCTGTTATAGAACTGGGCTTGTCGAGTAGTCTGTTTGAGGGGTACGCCTTGGCGCCTCAACAATCTTCTTAATCCGTCTATGTAGTACCTGGGCAAACGGATGGGCTGGAGCCTGTCAAGAGTAGAATCCGCACCATGCCAAATTTCTTTCTCCGCTTTGGTTTCCCCGGATCAGTAGAATAGGATCGCCTTTTCACCTTTTCGCCTGAGGGGGACATAGAATGTCTGCAGTTCTTGCACACTATAAGTTTCAAGTGCATCGAGCTCTTTGTAATGCTCTTGCGGAACCATGGAAACTTTCAAACTTTGATCTTCATCAGCGAAGGCTTGTATCGATGGCCGAGCAGAGAATACAGCATTGACCTCATCTTCCGAGTCGCTGCCGAAGATCAGAATAGGGGTGGACGGTCCTGGCTTGTTGTATTGGGGCGGCCCTGAATAAATTATTTCTTCTTCCTCCTCGGCATCACTCCCGAAGACCGGAATAGTGGTGATAACCTTGTTCTTGTCCTCCGGTTTGCGACATCTTTTGTGTCTTTGAAATCTGGTAGGAAGTACTTGGCATCCTCATATTTACGGACCTCGCTCACGGAGAATGGGTTTAGTTCCCCTGTCACAGTGTACTCGAGACCATCTTTGAAGTACTTCATACACTGATGTTGTGTAGAAGGGATAATGTTGTACTCTTGTAACCAAGACCGCCCGAGCAAAGCGTTATAGCAGGTCTTAGCGTCAATGACGTGAAACTTGATGTCAGTGACTAGCAGCCCAAAGCGTAACGTTAGTATCACAGACCCAAGCGTCTGTGACGACTGGGAGTCGAATCCGGAGATAGTGATATTATCACGAGCGAGATGCTAAACGCTCATGCAGATTTCCTTCAACACTCTTACATTGAGGAGGTTGACGGAGGACCCATTGTCAGCCAGGATTTTTCCTATCTTGATATCATGACAGTATCTGGAGACATAAAGGGGGGGTTGTGCTCGCACGTCCCGAGGAGGAGATCTTCATCACCGAAAGTGATATCGGACGTATGCACTTCTTCCAGCTTGTCCTTCATCTTTTCTTCGGCGAGAAAAGCTTGGAACTGTTCAAGCTCTTGAGAATCTCTTGCTTCTTTTGATAACAAAAGGGCATCGAGAATGCTTAGCTGCGAAGGTAGCTTCCTCAAGTGTGTCAGAACGTTGTAATCCACCTTGTTCTTCTTTTGCGGGTTCTTGGCTGTCAGCTCTTTGGCGACTTGATCATCTAAGGCGATGTCCTCAGGGATTTTTTCTTTCCCCTTATCTTTTCTATTCGACCCACTGTTCGCAGCCCCGAGATTATTTTCGGGCAGCGTACGATTGCGCAGCTGAATGTTCTCACAGGTCTTCATTTCTTCCGTTTCGGATGTCGGTTCTTTGAAGAGAGGGCCAAGGGCTATTTATTCATCAGAATCGCTCCCAAAGGTAAGAACTTGCGATCCCCCAGCGTCGACCATGTGACAGTTGCCGGTAGTTCTTTTGCGCTCCTCGGTCGTATTTCGTTGCTCCCGACGAGTTTTATGTTTCATCCGCTTGAAATGTTGTCGGTGAGCAACATATCCCTGCCACCGGTTTTTAAAAGTGTTGCACTCTTCGGTGTGGTGTGCAATCTTTCGATGATATAAGCAGTAGCTAGGATGTATATCCGCTTCATCAGGGGTGTTTCCTTCGGAGGACGGCAACTTCATTCCCATCGATATGGCTTTGGCAAACCTTTTTCTCGTCTTGAACTTGCTTTTATTCACAGCGGATGTACTTTGATCTGGCGGGGGTGTTTCGACCCTTTCGTCCAGTCGCCAGCGTTTGGCCTTTTCAAATATGGACATCTCGCACTCTCAATCAGCTTTGCTTTTAAGAAGAGCTTCGTTCAGGAATACATCAATCATTTCGTCTGATGGTCCTAGAAGTTCCGGCTAAAGATCTGCCCCCAGTTTCTCTGCGTAAGGAGCTTCTTCATCGTCTATTGATGAGTGAGAGATCACATGGCAGCTTGCCACATAATCTTCAGGCTCATCCGATGGGTCTTCTCCATTGTCATCCTCTTCGTCCTCAAGGACGTGGCTGAGAAATTCTTGGAGTGTGACTGGAGTCTGCGCCTTCTGGTTATATTCTTCCAGCACGTCAATCTATATTTGTAGGTCCGTGCGCTTGTCACCATGCTTCACGGGCCTTTTGGTCTTCTTCTTCTTCTTCGAAGACTTTGACGGCTGGGTGTGGGTACTTTGACTATCACCGCCAATCTTTGGAGTCGGGCGTGGTTTCAGCATTCCCTCGATGATTTCGGGTTCCAGCGGACTCCGCCATTTGATCGCAGAGTATGCTTGGAGATCCTTCAGCATTTTTTCATTTTGGCTGAAAGAACGACCTCCTATGGAGTTTCTTCTACAAAAGAGCATGATGCCCCCAGTGTCCGTCCTTTTAAGAGCGTGCGGCTGTTGCGGGCTTACATTCCAATTCTCAAATAGTGCGAACTTGCCCTGTTGGTATTGGTCTTCGATCCAGCCTTTAAAGACGAAGAAATCTTCAATTGGATGGCCTGACGTTTGGTGATAGGCGCAATAATTGGGATTATTAGCCTCACCGGGTTGCAATGAGCATTTTAGATTCGGCAAATTGATGAGTCTGTTGCGTACCGCCAGCTTGAACAGTCTCTTCATTTTGTCCTGAGGAAACAAGTAAAGGTGCTTTATTTTCTCATTATAGAATCGTCGTCTCTCGTCTAGGTGATCAGTTAATTTTGGACCACTGGGCTGCTGTTGAGCATTGGCGACGAAGGTTGCTTTACCTTTCCCTTTTTCATTCCGCGGCCCCGGCATTGAAGAGGAGGACCTGTGACCTATCTGGTCCATTTGGGCCAGCTTATCAATCAAGGACTGAAAAGTGGTCGGCTTGAAAAACATCATAAATTGGGAGATGGTCGCTTGAAGGTCAAGAGTGCCCACGAACATGTTCACCGCAGGCGCTTCTTCGATGCGCTGCTCGCACTTCGACCATAAATCCTGCCACCGTATTGTGTATTGCTACCTGTGAGTAGGAAGTATCCATCCACAGTCACATTACGGCTGTAGAGATATTAAGAACAAGATAAATAAACTATCTAACACATGTCCAAATCCATAATAACCAGAGTCAATGATAAATAAGTGCAGAAGCAAATGATCCAATGCAATAATAGAAAGGTACGTCCCATAATGCGGGATCACACCTGGAAATAAAATGCAATAAATGAACTAACCACTACAGAACTCACAAATCAGCCTGCTGGCTGAAGTACTCCTGCTCGGTCGTCGACAGTGGTAAAGAATCTGGGCCATGCAAAACCCAGACGTCAGCGCGTCATATCAACCAATAATATAATATGAACAAGGTAATAAGCAATGCAGGGATAAGCATGAATAAAGCAATAATATGAAACAACAGTGCAGGGTAATGTGCAGTGGGTAACTAAACTATTCTATCAGGTTTCTATTCTAAAGTCTTTGAAATCAATTGATGACTCGTCGATGTAACTCAATAGTATCCCGTGCATGCCCGGGACCACGGTCAAGACCCTCGGGGCTGAATCCGAGACGTGCCGCTAGGCAGTAATAGGTAGCAGGATGGATGAGTGATGTCAGCATCATCACTCCCGGACTGGCCAAGCCCGTAAGACTGATCAGAACAGGTATCGAACTGTTGAGTTACAAGTCGGTTTCATCTTTGATTTCCCCATACCCCCAAGTTATGTATGTCAGGTCAGGTATTCAGTAGTCAAGAACTAATGCCAACACAGGATCAGGTAACAGCAGGTTTGTCTGGGTAGACAACAGGAATGGTCCATGAGGACCCCAAGTCAGGTTTGTTGGCATTAGGCATGAGATCAGGTAACAAGTCAGGTCATGGTACAACAGGTTGAGTTGGTAGTAAAGGGTACCATGTCCGGTGCATCGGTATGTATATATATGTCATGTGTAGCAAGGTCAGGTCAATATGTAATGCAATCGAAGGTGTGCTCATAACAGGTATACAATCGAATAAGGAACAGCAGCAGGAAATAAAGTAAACAGCAATAATAGTTCATTTAATCACAATGGTGCATTAATCTGGTGCAGTTGTATTATATTAACAGGTTCGAGCACCCTTGGAGTGCAATAATCACAAGGTAGCGCAATATCAGCAACAGAAAGTAATGAAGATATATGTGTGCGATTATCATCCTTTCAATAGCAAAATGATTAACTGGTAGTTTTGTTATTAGGGTTACAGCAGCAAAATACGGTTTACGTTACAGTGTCATGATGTATGTCATATTTCGTCCAAATAAGAAAAGTAACTATACTTAGTTAATCCTTGCAAGTTTAATGATTCAAGCACACTTAATTTGTATAGCATAGCATGTAGCAAGTAATACTTGCCTCGACGGTTTCGCAAACCGGAAAACGTAGCGTCGGCGGAAAACACGCGACGGTTGCACGGGCCACGGATCGAGTCCAAACAACGAACAGCGGGACCCCACGGACCGGAGTACTTCGCTGGAGAGTCGGGTCAAGTCGTCGGCACGGCCGGAATCCGGCGAAATGTCAAAATGGCGACGAAGTTAGCAAAAAAAACAAAGCAAAGCAATGATCGACCAGAGAGGGGATACATGAAGGGAGATGGTGAAGAGAGGCTTACAGGGATAGCAAGGGGGCAACCGCTACGGGTTCGACGACGATGGGGCGCCGGCGAGGCAGCGGCGGCGGCAGCCTTGGCTGTAGGTTGCAGGAGGAGGAGGGATGGTGAGAAGGGGAGGAGCTGGCTTGGTCTGGATTATAGGGGGAGAGGAGGAGATGCAGTGGGTGTTGGGAGGTCGTCGACGACGAGGTCTACAGGGAGGTGGTCGTGACGGCTCGAGGCAGAGAGGACGGGGTGGTGAGGAAGTGGAGGAGGTTACGATGGAGGTGCTGGGGTGATGGTGGCGAGGTCGCGGGGAGGTCGGCGGCGAGGCTGCGGCAGTTAGGGCAAGGCTAGGGTTGGGTTCGCGTCGGGTTCTCGTGGTTCTCTGGAAAGGAAGACGACGCGAGAAAAATAAATATGGGGTGGAGAGAGAGAGATTAAAGGGTGAGAGAGAGATAGAGGTAGAGAGAGAGATTATAGGATGAGAGATAGAGAGACGGAGAGAGAGAGAGATTAGAAAGAGATTGTTATGGTGGGGCCCACGAGGGATAAAATCCCTCGTGATTGGCTGAGAAGGAATTTCGTGGGTAAAAATAAAAGATTTAAAAAGGATTTTCTAAACTAACAGTAACAAAGAATATATATATAGTTTTAATATATTTAATTAAATGGGCATTTTGGCGCTAAATGAAACATTTCCAAATCGCGCCTGGGTTGCGCCCAAATATTTGAAATTCAAATAATAGGATTTTAAGCGGGTTCCAAATTTTAAAATGTGATGTCTTATGATTAAAATGCATTCCCTCAATTCGGACACTTGCACGCGCGCGTAGCCGTCCAAACTCGCCCGTTTCACCGAACGGGATGAAATCTCGACGCGCGGACGCTACCACGCGACTAGTGGTGACGAGTGGGCCAATATGGATATTCTTAATTAGTTTTTAGGTGTTAAAATTTGTTATATGCAAAAATGACTTAGCCGGTTAAAATTTTGCAACAAGAACCAAACAAGCAAGATAATTGAAATGAGCAATGTCTAACACAAAACCAGTAACAGAAATAGTATTATTGGGCTTGGCTTGGGTGTTACATCATACCCAACTACAAAAAGAATTTCGTCATCGAAATTCCAAGAATACAGGATAGCTAACTACAGAAAAAGGTGAGGAAACTTCTGCCGGATCTCGTCTTCTCGCTCCCAAGTGGATTCTCTATGCGATCGATTACCCCAAGAAACTAGCACAAGAGGGATAACCTTGTTCTTAAGAACCTTTTCTCTTCGATCCTTGATTTCAACCGGTGGCTCCTCAAAAGTTAGGTCCTCCCGTACGGTCAACTCCAAATGATCCAAGACGTGTGTTTCATCTCGAACATACCTTCGTAGTTGAGATACATGAAATACATCGTGCACCCCTGCCAAGGACTGTGGTAACGCCAAACGGTACGCTACCTCTCCAACACGCTCCAATATCTCGAAGGGTCCAACGAATCGAGGACTAAGCTTTCCCCGACTCCCAAAGCGAATCACCCCTCTAGTCGGTGATATCTTCAGGAATACCAAATCACCCACGGCGAACTCTAGAGGTCTTCTTGACGTGTCAGCCCAACTTTTCTGTCTGTCTTGAGCTGCCTTCATATGCTTCCTGATTGTATTCACCCTCTCGACTGTCTGTACCACCAAATCTGGTCCTAGTAACCTTCGTTCACCAACATCATCCCAACGAACAGGTGAACGGCACTTACGACCATAAAGAGCTTCAAATGGAGCCATTTGAATAGTCGCTTGAAAACTGTTGTTGTACGAAAACTCCACAAAGTGTAGGTGATCCTCCCAAGAACCTTTGAAGTCCAACATGCAAGCTCTCAACATATCTTCAAGAGTCTGGATCGTTCTCTCCGAATGCCCATCAGTTTGAGGATGATAAGCTGTGCTAAACTTCAATCGAGTCCCCAAACTTTCTTGTAAACTCCCCCAGAAGTGCGACAAGAATCGAGTGTCCCGATCGGACACGATGCTCACCGGTACTCCATGCAATCTTACCATCTCCTGCATGTACCGCTCCGCCAAAGTCTCCGTCGGTTGACCAACCCGAAAAGGAATAAAGTGAGCTGCCTTGGTCAACCGATCAACAATCACCCATACTGCATTGTTGCCCTTTGGACTCCACGGTAAAGCTGTCACGAAATCCATGGTTATATGTTCCCACTTCCACCGAGGAATCGGAAGTGGTTGCAACAAACCAGCAACCCTTTGGTGTTCAGCCTTGACTTGCTGACACACCAAGCACTTAGCCACGAAGCGAGCAATCTCCCGTTTCATACCTTCCCACCAGAAGTGCTGTCGAATATCTCGGTACATCTTTGTCCCTCCTGGATGTACAGAGTAAGCTGAACTGTGTGCCTCCTTCATAAGCTCTTCACGCACATCTCCCTTTGGCACACACACACGGCTACCATACCTCAACGAACCATCTTCGTGAATCAGTAAATCTGTTCGTAGTCCGGCCTCAACCTGCTCTCGAAACTTTTGCAGTCTAGGATCCTGCGATTGTGCCGCTTTAATCTTCTCAACTAAGGACGACTGTACTTGCAACTGCATCAACTGTCCCGTAGCATGTGGTAGCACAACCTCCAAGTCAAATCTCCGAAAATCCGCAATGATCTCCCTCTGTGTAGTCAATACCTGAATCGCTGGTAACCGACTAAGCGCATCCGGCACGTCGTTAACCTTTTCCGGATGGTACTTAAGATCAAGGTCGTAGTCGGCCATCAGCTCCAACCATCTGCGTTGCCTCATGTTCAACTCCCTTCTGAGTGAACACATACTTCAAACTCTTGTGATATGTAAAAACTTCGACTCTCTCGCCCAAAAGCTAGTGTCTCCAAATCTTCAAGGCGAAGATCACGGCCGCGAGCTCCAAGTCATGAGTCGGGTAATTCTTCTCATGAGTCTTCAGTTGTCTTGATGCGTAAGCTACGACCTTCCCATTCTGCATCAAAACACATCACAATCCTTTTCCAGATGCGTCGCTGTGAATCACCAGTCCTCCTGAATTATCTGGTACGGTCAGGATAGGGGCGGTTATCAACTTCTGCTTCAACTTCTCGAAGGCCAATGCACATCCATCCGTCCAAATAAAAGGTACTTCCTTGTGCGTAAGCTTGGTCAACGGTTCTGCCAAATGAGCGAAATTTTCCATAAATCTCCTGTAGTATCCGGCCAAACCAAGAAAACTTCTTATCTCAGTCACATTTCTTGGAATAGGCCAATCTCGAACTGCTGCAATCTACCCTGGATCGACGGCGATTCCATCGCCAGACACAACATGCCCCGAAAACCTCACTTCCTCCAGCCAAAACTCACACTTACTCATTTTCGCATAAGGCTTCTCCTGTCTCAACATCTGCAGGACCTGATGATATCCGGGTCGCAAATCCAGTTTCGAAAATACTCTCGCGCCACTAAGCTGCTCAAAAGTTCTCCAATGCGAGGGATCGGGTACTTGTTCTTAATAGTCACCCGGTTCAATTCTCGATAATCAATGCACATCCTTCTCGTGCCATCCTTCTTCTTTACTAAAAGAACTGGAGCTCCCCAAGGCGAGTTGCTGCTTCGAAACCAACCCTTCTCAAGTAATTCACCAACTTGTTTCTTAACTTCTTCCAATTCCATTGGTGCCATCGGGTAATAAGCTTTAGATACTGGTGCTGCACCAGGAATAAGGTCAATCGCGAACTCCACGTCTCGCTTCGGCGGTAAGCCCGAAATATCCTCAAACACACCCATAAAGTCGCGAACAACTGCCAGCTCTTCTTTACTATCAACTCCTATAGCTGCAAGAACACTGGTTGTCGGCCTAGCCCTAAACTCGACTGGCCCGACAGGACTGCTTCCTTACCGCAACTGCTGTCTGCATCGTTGGACGTGAAAGGTCCAGCGAGACTACCGAGTCTCGTCCATTCTGCTGCATGTACGTCCACGGTTGCTCCATTCTGCCTTAGTCCGATGAACTTCTCTTCCACTTCCTCCCGTGCAGTCCGCGGGAAGAATTTCTCCAGGAAACTTTTAAAGAAATCCGCCTAACTGATCGGCTTGGGCAAGTGGGTCTCCTCCACAAGCCATCACTCTCGGACGTAATCCACTAGCTGAATGCGCACCACATCAACTCCTTTGTCCTCTGGAATCTGTGTCGCAATCAGCAAATTTTCCGTGTCACTAGCCACTGCTCGGCTGGCAACGGCTCCTCTAGACCAGTGAAAGTAGACAGACCCAAAAGTCTGAAATCTGCTACAGTCCCTACTCGTTCGACTGGTCTAGTTCCAACCTCGTTCACAGACTGCTGAACGATCTGCAAACCTTCCTGAAACGAGTCCGCTTGCTGCTGGATCAGCTCGGTCTGTTTCTTTGATTTCCAGCATTCCTCTTATCACTCCAAACATGGCGGCTTCGTTCACACGCCTCCGGTACGTCTTCAACTTCTTACCTGTCATAATCCTGAACTCAAAACACCCAACATTAGCATGATGATAGATTCTGAATGTGGATCAAGGCTAGAACTCCAAGATACTTAAATAGAGTACCGCATTGTAGCTATGCCGCGGTATCATAGCCACAATTACTTAACTCCACCCAAGTCGCCTAAGTCCTAGAGATAACAAGAAATTAGGTTTTCGAGTTAACATGCAAAGTAAGTTTGCACGTCGTAAAGGATGTAATCCGGAAGAATGTGATTCAAGAATGGTAAAACGGTCAAGGTGGCAGGACATGTTTCCTAAACACGGGTATTCTGATTCGTGTATTGGGTACAATACCCAACTACAAAAGAATCAACCCAACTAACCTATGGCTCTGATACCAAAAAAACCATGTCACACCCCGCTTCCCAGAGTACGCAAGATTGGGCACGTGACATAGCCAACCATGCTACCTGTGGGTAGGAAGTATCCATCCACAGTCACATTACGGCTGTAGAGATATCAAGAACAAGATAAATAAACTATCTAACACATGTCCAAATCCATAATAACCAGAGTCAATGATAAATAAGTGCAGAAGCAAATGATCCAATGCAATAATAGAAAGGTACGTCCCATAATGCGGGATCACACCTGGAAATAAAATGCAATAAATGAACTAACCACTACAGAACTCACAAATCAGCCTGCTGGCTGAAGTACTCCTGCTCGGTCGTCGACAGTGGTAAAGAATCTGGGCCATGCAAAACCCAGACGTCAGCGTGTCATGTCAACCAATAATATAATATGAACAAGGTAATAAGCAATGCAGGGATAAGCATGAATAAAGCAATAATATGAAACAACAGTGCAGGGTAATGTGCAGTGGGTAACTAAACTGTTCTATCAGGTTTCTATTCTAAAGTCTTTGAAATCTTGATGACTCGTCGATGTAACTCAATAGTATCCCGTGCATGCCCGGGACCACGGTCAAGACCCTCGGGGCTGAATCCGAGACGTGCCGCTAGGCAGTAATAGGTAGCAGGATGGACGAGTGATGTCAGCATCATCACTCTCGGACTGGCCAAGCCCGTAAGACTGATCAGAACAGGTATCGAACTGTTGAGTTACAAGTCGGTTTCATCTTTGATTTCCCCATACCCCCAAGTTATGTATGTCAGGTCAGGTATTCAGTAGTCAAGAACTAATGCCAACACAGGATCAGGTAACAGCAGGTTTGTCTGGGTAGACAACAGGAATGGTCCATGAGGACCCCAAGTCAGGTTTGTTGGCATTAGGCATGAGATCAGGTAACAAGTCAGGTCATGGTACAACAGGTTGAGTTGGTAGTAAAGGGTACCATGTTCGGTGCATCGGTATGTATATATATGTCATGTGTAGCAAGGTCAGGTCAATATGTAATGCAATCGAAGGTGTGCTCACAACAGGTATACAATCGAATAAGGAACAGCAGCAGGAAATAAAGTAAACAGCAATAATGGTTCATTTAATCACAATGGTGCATTAATCTGGTGCAGTTGTATTATATTAACAGGTTCGAGCACCCTTGGGGTGCAATAATCACAAGGTAGCGCAATATCAGCAACAGAAAGTAATGAAGATATATGTGTGCGATTATCATCCTTTAAATAGCAAAATGATTAACTGGTAGTTTTGTTATTAGGGTTACAGCGGCAAAATACGGTTTACGTTACAGTGTCATGATGTATGTCATATTTCGTCCAAATAAGAAAAGTAACTATACTTAGTTAATCCTTGCAAGTTTAATGAGTCAAGCACACTTAATTTGTATAGCATAGCATGTAGCAAGTAATACTTGCCTCGACGGTTTCGCAAACCGGAAAACACGAACGTAGCGTCGGCGGAAAACACGCGACGGTTGCACGGGCCACGGATCGAGTCCAAACAACGAACAGCGGGACCCCACGGACCGGAGTACTTCGCTGGAGAGTCGGGTCAAGTCGTCGGCACGGCCGGAATCCGGCGAAATGTCAAAATGGCGACGAAGTTAGCAAAAAAAACAAAGCAAAGCAATTATCGACCAGAGAGGGGATACATGAAGGGAGATAGTGAAGAGAGGCTTACAGGGATAGCAAGGGGGCAACCGCGACGGGTTCGACAACGATGGGGCGCCGGCGAGGCGGCGGCGGCGGCAGCCTTGGCTGTAGGTTGCAGGAGGAGGAGGGATGGTGAGAAGGGGAGGAGCTGGCTTGGTCTGGATTGTAGGGGGGAGAGGAGGAGATGCAGTGGGTGTTGGGAGGTCGTCGACGACGAGGTCTACAGGGAGGTGGTCGTGACGGCTCGAGGCAGAGAGGACGGGGTGGTGAGGAAGTGGAGGAGGTTACGATGGAGGTGCTGGGGTGATGGTGGCGAGGTCGCGGGGAGGTCGGCGGCGAGGCTGCGGCAGTTAGAGCAAGGCTAGGGTTGGGTTCGCGTCGGGTTCTCGTGGTTCTCTGGAAAGGAAGACGACGCGAGAAAAATAAATATGGGGTGGAGAGAGAGAGATTAAAGGGTGAGAGAGAGATAGAGGTAGAGAGAGAGATTATAGGATGAGAGATAGAGAGACGGAGAGAGAGAGAGATTAGAGAGAGATTGTTATGGTGGGGCCCACGAGGGATAAAATCCCTCGTGATTGGCTGAGAAGGAATTTCGTGGGTAAAAATAAAAGATTTAAAAAGGATTTTCTAAACTAACAGTAACAAAGAATATATATATATAGTTTTAATATATTTAATTAAATGGGCATTTTGGCGCTAAATGAAATATTTCCAAATCGCGCCTGGGTTGCTCCCAAATATTTGAAATTCAAATAATAGGATATTAAGCGGGTTCCAAATTTTAAAATGAGATTTCTTATGATTAAAATGCATGCCCCCAAGTCGGACACTTGCACGCGCGCGTGGCCGTCCAAACTCGCCCGTTTCACCGAACGGGATGAAATCTCGACGCGCGAACGCTACCACACGACTAGTGGTGACGAGTAGGCCAATATGGATATTCTTAATTTGTTTTTAGGTGTTAAAATTTGTTATATGCAAAAATGACTTAGCCGGTTAAAATTTTGCAACAAGAACCAAACAAGCAAGAAAATTGAAATGAGCAATGTCTAACACTCAACCAGTAACAGAAATAGTATTATTGGGCTCGGGTGTTACAGTATTGTACCCACGTTTCTCCTGGCTTTACCCTGGCGTTAATCAATGCAGAGATCGGGGTGCGCTCCCTAGCGCTGGCGAATCTCTGTGTAAACAGCAGCGCCATTTCTGCAAATGTCTTGACAGAGTAATTCGGGAGCTCGGAATACCACTCAAACGCTGTCTCCGACAAGCTGCCAACAAACTGGCGGAGCAGAAGTTTATCATCATCTCCAGTGTTGCCGCACAAGGCTCTGAATTGAGCGACGCGCTGATGCGGATTCCCCGTCACCTTATATACATGGAATTTAGGGATCATATATCCCGGCGGGTACCTTATTTGGTCATACCAGCCTGGATAGGACCGTCCAGTCTTAACGATTTGCCCGGCCGTTTTGCTCGCATGATGAGGTCGTATTTGCTGAGCGATGTAATCATCCAGAGCAGTCTTGGAGATGGTCTCCTCCTTGGCTGCTGAAAGAGCCTGAGGAGGGTTCGATGTCTCCACTCCGTCGTCTTCAATGATAATCGGGGGGTCTTCAGCTGGAAGTTCTGGCTGTAACATCATCTCGGCCATGTCTTGGAAAAAAGAGCCATTCGTTTTATGTTGGCCGCCTGTTCCGCGGCCTCTTTTTCTTTCCTCTTGAACATTCTTCGGAGGAATTCAGCATCAGTTTCTTGTTCCTGACGCTGTTCTGAGGTCTCGGGATTTTCTTTCGTCCCAGTGAATGCGACTATTGCAGTCAACATCTCCTGAAGTTTTTGCTGTTGTTGTTCCTGAGCCTTCGTTATCGATTGGATAAGCGATCGATGACCCGTAGAAGCGCGGCTTTCCTCTTTTCCGGAAGCCATATAAACGGTATGTGTTACCATGCCCCCAGCCTTAGGACGTTTAGATTCAGCAACATTGTGGTTTGCCGCAGTCACAGGGGCTTTCTCCGGCCTCCTTCTCTTGTGAGCGGTTGAAGCTGAGGGAGCCGTTGCAGCGGGCACCCAGACGGATGACATCTTCTGTGGTACTACGGGATGGCTCTTTTCTTGCCGAGCTTTAATCTTCTTTGGTCGGCGAGAGTAATCCTGGTCAATCACCGACTCCTAGACCTGTCGCCAAACTTTGTAAATTTTGGAGGACAGCCGCTGAGGGGGCTGCTCCGGCTTCTTTTCTGTAGCATTCTCCACAGGTGGAGGAGATCTTTTCTGCATGGCAGTTAGAGAGTTCTTACGGACCTTCCTAAGCGGTTCGAAGCTGTTCCCAGTCGAAACGGCAGCATCGATTTCCACCATGGGAGCTGGCGGAGTCAGTCCAGAAGGGGAGCTGCCCCCAACCTTCCTTACTCAGCGCGACGACGGCGAGCATGTCGTGCGGATGGAATTTTCTCAGCTGTAGGGGTGACTTCATCATGCCCCCGGTTTTGGCGAAGTGTTGTCGCCGACGTCAGCCTCTTAAAGACCGATGTCCGTTGAGAAGCAATGTCCAATCTGTCAAAGACAGACATCTGGGCAGGGGAAGCAACTTTGAGGACTTCGCCTGGAGCAGGAGCCGGAATGGCCAGCCTTGTGAAGACTGACTTCTTCGCAAAAGAAGCGTCTCCGATGATTTCGTCCGCTTGAGCCGGGATGGTTATCCGCTTTGGGATGGCTGCTTCAGGTATCGTCGGCTTGTTGACATTCTGGCCCAGTCTGTTGAAAACTGAGGCATTGAAGTTGGGCGACCCATTGAGAGGGGCCGCGGCAGTAGTAAGTCGATTAAAGACCAACTTCTTTGGGGCTTCTTGCGACAACAGCGAGTCATTGAAGCTCACCGGTGGGATCATAGTCCCAAAGAACAGTCCAGTGGTTGCCTGAGTTACTTGCTCCACTGGCATTTTGAACAGGGAGGCCACTTGGAGGCCGTAGGTTACACCTCCAGATGAGGCGGAACGGGAGTTGTAGTTGCGGCTGGAGCAGTTAGAGGCCATTGATGTTCTGTTTTATGCACGGGAGCAAAACCAAATCTTAGGACCTCGAACCCTAGGGCAACCATATCAAACCGCGATTCGTTCGCGAACACGACACAAGCAGTGTGGAGTGGAAAGAGGAAAAGGTCCGACCGGGCGTGCCAGAATCTGTTCCCCTCCGAAAATGGGGACGCGACCGCGTAGGTCCGTCTTGCCTGAATTTCGGGGAAGATGCTATTTGGTGCTATCTGTCCACCTCTCCGAAGATGCCAAGTTGATTTATGACACCATGTATCGAAGGTTTAAACGGATGCGGCCGATATAGCAAACTTCGTCAGATTCCCCCTCATTGAGGGGTTTTTGATTGTGGGGACACTCTTCTCTGCAGGCGCAAGCCCCTGCAGTTAATTACGCTACCGCATCGCGGTAACCACTTTCTCCTTCTCCAGATGGTCACTTCGTGTCGTGGGTGTTTGTTTTGTTTTCGGTTGCCCATGGATTGTATACGGAGACTAATTGTTGTCGCCCGTAGGGCGTGGATTAATCCAAATCCGTATTTTTTTAGATTTGGGTTTGGGGTTGGGTTTAAGGATACGCTAGTCTCCTTTGAGACTAAGATCAACTTAAACGTTTGTTAAGGATACATTAGTCTAATTTCAGACTAAGATCAACTTAACGGGGTCGTTTAGATCCAACAAGAGAGCATTTGGGCTCTATTGTTTAGTTTAGGGACATTGCGGTCGATTACCAGTTTAAAGACATGGTGGTCCAATGTTATTTTAAGGACATCTCGGTCCAAGGTTAAGGACATCATAGTACATGGGTTTAAGGACCCCACAGTCCAGTTTAAAGACGTCATGGTCTATAAAGTTTAAGGACATCATAGTCCAGGAGTTTAAGGACCCCACAGTCCATCGAATGTTTGGTTGTCGGGACCCGTCACCTCTCTGAAGATTTTGAAAGATTACAACGACAAATATCAGAGGAGTAAAGAGATGTACCCTTGAACCAATTTTGGTTGAGATCTGTAGTCCAATTTGGGACTAAGATCAAGGATTTATGAGCATATGGGCTCAATTAATCTGAGTTGAAGACTTATGGCCAATCTTGGGCTAAGTCCAATCAATTTAAAATGTTTAACATTTATTTTGGGCTGTTGAGCATTTATTTGGGCTTGGCCCTTTTAGCAATGCTGAGCATTGATTTGGATCCTGATAATACTTTTGTCTTTTATTGAATGCTGAGCATTCATCATAGCCCTGGGGTTTATTAAAGAACAATTTATGTTCTATCAGCGCAACACATGGTGCACTTGGCGTTTTGCGCCAGTCAAAGAGAGCAATGCGCTTCTGCCAAATAGCGCACACATGAGGGACACGTGTTGCGCTTGGCTCTAGCGCCAGTTAATGAGCGCATTGCGCTAACTGATAAGTGGCGCAAACGTGAGGGACATGTGGTGCGCTTAGCGCTGAGCGCCAGTCCAAGAGCGCTGAGATGCTTCTTTTTAATATGGAGCAGTAAGGCTCTTTTATGCAGCGCTATGCGCTGAGAATTAAATTCTCCTTTAAGAGACTTTGTCTCGTAGATCTAAGAACAAAGTTCTTAGTTTTACAGGAGATGTTTCAATCTCTTATATTGATTGAAAGGCTTTGCCTTTATGGATCTATGATCCTCAGAGAATTGAAATATTCTTCCCCCTTTTTATAATGAGATGTTCATGATCTCCTGAAAGACAATTTGTCTTATAGATCTATGATCTGTGAGAAGAATTATGTTCTTCTTCTTTTATGATGAGATCTTTTGATCTTTTTGTGAAAGACTTTTGTCTTGTAGATCTATGATCTTTAAATAAGTGAATTCTTCTTTTTAATTATGAGATGATTTCATCTCTCTGTTCAACATTTTTTACCTTGAAGAAAATCTTCTTTTTCTGAGAGCTTGGCTCTTCTTTCTGAGATCTCTCAAAATATATGGGGGGTTACTCTGTATGTTTCTCTATCTCAGACTTGGAGTCTTGGAGCCTTTATATAGGGCAAGCTGATTAGTTCAATCAGTTAAGGAGATCTTTTCTCCAATTGATTTGGGGAATTTCCCATCGTTGGATCTTTAATCCAAGGGCTTCTGATTTACAGAAGGCAATTTTCTTGTTATTAACAGGATTGGGAAATCTTTTCCGTACAGAATTTATTCTGTATTTTGGTGATTTTTAATCACCATTGGATCATTGATCCAACGGTGCTCTGATTTACAGAGCACAATCTTTTGTTTGGAAAGATTTCGAAGAATCTTTCCTTAACAGAATTTTGTTTCTGATTAATTAATGATTTATTATTATTATTGGATCTTTGATCTGACAGTGGGGAGATTTTAGTTCCAGCGCTAGCGCACCTGTACTTTGCACGTGGCGCGCTGCTTAGAGCGCAGCGCACTTAGCGCTAGCGCATCCGTGCTTTACACGTGGTGCGCTTCTTAGGACGCAGCGCACTGAGCGCTAGCGCATCCATGCTTTACACATGGTGCGCTGCTTACAGCGCAGTGCACCTAGCGCTAGCGAACACGTGCTTTACACGTGGTACGCTACTTAGGGCGCAGCGCACTTGGCGCTGCCTCTAAAGCGTTGCTTCATTTTAAAATTTGAATTTTGAACAGAGCTTTGCTCTGATTGGGGGAAACACAAGCCGGCAGCGATAGAAAGCCCAGATGGAGCCATGAAGACGGCATCCCCCTCCTGCACGGGAATCCCCTCAGGGACCCTCGACGGCGGTGCACGAGAGATTGTCTTTTTCCTCTTAACGGGGACCCCGTCCTCGCCCTCCCCTACGACCCTCGTCTGGGGCTCGGATGACCATGGACGTCTCTGGCCGTCGCCGGAACAACCACCAGGAGACCTCAGCAAAGCGGACGGCCCTGCCGCCGGCGGAACATTCGGCGCAAGGCACGAGCCAGTCGGGGGCACGATCGCACCGCTGGCCTCCCTCCAGAACGAGAAACCCAAAGAGTGAGAACGAACCATGTATCCAACCCAAAAGAGGAAGAGCACCGAGCAGCCAAGACTTAGAAGGAAGAAAAATATGAAGAAATAGGGGCCCTGGAGTGGGGCCCACCCCTATTTATCACCGCAATTGCCCTCATCCAACGGCGCCCTTCATCTCCCGCCAAAGCGCCTCCCCGCGTCCAACGGCTCCGATCGCACCGCTTGTTGTTGTTCTCTGCCGAAAGACGCGACCGGGACATTGGGACGTCCAGCCTGAATTCCGAGGGCAGATTCTATTTGGTGCTATCTGTCCACCTCTCCGAAGATACTAAGTTGATTTATGGCACCGTGTATCGAAGGTTTAGACGGATGCGGCCGATATAGCAGACTTCGTCAGATTCCCCCTCGTTGAGGGGTTTTTTTATTGTGGGGATGCTCTTCCCTACAGGCACAAGCCCCTGCAGTTAATTACGCTACCGCATCGCGGTAACCACTGTCTCCTTCTCCAGATGGTCACTTCGTGTTGTGGGTGTTTGTTTTGTTTTTGGTTGCCCGTGGATAGTATACGGAGACTAATTTATGTTGTCGCCCATAGGGCGTGGATTAGTCCAAATCCGTATCTTCTTAGATTTGGGTTTGGGGTTGGGTTGAAGGATGCGTTAGTCTCATTTCAGACTAAGATCAACTTAAACGTTTGTTAAGGATACGTTAGTCTAATTTTAGACTAAGATCAACTTAACGGAATCGTTTAGATCTAACAAAAGAGCATTTGGGCTCTATTGTTTAGTTTAGGGACTTTGCGGTCTATGATTAGTTTAAGGACATTACGGTCCAATGTTAGTTTAAGGACATCTCGGTCTAGTTTAAAGACATCATAGTCTGTAAAGGTTAAGGACATCATAGTCCATGGGTTTAAGGACATCATAGTCCATGGGTTTAAGGACCCCACAGTCTGAGGTTAAGGGCATCATAGTCCATGGGCTTAAGGACCCCACAGTCCGAGGTTAAGGACATCATAGTCCATGGGTTTAAGGACCCCATAGTCCGTAGTTAAAGACGTCATAGTCTATAAGGTTTAAGGGCATCATAGTCTATGGGCTTAAGGACCCCACAGTCCGAGGTTAAGGACATCATAGTCCATGGGCTTAAGGACCCCACAGTCCAAGGTTAAAGACGTCATAGTCTATAAGGTTTAAGGAATTCATAGTCCATGAGTTTAAGGACCCCACAGTCCATGGAATGATTCGTTATCGGGACCCGTCACCTCTCTGAAGATGTTGAAGGATTACAACGACAAATATCAAAAGAGTGAAGCGATGTACCCTTGAACCAAAGTTGATTAAGAAATCTGTAGTCTAATTTGGGACTAAGATCAATTAATCTGAATTATGAGCACACGGGCTCAGTTAAGTTAAATCTGAATTGAGGACTTATGGCCAACTTGGGCTAAGTCCAATTAGGTTTGTTTGGACTATTGAACATTTGTCTGGGCTTAACCCCCCATTATTTAGCAATGCTAAGCATGGGTCTGGATTCTGACCATATTTTGTCTTTTATTGAGTGCTGAGCACTCATATGCCATATGAGATGATCAATCTTGGAAGACAAGGGTGTATTTGAGGCTCAGTCAAAAGGGGAGTCATGCCTCTGAAAGGCTTAGCCAATTTGGGCTAAGACTGGTTTGAATATAATGTTAAATAGTAGAATACAATTAGCCATCACGTGCTCCCACGTGATGCGCTCAAAATAGTGTTAAACACTATAAAAAGAAGTGCTCACGTGGGGTTACGTGAGGCGCTTGAGTATTGGGCCTTATTTCCTTTATTTTATTCTCAGGATATGCAGGTAAGTGTTAAATACTTTAGTCTTCACGGCACGTGATGGGTGTCCATGCACTGGATATTAAAAGGATTTGGTAGGGGTTACGTGGGAGCGCATGAGGGCGCCCATGCATTGGATTTTAATCCTTCAGTTTTTTCCATCTTCTCTTTTTCAAAGAGGTGTTTGTCAGGGGTCAAATGGGAGCACGTGAGGACGCCCAAAGTCTGTTCTGCTTTTATTTTGAGAAGTTTGTTCAAGGGTCACGTGGGAGCACGTGACCCGATCCCATTCATTCTTTTTTCTTTTGATCATTGAGAGGAGGGTCACGTGTTGCCACGTGATCAGGTTGGGTACTTGATCTTTTTACGTGCATGGAGAGATGAATCCTTCATAGAATTAAATTCTCGTATAGGGTTAAACCCTAATTTTATTTAAAAGAATTAAATTCCTATTTGTTTGGAAGAATTAAATTCTTTTATAGGGTTAAGCCCTAATTTTATTAGAGGAATTAAATTCCTATGTGCTTTATGGAGAATAAAATTCTCTGAACTTAGGTCATCCCCTAAGTTTAAGATCTGCATGGCAGAATCTTCCCGATGAGAATTAAATTCTCAACTTATGGGGAGATCTGCTTCTGCAGATCTTCAACCAAAAGAAGAACTAAGTTCTTATTCAGAAAGGTTAAACTCTTAGATTGAGAATTAAATTCTATTTTGTTTTGTGGGAGCTTATAGAATGATCTCTTTCCCTTTCTTACCTAGGGTTTCTTTCTTTTCTGAAGATATCTTCTTTTCTCTCTGGAGAATTAAATTCTCTTTTCTTTTTTATTCTCTTTCTGTTGTTGTATCTCTCCTTTTTTTTCTTCTCTTAGCTCCTATTTATAGGAGAAAAGAAAAGAATCAGTTTGTTTAGTCAATCTTTTATTGAAAGATTTTGATTGATTTTGTAACCAACATGATCTTTTAGATCACTCAGTGAATTTTATTCACCATTGGATTTTTAATCCAAAAGATATTTTGTCTGTTATTTCTAGCAAATTTCAGGAAAATATTTCCTTGTATATAATCTTTCTATAAATTGGTGATTTTTTAATCACCATTGGACTTTTAATCCAACGGTGCTCCATTTTTCGGAGCGCAATCTTTTTGTTTGGAAAGATCTAGGGGAATATTAGGGTTTTCGATTTCCCTTAATTTTAATTTAATTCTATTAGTTCAGAAGGTTTTAAGAGCTTATCACGTGTTAGCACGTAACCCTACTGATTGACCATTTAATTAGATTTTAATTCTATCAGTTCAGAGATCTTAGGAACCCATCACGTGTCGGCACGTGACACCCTGTCACGTGTGAGCACGTGACGCCCCATTTAGGGTTTTCTTTTCTTTAACTCGGAGAGTTTTTTAAGACCCCATCACGTGGTGACACGTGACCCACGGATTAAGTATTTAACCAGAATTTTATTCTGTTATTTTTAAAGAACTCAGGAACTTATCACGTTTCAACACGTGACCCTTGGTCACGTGTGAGCACGTGATACCCCATTAGGGTTTTTCCTTACTGTTTTATTATACTTCAGTAGGCTTAAAGGCCTATCACGTGTGGGCACGTGGCCCATTTGATTGGGTTTCAATTCTTATCATTTCAGAGCCCTCAGGAAGCCATCACGTGTCGGCACGTGACCCCTGATCATGTATGCGCACGTGAAGCCTCATTGGGGGTTTTCCTTGTATTTTATAAGGGAGCAAATACCCCCACAGCGTTGTTCTCACATGTTTGCACGTGAGTGCAACGCTGTAATCTTTGTGGTTGTTGGATCTGCCTAGGGAAGGGGGTAGATGAACCGTTTCCCTTCACATCCTATAAATGCAGGGGTCTCTTCAACAGCGCCTCCATTCCTTCATCTTCTTCATTGTTCAATTTCTTTGAGAATTTAATTCTCTTTCTCAGAGCTCAGTTCTCTGTTCAAAAAATTTCAGAGTTTAACTCTGTCCACACAAAAGAATATCTTTTCAAGTAGGGATCTTGAACGGCCGATGAACTTTTTTATAAAATTCTCTTTGGATTTTAAATCTACACCAAGGGTTTTTCCCTTTAATAAAAACTCATTCTTTCTGAACTCTAAGAACACACAATCTGTAAGTAGTAAGCCCCCAATGTTGGGCATTTTTTCTGATCCAAGGGGATTGATGATAGTACCCATTTTCTTTTGGAATTTAATTCCATTTCAAAGAGCTTAGCTCTGAAAATTTTCTTGGAATTTAATTCCTCTATTCAAAAGGAATTTAATTCCTCCAGAGAACTTAGTTCTAACAAAAAAGACTTCTTGGGATTTAGATCTCCAGTTGTTCTTGGCAAAGAGTTTTTTTAGGAGAGATTTTGCTTGATTTGCGCAGAGTTCATGATGGGCTTTTCTTTGGGGAATGTGTACAGACGTTTGAAATCCACTATTCATTTATTGAGAATTTTCCTTTTGTTCTCATAATGATTACCCTGCCTCATCATTAGTGAGCCACCATATTGATTTTGTGGGGCCCATATGTTTTGTAACCAATGGTCCCATAAAATAAGTTGTTTGTCGCTTTCTTCCACTGTCTTCTTACACACACACACACACACGTATGGGCTTACACACACACACACGTGTGGGCTTCACTAACAGTTTCCTGTTCCTTTATTTCAGGAACAATGGCTTCTCTTCTATACTTTCCCTTTACTCGCTCGGAGGCGGCTTTTCCTCAATCACCGTCGGATGAAGAAGTGATGGCGATGATTAGGGCTCATGGCCCTGATTGCACCAATTTACTTTTATGGGGGACCTGGTATGGTCATATCATCCGCGATCTTCGAAGCTTTATTTGCGAGGTACCAACAGAGCCTATCCGCCCATTCTTCCCGATGGACCGTCCGCGGACTACTTTTGCTGTAGAGGTGGCAAATTGGACCCCTACCGGCCGGCTCGAACCGTCGACAACTGGGATACCAAATCAGCCTGTGCCGGCCATAGACATCTTGGGCGTCATATCTGCCAAGGTGAAGCCCAGCCTTGGGGATAAGTTTATAAGATAGGGCTTACCCCTCGGCATCCCACTGACTACCTTCTCTGGGCTCGTTACATCTTGTCCGCTCATCGTGCGCGACTGCAGAGGGTCGGGCTTTACCGGGCGGTGTATGCATCTCTCTTCCATTATCAATCTTCCCATGTATGATGGGTCAAAGCTTTCCTAAATCAGTGGAATCTTCCCACCAATACTTTCTTGTTAGGGGACCGTGAAGTTTCGATCTCTTTGGAAGATTTTCGCAAGATCTCTGGTTTACCGATCAGGGGAGCGCCTTACGAAGAATTGTTGCCCTCTGACGAGTATGCCTTCGAGACTATGCCTGCTACGCTTGACGGCTTGTCAACTGAAAATGCCGTCCGCCATAAGTACCCGAGTCTAATCAAGACGCTGGGGATTTTTGAGAAGCTGTTCACGGAGTCAGAAGAACAGGGCGTCACTTTTAAAAGCTTTATTGCCTGCTTCCTTCGTGGAGACGTTCTATCAAAGGCGGCTCCGAAGTTTGCGAATATCAACGACCCCTTTGAGTTTGGTTTGAATAAGCTACCGACTAAAGAAGAGGATTTGCCCCAATTTTACATTCCGGTCTTGTCAGCTGTACCTTTCGAGTCGATCGCAGCTCCTGACATGGATGAAGAAACTTTCTTCATCGGATTTATCAGCGTTTGGCTCAGCTGGTTTGTCGTTCCAACACACTATCGATTCATGAGAGCCTCGGCCATTTACCCTGCTCATCGCATCGCCGAAGGGACGTGACTAGCCGTGGGAATTGCAGGGCTGTCGCATCTGTACCATGGGCTAAGCACTAAGCACTGTAGCTAATACCTCAACCTCGGGCGTGAACGTAGTGAGTTTCTCTCTTCATTACTTTACGTCATGGATTAAGATGCACGTGCTAGGGGCATTTGCCGAGCATCAGAGACCCAGCTTTTATGATGCCTATACATTTCCGCGGCTCATGAGGTTGGTAGACGCTTCTGCTCCTGACCCGACTCAATTAGGGGCTCTTCGAGTGCTGCTCAATTCATATGCCAACGAAGGTGGAATGGTATTTAATGATCGAATCCTCTCTGCTCCCTCGGGACCTGTTCAACAGTTGTTTGATTTGTCGAAAGAGGGAGCACCATCTTTGAAGCCCAAGGAAGCCATGCACATGTACTCGATCAGACCCGGTTATCTGGTGTTCCGTCGAAATGATGTGGCTCTTTTCATGCGGTACAATCCACACCGCTTTGCCCGGCAACTGGGATATGACCAAGGTGTCCCCTTCGAGGCATTCACAATGGAGCCCAGCCCTTCTTTGGAAGTTGTTCGTGACGCCACCCACCATTTCATGAGGCTGAACACCGGTTCTCATTTAATGATCCCCGAGGCCGATTACATTCCGAGGAGCATGGGGGCTTTCACGGGCTGGTATCGCCACCGGGTTAGTCCAATCATTGCTGAGGAAAGGAAGATACTTTTTGGGCTTAGTGCTTCTGCCCCGCTCTAGGCTACGGGAATCCCACCACGACCGCGAACGATGGTTCGTCCTCCTTTGATGAATACTGGTACCGTACTCATTCCTGAGGCGGCGGATGTGGACTTGACTCCGACAGTTGGTATGCCAATGCGCATTAGAGCTCAGGCAAGGGCTTCTGATAAGGCGCCGGTAGCAATTTCATCGGCCGCGGCATCAGCGATGGCAATATCCTTATCAGTAGAACCACCGAGAGAAGATACTAAAAGCGAAGTGGGTCAACGCCGTGGCAAAGCACCGAGGGGAAAGAAGCGATCGTCTTCTGGTGTTAGTTCTGGATCGAAGCGGAGGAAGAAGACGGTCACTGGTCTACTTGACCTTTTAATGGAATCCGAGCCCATCATTCAAGACGAACCAATCTCTATGCAAGAGCCGGATGATGGTCTTCTTTTTCCAGGCTCGTCTGCCGAGGAAGTCGCACAACTGGCTGAGGCTATAAGGCGTTCCCAAGATGAGACCGAGAATGTGCGCGTCTTGAAGAGTTCCTATTCTGCTGTAATATTCTATGAAGATCCCCCATCAGTACGGCGAGTGTTTATTGGCCCTCTGGAGCGGGGAGGTGAGATAGCCCTCAAACAGCCTATTTCTGCCGCCTCTGAAGACGAATTGTCTTTGTGGACCGGCGGCTATGAATCTACTCTAGAGCCCCGGCGAGCATATCTTCTTAAGAAGGAACATCGGCTTAAGAAAGCTATACTCGAGGCACCTTGGCGAAACGGTATGTATTTCTTTCGTATTTTTCATTCGGCAAGTAATTTGTTCTGCTTTCTATGTATTCTTATCTTCGTAAAACCTTGTGGGGACTTCGGCCATAGCAGAGAATCCGAGCTCGAGTAGCGCCTTAACTGTAGACTCTATAAATATCCCCGATGAGACACTAGTAAGTGTGAAGGGGGTCAATACTGTAAGTGCACGGCGGCGCCCCGGCCGTCAATCCGACGGCCAAACGCGGAAACGGTGGTAAACTTAAATTTTTGCGGACTTGGCAAAACGGCACCACCGCGCACTAAACTCCGGATCGGGCCATTAAACTAAATCTAGCTAACTACAAAGAGAAGGGGAAGAGATATACCGACGATCCAAGTCCTCCGGTCTTCATCTCCACTCCGATCTCCTCGCGGGATCTCCGTCCGTCTCCTCCTCGTCGGAAAGGGCACCTCGAAGCCGGGTACTTTTACGGGCTCCCACCTCGATACTGAGGCAACTCGAGCATGAAGCCGGCAACTCGACATGCTCAAGATTTGCTGTAGGAATATAGTGTAGAATCATAGTCTCACATTGGGGTTGGTTGCCATTGAAGATGATGGAGGAATCAAGACTAGAAAAATGGTGCTTGCATTTTTCTATCATGGAAAGAAGATCAAGAATGAAACTCTCATGGTGAAGCTCTCATCTTTTTCTTTCTCTCTTTTCTTTTCTTCTTCTCTCTTTCTTTTCTTATCTCTTTTCTAAAATGAAAACTCACTTCAAATGAGAATGGTGGATGAGGTAATATGAAGCATGAAGGAAGGTGAGTGTAGGGTAAAGCAAGTGGTGACCACAACCATAAACATAATCATCACAAAACTTTCCATCAACCTCAAATCCATCCTAATCCTTTCTTATCTCATAAATACATGAAAAGCAAAGATGCTTATCATATCAACCCTTATGCAAATAAGTCCCCCACAAAATGTTATTTGCAAAACTGCAAATAACCCCTCCATCGGAAAAGTCCGGCCGGGAAAGAACAAAGGAAAACCGGCCGGAACGGAAAGAAAAATGGCAACCCTAGAAAACTGGTCCCGTAATAAATTACAGGAAAACCCCACACTGTGCATACACACCCGCATTTGTATTCCGTCCGGATACAAATGCAATGAGACAAAATCTACACTGTACTAAACTAGGACCGGCTTAAGCCAAAGCCGGCTAGTAATATCCGTCCGATCCTGATCCGTGCAATACCGCACGTATCTGATCGAACGCTGCCATATAACTATACGGCCACTAGTACAAAACCGTCCGATCCTGATCCGTGCAATACCGCACGTATCTGATCGGACCCTGCCATATCTCCATACGGCCTCTACAGCGTTTCGCCCGAAAGCTTGAGTAACTGAAAGTGTGGTGGACTCTAAAGACTCGTCAATACTATGGATGTGGATTTAACCACTAGCACGTCAGAGGTATAAGCCAATACGTGACGGGCCACCAGCTATTGACTAAAAGGGACGTCGATGAGGAAGCTCACCCCGACACCCAACTGAGCCTGTCAGTGACAATATCCGTACAGTCCGGTCCGTTCGTCAATGAGCATCGCATGGCGGGCCTAGGGGGTTGGTAAAAGTCAGACCCCCAAAAGCGGTACAAGTCGTGTCGGAGTGTAGCCCAGAACACCCTGAGATACTACTGGAATACCTACCAGTAAATCTCCTGCCTTGGCCAAGGTCTTCGTGTAATGGCTCTCCTAGACACAGCGCGACCTCACCCCCAATACCGGGAGAGACGAACCCCCGAAGATCCGCTCACTGCCTCCATGTGGCTCGGGACTGTACCCAACTAAAACCTGTTTGCACGACTCCTTTGAGCCGTGGTAGGGTAATAATCAAAGTACAGTGGGAACTCACACGAGACAAATGACGATCCCCAGGTCGATGAACTAACCTGTACACATGTCACCAGGGAACTGCTATCTGACGTCAGGTATAAGACCAACTAGCATGTTTCCGGCGAGTCCTGTCCGGTGTACTCATAACCCAATGAGCACCTGTATACATCTTAGGTGAACCAACTGACACCAATGGCTTGTGAGACCGGCCACCGCCCCTCGTCGGGGTCTCGACTGTATACACTAGTCTACTCTGGAGTATCGATGCCCTGTCTCGAAACTCCCACGACTAGGGACCTTTTAAGGATGTGCTTATAGACTACCAGCTCCCACGTATATGATCGCCCTCATACTGCCGGTAGTCAAGCAAGAATCCTAGGGGCTCTATCAACGTGCAATAGTGATCTGTCAGGTCACCTAAAGCAGTACACGATGATAGAGGTAAACCAGATAGCATACTATCATCTCGAGTAAGACTGTCCTACCGGGATAGGTCCTCCCTCAATCATTGCAATCACGTGCCTGTGATCCAATAATTGACTCTGAGCGCACTATCTCCAACAATCTCCCACTTGCACTCAAGGCTAATTATTGCGATGTCGCATACTCACAGCCCATGTGATACCGAACAACCAACTCCTCTACTAGTCAGTCTCACAAATCCCGTTTGTGAAACTATTGCGGTCGAGGAATAGCCTCAGTGAGTGGATCCGCCTAGAAGTTTCTTTCTATGTCTCTCTATATCTCAAGTTCGCGGAGAAAGCCATCTCCCGAAATGAGAAATACCTGCCTTAGAATGTCTGGATGTCTGATGGGACGTAGCTCATAAATGAACTCCAAATCCAAACTTCTTAGACTGTATCGTCAACTGAACTTAATCAGTATCCTGCGCCATGCCACCCTCAGTATTGTCTTGGACCACCTGTCCAAAATACTGCCCCTCGTCAGAGGGAAAACTATAACTCTGACAACCTCCTTGTCGTCCATGTCACCTTGGAAGCCTGGAATGATAACTGTCTCTCGAATGAGGCTGTCGTTATCATATCCTTAGAACATCCACTTATGTTCTAAAACCGCTTCCGACTGTTTCTCCAGGATTGGATCAATATCAACTTATTGCATGTAATGCAAGAACAACATCTGGTGTGGTACTTAACATCTCATGATTGACTCAATTGCCTAAGCAAGTGATCTGCCAATCATGAGTATCCCTCTCCCCTTTAGTCTATAAGACACCTTTAGAGAGGGTGACTCCATTACCTGCAGGTGTACTACCGTGCCAGGAGTCGTCCATTCTAAATACTCATAGAATGCTGTCAAGGTACCCAGATTAGGAACCACCCAAATCTAGATCTAAAACCATAGATCTAGTAACCAGTATGTCTGATATAATATCCAAGTCCTTTGTGGAGAAAACACTGTGTGACGACCAAAGTATAACCGATCGTAGTAAAGGAATATCACTTCCTACTACCTTCTCAACAGATCCATCCCCTATTCTGATGACGTCAAACCTATGACTGTCACATCAGAAATAGATGATCTATCTCCGCTACATCTGCTTTAGTCTATAAATAGACATAAGCCTGATGTCCACCAATGCTTCTGCTGCTCCCACTGACTACGACAACCCTCTGGCAGAGTCATATAGACGTGCACTTCTAAAGCAAGTTTAGAACGACGCTATACTCATCCTCCTGCCGGGTCTCGCAGCCTGGAACAACAACAATGGCAAGTGTGGGTAAACAAGAACTTCCCTGTCACCGTCCTTGAGGCTACCGGAGTACCTCTCGGGTGCCTGAAGTTACCCACCAAATCTGCGGAGTGGCCAATGGAATGTCAATTCAGATTGAATCTTTAGGTTCCTTATCAAATCTTCAGTAATCGTTTGCGGTTCTGGAATCACTTCCAGTTCTACCATACTCCCACTACTGTTTTTGAAAAAATCCATTTTTAATAAAACTGTGGCGAGTCTAGAACAATATTGCTATTGTTCATCCAGATGGTAGAAAGTCAACCCGCGTCATAGCCTGGGTCAACCCACAAACAGCCATTACAGAAACGTGCCTTGAGTTGTCCAGTGTCTGGTTTTAAGCATAAACCGGACAACTCCCCGTACCTTAACAATGTTAAGATATGAACTGTACTATATCCAATATAGAACCAGAGGCACTGATTTAATTGAACCAGATTCAAATCATGCAGCTATCTCCAGTGCATGTCAACTAAATGGAGGGAGGCCGATCAGCGTTACTCAACTTAGGAATACTTCCAATTATGAGTAACCTGAAAGAGAAGCAATTTCTCTTTATCATTACTATCAACTGAATACCATACACAAGTATCTACATCTTCGATCACTTTGAAGAATCCCGATACTTGCTACACCTGGTTCTCTACTCTATTCAAATACCTATAACTCCTCAAAACTTAGACCCTGTGTTTCTACGAAACACATGTCTAAGAACTAGAGAAGTCAAAAGTAAACTGAATATAGTATGAGGACCAACCCCTCTGTCCTAATGGACACTGGACAACATACAATACTCTGTATAAGTCCGCTGAGTCTAACAACTCTTTCACTGTGTGTCGTAGGTTGAAAACTGTACTTATGGTTAAGAAGAATTACACCGTTGTTTAATACTCCTTACCTAACCATCCACTGATATAGGTAAATGTCATCGACATAATATCAAAAGGTATATCTCACTCTATGAAAATAGACGTACAGATATATCAATTTGAAATTGGTGCACAACAGCGGATATTCAAAACCAAATATTTGCCAACCGGCAAACAACCCAGGTGGCATCCTCAAATATCACCAATTACAACGAATCCCGATATAATGAGGATGATCACCCAATTCCCAATAACGTACTCCCACTCATCATCTGTAAAACCATACAGATGTGAGAATCAAACCTGGTAAATACATACCCTGGAGTAAGTATCTAATCGGGAAATCAGTTTTCTTTTAACATTACACAGTGAGACTGAAACATTGAAATGTTTCGATGGGGTATCCCGGTATTCCAAGTAATGCCTCTTCCAGATTCACGACTGTAACCGTATAGTTCTTTGCCACCTCTCCAAATCCCTTCATATGTCTTTAGTCTTTACCTTCTGCACACCCCTTTAGGCCAATTGGTTTTCTTCCTTCCCTACCGTTCGGCACCAGCCTATGGTTTGGAAGAAGACTATCCAAAAAGCATAAAGGGTGTACTGTCCTAATCCTAGGAGCACTCGCATCGCGAGAGAAGGTGAAGATAAAAGACACCTGAATGTACTTTATTCCTATTTCTCCTGAACCAGGATCCATCCCCGAACTGGAACGAGTTCCTTTCGAGTTCGTATATAACCATACGATGGATTATCCAATAAAATGGGATCTTCGTAATGATACGGAGTGTCCTGGAGAAATACAAAGGTGATTTAGGATTGGCGAAGGAATACATGGTTTGGTCGTGAATATCTGTTGCAATTTACTTTGCCCTCTTACTAATCCCTTGCTTTGTCTGAACTTAATACCTTCTGTACACCGTTTAGGCTAACTGGTTTTCTTCATTCCCTACCGGTCGGCACCAGCCTATGGTTTGGAAGAAGACTATCCAATTTGCGTAATAGGTGTACTACTCCTAGACCAAGGAGTACTCGCAACCTGAGAGAGGGTGAAAAGAAAAGACAACTGAATAGTCCTATCCGTTTTCTCCAGAACCGGAAACCATCCTCGAATAAATTCTTTCGGGTTCGTATCTAACCATACGATGGTTTTGTCCAATGGAAGTGGACGTTCGTAGTAAAACGGGGTGTCCTGGAAAAAAGGGTAAAAGTAGGAGTGGCAATGAGGTTAGCAACTCTGACAATCCAAAAGCCAGTGTTAAGTAGGTTCGGTCAACTTGGTCACTGAGTCATAGTCTAAGGGTCGGGTCAATGGTCGCTGCCAAAAAGAGAGAGAAAAGAAACACTCAGCGTGCACTCTAACCTAGATCAGAATGGTTACCAATTTATCTAATCTGGAATCCTCCCACTGTACCTCAAATTCTTCTCCAAACCTGAAAGAAGAATTAGTCGGGGTCACCCGAGGAGTATACTAACTCATCAGTGGGAATCGGGATCCAACTATCATTGCATGACAACGTGACGGAATCCGCTCACGGTATCACACTCCAGAAGGTATGCGCATATCTGGCAAGTTTCAGTTCTTTTGAAACTCCCGATGTGATTTCTGCCCCATGCTCTTATGACCTTGACTTTGGCCAACATATCATAAGTCACATGTCAAGTTCTACCCGTCATTCTCCAGGTTAATTTGAATCCACCCGTACATACCCTTGACTTTGGCCAAAATGGCAGTACGACTGTCCCAAACCAACGCATCTATCTATGCTGCATATGAATACCCCAACAGCTACCAATCACTGTGCCTTGACTTTGGCCAACATACACAGCTTGAATACTATTGACCACCCATATGAAACGACGGAGGGCTACGAATGGTTTCTGGCGAAAACCTTTAACGTAAAGAACTTGATATCGTTGAAGGAACGGATAGCTTTTAAAAATATAGTGACGACGACCGTTGCTAAAGAGGTCACTCCCGGTAAAGGGATCTCGGCTCTTTCCCCGTAGAATGGGGTGCAGGATATTCCAAATGAATACCACGATGCAAAGCAAAAGTAATCGGCTATAGTGAAGTTAATGCCCTGATGCAAACTTCTGTCCAAGGGGTCACTCCCGGTGAAGGGATCTCGGCCCTTGCCTCGTCGACTGAGGAGCAGGATATTCCAACTGAATATCACGATGCAAAACAAAAGTGAACGTCCTTGCAATAACAGCTTTTTGAAAAAGTGTTCCAACAACATCAGATTAGGTTTGTTTTTAACCTTGCATTGATCCGAATCAATGCAGTCCCATCAATTGATCACACCACAAAGAACGAAAATATACTGATGTACGTATATGCCATCCGCATTCGCCACTGGGTCCCGTCATTACCCGTTAGGTTAGCTAACTAACGACAGAGCGGGGACTGGACTAGCGCGGATGTAAAACATATACAACATCTACTAATATATATACCAATATATTATATTTCGCTCAAGGCGTGAAAAGAAATGCAACATCACAGAAATGTACAGCATCACAGAACAATACAGATATCTGGGATCCCCGGGTTTCACAGAGCCACTACTGAAACCCGACGTTCCCCTGGTCGTGTGGATAGCCTGTGCAATGAAATCCTAGACCCCTACGGGCGCGGCAAGTCACCCGCCAAAACCTGAAGCGAGGCAGCCCCCTTCAGCGCCGTGAATGGACCACCCAGCACTCCACGGAATCCGGCAACTTGGGCACCCCTCCTGGGTCAACCTGTACCCCCTACGAGTGCGGCGAATAGCCCGCCAATCCCAGAGTGAAGCCCCCTCCGTCCCAATGCCATGAGATGCGGGCTTGTTGCCCTCCAGGACCCGGCTATCCGTGCACCCCACCGCGGGGTAATCCTAGTACAGAAAGTAAAATATACATACACCGGGTACATCGACCGCAACCAGGTCGTGCCCCAAAAGAATAATACAATCAGGCAGTGACGGCAGTCCACATGTCGGACGCTCGCCCCGCAATAACAAATGTACATAATACAACAATACAGTACTAGCATTGCATCCAGGCTATCCCCCACGACCGATCCGCAACATCACAGCATAAACATAAAACATCAACGTGAAAGTCACGTTCGCAAATCCGTCTAACCGGGCTATAGCAGTTAGACAGGATTTACCGATCGAGTGACATTCACGGTCGCAGATATAATGTAAATACTGTGAAAAATGTGTTTAAAATTTTCCGATTGATCAAACAATTAACAAGTGGGCCCCAAAGAAAACTGTAGCACTCACAGAAATAATTGGCCCAATTTTAATGTTCCAGAAACCACATTTTCAACTCAGGGATACACTGGAAAAATTTGGGGGGGTGAACAGTAAAATCCGCGGCGGAAGGGCCGCACGAGGTGGGGTTTCGCGGCGCTTGCGCGGCGGAATAGTGAGATCATGGTGCCAAATTTTTACAGTATGCTTCTATTTCCCTGCACATCACTCTGAGACAACCAGAAAAATTTTTGGACTCCAAAAAATTTCGACAGAAACTGATGTGCTAGAAAAATACGGTTTTTGGAAATTTGTTCGATCGGAAACGTAAAACACATTACACCAAGCTAGACTATGTTAATGGCGAGGCTTTGATACCACTGTAAGTGCACGGCGGCGCCCCGGCCGTCAATCCGACGGCCAAACGCGGAAACGGTGGTAAACTTAAATTTTTGCGGACTTGGCAAAACGGCACCACCGCGCACTAAACTCCGGATCGGGCCATTAAACTAAATCTAGCTAACTACAAAGAGAAGGGGAAGAGATATACCGACGATCCAAGTCCTCCGGTCTTCATCTCCACTCCGATCTCCTCGCGGGATCTCCGTCCGTCTCCTCCTCGTCGGAAAGGGCACCTCGAAGCCGGGTACTTTTACGGGCTCCCACCTCGATACTGAGGCAACTCGAGCATGAAGCCGGCAACTCGACATGCTCAAGATTTGCTGTAGGAATATAGTGTAGAATCATAGTCTCACATTGGGGTTGGTTGCCATTGAAGATGATGGAGGAATCAAGACTAGAAAAATGGTGCTTGCATTTTTCTATCATGGAAAGAAGATCAAGAATGAAACTCTCATGGTGAAGCTCTCATCTTTTTCTTTCTCTCTTTTCTTTTCTTCTTCTCTCTTTCTTTTCTTATCTCTTTTCTAAAATGAAAACTCACTTCAAATGAGAATGGTGGATGAGGTAATATGAAGCATGAAGGAAGGTGAGTGTAGGGTAAAGCAAGTGGTGACCACAACCATAAACATAATCATCACAAAACTTTCCATCAACCTCAAATCCATCCTAATCCTTTCTTATCTCATAAATACATGAAAAGCAAAGATGCTTATCATATCAACCCTTATGCAAATAAGTCCCCCACAAAATGTTATTTGCAAAACTGCAAATAACCCCTCCATCGGAAAAGTCCGGCCGGGAAAGAACAAAGGAAAACCGGCCGGAACGGAAAGAAAAATGGCAACCCTAGAAAACTGGTCCCGTAATAAATTACAGGAAAACCCCACACTGTGCATACACACCCGCATTTGTATTCCGTCCGGATACAAATGCAATGAGACAAAATCTACACTGTACTAAACTAGGACCGGCTTAAGCCAAAGCCGGCTAGTAATATCCGTCCGATCCTGATCCGTGCAATACCGCACGTATCTGATCGAACGCTGCCATATAACTATACGGCCACTAGTACAAAACCGTCCGATCCTGATCCGTGCAATACCGCACGTATCTGATCGGACCCTGCCATATCTCCATACGGCCTCTACAGCGTTTCGCCCGAAAGCTTGAGTAACTGAAAGTGTGGTGGACTCTAAAGACTCGTCAATACTATGGATGTGGATTTAACCACTAGCACGTCAGAGGTATAAGCCAATACGTGACGGGCCACCAGCTATTGACTAAAAGGGACGTCGATGAGGAAGCTCACCCCGACACCCAACTGAGCCTGTCAGTGACAATATCCGTACAGTCCGGTCCGTTCGTCAATGAGCATCGCATGGCGGGCCTAGGGGGTTGGTAAAAGTCAGACCCCCAAAAGCGGTACAAGTCGTGTCGGAGTGTAGCCCAGAACACCCTGAGATACTACTGGAATACCTACCAGTAAATCTCCTGCCTTGGCCAAGGTCTTCGTGTAATGGCTCTCCTAGACACAGCGCGACCTCACCCCCAATACCGGGAGAGACGAACCCCCGAAGATCCGCTCACTGCCTCCATGTGGCTCGGGACTGTACCCAACTAAAACCTGTTTGCACGACTCCTTTGAGCCGTGGTAGGGTAATAATCAAAGTACAGTGGGAACTCACACGAGACAAATGACGATCCCCAGGTCGATGAACTAACCTGTACACATGTCACCAGGGAACTGCTATCTGACGTCAGGTATAAGACCAACTAGCATGTTTCCGGCGAGTCCTGTCCGGTGTACTCATAACCCAATGAGCACCTGTATACATCTTAGGTGAACCAACTGACACCAATGGCTTGTGAGACCGGCCACCGCCCCTCGTCGGGGTCTCGACTGTATACACTAGTCTACTCTGGAGTATCGATGCCCTGTCTCGAAACTCCCACGACTAGGGACCTTTTAAGGATGTGCTTATAGACTACCAGCTCCCACGTATATGATCGCCCTCATACTGCCGGTAGTCAAGCAAGAATCCTAGGGGCTCTATCAACGTGCAATAGTGATCTGTCAGGTCACCTAAAGCAGTACACGATGATAGAGGCTGTTCTTCCTGCCACGGAGCTTCCATTGGTGATTTCCGTTCCCCCGGTGCTTGCTCTCCCGGAATAGGCATCTTCATTGGCCGCGGATTCAATGGATCTTTCTGGGGACGGCCCGGAGACTATGGGACAGGTAGTCGAGGCCACCGTTCTTTCATTGGAGCCTGCAGCGATGGCTACTGCTCCTCAATTGGAAGTTGTTATACCGGCCCCTGTCACCGATGATGTGCCTGGGGGCAAGTAGGAGGCCGCCGAAGCTGCTATCCCTCCAGTCCAGAGCGGGAGGAGCATCGAAGGTATTCTTCTATCTTTTGTTTTAATGATCTCTTCATTATCTGAACCTTTCTGTCTTTTCAGAGCTACGAGGATTGGAGGCATCGATCGCGGACTTGTCCCCCAGGAAGTCTTTTCAGCATCTGCTAGAGATGGCCGCTCCGCAGGAAATATCACCTTAACGTATCGTCATATCTTCCGGGCAAGGTTAGTGTTATTTGCCTTCTTTTCACGGCATTATTATTATTTCGTATGATGATATTGATGCCTTCTGTAGTTCTGGAAGCCGACGACGAAGTTGAGATTCTTAACGGGCCTGGGGATATTTTGGACCCTTCTTGCATGACTTTGGGTAAGTAAAGTTTTGACGTTGTTCCATCTGCTCTTTTCTTGCAAGTTTTGCTGATTGTTCATAAATCTTAATAGCTTTGCCAGTTCTTACCATGCTGGAATCTCGTATCGTCATGCCACCCGGCCCCTATGCTTTACGTGCCTCGGAACGGATGGCTAAGCTAAGCCTTCACTCTTTGTCAGCTTTGATCGAAGACCTTCGTGCTGGTAGTTTGATCACAGCCGAAGAATTTTCCGCCGAAGCCAACAATTCTCTCCCCTTTCTTGCTGCTTATCACAGCTAAACATTGGTGCAAGTCTGGGTTGAGTTTTGTCATTGGGTGGAGGCTTGCTTGCATAGTCTTGAATGTACGCGCCTTCCTTCAGAGGTTGTGGCTGCAAAGGCGAGCTTACGGGGGCTGATTGAGCGGTGCGTTGCGAATATGCTTTCATGCAAGAAGAGGCTCAGCCAAAAGTTCTCGGAGAGGAAGCTGGCTTCAAATGCTCTGGGGGAGCTTCAAGCTGAACTTACGTCCAAGACCACTCGTGCATATGAACTCTGGCGGGTGCTTCAAGACGCTAGCAGGGAGGTGGTAGCTGTTGATAAAGCCGTCATTTTTACCCGCGAGATGGTTGAAGCCCATAAAGCTACCGAGCAAGAGCTTGAAGGTCGGCTTGCCTCGTACCAGGCCCAACAATGTCAAGCGGAGGCCCGTCTCGTAGCGATAATAAATTGTGAAGCCGAGGCCTAGCGAAAAAGGGATGAACTGACAAATCTGTTAAATTGTCCGCCGGCTTAAGAAATTGTATTTTTCTTCTTTTATTCTTCATTTATACATACTCCTGAATAAGAGTATTTTTTTTATTCTTTCATAGATTGTAATTTGTATTCATTTTGATTCATGAATAAAAGACATATTTTTCTTCCATGGTGATGTGTTCATTTTAAGGTATGCATTTTGTAGATAGTCTATTTCGATCTTTTCGTAAGACAGTGATGGCTCAGGAGTCTTGAGAATTCCTAAATGTGTTTTCTCTCGAGAGTCGTAAGGATCTCACAAGAGGATTTTTCTTTTTATGAGTTAAGATATTCGTGATCTGATTTATTCCCGAGACGGAGCATTGCTCTACGACGGGGAGATTGTAGATTAATGTATTTTAAGACGGAGCATTGCTCAACGACAAGGGTTGTTATGAGTTGACATATATCCAAGTCGAAGCTTTGCTTGACGACAAGGAAGTGTCGGAGCATTTCTCGATGACAGAGGTTGTTATGAGTTGACATATATCCAAGTCGAAGCTTTGCTTGACGACAAGGAAGTGTCAAAGCATTGCTCGACGATAGGGGTTGACATGTATCCGAGTCGAAGCTTTTGCTTGACAACGAGGAAGTCAGGGGTTGACGTTAGCCATTCGGAGTCAGAATTAACGTTAGCCATATGGTGTCAGGGGTTGACTTTATCCGCATTTCACGGAGTCAGGGGTTGCTCTGGGCATTTCCCACGGGGTCAGGATTGACATTAGCCGTGTTCAACAGGACCAGGATTTGCTCTGGGCATTTCCTACAGGGTCAAGATTGACATTAGCCGTGTTCTACGGGACCAGGAGGTGCTCTGGGCGTTTTCCACGGGGTCAGGATTGACATTAGCCGTGTTCTATGGGACCAGGATTTACTCTGGGCGTTTCCCACGGGGTCAAGATTGACATTAGTCGTGTTCTACGGGACCAGGATGTGCTCTGGGTGCTTCCCACGAGGTCAGGATTGACATTAGCCGTGTTTTACGGGACCAGGATTTGCTCTGTCGGTTGTCTGTGAACTGTCGAGGTTTGGAATAGGGACCTTGCCATGGCTCCAAGGTTGATTGTCGCGTCTGAGTCCTGCTGGAATGAGGAGGAACGTTGTTGGTGATCTCTAGGCTGTCTGTGAACCATCGAAATTTGGCTCCTTTTCTGATAGAGTCTGGTGGAAGGTATGGTTCCCTTTTTGTTTGTGCCCCTGGATTGTATACAAGAATCAATGTGATCTCATCTGTAGGGCAAAAAGTTTCATTTTATATATTTTTCTTTCCGCGATGCTCTATCATTTCAGCTTTTATATCGCGAAAGTCGCGATTGCCCAATCATTTCGGCTATTTTTCGCGGTGCCCAATCATTTCGGCTATTTTTTTATTTACTCGCAGCTTTTTATTGCGAGTTGCTCAACCATTTTGGCTATTTTTGTATGCATATATTTTTACTTGCTGATTTTGTTGCAAGTTGCCCCATTATTTCGGCTATTTCATACGCATTTGTGGCTCGCCGACTATTTGCTGCGAGTTTGGGATTTGATATCGATTTAGGCATCAACATCGCTACAACTGGGATATTGCCAGGAGCGAATCATCATTTGCCCCTGTTGATGTCGAACAAAGGTGGCTTAGCGAACAGGGTTAGGATCCTGTCGACTAAGGCTTTCGACTTCATGAGCCGTAAGGGTCTCATAAAGGTATTTCTCCCCACGAGTCATGAGGATCTCGTAGGTGCGTTTTCTCCTTAAGAATCGTGAGGATTCCTAAGTGTATGGTCTCTTATAAGTCATAAGGATCTTACAAGAGTATTTTCTCCTTATAAGTCGGGAAGACTTACAAGGGTCGTTCACTGTGTAAACATATCCCTGGTCGCCGGTGGGACTTTGTCAGGGAAAATGTTTATTCACGCCCGCGGATTTTATATAAGGGTCAGCATTGAACCGCTTGTAGGGCAACATTGAAAATTGTGATGGCTTAAGAACAGGCTCAGATCCCTGTAGCTTAAGGCTTTTGAACCCTGTGAGACGTGAGGATCCCAGAGGGGAATTCTCCTTACGAGTCGTGAGGATCTCGTAAGTGTAGTTTCTCCTTAGGAATCATGGGGATCCCTAAGTGTGTTATTCCCTTGTGAGTCGTAAGGATCTCACGCAGGTATCTTCTTCTCACAAGGTCGAGAGGACCTTGCAAGTGTCTTTTAACAAGATTGCGCCTCTTTCAGGTTTTCACAAACTCGCTGGTAGTCCTGCTGTTTTTACTCACGGAGCCCTTTCGAGTTTTCATCCGTGCCCATCTTGCTTATGGACATACCGTTTTCTTTCTTCTTTTTATTATTTTTTTATTATATTTTTTTGTATCAGCCGTGGGATGCTGCTGTCCGTAGTAGTTTATCGACGTCTCGGTCAATAGCCAGTTTTAGGATATAGTGGTCCATCGTTAGTTTAGGGATGTTTCGGTCCGTAGCAGTTTATCGACGTCTGGGTCAATAGCCAGTTTTAAGGACATAGTGGTCCATCGGCCGGCTACTACTTGTAGAGTTGGGTTTAGGAAGATAGCGAGCGGACATAGACGTCGTCATCTATCGTTAACCGAGGCCGTGACTCGTCAGGCATAGTATTTTTTCAGGAAGCAGCCGTTTATTAGCCTAAAAGGCCTTTCACCATGCATGTCCATGAGTAGATAGGCTCCACCCTGGTAAACTTTGTCTATGATGTACGGGCCTTCATAGTTCGGCTCGAATTTCCCCCGTTTGGCACGATTGGGGATCATAGGTCTTTTGACTACTAACACGAGTTCGCCTTGGCGGAATGTCCTCAGCCTAGTCAATCTCTCGTATGAGCGCGTCATCTTTGCTTTGTAAGCCTCTAGGTGGGTTTCATCAAGGGCGTCGAGCTCCTCAAACCGAAGGTGAGCATTTTCTTCGTCTGTTAGCTCGTAAAGAACTGCCACTCGCAAGGAGGGTAACTCTATCTCCAAAGGGAGTACTGCTTCAGTGCCGAATACCAATGCATAGGGCGTTGTGTTTGTGGCCATTTTGAACGTAGTTCGATACGCCCAGAGAGCTTCATGCAGTCTCTCATACTAGTCTTTCTTATTTTTGGACACCGTCTTTTTCACGATCTTCGTCAAGGTCTTGTTGAAAGCCTCAGCTAGACCGTTGGCTTGGGGATTATAGACCGATGAGTATCTCCAATCCATATTATGTTGTTGTGCAAAGCGGCTAATTTTGTGGCTTCTGTAGGCTGGCCCGTTATCGGAGATAATCCGTCGTGGAGTGCCGAACCGGTAAATGACGTGTGTCTTGAAGAAATGGAGGATAATATCCGTCTTCAGTTCTCTTAGTGGTACTACTTCTGCCCACTTGGAGAAGTAATCAGTTGTTGCCAGTATACCGATGTCCTCTGGATGATGCTGGTTTGATAGGGCAGATTATGTCAGTTCCCCACATTTCGAACGGCCAGCTAGCCACCGTTGGGTGTAGCGGATTTGGATACTGATGGATGAAGTCCCCGTGAATTTGGCATGAGTGGCACTGCTTCACGTATTCTAAGCATTCTTGGATCATCGTGGGCCAATAGTAGCCCATCCTTTTGATCTTTAGTTTCATCTTCGGCCCGGCTTGGTGAGAACCGCAGAGTCCGTCATGAGTTTCTTGTACGACTCTCTTTGCTTCTTCAGATCCTAAGTATCTTAACCACAGAGAATCAAATGATTTCTTATACAGAGTATCATTGACGAAGGCAAAAGATAAAGCTTGTTTCATGAGCTGTTGTCTTGAGGACGCATCTTCAGGCGTTCGACGGGATTTGAAGTGGTCTATAAAGACTTCTCTCCAATCCTTAGCCTTTTCCTGGTCTTTTATTTGTAGGGCCATCTCTTTGGTCGCTTCTTTCTCTTCAGCTGACTCCGGAGATATTTCTGCCGGTGTAAGAACCCGACAGCTTTGCACAATGATCCTCACATCATCGAGGTTTTCGTCAGCCAGTTCTTTAGCGAGTTTAGCTAACGCATCCACCTAGCTATTCTCCGCTCGCGGTATGCTTTCTAGGGCATAGGAAGGGATTTGGGTCAGGAGGAGTTGTACCCTTTCGCCGTATTTTACCAACTCCGGTTTGCACGTATGATAGTCGCCGTTTACTTGGCTAACGACCGGTAGGGAGTCTCTGTATATGAGGAGGTTTTCAATTCCTATGTCAACAGCGATCTCAAGACCTGCTATCAAAGCTTCATATTCAGCTTCATTGCTTGTCCTCGGCTCTGTTAGGGAAAAGGAAAAGCGCATTATCCCTCCTTGTGGAGTCACGAAGATTTGGCCTGCCCCAGATTTGATTATGGTGGAGCCGTGCTTTCGCTTCTTCATGGAAGATGCTCCGTCAAAGTAGAGTTCCCATCTGGTATCACTCCCTCCTTTCTCCCCGTCGATCGTGTCAAATGGGTGCTAGTCTGGCAATTCGCAGTTGAAGGGAGAATTGGCAGGTATCAGATGCTCAACGAAGAAGTCAGCGATGGCCTGGCCTTTCACTGCCTTGAAAGAACGATAAGTTATTGAGAACTCCATCAAGAGCAGGGCCCATTTAGAGAGTCGTCCCGTTAATATGGTTCTTGACATCAAATATTTGAGAGGATCCACTTTTGATATAAGGTGGACCTCATGCGCCAAAGCGTAGTGTCTGAGCTTCGTTATCGCGAAGATCAACACCAGGCAGTGTTTTTCGATGAGGGGGTAATTGTTTGCTGCCCCCAGGAGAACTCGGCTCAAGTAGTAGAGGGCTCTCACCTTCCCTTGGTCATTTTCTTGTTCCCATAATGCACCTAAAGAACCCTCCAGGGCGGTTGTGTACAGAATGAGGGGCTTTCCCTTGACCGAAGCGATTAGTACCGGCGGGTTCTGTAGGTATTACTTAATTTCATCGAGTGCGCTTTAGCATTTGCGATCTCAGACGAAAGGGGTTCCTTTCTTCATTAGGTGACTGTAGGGGAGATATTTTCTAGAAAGATTGGCTATAAATCGCCGGATATACGCGAGCTTTCCTTGGAGAGACCGCAGTTTCTTGAGAGTCCTTGGTGGAGGCATTTCCATGATCGCTTTGATCTTCGACTGGTATATTTCGATGCCCCGGTGTCGGACGACGAATCCTAGGAACTTGCCCGAGGAAACTCCGAACGCGCATTTGAGAGGGTTCATCTTCAAGTTATATTTTCGAAGGCGCTGAAACACGATCATCAGATGCTCTAAATGTTCCTCGTATGATTTGCTTTACACTACTAGGTTGTCGATATAGCATTCGACGATTTCATGTATGAGATCATCGAAAATCTTCGTCATGGCCCTCTGATAGGTGGCGCCGGAGTTCTTTAGACCGAAAGGCATCACCTTGTAGCAGAATATGCCCAAAAGGGTCCGGAAGGCGGTATGCTTCTGATCCTCGGGATGCATCTTTATCTGATTGTATCCCGATGAGCCGTCCATGAAGGAGAAAACTTCGTGAGTGGATGTATTATCTATCATCAGCTCGGTGACTGGTACTGGAAAGTCGTCCTTCGGGCAAGCTTTGTTGAGATCCCGGAAGTCTACGCATATGCGCACCGTCCTATTTTTCTTCATCACTGGGACGATGTTGGCGATCCAGTCAGGTTACTGAACCTCTTGGATGAAGCCGAAGTCGATTAGCTTCTTGATCTCGGCATTGATGCTCATCTCAAGCTCGAGCCGCATTCTTCTCGGCGCTTGTTTGATTGGTTTGACGTCCGGAGAAATCGCCAATTTGTGGATAGCTATTTCCGGATCTAGCCCTGGCATCTCAGAGTAGCTCCATGCGAAGCAGTATTTATACTGCATAAGCACATCCTTGAGCGTAGCTACCTTTTCTTCAGACAACAGCTCGCTGACGAGTGTCGGCCGCGGGCCACATGCCATCCCCAAGAAAATTTTCTTGAGGTTATCTGCAGTAGTATGTATCCCATCTTCCAGCTCTTTTGGCGCCGGTGGAAACTCTGAGATCACCTCGTCAACATCGTTTTCGAAGCACCAGGGAAGGTCATCCATATTCTCGAGTTCTTCTTCTGACAGCGTTATCACGTAACAGGTACGAGATCGCTTCCAAGGCCGATGTTGATCCGGCTCTACTCACGCTGCATGTGTGGATTTCGGTTCATGCTTCTGTGGTGGGGTTACCCTCCAACTGCTGGATAAAGCAAACTTTCCGAGTTGATACTGGTCTTCAACCCAGTTTTTGAAGGTGAAGCAGTCTTCAATAAGATGTCCTATCGCTCGGTGATAAGAGCAATAGTCTGAGTGATGAACCTCATTTGTTCGATCGGGGTACTTGGACTCCGGGAGCGTAATCATCCGATGTTTCATGAAAAGGTCGAATATCTTCTTTGTCTTTTCTTGGGGAAAAGAATATGCTCGACCCATCTTCTTTATAAGAGACGGATCCCGGCTGCTCATTTCTGCTTCGCGAGGCTTCTTAGACCCGCTACGCTGCTGTCAAATATATTTTCCATTCTTTAACTTGTTTCTACCTCTGCGTCGGGTCTTTTGTATGACGGGTTGACGATAAGGATCATTGACATTCTCCGTGGCATGCTGAAGGAGGCACTGCATCCTGGCTTTCTCGTAGATGGCCATTTCACGGCTATGATCATCCCAGACCTTTTGACCCGCTTCCTTTATTATCTTGTCCATCTGTTGTTCGAACGACGGACTTGGCATTTTCACGGCGGGACCTCTTTTTGGTTCAGGGTTAGCATCTTCCCACAGAGCATCTCCTTTCTAATCGAAGTCATATATGACACAGCAGCCATGGAATCGCTCCCGTTTCTTGGATCGGATATATCCAAGCCCGATCGCTTCCATTCTCCCGTTGGGCAATTTTCGCTAAGTTCCGGAGACGTTCCAGATCCTGTTATAGAACTGAGCTTGTCGAGCAGTCTGCTTAAGGGGTACGCCTTGGCACCTCAACAGCCTCTTCAATCCTTCTGTGTAGTATCTGGGCAGACGGATGGACTGGAGCCTGTCAAGTGTAGAGTCGACACCATGCCAAATTTCCTTCTACACTTTGGTTTCCGCGGATCGATAAAAGAGGATCGCCTTTTCATCTTTTCGCCTGGGAGACACGTAGAACGTCTGCAGTTCTTGCACATTATAGGTATCAAGTGCGCCGAGCTCTTTGTGGTGCTCTTGCGGAACCATGGCGATTTTCAAACTCCGATCATCGCCAGCGAAGGCTTGTATTGATGGTCGAACAGAAAATACTTCATTGACCTCATCTTCCGAGTCGCTGCCGAAAACCAGCATAGGGGTGGACGATCCCGGCTTGTTGCATTGGGGCGGCCCTGAATAAATTATTTCTTCTTCCTCCTCAGTATCACTTCCGAAGACCGGAATGGTGGTGATAACCTTGTTCTTCGGTTTATGGCATCTTTCTGTGTTTTCGAAGTCTGGCAAGAAGTATTTTGCGTCTTCGTATTTTTGGACTTCATTCACGGAGAATGGGTTCAACTCCCCTGCCACGGTATACTCGAGACCATCCTTAAAATACTTCATACACTGATGTTGTGTAGAAGGGATGATGTTGTACTCGTCTAACCAAGACCTGCCGAGCAAACCATTGTAACATGTCTTAGCGTCAATGGTGTAGAATTTGATGTCCGTGACGAGCAGCCTAAAGCGTAACGTCAATATCACAGACCCGAGCGTCCGTGATGACTGGGAGTCAAACCCGAATATGGTGATTTTATCACGAGCGAGATGATGAACGCTCATGCAGATTTCCTTCAACACTCTTACATTAAGGAGGTTGACGGAGGACCCATTGCTAACCAGAATTTTTCCTATCTTGATATCATGACGGTATCCAGAGTCATAAAAGGGATGGTTATGCTCGCACATCCCGAGGAGGAGCTATTCATCGCCGAAGGTGATATCGGCTGTGTGCACTTCTTCCAGCTCGTCCTTCATCTTTTTTTCGGCAAAGAAAGCTTGGAACTGCTCGGGCTCTTGTAGTGCTCTTGTAGTGCCTTGATCAAAGAATCTCTCACCTCTTTGGATAGTAGAAGGGCGTCGAGAATGATTAGCTGTAAGGGTATCTTCCTCAGATGTGCCAGAACATTGTAATCCATCTTGTTTTTCTTAGGCGGATCCTTGGCTGTCAGCTCTTCGACAGCTTGGTCATCGAGGGTGATATCCTCAGGGACCTTTTCTTTTCCCTTATCCTTTTTGGTCGACCCCTTGTTTACAGGTCCGAGATTCTTTTCAGGTAGCGTGCGATTGCGCAGCTGAATGTTCTCGCAGCTCTTCGGTTCTTCCTCTTTTCTTGAGGTGGATTCTTTGAAGAGAATCACTCCCGAAGGTGAGAACTTGCGATCCCCTGCTATCAACCATGTGATAGTTGCCGGCAGCTCTTCCACGTTCGTCTGTCGCATTTTCCCGCTGCCGACGAGCTTCACGCTTCATCCTCTTGAAGTATTGCCTGTGAGCGATATACCCTTGCCACCAATTTTTAAAGGCGTTGCACTCTTCAGTAGGGTGTGTAGTCCTTCGATGGTACAAGCAATAGTTTAGATGTGCGCCTGTTTCATCGGGATGTATCACACCAGGAGTACTTCCTTCGGAAGGTGGCAGCTTCATCCCCATTGACATGGCTTTGGCGAACCTCTTCTTTGTCTTGAACCTGCTTTCATTTTCGGTGGATGTGCTTTGATCTGGTGGGAGTGTTTTAACCTTTTCGTCTAGTCGCCGGCATTTGGCCTTTTCAAATATGGCCATTTCGCGCTCTCGATCAGCCTTGCTTTTCAGAAGAGCTTCGTTCAGGAATACATCAATTATCTCGTCTGACGGTCCTAGGAGCTCCGATCCGGGATCTGCCATCGGTTTCTTTGCATTAGGAGCTTCTTCACTGTTTATTAACGAGTGGAGATCACATGGCAGCTTGCTACATAATCCTCAGGTTCATCCGATGAGTCTTCTCCATTGTCATCATCTCCGTCCTCAAGGATGTGGCTGAGAAATTCTTGGAGTGTGACTGGGGTTTGCGCCTTCTGGTTTTATTCTTCCAGCGCGTCAATATGTTTTTGCAGGTCCGTGCGCTTGTCATCAGGCTTCACGGGCTTTTTGGTCTTTTTCTTCTTCTTCGAAGACTTTGACGGCTGGTTGTGGGCACTTTGACTATCACCACCAATTTTTGGCGTCGGGCGCGGCTTCAGCATTCCCTTGATGACTTCGGGTTCTAGCGAACTTTTCCATTTGATTGCTGGGCATGTTTGGAGATCCTTTAGCATTCTTTTTTTTGGCTGAGAGAGCGACCACCTATGGAGCTTCTTCAACAAAAGAGCACGATGCCCCCAGTGTGTCCCCCCCTTTTAAGAGCGTGCGGTTGAGGCGGGTTACTTTCCAGTTCTCAGACATGGCGAATTTGCCCTGTTGGTATTGATCTTCAATCCAGCCTTTAAAGACGAAGCAATCTTCAATTGGATGGCCTATCGTTTGGTGATAGGGGCAATAATTGGGATTATTAGCCTCACCGGGTTGCAATGGGCTTTTTGGATTCGGAAAATTGATGAGCCTGTTACGCACCGCTAGTTCAAACAATCTCCTCATTTTATCCTGGGAAACGAATAAGGGCGTTTCATTTTCTCATTAAAGAATCATTGTTTCTCGTCTTGACGATCAGTTAGTTTCGGACCACTGGGACGGTTGAATCTGAGGGAGCCGTTGCAGTGGGCACCCAAACAGATGACACCTGTTGTGGCTTGATAGGATGGTCCTCTTCTCGCCGAACTTTCAACTTTTTCTGTCGGCGGGGTAGTCTTGATCAATCACCGAGTCTTGGACTTGACGCCAGACTTTGTAAATTTTAGAGGACGACCGCTGAGGGGGCCATTCAAGTTTCGCCTTTGTGGTATTCTCCACAGGTGGAGAAGATCTTTTCAGCACAGCAGTGGGAGAATTCATGCGCACCCTGTTAAGTAGTTCAAAACTGATCCCAGTTGGAACAGCAGCATCAACTTCCACTATTGGAGCTGGCGGAGTCAGTCCAGAAGGGGAATTTCCCCCAGCTTTCCTCACTCGGCGCCAGTGGCGACGTCGAGCATGTCGTGCGGACGGGATCACCTCCGCTGTTGGATGAACTTCTTCACGCCCCCTGTTTTGAGGAGAGACTGATATTGGTGCTAACCTGTCGAAGACTAACACCCGTTGAGAGGGGGTAGTTAGTCTTGCAAAGGCCGACTTTGGAACAGAGGAAACGGCCTTCATGACTTCACATGGAGTAGGGGCTGAAATGGCCAGTCTCGTGAAGACCGACCCCTTAGCAGGAGAAGCCGCTTTGGGGACTTCAGGAATGGCTAACCGCTTAGGGATAACGCTTTCCGAAATTGCTTCTTCATGGGCCTATTTGAGCTTCAGCCCAATCTGTTAAAAACTGAGGCAGTGGACTTAGGCGAACCGCTGAGATGGGCCACAGTAGTTGCAAGCCGATCAAAGACCGACTTCTTGGGAGCTTCTTACGATGGTACAGGGGCGCTAAAGCTCGTTGGCGGGAGCATGGTCCCGAAGAAAAATTCAGTAATGGCCTGAGTCACCTGTTCCACCGGCATAGAGAAGATGGAGGCCGCTTGGCGCCCGTAAGTCACTCCTCCGAATGGGACGGAGCAAGAGTTGCAGTTGTAGTTAGTCCTGTTTGAAGCCATTGATGTTCTTTTTTCTGCATGAAAGCAAAACCAAATCTTAGTACCTCGAATCCAAGGGCAACCATAGCAAAACCGCGATTCGTTCACGAAACACGACACACGAAGCGTGCAGTGGAAAGAGGAAAAAGGTCCCACCGGGCGTGCCGGAATCTGTTCTCCGCCGAAAAACGCGACCGGGACGTTGGGACGTCCATCCTGAATTCCGATGGTAGATGCTATTTGGTGCTATCCGTCCACCTCTCCGAAAATGCCAAGTCGATTTATGGCACCGTGTATCGAAGGTTTAGACGGATGCGGCCGATATAGCAGACTTTGTCAGATTCCCCCTCGTTAAGGGGTTTTTGATTGTGGGGACGCTCTTCCCTACAGGCGCAAGCCCCTGCAGTTAATTATGCTACCGCATCGCGGTAACCACTTTCTTCTTCTCCAGATGGTCACTTCGTGTTGTGGGTGTTTGTTTTGTTTTTGGTTGCCCGTGGATTGTATACGGAGACTAATTTATGTTGTCGCCCGTAGGGCGTGGATTAGTCCAAATCCGTATCTTCTTATATTTGGGTTTGGGATTGGGTTTAAGGATGCGTTAGTCTCATTTGAGACTAAGATCAACTTAAACATTTGTTAAGGATACGTTAGTCTAATTTTAGATTAAGATCAACTTAACGGGATCGTTTAGATCCAACAAAAGAGCATTTGGGCTCTATTGTTTAGTTTAGGGACTTTGCCGTCCATAATTAGTTTAAGGACATTACGGTCCAATGTTAGTTTAGGGACATTTCAGTTCAGTTTAAAGATATCATAGTCTGTAAAGGTTAAGGACATCATATTCCATGGGTTTAAGGACCCCACAGTCCGAGGTTAAGGACATCATAGTCCATGGGCTTAAGGACTCCACAGTCCGAGGTTAAGAATATCATAGTCCATGGGTTTAAGGACCCCACGGTCCGTAGTTTAAAGACGTCATAGTCTATAAGGTTTAAAGACATCATAGTCCATGGGCTTAAGGACCCCACAGTCCGAGGTTAAGGACATCATAGTCCATGGGTTTAAGGACCCTACAGTCCAAGATTAAGAACATCATAGTCCATGGGCTTAAGGACCCCACAGTCCAAGGTTAAAGACGTTATAGTGTATAAGGTTTAAGGACATCATAGTCCATGAGTTTAAGGACCCCACAGTCCATGGAATGATTGGTTATCGGGACCCGTCACCTCTCTGAAGATATTGAAGGATTACAATGACAAATATCAAAGGAGTGAATAGTTGTACCCTTGAACCAAAGTTGAATGGGAAATCTGTAGTCCAATTTGGGACTAAGATCAATTAATCTGAATAATGAGCACATGGGCTCAGTTAAGTTAAATCTGAATTGAGGACTTATGGCCAACTTGGGCTAAGTCCAATTAGATTTGTTTGGACTGTTGAACATTTGTCTGGGCTTAACCCCCCATTATTTAGCAATGCTAAGCATGGGTCTGGGTTCTGACCATATTTTTTCTTTTATTGAGTGCTGAGCACTCATATGCCATATGAGATGATCAATCTTGGAAGACAAGGGTGTATTTGAGGCTCAGTCAAAAGGGGAGTCATGCCTCTGAAAGGCTTAGCTAATTTGGGCTAAGACTGGTTTGAATATAGTATTATACACTAGAATATAATTGGTCATCACGTGCTCCCACGTGATGCGCTCAAAATAGTGTTAAACACTAAAAAAAGAAGCGCTCACGTGGGGTCACGTGAGGCGCTTGAGTATTGGGCCTTATTTCCCTTATTTTATTCTCAGGATATGCAGGTAAGTGTTAAACACTTTAGTCTTCACGGACATCACGTGTGGGCACGTGATGGGTGTTCATGCACTGGATATTAAAAGGATTTGCTAGGGGTCACGTCGGAGCGCGTGAGGGCCGCCCGTGCATTAGATTTTAATCCTTCATTTATTTCCATCTTCTCTTTTTCAAAAAGGTGTTTGGCAGGGGTCACGTGGGAGCATGTGAGGGCGCCCAAAGTCTGTTCTGCCTTTATTTTGAGAATTTTTTTCAAGGGTCGCATGGGAGCACGTGACTCGATCTCATTCATTCTTTTTTTTATCATTGAGAGGAGGGTCACGTGTTGCCACGTGATCAGGTTGGGTATTTGATCTTTTTACGTGCATGGAGAGATGAATCCTTTGTAGAATTAAATTCTTTTATAGGGTTAAATCCTAATTTTATTTAGAAGAATTAAATTCCTATATGTTTGGAAGGATTAAATTCTTTTATAGGGTTAAACCCTAATTTTATTGGAGGAATTAAATTCCTATGTGCTTTATGGAGAATAAAATTCTCTGAACTTAGATCCTCCTCTAGGTTTTAGATCTGCATGGCAGAATCTTCCCGATGAGAATTAAATTCTCAACTTATGAAAAGATCTACTTCTGCAGATGTTCAACCAAAAGAAGAACTAAGTTTTTATTCAGAAGGGTTAAACTCTTAGATTGAGAATTAAATTCTCTTTTGTTTTGTAGGAGCTTATAAAATGATCTATTTCCCTTTTTTACCTAGGGTTTCTTTCTTTTCTGAAGATATCTTCTTTTCTCTCTGGAGAATTAAATTCTCTTTTCTTTTGTATTCTCTCTCTGTTATTGTATCTCTCCTTTTTTTCCTTCTCTTGGCTCCTATTTATAGGAGAAAAGAAAAGAATCAGTTTAATTAGTCAATATTTCATTGAAAAATTTTTATTGATTTTGTAACCAACATGATCTTTTAGATCACTCAGTGAATTTTATTCACCATTGGATTTTTAATCTAAAAGATATTTTGTCTGTTATTTCTGGCAAATTTCAGGGAAATCTTTCCTTGTATAGAATCTTTGTATAAATTGGTGATTTTTTAATCACCATTGGACTTTTAATCCAACGGTGCTCCATTTTTCGGAGCGCGGTCTTTTTATTTGGAAAGATATAGGGGAATATTAGGGTTTTTGATTTTCCTTAATTAGAATTTAATTCTATTAGTTCAGAAGGTTTTATGAGTCTATCACGTGTTAGCACGTGACCCCACTGATTGACCATTTAATTCACTACTACAAATAAGGGTTGCCCCTACGGATTTATCGGTAGGGGCAACCCACTGCCTCTACGGATATATACGTAGGGGCGAAAAAAGACCCCGTAGGTGCAAAGGCCGCAGGTGCAAGTTGAGACCCTGAACTTGCCCCTACGGAGAAATTTATGCCCCTACGGATATATCGGTAGGTGCTATAGCCCCTACGGAGTACCCCGTAGGGGTAATAAAATCATATATGTAATTTTTTTTTTGAATATATTGTATATACCTACGGATATACCCGTAGGTCCTTTTTAGACCCCTACGGATACCTCCGTAGGGGATATAAAGTAGCCCCTACGGTTAAATCCGTAGGGGCCACTCCCAACACACTGCACTGAGATCGGGGGGAAAAATATCAGGAAACCTGATATTTTGCCCCTACGGATAAATTCATAGGGGATAAACAGTGGCCCCTACGGACATATCCGTAGGGGCACCCCCAACACCCTGCACTGATATCAGGTGGGAAAATATCAGGTTTCCTGATAGTTTGCCCCTACGGATAACTCCGTAGGGGCAACCTATGTACCTAGTACATATTGTCTGTATTCTTTTTTTAAAAATGGGCTGCTAGATTTTTTCCCGCCCTGTGCACATTACTATATACATCAATCAAATCATATATTACAGTATTCATAATCACATCTCACGCATATATATAATATACAAAAGAAACCCAAAAACTGAATATGATATAAATACAAACCAATATCAATATCGTTTCAAAATGTAGTACAATGTGATATAAATACATGTTTCAAAAAATAAGAACCAAAAAGCTACCCTAGTTCGTTCCAGCTCCACCTCCGAATAACGTTAGAATAACGCGCGCCTGCTCCTCGGTCAATACACTCTCCAATGCTACATATAAGGGGGTCTGAGCGGCATGTGGAGCTGGCGATGTGGTCTGCGCAGCCGCCGTCGAGGTAGTCGCTTGCGGAGCCGCGGCTGCGGGAGTCTGAGTGGGCGGTGGAGCTACAGGAGCTGTCTGCGGAACCGCAGCCGATGTAGTAGCTTGCGGAGCCGCAGCCGAAGGAGATGCATGTGGAGGCTCGGCCGATCTACCCTGTCGCGTCTGGACATAACGTGTGTAAGAAGCGTGTAAGAACTGTGTATTATTCGAATTCGTTTCATTATTAAGTTATTTCGAAACCCTGTTTGGATATCTAGTTTGGAAAAGCGTTGTTTATTTTAATTACATATGTATGTATGATTAATCAAACTTAAGTCTAAAACCAAATAAGCTCAAGCTACGTACTAATTATGGATATGTTGATATGTATATAATATGAAATGATATTTTACTATAAAGTAGTATACATACCAGCATCTCCTTCAACTCATGAACGGTGGCCCTCAAGCTATCCAGTTCCTGATGGACATGCCGGTCACTGGAGACGGAGGAAGTAACCGCCGGGGTGGAGTCCAACCTCATATGGGCCCTGCTAGGGCCCAATCCCCGGCCTCTCTCCCAACCTCCGTGGTGCCCTCCGTGTGCGGCGTCCAGAACTGGGGTCAGCAGCCTCGGATCGTTCTGTCCGGTAAAATCGATCCCCGAGGCCTGGGCCTGCTCAACCACCCGCTCCTACACCCACATTAAGCAGTAAAGTATAAGTATAAAATTTAAACTTGAACCTTCCAAAACTAAAATTTCAAATTTGGGTAGAAAAAATATTAACACTTACGCAGTACTCCTGGGTAGCGACGTCGGGACATCGAAGCTCGCCCGTGGCGGGATCTGTCGAGGTGCCGTGGACGGCAAGATATGCGGACAGCACGCTCGGTGTACCACCTGACGCCACGGTCCGAGATGTCTGCAATATTAGAAAGTAACTCTTAATATTAGAAATATTAGAGAATAACTCTTAATATTGCAGAATATTAGAGAATAACTCTTAATTTACCGATAACTCCATGGCTCGAGTAATGTTCCTCGAGCCACCTGTGTAAGTGGGGCGACCCCTCTTCGCCGACTTCCTGTTCTCCGTATTCTGAGCGGCCTGTTTCTGCACAACGCATTAACATTTAGTTTTCTAATTAAGAAACACAAAGAAATAAATTATATCATAAATAATGAATTAAATTTAAAATACATACTTGTTTGCGTTCGGAGTCGAAATAAGCGCACAATAGAGGCCATGTCTCTACGTCGACTCTTGCAAACGCCGGAGTAGATAGGAGGGCCGCTCTCTCTGCCTCGGGGGTCGCTATCCACAGGGAGTAGCAGTCGGCCTTCAGCTCATTCCTGTTGTATCGGACCTTGGCCTGCATGTTCTTCATCAGGCCATTGTACAGAGCATGAAGGTCGAGCACCCTCCCCGAGTGATCAGGGTCGGCTACAGGCTGAAAATCGTAATCCAACTGACAATACAAAAAAAAACATTGTTATTAGATTGCAAGTGTTAATAATAAATATATTGGATAGATCAAATGAAAATATATATTAATACATACCCGAGCCTGATCAAAGAAGAGGGCGAATGAGCGCTGGTGCTGCTCGCCCCACTCAACGTGAAGTGGATAGTTGTTCACGATCCGGCTCTCGTCTCCCAAATACCGGCCGAACCTCTCGGCATGAGGACCGGTATAGCGATAGTCAAGGATAAAAAATAGGGGGAATGCTGCCTCCCCCCTAGCTCTATCAGGCCTCAGCCTATGGGACTGATTCGGGCCTCGAGTCCCCCTCTGGGGATGGAGAGGCCCTGCGTCTGCACGAAATATCAAGACAATCAATAATAAGACAAAGTTGTATTAAGAAATCAAGGTTAAACAAAAATTCAAGTGTGATATATACCTCCGGTGATTAGCGCACGAGCCTGGGCCCGAGCAGCAGCACGAGCGGGACGATAGTTCCTCCGGTGAGGAACAACCGGGGTCCCGGACCCGGACGCATCCCCTCCAACTATAAAATAAACATCGACCCTAAATCTCCATGAAGTTCATATTTATTCTATATAGCATATGTAAAATAAATAAATATTTTAAATTTATTCATACTAACCTGCAGACGATGCGGAGGGTATGGAAGCGGCAGGAGTGGCCCCTGTGGAAGGTGTGGACGCACCACCTATAATTAGACAATTAAAAATAGATTTTATAAGTAATTGCAAAAAGAATGTATAGATCAATAATATAACGTTCTAAATCAATATGCATGAACTATAGGACATATAAATATACCCGCAGGTGCGGTGGTGTCACCACCTACAGCTAGACAATAATAAAAATTGCTAAGTAAGAGCAAAAGGAATGTGTATATTTATGATATAGCATTCTAAATCAATATACATACACTATATGATATATAAACATACCTGGAGGAGCGGGGGTGGCCTCTGTCCCAGATGTGGACGCATCACCAACAACTAGACAATCAAACATTGACAATATAAGTAATTTTGACATAAACAGGCATGAATATCTGTAATATTAAATTGAAAATGGATATGCGTGCAGTATACCTGGATGTGTGGCAAAATCCACACGGAAGGAGGCATCCGAAGGGGTCTCCGATCTGGGTGCAAGACCGGCCCTCTGAAGCTCCCTACGGAGCTCTCCGGGCGGCAGAACCGCTCTGCCTCTGCCTCTGCCTCTGCCGCGGCTGGAGCTCCTGCCGCCCCTCGCTGCTCCCGACATCGTCATCAAATCTAGATAAACGGTTCGTGGACGCATTAGACAATCATTAAAAGTATTGACTATATATGATCTAGAGCGTAAAATGTGAAGTAATAATATAACATTACTGATAACCTTTTTCGTTTCGTGGGCGCATCATACATATCTACTTGGATTTCATCGTCGATGTCATTTCTAACCCACGTAACTTCATGATCGGTCGAAGACAACCCGTCCTTCGAAACAGACGGTCGGAGCACTTTAAGCCTTCTCTCTTCTTCGTCCTCATCGCTGTCCTCGTATTCTGGGACATCGTAGACATCTCTAGGTTTCCATCGGCATACAACACTCCACCCCGGATGTTTCAAACACTGTGAGTAGTATACTTGGAACGCTTGGTTCAGAAAGATAAACGGATCGTCCTGACCGTAAAATCGAAGTGTGTTCACACTGGTCAATCCATATTCATCTTTCCAAGTCCCAAGACTGCTTCTCCACCTGTCTGTATCGGTTCGCGGATCGTACCAAGTACAGTGGAATATATAAAAGGGTTCTGATCGTCCGGGATAGTGGATGCCGAGTATACAATTTAAGTACCCATAGTAAATCACACCGTCCGATCCTACCGTCGCAATCCCACTATTCTGAGTGATTCTAGATGTTTCTATGTCCTTAACTTCGAATTTGTATCCAAGGACACCAAATCCTTTGTAATGTGCAACCTCCATACTAGGAAATTGAGCTAAACATCTTGAATCACTCTCAAATGATGCAGACAAGTTCGGATCGTGGATCTAACAAAACAAATTTTACGATAAATACATAACGATACAAGTTTAGATTAAAACTGATAGCAATAAAATGTAATTCGAATAACTTACATGCTCTATGACCCAATCACAAAAATTATCCTGATGGTATTTTTCCAAACGCTCTTCGTTCCAATCAGGATGCCCCTCACGTACCTCGTTAAAATGAGTTCTGTTTTCGACAAATAATTGTGACATTAATATTATGTCATTTCATACACACACAAACACAGATATAACAATTAATCCAAAAGAACTTACTCTCTAATTTGTTCAAGACATACGCAATTAAGCAAGATAAACCGGTATATCTTGTTGATAAACATAGTGTCTACCCTCTTATACTCGGCTTTACCATATGGCCCGTCTTGAATTCTTCGTGGTCGGTTAAGCCTTGTCTCAATGTTCTCGTCCAGATAGCGGGAACAAAATGTGGTTGCTTCATCAAGAAGATAACCTTGCATGATAGAACCCTCTGGTCGATTTTTATTGCGTATATACTTCTTAAGAGTGTAAAGGTACCTAATGAGAATATGTTGAATAAATAAACACGGGCATACATGACAAAAATAAATTTATAAATTGCGCGAAACGAAAAATTACACGTACCTCTCGACGGGATACATCCATCGATATTGTACCGGTCCGGCTAATTTCGCCTCAGTTGCAAGATGAACCGTCAAGTGTATTATGATATCGAAGAATGACGGTAGGAAAATACGCTCAAACTTGCAAAGTATCAACGCAATAGAATTTTCTAGTTTATCCAGCGTCGCAACCTCCAGCGTTTTAGCACACAACTCCCTGAAAAAACAACATAGGTCGTTGATTACTAGACCAACCGAGTCGGGGAGAGAAGTCCTGAGGGCTAATGGAAGAAGGTGCTCCACGATAACATGGTGGTCATGACTTTTCAGCCCATCGATCTTGCCCTTCACAATTTTTATTTTCTTGCTGAATGATCCTGAGAAACCTGTGGGGACTTTCAAATCATGCAACACCTGCAGGAATCTTTTCTTCTCCGGTTGTGACATATGATAAGCGGCATTGGGAAGTACAAACTTGCCCGGTTTACCCGCTACCGGTTTAGGGTGCAGTTCACTTCTTATTCCCCACTCTTGTAGATCCATCCGGGCATTCATGTTGTCTTTCGATTTCCCGTCTTTACACAGAAGCGAGTTAAGTATGTGCTCTGATACTCCCTTCTCTATATGCATGACGTCCAGACAATGACGCACTGAATTTGTAGACCAGTACGGAAGCTCGAAGAAAATGCTTAACTTGTTCCAATATTGTGGTTTGACCTGTCTCGTCGGATCCATCCCGAAGGTCACGTTATTGTAACCATCCCATTTAGCAGTCACGTCCTCTCCGGACAATGGGGATGGAGGTCCAAGAAGCTCCTGATGACCATCAAAGTGAACCGTGTCTAACCTATAGGGGTGGTCTGGAGGCAGAAAACGTCGATGGCCGCAATAACAAACCTTCCTGCTAAAATTCAAAAATTTTGATGTTGTGTGTTCATGGCAATGAGGACATGCTTTGTGACCATGTACGGACCAACCTGAAAGCATTCCATACGCAGGAAAGTCATTAATTGTCCACATTAAAGCCGCACGCAGTATGAAGGTTGTATTTGTGTTTGAATCATATGTCTCTACACCATCAATGAACAAAGTTTTCAGCTCCTCAATCAGAGGTCGGAGATAGACGTCGATATTGTTCCCCGGTGAGTTTGGTCCGTCGATAAGAAGAGGCATCATAAAGTATGATTGGTCCATAGCCAACCAAGGCGACAGATTATAAATTATCATTACAACGGGCCATGTACTGTGACTTCCAGCCATATAGTTGAATGGGCAGAAGCCATCGGCAGCCAGTCCGAGCAGGACATTGCGAGGATCGCTACTGAATATTGCGTGCCTCCTATCGAAATCCTTACATGCCGGTGAATCTCTTGGATGGCTCATTTTTCCATCTTCGCTTGGAGGAGCACGGTGATGCCAAATCATTGCCTCGGCTGTTTTATTGCACCTGAATAGCCTCTGTAGCCTCTGTGTTATGGGAAAATATCGTGCTATCTTCACAGGTATATCAGGCTTCTTATCAGAATCTTTCGGCTTATACCTGGCCTCTCCGCATGTTGGACACTCTTTAAAATCTGAATTCTCTTTCCGGTACAACACGCAATTTTTAGGACATGCTTGAATCTTCTCGCACTTTAGACCCAAATCAGACATCATTTTCTGGGCTTCGTACCAGCTTTCGGGCACATTATTTCCCGGAGGCATAGAATCTTTCAAGAACGAAAGAAGCATTGTGAATGACTTGTTGCTCCATCCATTTAGACACTTAATTTGGAAAAGTTGGACGAACCATGAGAGGGTGGAATACTTTGCATTCTCATAAATTGGTTTCCTAGCATCATTCATGAAATTTTCATATTTATCCGCACGCGGTCCTTGACCGGAAGGAATGTCATCTTCGGTACGAATAGATTCACCTAGGGCAGCCTCTACCATTTCCTCCATTTCTTCTGATGGAAATAAATTTCCGTATCCTGCTGTATTACCGAATTCTTCTTCTTCTCCTGCCGCATTATCGTGTTCTCCTTCTTCTACCGCAGTACTGCATTCTTCTCCTTCCCCGTGATATTTCCAAATTGAATAAAGTCTAGTAAACCCATGTTTTACAATATGAAGCTCTGCCAATTCTACCTTCTGCCAGTACTTATTGCCACATCTATCGCACGGACAGAGAATCTTCTCTATTATGATCTTATTATGTGCTCGTGCAAATTCAAGGAAAGCAGCAACTCCTGCGACAAACTTAGGTTGCATACGTTGTTTCCAATCCACATACATCCAGTCCTTAACTCTGACGTACTCATGGGCCATGTTAGACTGAATAACATATAAATTGTAGGTTATGCTGACTATATTGAGAAATATAAGAACGGGATAGTTACTGACAAAGGAGAAAATTCATGTATATGCTTTGTGTGTGCGTTTGTCGTTGAAAAGAATAAATTATCGCACGTTATGTTGACCGATAAACGGGGACTAAGTGGCGCTTTTAGTTTCATATATGGGTATCGATGGGAATATGAAGGTTTCATATTATCATATATTGGTTTTAACCCGAACATCTCGAATCGCACTCTGATTATGCGTTTGTATGTATGTGTTCCGGCTGTCGGGGGTAGGCTTCTATCCCATTAAGAATGTATAGAGCGAACGCCCATCACTTGTGCTTTCAACCGTTTCGAGTAAATTTCGGCAGCACCTCCCCACTGTTCTCCGAGTGCACTGTAATAGAATAGATAATCATTTCAAAGCTGTGAAACAACGTTGAAATGAACATCTAATCTATCTTTGTACACGGAGAACCAGCGGAAAGGTACCGACGAAATATCTCGAAACGGATGAAAACACAAGTGAATGAAGGCGTTTGCTTTATACATTCTTAACTTGTACACACGGGACAAATCTATGGGTTACCATACGATTGAATTTTCTCGTCTCGTAGACTATACGACGGTTGTTAGTATCGAGCTATACTGTCCGATATTTAACAACCTTCGTATAGTTCTAGGTCACGACGAGCATCGCACGTATGTTAACCGATAGACGGGGACTAAGTGGCGCTTTTAGTTTCATATACGGGTATCGATGGGAATATGAAGGTTTCATATCATCATCGAGTATCATATATTGGTTTTAACCCGAACATCTTGAGTCGCTCTCTAATTATGCGTTTGTATGTATGTGTTCCGGCTGTCGGGGGTAGGCTTCTATCCCATTAAGAATGTATAGAGCGAACGCCCATCACTTGTGCTTTCAACCGTTTCGAGTAAATTTCGGCAGCACCTCCCCGCTGTTCTCCGAGTACACTGTAATAGAATAGATAATCATTTCAAAGCTGTGAAACAACGTTGAAATGAACATCTAATCTATCTTTCTACACGGAGAACCAGCGGAAAGGTACCGACGAAATATCTCGAAACGGATGAAAACACAAGTGAATGAAGGCGTTTGCTTTATACATTCTTAACTTGTCCACACGGGACAAATCTATGGGTTACCATACGATTGAATTTTCTCGTCGCGTAGACTATACGACGGTTGTTAGTATCGAGCTATATTGTCCGATATTTAACAACCTTCGTATAGTTCTAGGTCACGACGACATCGCACGTATGTTAACCGATAGACGGGGACTAAGTGGCGCTTTTAGTTTCATATACGGGTATCGATGGGAATATGAAGGTTTCATATCATCATCGAGTATCATATATTGGTTTTAACCCGAACATCTCGAGTCGCTCTCTAATTATGCGTTTGTATGTATGTGTTCCGGCTGTCGGGGGTAGGCTTCTATCCCATTAAGAAAAAATGGAGTGTATTTCGCTGTGAGAGACTCTTCAAAGAAATGGTGGAAGAAGCACTAAAGAAAAAAGAGAGAAAAATAAGAATATAAAGTTGAAACTAAACTTGAGCTATCCGCTGAAATCATAAAGCATAGGAAAGTTGATTGAGTCTTGATCTATTGCTCTTTCTTTGCATTATCTCGTATGTCCATTTATAGATTTTAATGCCACATAAGATGTATAATCAGTCAGCTCCCTATGGTTGTATTAATGTCAGCTCTTACACAATATGGGTACCTGCCTTACCATTAAGACAACTATGGAATATGTTAATTTAAAATGTAAGGCTAGCTATCTATGTATTCTGAGGGACTGCTTGCATAGAACTTAGCTTGATCCTCTCAATTATTACACATAAATATGCTGACATGCCTCTCATAACCCTAACCCCAGCCCCACAGTAACCCTAACCCTAGCCCCAACCCTAACCCCAGCCCACCGTAACCCTACCCCAGCCCCACAGTAACCCTAACCCCAGCCCCACCGTAACCCTAACCCCAGCCCCACCCCAGCAGCAGCCGAACCCCAACCCTAACCCTACCCCGACCCCGACCCCGACCCCGACCGCCACCGCGCCCCTGCCCAAACCCAACTCTCGCGCGCGCAACCCAGACCCAGCCATGAATAATCCAAAAATGCTTTAATTTACCTCGAGATTTATACCTGAACGGGTGCGCTGGTGGGCTGGAGCGACGACGGTGGCGAATTGGCGAAGAAACCGGCGGTGGCGACGACGGTGGCGACGAAACCGGCGGTGGCGACGACGGTGGCGACGAAATCGGCGGTGGCGACGACGGTGGCGACTCTGCCCAACGACGGTGGCGACGCGACGGTGGCGATTTGGGGTTTTTCGCACGCGTTTGAGGGGGAGAGACAAAATGAGCGTAGGCTTTTCGATCTGGCTTTATTTTAAAACGATATTTACTTGCCCCTACGGATATATCCGTAGGTCCTTTGTTTGCGTCTCCGTAGGGGCAAACACCAAATTAAGAATTAATATTTTTATTCTTGAACGTCAGTGCCCGTAGGGGCAACCTTTTAGCCCTACGGATTAATCCGTAGGGCCAAGTTAAATATGCCCCTACGGATAATTCCATCCGTAGGGGCAACCCACTATTTTACTAGTGATTAGATTTTAATTCTATCAGTTCAGAGATTTTAGGAATCCATCACGTGTCGGTATGTGACACCCTGTCATGTGTGAGCACGTGATGCCCTATTTAGAGCTTTCTTTTCTTTAACTCGGAGAATTTTTTAAGACCTCATCACGTGGTGGCACGTGGCCCACGGATTAAGCATTTAACCAGAATTTAATTCTGTTATTTTTAATGAACTCAGGAACTTATCACATATCAGCACGTGACCCTTGGTCACGTGTGAGCACGTGATACCCCATTGGGATTTTTCCTTACTGTTTTATTATACTTCAGTAGGCTTAAAGGCCTATCACGTGTAGGCACGTGACCCCATTTGATTAGGTTTCAATTCTTATCATTTCAGAGCCCTCAGGAAGCCATCACGTGTCGGCACGTGACCCCCGATCACGTGTGCGCACGTGATACCTCATTGGGGTTTTCCCTTATATTTATGAGGGAACAGTCGTTCCCACACTGGGACGCATCCCATCAAACGCCGCAGGTCTGCACACGTCGCGTCGGCCAACCGACGCTTGACACGCGGATCGTCGCTTCGGTGACAGGGTGCACGAACCGGCGCACCTTCCTTAAATGCAAAGATTTCGCCCTGATTCGCTGGCAGAAAAGACAGCTGACAGCTCGGAGATGCGTCCCGACGAAATCTTAGGAGGGAGCTCACCCCAGGCGGCCCGGCAGTCCACTCTTGACCCGACCCGCCAGATGGTCAGGACAAGAGTGGGGGGCTAATGATGATGCTCTATACTGGCGATCTTCCTGATCCGGACACGTGGCAGATGATGTGTCCCAGAACTCAGAATAAAAGGCCCACAGAGGCCGACCAGGACACCCCTGTACCCGACCTGCAAGCACCAGATGGCTCTCCTCAGGGCCCCCTGCAATCGGCCTCCTCGGCCTCTCAGCTCGCCTCAAGCTACCACAGGACCAAGATGCCTCGCCACCCCGCCACCCTGCTCGTTCCCGAGCTCTCCCACCGATGCCATCTTCCTCGGTCCCTCCAGCCGACCAACTCCACCACTTCCAGGCGCAACCACCGCTCCGCAAATCTCGCCATGCGCGGATTCTCCGCCGGCAATATCCCGTGCTTCATGCCATCACGATATCCCCATTAACGGACGATGCGCTTATTTCGCGGGCGTGACGTCGGGAGCGTAACTGCTGGCGAGATTCTCGCGCCTGCTACTGCGTACTGCCGCCACTATATAAACCCCCATCACAGAGGGGTCATGTAAGCTTTTTTCACCCCACTTAGCCGTTACTTTGCTCGGATCTTATGCTAACTTGATCGTCGGAGGGTCCTCGGTGATACCAAACCATCCCGGAACTTTCTTGCAGGTACTCGGCGCAAACTCCTTAAAACCACCAATCTCCTCAAAACCCATTGAGACCCACACGCAACAGGAGATCACCTTCAAGATCCACCGGAAGATCGACGGAAGACAACATCTGACGGAGACCCGAAAAGGACCTCCATGAAACACCATCTTCCTCTTTTTCTCAGAATGAGCACCAACCAAATGATGAACCAAGGTAAGGATTCTTTTATGAATTGTTAGAACAAATAATATATATCTTCACTTTAAAAAAACAAAAAACAAAAATTCCATTGCACGGTTATTAATTACTATAAAACTGATACTAAGGCTAAACTGCAGGAAATCCCTTCTATTTATATAGCTCCCAATTTCGCAGGAAAACACGGTCTATTTTCAGTCTATCTTCAAGCGGTGCTCACTAATCAGTGTTACTATTTCCCCGTAAACCCAAATTTTGCCCCAAATTACTCCTAAACCTCTATCATATGTTATCTAGGCTAAATTGCACAAATGTACAACTTTCATGTTTTTTGCAATTGATACCATGAACTAATTTAATTACAAACAAGTAACATGAACTATCACCCCCAATTACAACTAATAACATTTACATGGTATCAATCGCAAAAAGCATTCGGATGCAAACCAAGGTTCATGGTACCTATTTGCAATTATTAAAGTTCATGGTATCAATCGCAAAAAGTATGAAATTTTAATACATTTGTGCAATTTAGCCTATTATCTATCATATATTATTTCTGCTACTTTTTCAATATATTGCTGTTAGTAATTGAAATTTCTACAGTGAGGTAATTTTTTTATATAAAAATGTATCGAGAAAAAGAAGCCAACAGACATTAATACAGATTCCAGAAAAAAACATTTATATACTCAAGTGAATGAAGTACTCATGAGATCATGAACAGTCAAGAAAACTTGAAGGGATGAAAGACAAACGGAGTTCACAATTGCAATTAATGAAAAATCAGTAATAAAAATAGTTGAACATTATTTGCAATAACTAATTTATAAATACATATTATTGTTTTCAGATCTTAATAAATTCCATGCAAGATACACTTTCCACTTGTCACACTTCTACTTGAATGGTAGAAAATAATTCTCTGGTTTCAACAGAAGTAGCCATTTTTTCCCTTGTTAAAATCAAAATTATTCTTCCCTTCCCCTGAACCTACATCATTATTTTTTTTCATTGTTTCAGTAATGATTAGTAAATAATATTTCTACCAAGAGATATTCTAGAAATAAAAATTTGCAGAAACAAAAGAAGTTAAATGTGGTTAAAATCGTGGGCAAAGATGGGACATTTTTCTGAATTAAATTCAAAGACAGTTGTATCAAATTTAATTTGCTTCAAGAAAGTTTGCAGAAGAACACGACATGAATATCTATGAGAAGACAATGTAGAAAAGGATATTAGCCGGTCAATATCAGTGCGAGTGATCAATCAAGTCATAAAATTGCTACAATTAATTAACATGAAGACATGCATAGCTAAATGCATCAAGAATTGAATCTTCAGCACTTTCATCCTTCCATCATTTTATATATATGCTGGTAGAAGTGATGCCATCATCCTTCAACGTCGCCCCTGTGGAATCCTTGGACGTGGAAACAATTGAAACGCCAACATTACGATCTCTGAAGATTTCTAGATGGGCCATCAAATTTCTAGATGAGAGTGTAGAGATTAAAGTGGGCTAATACCACTTTGTAGATCAGAACAAAGAGGGCTAATTTGTGGTGGTGAGTGTGATTTGTGGAAAGAATAATAACAAAATATCAATTGAAATTCAGAATTAAATATGGTAGAGACAAAAACTCATATATATTTCATTATATCAATTGTCTTGACCTTACAAATAAACCACATACATATATATACATAATAGACACTATAATAACACATGGCTCTTGACATTATATGCACTAAATGCGTTAATTCACCATAATAGTAATTAAAACAAATAAATGTTTATTGACGGTCACGGTTCTTCATACACACAACTTATAAAATTTATTCTCATAGCAATTGCTCCAAATAACTCCAATTAAATCAAGTTTAATTTCAACAATTCCTCTTAAACTTGATTTCCATTAACCATACCAAGCATCATCTTCGACTTGTTAAAACTTTCGGTTTTGAGCGGTTTCGTGAAAATATCGACAACTTGATCTTGCGACTTAACAGAGATGAGCTCCACTTCCTTTTTCTTTACACGCTCACGAATAAAATGATAACGTGTGTCGATATGCTTACTCCTTTTGTAAAATACCGGATTCTATGCTAAAGCGATAGCCGATTTATTATCAACATAAGTATCCATCGGTTTCTTTTGCTGAACTAGAAGTTTTTTGAGTAAACTTCTCAACCATATAGCATTACACACTCCTGATGATGCGGCAACACACTCGGCTTCACATGTAGAAAGAGTGACCATTTTTTACTTCTTCGACATCCAAGTGAAAGCCGTACCCCCATGAAAAAATATAGCCGGTTGTACTTTTTCTTTCATCAACATCTTCGACCCAATCACTATCGGTATATCCAACAAGACTAAAATCATTAAAACTAGAATAAAATAAACCGAGTACCTTTTATATACTGCAAAATTTGTTTTGCTTGCATCAAATGAGTGGATTTCGGCTCTTACATATATCAGTTAATAAGGCCGACTCCATAAAGAATATTCGGCCTCGTGCATGTTAAATATCGAAGGCTTCCAATCAAGCTTTTGAAATAAGTTGGATCGACATTGCTTTCATCGTCATTCTTTGACAATTTCATACCACACTCAATAGGTGTAGCAACCGGATTATATTCTTCCATCTTGAATTTTGAAGAATCAATTTTGCATAGCCTTCTCGAGATATAAAAATACCACCGCTCTTTTGCTTCACTTCAATACCCAAATAATAGGACATAAGAGCAATGTTTGTCATCTCGAATTCACGAACCATTGATCTTTTCAACTCCTCGAACATTATTACGGTATTTCACGTGAATATTGTTAGTTGTATGTATGCCCTAGAGACCATTATTGTACATGTGATGTATATTATAGTGGATGCTGGGACATATATAGGGAGGACTTTCTTGCTCGACATGATAGTATGCTATCTGTTTGCTCTTTAGCTTAACATGTACACTTATTGTCTCTCTGTTACATGTTGATAAAGCCCTTAGGATGTGTACTTGATTACCAGGATTATGATGCAGATCATACTAGTGGGGCCAGGGTAGTCCGTAAGTATATCCTTCAATTGTTCCTAGTCGTGGGATAATCGAGATGGGGCATCGATATTCCAGAGTAGACTAGCGTATATGTTTCTTGACCCATATGATGGGCAATGGATGATCCCACATCTATTGGTGTTTGACATCAAAGATTGTATACGGGTGCTCAGTGAAGACTGGGTACACTGAACAGGACTCGCCGAGAACTTCTAGATGGTACTATACCTCACGTCAGATAGCAGTTCTCTGATGACACTGGTACAGGTTAGTCTGTAGATCTGAGATCGTCATAGAGTCCTGTGTGATTCCCACTGTGTTTTGATTTACACCTTACCACGTTCAAGAGAACGTGCAAACAGGTGGTTTTTGGGTACAGTCCCGAGTCACATTGAGGCAATGAGCGATAGGAGGGGATTTCGTCTCTCCTGGTATTGGGGGTTGATGTCGCCCTATGCTTGATTGGCCATAATAGAAAATCCCTTGCCAAAGTTGCTGAGATTTACTGGTAAATGTTATCGGTAGTTTCTCGAACCGTTATGGGCCTCATATCGGTATGACTTATCAAGCTATTGGGATATGACGTTTACCACCCTGAGACTGGATATGCGACATATCAGACGACGAGACCGGACTGTACAGTAGTATTACTTATTAGATTCACAGGAGTATGAGCAGGCTTGCTTGTTGATCTTCCGATCGCTCAATACCTGGGTAGCCGTTACGTGCAGCTAGTACTGCTGACGGCTTATGGGTAATTGATATGATCATCACCTACTTCCGGCGTATTGACGAGTCTTTAGAGTCCTACACAGGGGTTTCCTGGCTCAGGCGAAACGAAGTATGAGCACATATGTGATATGTGCGGGACCGAGATTAATACGCGTATGTGATACCGTATTCTAATCTCGCGATATGTGATATCGGTCGGTTATATGTGATATAGCCGGGTTATCGAATCAAGTATTGATTCGATAAGATGATACAAATGATATTAGTCGGTTATATGTGATATAGCCGGATTATTAAATTAAGTGTTGATTTAATAATTTAATGTATTAGTATATATTTGATATATTGATATACATTAACTAATATTAGCTCACTTAAAAATTTCTTTATCTCACTTATGCATTTAATATATATGTGATATATATTAATTGTGTTTCTATTTGTGTCATGCTTGATGATACATCATACATGGGTGTATGAGACTCACACCATACATTAGATAATTAAAGGTATTTATTTATTTAAGGTAAATGCAAAATTAGGTGGAAAATAGTCAAGGTTAAGAAGCTTGGAGAAGCTTGTAGTAACCTTGACTTAGTCCATTAATTCTGTCTCACCTTAGATATTTATTAACCTAACTATTATCTAAAGCCATGGTTAAGTCTTTACAATGAATTTATATGATACTTTCTCATCCATGGTTGTCATTCTATTATTGCTTTCATCTTCTTCTTCATCTCCTTGAGCTCTCTTGATTTTCTTAAGGTGAAGAAAGTGAGTGAGAAAAATTATTCTAAAGTGAGAAAAATTCCTACTTTTTCAACCTATACTAAACTAGCCATTTAGTTTTGGTTGTTTACTACACTACAATTAGTGAAGAGGTAGCTTGAGTTAGAGTCTCCTCGACGTAGATCATCTTCGGTCTCGAAGATTTCAAGCAAGCTTGTTCATTTCGCCTAGTGGAGTCCAACTTGAGCTCGGGAGATCACTACTTGAAGAGAAGGGACTACTACACGGAGCTATTGAAGTGAAAGACCAGTCTACAAAGGTTGTATTCTTTATTCACTTAGTGTAAATGTGTTTACATGCATAGCTTACTCCTAATCCTCTAGTTAGATCCTAGGTTAGGGTTACTTAGCATCCCAAAATTTTATAAAATGGCATGGCTGATGCCTTTCGAAACCTTGTAGTCATGCTAAAGAACCCAACAGTGGTATCAGAGCCAAGCTAGAGCATTAGAAGTGGTCTTGACGAAGTTAGAAGCTCGAATGAACTCCGAATACCCAATATCGCACCCTCTCTGGAAAATTTTCCAAATATTGGATTTTTTCACTTTAAAAATATTCAAAAAATCATGCAGGTAATTCTATGGACTCTCTAGAAGAATGAAACCCTAACTCGACTTAATGACAACGGAATCGCGGCCAAAGCATGCCTTTGGCGGTGGTTCCGCGACGCCATTAATGAGGCAAGGGTCAAGCCTTCTACGGTTGGTCCGTATGTACTGTGGTATATTCTGGTTATTTTTTAAAATTGCTCAAGTGTTGAGCTCTCTAGAAAATTTTAGGAATTCGTTGATTTGATCGAAATATTTAACATGGTCTAGCTATCTGTGAAATATGATACAATATTTGGAATCGACAATAATCGGTTTTGTGAAAACTAGTTTGAATTTTATAAACCTAGTAATTTAGTCTCATTTGATCGGTTGCCACGGGATTTTGTTATGGATCAAAATTCCGCTGCAATCACGTAGTATACGCGGATACTCGCCGGATAACCTTACTAGATAGCCACGCCCCATACCCCCGATCAAGTGACTGTAGGAGAACCCAGTTGCCTAAAGCATCCGTTCGGGTGCTCGCGGCTGCGGTGTTATGTCTGAGTGCACTTGGTCGACGACATCGGGGGTACGGCCGTCTACTAAAGTTTCCGACGAGCATTCGATCAGGATGTCGGGAATGTTGTTGAATTGCTCGACTTGTTATTGAAAAGTGTTTTCAATAACGAGACTAAAATGCGGGGTTTATAATGTTAGGCATGAAATTCGGAATATAAGATATTCCGGGTTTATGATGTCTAAGGAATTCATATGGTTAGGCATGAAATCCGAAATATGTGATACTTTGGGTTTATGATGTCTAAGGATGTTGCGGATTCCAATTGGTGTAGTTTTTACTTTATTTTTCTGCGGCCGTAACTGTAATATATGGGGTATCGCCGGTTTCGTTACTATACATCAATGATAATTGGGATATGTGTATTTACTTACGTTGATGACATGTGATGTTATGTGTTGCTGGGATATGTTATATTGGATCGTTGTGTTTGAATAGCCGGGGGTTTTATGTAAGATGAGAGTTTTTCATTTTCATTCATGTAAAATTCAATGTATGTAATATTCTTTTATTGGGACACTTCCGGGTTGAGGATGATGTCACCGTTGATGTATATTATTTACTTTTCCGCATTAGGATAGACCGAAGGAGGGGAGCACAAGTAACCGGGTTCTAGGGTCCAGTAGGAGGCCATCTTGAGGAGTTGAGACCGGGTCTCCTAACTCTAGAATTGGCAGGGTTACTTGCCACTCTCGTAGGGGTCTAGGGATGTGGGTTTGGTTATTCATCACTGTTGGGGTCGAAAATTGCACCCCGGTTGACCAATTCAAAGTCAAGGTCAACCCCAAGCCAAGTGGGCTCAAGCTCAGATCAAGTAGACTCATGCCCGAGTCGAGCCCGAACATGAAGCGGCCGGCCCCCCTCCATGCCAAAATAAAAATCATGTAATAAATAATTTTGATGTAATTTTTTATGCATGAATATGAGCAAAATGGGCATAAAGCCAAATTTTTGTAAAGCCCATGGCTTATGTGCAAAAGAAATGAGCACATAAGGCATAGGATGGGCAAAATGCCATTTTGCAAAGCCCAATGGGCTATATGTAAATGTGTAAGCCTATAAAAAGCAACATGATGATAAATAAAATATACACTTTTCATTCTCTAAAACTCTAGGGTTTTTTGTGCCTCCTTCTTCTTCCTCAAGGTTCTAAACCTTCTTCTTTCTTTTGAATTAAATCAAGAGTTTTACTCTTTCTTTTCCAAAACTAAATAGTTTTTCACCACAAAACCCATAAAGGGGAGCTCAGATCTTCCATTAGATCTCAAAAAGGGAAGATTTTTAAATCTCACCCTCTTTCTCCAAGATCCGGCCAACCGACAAGAAGAAGAAGGAGACCCATCTCCAGAAATCCCATCTTGGGAAGATACAGGGCCAAAGGGAAGAAACAAAGCAGCCCCCTTTGATCATTTCTAAATTTTTTTAGGAGTTCAACTCCATTCAAGATTTGTTGGAATTCAACTCTATAAATTAATCTTCATTTTTAGGAGTTTAACTCTAGGGGTTAAATCGGAAGCACAGCTCCCAGTGCAAGGACAAAGTCCCCTTTTCTAATTAACACCCAGCACCTGCGTGCTAAGTACGTGGGGCGCTGGCGCCCAGCGCCCAGAGCGCTCGCGCCCACGTGCCAAGCACGTAGTGCGCCCAACGCCCACATGCCAAGCACGCGAGGCGCCCAGAGCTCTAGCGCCCACGTGCCAAGCACGTGAGGCGCCAGTGCCCAGCGCTTGCGTGTCATGCACGTAAGGCACTGGCCCCCACGCGTCCTTTGGATGCTTTTTCACCTTTATACACACACACACACATACTCCACAACACTGTTTCCCATTAAAAAAATTCCAACGGGACGCTGCCCCGCACCCCGCAAGGGGGCTGCTAGCCCCTTGACCCCCAGCCCGCTATCCAGATAGCGGGACCCCCGTAAAAACTCTGTGGGCCCCCGATATATCCAAAACCCCTTCAAAACACAACACTGCACATTGAGTTTGCATGACCTGTTTAACCCGTTAATCGGAGGTTCTCTTGCTCCAAAGGCGAGGGGTAATTAACGGCAGCTTAGTCCGCGGCTGCCGGAGATTCGGATCCCCACAATCAATAAATCCCGGCCTGCCCTAGGCAGGGGGAATCTGTAATGCGCCTGACAAGCGCGCGCGTATTCCCATCTCAATGGGGTGACAAAAAACACCCTACAGATTCTGGCACGCCCGGTGGGACTCAATCTCTCCTCCCATATTTCGGGTTAAACGTTCATGCGAACTCAATCAATATACATATCGATTGCCTGTACTGAAATCATGTTTCTATTTGCAGGTTAACAATCTCCAATTGCGATCTTCGGACGCAGCAAAAATGTCTCAAGGACAAGCTCAGCTCTCAACACAGCTCTCATCTCCTACACGATGAAGATGGACGCCGGGACAGTCCTCCCGGCCAGTCTCGGGCGATAATGGGAGGAGCCGCCGCTACCATTTGGCTCTATTCTGTTCGTGCCAGCTAACGTCGTCCCTGCTCTTCAAGCCCCAGTAATGGATAAACCAGCCTCAAAGGGGAAAAGGCCGAATGTCATGGTCGTGAGGGCACCCCAGCCCAAGCACAAGTCCGTTTCCGGACGACTCTCCATTGCTCCAGCTGGGGGCAAGGCCATCAACATCAACGAAGCAACGGGGCATCTCGGGCAAGCTCCAACGGTACCCTCGACAACTGCTCGATCGGGTATCTTCTTTAAGCTCCCTATCAATCGACTCACAGTGGCTTCTCAGAAAACGGATGCCCGCCAAGCCCTCAAAATCAAGAAGCTAAGGCAGAAAAGGCTCAGATACAGAGCCAACAAAAAGGCTAGGGCTCATGCTATGCTGAGCTTCATGAGGCTCCAAGAACGGGGTTACCCCGCCAAAGATAAAGAGACGGCTGGATATATGGTCCACACTGTCTACATGGTCGGACATGAAGAAACGGGCCCTCCTATGCTTCACAGCCATGGTGATGATATGGTGGACGCTACCCAACGTCGACTTGGTCTAAATGATGAAGAGTTCGCTCAGGCCGATAAGCCAAAGGAGCCCGGGGTTCCTGCGGAATTGAGCTCAGGCAATAAGGATGACCCGGTTGTCATAACCGGAACTACATAACAAACATTATTCCGATGGCTTCAGAGGCAGCTTCAGGACAGGGATGAGAAGTTAGCCAATGTACAGTCTGAGGCCGACGAACTGGCAAACGTCGCGGCAGATCTCGCAACCCAAGTCGCCCAATTGCAATTACAACAGAATCAAATTTTGGTTCATGAGCCAGGGATTGATACCCGGAGGCAGCCAACTGATACCCCCTTCAGCCTAAGAACGGAGCGCCTTCGCGAAAAACGGCCGCGATTAGCCTTCAGTCCCTCCGATACATACGCCGAAGGGGAATCGCCTCTGAAAGAGAAACTGGATAAGTTCTATTCCCTTAAAAGGGACAAAGTTCACAAGATATTCAAAGACGCCCTAAGAAACGGTCTACAACTTACAGAATCAAAAAGACCGCAAGAAGCGAATATGACCGACGACCCAAAATATTGCCCCTATCATAGAGTGGTAAGTCATGCCATTGAGAACTGCTTCGTCTTTAAAGATTGGATCGAAAGGCAATACAAGACGGAAGAGATAGAACTGTCTAAAGGCGTGTTAGCAAACAGTCAAGCTACAATCGCCGAGTTCATACAAATGGATACCGAAGCCCTTTGGGAACCTAATCCTCTCAAACATGTGCCATTATCTGAAAAGGGCGAACTAAAGACTGATCGGTCTCAAGGACCAGCATCAGTAAGGGCACCTACTCTAATGGAAAGAAAGAAGAAGGTGTACTCCTTTAGGAGGGATGAGGTCCGCAATATAATCGAGGAAGCCTTGAACAACGGTCTGCAACTGCCTATTCCGAAAAGGCCACATGAAATGAATATGACCGGCAATCCCGTATACTGCCCATACCATAGGGTGGTGAGTCATACCATTGAAGACTGCTGTGTTTTCAAAGATTGGGCAGAGGACCAATACCAGCTTGGAAAAACCTCACAGTTCTCGGATGTATCGGCAAGCCACAGAACTACGGTCATCAACACAGCTCCGCCAAGATCAAAGTTCGAAGAGTTGGGATAAGCAATCACATTCGACCACCATGTCGTTAAACTGGGGAACAATCGACCTCTAAGTCATTAAACTGGAGATGTAAAAATGTGTAAATAAAACAAAAAAATAAAAATAATAATAATAAAAAGCCGAAATGATGAGGACAACTCGCAATAAAAATCAGCGAGTAAAAATAAAGATGAAAATAAAGCCGAAATGATGGGGCAACCGCGAATAAAAAGCCGAAATGATAAGGCAATCGCGACCTTCGCGATAAGAAAAGCTAAAATGATAGAGCAATCGCGGTAAAAAAAACGGCGAATGATGAGTCGCTCCTGGTACCATATTCCAGTGCAGCGATGCAGACACCGTCTAAAACTCAAATCCCCAACGGCGAATGATGAGTCGCTCCTGGTACCATATTCCAGTGCAGTGATGCAGACGCTAGCCAAAATCCAAACTCTCAAACAGCGAATGATGAGTCGCCCCTGCTACCATATTCCAGTGCAGCGATGCAGACGCCAGCCAAAATCCAAACTCTCAAACGGCGAATGATGAGTCGCTCCTGCTACCATATTCTAGTGCAGCGATGTAGACACCAACCAAAATCCAATTTCCCAAAATTCATCCAGCCCTACGGTTGGTCCCCAAACTGGCTACCGTATACAATCCACGGGCTCAAATAATTCTCATCATACCCATGCTCTACCTCAATCACCAGTCCAGCGGACGGTCTCCACCATTGGAATTATGCTCCATTGGGAAGACCCGCTCATGTGTCCTCACGATACATGAGGAGAACAAACCTTCATGGGATCCTTATGACTCACAATGGAAAAACACACTTAGGAGTCCTCACGACTCCTAAGGAGAAAATACACCTGCGGGATCCCTTCGACTCGTAGGGAGAAAATACTTTTATGAGACCCTTATGGCTAATAAAATTGAAAAGCCTTAGGTGATGGGGACTTAAACCTGTCTCCTAAGCCATCGCTCCCCAACGGGTAAAGGCAAATGTGCTTCAGTGTTAGCAACGCTGATGCCTACCCTAACCCCAAAATTCCAAACTCCAATCCAATAGACCCCCTAAGTCTTTAAACTGGGAACATATGACCTCTAAGTCGTTAAACTGGGAACAGATGACCTCTAAGTCGTTAAACTGGGCACAATAGACCCCTAAGTCTTTAAACTGGGAACAGATGACCTCTAAGTCGTTAAACTGGGGACAGATGACCCCTAAGTCGTTAAACTGGAAACGAAGGAGATCCCCTCACGGCGAATGATGAGTCGCTCCTAGTACCATATTCCAGTGCAGCGATGCAGACGCCAACAAAGTCCCGAAATTCTTCCGGCCCTACGGTCTGGATCATACATCCTGCAAAACCGTATACAATCCACGGGCGTAAAACCATCCCAATCTCTCTGAAGTCCTACCGGCGAGACTGCATTTAAAGCCCCACCAGCAATAAAGATTCGCCAACAAAAAAAGGTATGTCCATAAGCAAAATGGGCACGGATGAAAACCCGAAAGCGCTCCGTGAGTAAGAACAGCAGGACTACCGGCGAGTTTTTGAAAACCCGAAAGGGCGCAATCTCGTAATAAAAAAACTCGCAAAGTCCTCTCGACCTTGTGAGGAGAAGATCCCCGCGTGAGATCCTTACGACTCGCAAAGGAAAAACACACTTGGGGGTCCTCACGACTTCTAAGGAGAAAATGCACCTACGGGATCCTTACGACTCGTAGGGAGAAAATGCTTTTATGGGACCTTTTTGGCCCATAAAATTGAAAAGCCTTAGGTGATAGGGATCCAAACCTGTCTCCTAAGCCATCGCTTCCCAACAAGGAAAGGCAAATGATGATTGGCTCCTGGTACCATATTCCAGTGTAGCGATGTTGATGCCGACCCAAAAACCAATTCCCAAATCCTCCCGAGGAAAATGATGAGTTGCTTCTGGCATTATTCCAGTGCAGCAATGCAGATGCCGACCTAAACCAAAATCCCTAAATTCTCTCATGGCAAATGATGATTCGCTCTTGGTACCATATTCCAGTGTAGCAGTGCTGATGCCAAACCAAAACCAAAATACCCAAATCCTGTCATGACAGATGATGATTCGCTCCTGGTAGCATATTCCAGTATAACGGTGCTGATGTCAACCCAAATCATATCAAATCAGCAAAACAACCAATGACCTCCATAGCAGAATCAAACTCCACCTCGGAAACAAGTAAACTTCATCCCTGACACCACAAGAAGCGGAGCAAGTCAAATCCAGCACCGATCGTCCAAGTCGCTAAAAGGGCAGCACCGACCGTCCAAGTCGCTAAATGGGCAGCACCGACCGTCCACGTCGCTAAAAGGGCAGCACCGCACCGACCGTCCAAGTCGCTAAAAGGGCAGCACCGACCGTCCATGTCGCTAAAAGGGCAGAACCGACCGTCCAAGTCGCTAAAAAGGCAGCACCGACCGTCCAAGTCGCAAAAAGGGCAGAGCCGACCGTCCAAGTCGCTAAAATGGCAGCACCGACCGTCCACGTCGCAAAAAATGGCAGCACCAACTGTCCAAGTCACAAAATGGGCAGAACCGACCGTCCATGTCGTTAAAAGGGCAGCACCGACCGTCCACGTCCCTAAAATGGTAGCATCGACCGTCCATGTCGTAAAAAGGGCAGTGCAGGCTTCCTACAAAGCGGGAACCAGATCACTCCGGGCTAGGGAAACGTCTACCATGGACACTCCATCTCGGAGACGCGTCAAGCATCGACCGTCCTTATCATAAAAAGGGCAGTGCAGGCTTCCCAGAAATCGGGAACCAAATCGCTCCGGGCCAGGGAAAAGTTTACCACGGAAACTACGTCTCGGAGACGCGTCAAGCATCGACCGTCCATGTCGTAAAAAGGGCAGTGCAGGCTTCCTACAAAGCGGGAACCAAATCACTCCGTGCCGGGGAAAAGTCTACCACGGACACTCCGTCTCGGAGACACGTCAAGCGTCGACCGTCCATGTCATAAAAAGGGCAGTGCAGACTTCCCACAAATCGGGAACCAAATCGCTCCGGGCTAGGAAAAAGTCTACCACGGACACTCCGTCTCGGAGACGCGTCAAGCGTCGACCGTCCATGTCGTAAAAAGGGCAGTGCAGACTTCCCATAAATCGGGAACCAAATCGCTCCGGGCCAGGGAAAAGTCTACCACGGACACTCCATCTCGGAGACGCGTCAAGCGTCGACCATCCATGTCGTAAAAAGGGCAGTGCAAGCTTCCCACAAATCAGGAACCAAATTGCTCCAGGCCGAGGAAAAGTCTACTATGGACACTCCGTCTCGGAGACGCGTCAAGCGTCGACTGTCCATGTCGTAAAAATGGCAGTGCAGGCTTCCCACAAATCGGAATCCAAATTACTCTGTGCCGGGGAAAAGTCTACCACGGACACTCCTTCTCGGAGACGCGTCAGGCGTCGACCGTCCATGTTGTAAAATGGGCAGTGCAGGCTTCCCACAAATCGGGAACCAAATCGCTCGGGGCCGGGGAAAAGTCTACCACGGACACTCCTTCTCGGAGACGCGTGAAGCGTCGACCGTCCATATTGTAAAAAGGGCAGTGCAGGCTTCCCACAAATCGGGAACCAAATCTCTCCGGGCCAGGGAAACGTTTACCATGGACACTCCGCCTCGGAGATGCGTAAAGCGTTGACCGTCCATGTCTTAAAAAGGGCAGTGCAGGCTTCTCACAAATCGGGAACCAAATCACTCCAGGCCAGGGAAAAGTCTACCACGGACACTCCTTCTTGGAGACGCGTCAAGCGTCGACCGTCCATGTCGTAAAAAGGGCAGTGCAGGCTTCCCACAAAGCGGGAACCAAATCACTCCGGGCCAGGGCAAAGTCTACCATGGACACTCCGTCTCGGAGACGCGTCAAGCGTCGACCGTCCATGTTGTAAAAAGGGCAGTGCAGGCTTCCCACAAATCGGAAACCAAATCGCTCTGGGCCAGGGGAAAGTCCACCACGGACACTCCGTCCCGGAGACGCGTCAAGCATCGACCGTCCATGTCGTAAAAAGGGCAGTGCATGCTTCCCACAAATCGAGGATCAAATCGCTCTGGGCCAGGGAAAAGTGTACCACAGACACTCCGTCTCGGAGACGCGTCAAGCGTTGACCGTCCATGTCGTAAAAAGGGCAGTGCAGGATTCCCACAAATCGGGAACCAAATCGCTCCGGGCCAGGGAAACTTCTACCATGGACACTCCGCCTCGGAGACGCGTCAAGCGTCGACCGTCCATGTCGTAAAAAGGGCAGTGCAGCCTTCCCACAAATCGGGAACCAAATCGCTCCAGGCCAGGGAAAAATCTACCACGGACACACCGCCTCGGAGACGCGTCAAGCCTTGACCGTCCATGCCGTGAAAAGGGCAGTGCAGGCTTCCCATAAATCGGGAACCAAATCTCTTTGTGCCGGGGAAACGTCTACTACGGACACTCCGTCTCGAAGACACGTCAAGTGTCGACCGTCCATGTCGTAAAAAGGGCAGTGCATCCCAAAAGTGGGAACCAAAGCAAGTTGCCTTCACGCGAAAGAAGATCCATCAATTTTATGCACACGACCCACATATGTGGTGTGCATTTATTGATGGGGGGCACTTTGTTGGGGTCGAAAATTGCACCCCGGTTGACCAAGTCAAAGTCAAGGTCAACCCCAAACCAGGTGGGCCCAAGCCCAGATCAAGTAGGCTCATACCCGAGTCGAGCCCGAACATGAAGCGGCCGGCCCCCCTCCATGCCAAAATAAAATTTATGTAATAAATAATTTTGATGTAATTTTTTATGCATGAATGTGAGCAAAATGAGCATAAAGCCAAATTTTTGTAAAGCCCATGGCTTATGTGCAAAAGAAATGAGCACATAAGGCATGGGATAGGCAAAATGCCATTTTACAAAGCCCAAGGGGCTATATGTAAATGTGTAAGCCTATAAAAGGCAACATGATGATGAATAAAATATACGCTTTTCATTCTCTAAAACTCTAGGGTTTTTTGTGTCTCCTTCTCCTTCCTCAAGGTTCTAAACTTTCTCCTTTTTTTTTGAATTAAATCAAGAGTTTTACTCTTTCTTTTCCAAAACTAAATAGTTTTTCACCACAAAACTCATAAAGAGGTGCTCGGATCTTCCATTAGATCTCAAAAAGGGAAGATTTTTAAATCTCACCCCTTTCTCCAAGATCCGGCCAACCTACAGGAAGAAGAAGGAGACCCATCTCCAGAAATCCCACCATGGGAAGATCCAGGGCTAAAGGGGAGAAACAAAGCAGCCCCCTTTGATCATTCTAAATTTTTTTTAGGAGTTTAACTCCATTCAAGATCTGTTGGAGTTCAACTCCATAAATTAATCTCCTTTTTTAGGAGTTTAACTCCAGGGGTCAAATCGGGAGCACAACTCTCAGTGCAGAGACAAAGTCCCCTTTTCTGATTGATGCCCAGCGCCCGCGTGCCAAGCACGTGGGGCGCTGGCGCCCAGAGCACGAGCGTCCACATGCCAAGCACGTGGTGCGTCCAGCGCCCACGTGCCAAGCACGTGAGGCGCCAGTGCTCAACGCCTGCATGCCATGCACGTGAGGCGCTGGCCCCCCACGTGTCCTTTGGACGCTTTTCCCCTTTTTATATATATGTATATATGTATATACACACACACACATACTCCACAACACTGTCCCCCGTTAGAAAAAATTTCTAACAGGGCGCTGCCCCGCACCCCGCAAGGGGGCTGCTAGCCCCCTTGACCCCCAGCCCGTTATCCAGGTAGCGAGACCCCCGTAAAAACTCTGCGGGGGGCCCGATATATCCAAAACCCCTTCAAAACACAACACTGTACATTGAGTTCACATGACCTGTTTAACCCGTCAATTGTAGGTTCTCTTGCTCTAAAGACGAGGGGTAATTAACGGCAGCTTAGTCCGCGGCTGCCGGAGATTCGGATCCCACAATCAATAAACCCCGGCCTGCCCTAGGCAGGGGGGATCTGTAATGCGTCTGACAAGCGCGCGTGTATTCCCATCTCAATAGGGTGACGAAAAACACCCTACAATCACGATCGTGGAATCCGTGTTTTTTACTTGCTTGATTTAAAACACGGAACTTCTAGTATATCTAATATTTCACATGTTGACTTCGGCTGCTGATATTTCGTGATGTGATCATTTTATATGATAAGACGAATGTGATTATTATATATATGATATATAATAAACGTTGCTTATGTTTTGCACCCGCGCTAGTCCAGCCCCCACTCTGCCGGTAGTTAAGTAACCTTACGGTGAAGACGGGACCCAATGGCGAATGCGGATGGCATAAATGTACGTTCTATTTTCGTTTCTTTATCTGTGATGCTTAGGAACCATAAATGATGGGACTTTATTAATGAGATTAATGAAAAGGAAAGAAACCTAATGATATTGTGTAATCAAAATTTCAAAACTGGTAGCTCTAGTTCTTGCTTTGCATAGTGGTATTCCTTGTAGAATATCCAGCACCTCAGTCGATGAGGAAAGAGCTGAGATCCCTTCACCAGGAGTGACCTTTTTAGCAGAAGCTAGCAGATGCTACACCCACTCGGTTTATTTTGAAAAACTCGATTTTAAAAGCGGAGCTTAAACCACTCCTTTTCAAAATCACTCGATTCTACAACGATATCAAGTTTATTACGCAAAAGGTTTTCTTAAAAAACTGTCGTAGCTCTCCGTCATCTCAAATAAGGACTATTTAGTATTCGTGCTGCGTTTGTTGGCCTTTGTCAAGGCGTAGTGTATGATAGCTAATTGGTGCTTATCTGCAAAAGCATGTGATGCGATTGGATTAGGGTAGTTGTGCGACCTTGTTGGCCTTTGTCAAGGGTCGTGCGGGTGGGTTTAATTCAATCATAAAATGACGGGTTGAACTTGACTAGCATCCTATGGTTTGTTGGCCTTTGTCAAGGTCATAGGGGGTTAGGGGCAAAATATTATCGGAAATTTCAAGTGTTGAAATTTATAATGAGATTGCATACCTTCTATGAGATAGTTGGATACCGATACCCGCTGCGAGTAAGTGTTACTCGTAGGAGAGTTTTGTATTTTACAATTAGCTAACCCATCAGTTGTCTAGAAAGGTGTCAACGGGGTTATGCCTATGAGAAAACGAGGTTTACTTTAATTAGGTATGTGCGAAAACACGGGGAACCTTCTTCAAAGTACCGACACTGGCCTGGCTGAATGGTTAGCGAACTTGTAGGGTGTAATTAATCCCGGCTAGTCTTTCCTTTTAGGGTTTGAAGGAAGATTTGAAAAACAGTAGGAGCCATCCTGATTAGATAAAATAATAACCAATCTGATCTTACAAGAGCATACGCTGAGTGTTTTCTTCTCTCTCTCTCCTGGTAGCGACTGTAACATGTCTTAATCAAGATAATAATATGGATGTATCGACCGAACCTACTTATTATACTGAGCTGGGGAACGTTGGTTCCGCTTATCTTATAATTGTTATAAGTCTGAGCAAGAAATAGGGGAATACCGGGATTCCCATGCCACCCGATCGAAGAATGAGTATGTTGATGCATATTCTTCGGGTGTGTTCGTTACTGTCACGCCCCGCTTCCCAAAATACGGAATACGCGGGGTTGACAAGGCCAGCCATGCTCCTACGGTCAAGGAATTATCCTGCCGTAGTCACACTTCGGTTTCTAGCTTTACATGGTAATCAGTAAACAATGCGCAGATAATGAGAAATGCAGTAACTGAAACAAAACAAATACAAGAACTGACCTGATGGAGGTAAAAAGAGTATAACTCTGGATAGCTGATCAAGATGTCCGTGAAGAACGTCTAGTCCTGGTCCAGGCTAGATCCACTCCTCACTCTGAGCATGCATACTCAGGTCGTCAGAGCGACACAATAGCAAAATATATATAGATGCAAGTGGCAACTCGAACAGTGATAATAGATATATAACCGTAAACCAATACAGTAAATATATGAACATGGAGTAACCAATGCAGTGTCTAGTAGATCAGGTGAACAGTAAAGCAGTAATATAGTATGCCAGGTATGTCAACACCGTAAGAAATGTATATCAATGCCATTATCCCTATCAGTCTCTAAGTCTCACTGTACAGGTCACTAAGCCTATCGTCAGTCCAAGTGTGAGAGTCAACCACTCGCGAGTGTCCTCCACCCAAGGGTAGGACCCAAGGGCAAGGGACCACGGGCCCAAAATGTAACTCACGGTAATAATCATGTACCTTGTAAATCTCCATATATCTCCATATATATAAGCCGGCATGGGACTCCCGAGATTCTGTTGAACTCACACTCAAACTACCACACACCCCGTGGTCTACATCAAACGCTAACCATAATCTCAAATACCAATCGGTCTATGACAAGTCTGCGCGAGAACTGGAGACAGGATCTCCATCAAGCACGTCCCAACTAATACCCAAGATAAATGGCAGTGTCTGGTGTCTTATCTGTGACACCCATGCAAGAGCTTCCATAAGTGTCCCATACCACTTATAGTCACACGTACACGCGTCCCACAGACGTCGACAATGCAATAGAATAAAAGGGTTCACTGATTGTGTACAAGTACGCGTCACTTTCACTTATTCACTCATACACGAACACTGACGTACTTGCCACAATCATTACTAATACCTAACACTGGGTAATGTGCATGATCACTAGGTTATCAATGCAATGACATATGTATGATATATTGAGTAAACAGTATGTAAAGCATGATTAAGATGTCATAAATCAGTATTCTACTCCTTGCATAATTTATCATAAATCACACGTGTACAGTTTAGCGAAACGATAAACGAGGATTAAATAGTATGTTTGATTGTCTATCCAGGGAGTTTGGTTTCACGTCAATCGGGTTTCAAGATCACTAGTTATGACCATTTCATTTTAAGCGTTCACGGCTGGAAATCCGGTTTCAGAATCGGAAGTCCGTTTAGCAACGCATTTTAAAACCAGTAGGGATCAGAATTTAGCGACGCTACAGTTGAATGATATCTAGGGTTTTCAGTAGGGTATTCAACGCAATAGACGGATCCTCAATCGCGTCTGTACGTCAGGAGTTATACACTGTTCAATACTAGTATGTCAATTCTGATTCTGTCGGGACTGTTATACGTCCCCATCTTTTAAATTACATATTAAATAGAAAGCGACGATGAAATGGAATGAAACCACTTATGTTATCTAGCTAACAGATTCACCTTTAATAAACAGTAGAGTTCCGTAATATATGAGTTCAGGAAATAAGGTGGCACACATTACGGGACAGTAAATAGTAATTAGAGTCGCTCTGGACTGCAGTCCAGAGTCGCACTCCGATCCAAATATTGTCACAATTTAAGTACAGAAATCATTAGAAACTTACATAGGGTTATAGATCGTCGAGTCGGATTCGACTTAAGCCCTCGAACCCATCATTCCAGTATGTACATAATTTATGGTAATTTTAATAATTTTCAGATACGGGAAATTTCTAGTTTTACGGGTATATTTGGGGGTATTCATTTTAGTCTTTAACAGTCGTATTTTCCAGTGAAACTTATACAAGATGTTCGTCACTACATGGGCCAACATAAACAATCCCTTTCCGTCAAAATAGATGAATAATCTCATAGGGATCATGCATCGAACATGTATGTTATATAATCTATCGGGTATTGTGAATATGGAATTTATACGATTTTAGTCCGTAACACGAATAAATTAGCATGTAAGCAAGTAAGAGTACTTGCCTGGAAACGATGAATTGATGGTACGGCAGCGAAGGCAGTAGTGACACGGCACAGGCACGGAGTAGCAAGCACACGACGAGTCTCGGCTAGGCTTGGGCTTGGCTCGAGCTTGGTGACGGGCTGTTGCGGCTAGGGCATTGGGTGAGACGAGGCGAGAGAGAGAGAGAAGTGTAGAGAGAGAGTGTGTGTGAAAACAGAGAGAAAGAATTAGAGAGAGTGTGAGAAAGAGAGAGACAGAGAGTTTGAGAGAGAGGCAGAGGGAAACAGAGAGAGAGGGAAAAGTTGCAGGGGGCGTCGACGACGATGACGAGGTCGAGGCTGCGAGGGTGAGGCTCGGTGGTAGTCGTCGGCGGTGATGAAGGAGTCGGCGAGGGGACAGAGGTTGGAGCGAGGGAAAAATGGGAGGGGTATAGAGAGTGGTTGTCGGAGGAGGAGCTTGGTGGTGTAGGCGTTGGGGTGAATAGGAGTGGTGAGGTGAGGAGATGAGGGCGGTGACGAGGGGGAGTTCGGCGGGGATGCAATGGGTTAGGGTGGCCGGTGATGGGTGCAGGGAGGAGGAAAGAAGAGGGAGCTCGGGGTTTTGGAGAGAGGAGGAAGGAGAGAGGGGAGAGGAGAGGGGAGCGATGCCGGCGATGGTGGCGAGGCGAGCGCGGCGACGATGTGATGTGGGCGTGGGTCGGAAGAGGGAGCGGGAAGAGGATGAGAAAGGAGAACATGGGAGAGAGATGGTGAGTTCGAGGGTGTGAGGGAGAATGAGGAGCGGACCGTTGCGGAGCGGGTCGCAGGGGAAACGTTCGCGTCGTGGGCGCGAGGAGAGGGCATGGAGCGAGCATGGGCGTAGGCGTGGGCGACGGAGGTGGACCGGGAAGATTCGAGAGGGAAAAAGGAAACGTGGGGAGAAGGATGTGAAGCGGGTTGGGTCTTGCAGCTGCGGATCGGGTTGGTGAAGCGGGCGCGGTGAAAGGAGGAAAGCGTTGGGCTGAGAGGGCGTGGGCCGGGGTTAAAATAAAATAAATAGAATTATAAGAGAAAGGAAAAAGAGGGCTAGGCTGCTGGGCTTTAAGGAAAGAGTTTAATTAATTAATTTGGGGAAAAGGGATGGGCCGAGGAGATGGGAAAAGGACGGAAGAAATAAAATGGGGAATGGGCTGGGGGTTTTTATTTGGAAAAAGAAAATAGGATGAGGAGAATATATATGATGGTTTTCGTGTTTGGGCTGGGTATAATTAAAATGAATAAAAGAAATGGGCTGAGGGAATTATATGGTGGTTTGGGTTTAATGGGGTTTTAAAGTAAATAAATAAAGTAAAAATTTATAAGTTAAAGAGAAATACGGATATTGGTATAAAAAGGGGCTGGGTATTATATCATACCACCCTTACAAAAATTTTGTCCTCGAAATTTAAAATAACGATAAGTTATACAATCGTAAGCGAAAGCAATTATATTGCACATAAAGATTTACTAGGAATACGTGGATGAAGAAATTTGAAGGTTTACATATGTATACAAATAATACAACTAAAAGAATAGATCTAAAAAGTATAAGGTAGAAATCAATTAAGAGGGAAACCCATTCGTACAAAATAGAATAGCAATAACGAATAATAACATCCTAGGCGTGCTAGATAAAATCGAAATCATAAACATATACACACCTCGCATATCAAAGTTAGCGCAGCTAAAATAATAAATATAAGGTACCACCGTTTATATTAGTAACCATAAGCACAATATCCGGGAATAAAGTAGCAACCATAAAATAATGAAGGAAATGTCGATAGGTTAAAACATTTTAGAATAACGTATCAATCAAACCATTTTAACATAACTTAGAAAAACCACATGGTGAAAATAAGAAGCATGGAACGAAAATATGCGCGATATATGGTTGCGCTACCGAAAATGAGAATAATAGTAGTGTACTTAAAATACATAGAACGGAATAATCAATACATGCACTTTTCAATAAATACAAAATAATGGAAACTAAATTTTAATAACGATGTCCCTAAATATAGTTAGGGTAATCGGAAAAAGCACAAAAATGTATAAGGCTAGCTAGGGTAGGGATTATAAGGGAGTGTGGCTCATTCAAAAGGTCGGAGTGTGACGTCTTTAGACTGAAAGTCAAAGAGATTGGGGTCGGGTCAGCACAGGAAGTAAGGGTGAGCAGCAAGGGCTACAAGGGGGAAAAAGATGTATGGGGAAGATAACAGTCGATACATCATGTGAATCAAAATTCGAAGAGTCAGCCAACTCGGAATTTACTATCAATTTCCACTCCCAGAATCATCTCAAACGAAGCATAGACGAAGGATGAAGGGTGGCCCATTCCAAAGATCAGGGTGCGGTACTTTTAATCGAAGCGAGGGTTAAAACAATACAAGGAGTAGGGGTGGACAGTCAGGGATCTCAGCAGGAAAATAAAAGTATATGAGAAATAATCAAGCATCAAGTGAACCAAGAAGATCGAAAGATTAGCGAACTCAGCAATTTATTTCATTCCAGAAAATTCTAAACAAAGCATTCTCAAAGACGAAAGGTGGCCCTAAACTATACACAGATTTATTTGGCCAGGGAAGACAACAGCTAAAAATCCTGTCAGTCACGGTTGTGGAGGTTCGGCAGGTTGCGGTAGGCTCACGCGCTCAGGTAGGGGCGTCCATTCCCATAGCGCCTCGCAGGGACCGCCATAGGGAGTTCTTCCACCACAGGTTCTTGTTCTTCTGGTCCTTCTCCCTCAGCTGGAGCTTCTTCATCCTCGGAATCGCTGTTTCCGAAAATGACGTGGGGACCGTTGATCTCATCGTCAAAACTCATCAGCGTGCGGTATAAGGAAACGCATGATTGTGCATCCTCATCTAGATGCGGCGCTGCTCCAGGGTGGGCCATGGCCTGAAAAAAAAGAGTCATGATTAGACAATGGAACACATCAAGAAAATAGCTAAGGCTACGGAGTATAGGAAAATATGCGGTGGGCAGGAACTAAAAAATCAGAATTAAAAATGTTGTGGTAATGAATAGTATAAATAAGGGGAAAAGCAAGAGAATGATACATATATTACTGTCACGCCCTGCTTCCCAGAGTACGCTAAAATAGGCATGTGACATAGCCAACCATGCTACCTGTGGTTAGGAAAAATCCTTCCACAGTCACATTACGGCTGTGGAGATATCAAGAACAGGAAAGTAAACTAACTACCTAGTACATGTCCATAAGCCAGAGTAAAAGAGTCAAGAAATGCTATAGTATGCGGAAGCAAAAGATCAAATAAACACCTGGAAAGTAAGACCGGATACCGACATGATCCCTACCGCTCGATCTAACAGCGGCAAAACTCCTGATCAGTCTGCAACAAAGGTAGAGGATCTGGGCCATGCAAAACCCAGACGTCAGCGCGTCATAACATCAAGCAATAATAAATGAACAGGATACACGAGATATGCAGGCATGAATCATAAATAGTAACAAGTCAACAGGGATGTATAACAGTGAAGTGTATCAGTGTATGTGACGTGCAGTGATCAATCTAAACTGTGCTACTGGGTTGTCTACTCTAAAGTTTGTTTGAAATCAATTAATGTAATCCTCCATGTAACTCAAAAGATATGTCCCGTTACCCCCCGGGACCACGGATCAGGAATATATGAATCAAGAGTGGTTCTGTCCCGTTACCCCCGGGACCACGGATCAAGATGTAAGAGTCACGAATGGCTCTGTCCCGTTACCCCCGGGACCACGGATCAAAATGTAAGAGTCATGAATGGCTCTGTCCCGTTACCCCCCGGGACTACGGATCAAGATGTAAGAGTCACGAATGGCTCTGTCCCGTTACCCCCCGGGACCACGGATCAAGTAATACCCTTTTAAGTTACACTTTAGTTTACACTTTTGATTTCCCCATACCCCCAAGGTTATGTGTTCAAGTCAGGTATTCCGTAATCAAGAACTAATGCCAACACAGGATCAGGTAGGTGCAGGTTTGTCTGGATAGACAACAGGAACGGTCCGTAAGGACTACATATCAGGTTTGTTGGCATTAGACACAGGATCAGGTAACGGGTCAGGTCATGGTACATCGGGTCAAGTCAAGCAGTGTACGGTACCATATCATGTCAAGTAGGAAGTGTAACAGGTCATGTCAGGAAGCACAAGATGTCATGTGGGTGCTCATAATCAAACTAACATAAGCATGTGTATAAATAAACAAGCATGGGTACTATCAGAATAATAAACTGGAACATGTAATATGATATGCAAATAGATATAATTTCAAGGATATGGATGCACAGTTATCGATTAGGGTTACATTTATAGTTCCAATATTAATTAGGATGCAATTTATTAAACATGGAGTGTTAATATCATATTATTATGTAGTAATGTGATCTATGGATGCAATTATATGTATCTTAAATGCGATGGATGCAAACGGGTATCCGAAAAGTTATAAAACTATAAAATGGTAATGTGGGATGTACAACTAAGCAATATGTGATATAAATATTGATATAATAATATTAATATGGATAGCATATTCAAAGCGATTAATAACTATAAAAGTGGTATTGATTAACCATGCACAAGAAGGTTCCGTTCAGAAATTCAGCGTCACCCTAATTTGTAAAATAGCTTAAAAATAACAAACGTTCTCCAAAAGGGACGTGTCTTATACCAAAACAAAGATAATTCAATAAGGTTTTCATTTTTATAAGTATAAACATCTCAGGTTGTCCCTAAAAAAAGTTATAAACATCCAAAGTTGAAAGTTTGCTGCTGGAATTTGCCTGGACAGCAGTTTAAAGACATATTCATTTGCATTTTACGTTATTTAAACAATTTATTTTGCAAGTAAATATTTCATAGAGTTATAGTAATCTGAGTTAGCTTCGTAACGAACTAAAGAACGTATACTAATGATTTATCTATGATTTATAATGAATTTTATAAGGTAAGGTGTACAGTAAATTTCAGATTTGTCATATCCGATTTTTCAACGACTTTTCATGTGTAAACTATAAGATTTTCAAATGTATAACATTATAAAATGAAGATTATAATAATAAATATTACGACAACATATATTTTAAATGATATGGTTGCAGTATAATGTAATCTAGTATGTCACAAGATAAGTTTTCATGATCTAGATTTAATATGATATAAACGGATGCAAACGGAACATCGAAACGTTATAAAATTAAACATGGGGCACTAGATTTAAACTATAGGTATGGTATTTATTTAAATAGGTATAAAATGAATTGTATAGCATGTAGCAAGATTAACTTGCCTCGATGGGTCGCGAATCGGGAAAACGGAACGTTAACTGTCGGCGGGGAAAACTCGCGACGGGCGCACGGTTCACGGAATGAACCCAAACGACGAACAAAAGAACCACACGGGTCGGGGTACCTCGCTGGAACGTCGAGAAGCGTCACCGGCACGACGGAATTCCGGCAACAAAAGAACAGTTAAAAAAATGAGAAACGAGATATGAAGCAAGAAGAGAAAGAATGATAAAGAGAAGTACGAGAGAATATATGAGGGAGAGAGAGAGAAAATAGTGGAGAGAGAGAGAGAAGAGGGAGAGAGAGAAAGTGGGGCCCACGGGGTTAAAGGGGAGGTTGCGATTGGCTGAGAGAATAAATTGAGAAGGATATAAAAGATTGTAAAAATATTATATGGTTAACTTAAAGATTTAAAAGATAGGTAATGAACAGTAAGATATCAGGTTAGTTAGAAAAATATATGCGATGGTTTTAATAATTTAAAATTTGGGATTTTGGCGCCAAATAAAACATTTCCAAATCGCGCCCGGGTCGAGTCCAAAAATTTGAAATTGAAATAATAGGATTTTAAGCGGGATCCAAATTTTAAAATTAAGTGTTTTATGATTAAAAAGCATACCCCCAAAACGGACACACGTACGTGCACGTAGCCATCCAAACTCGCCCGTTTCACTGAACGGGACGAGAACACAATGCACGGACGCTACCACGAGGCTAGGGGTGTCAAGTAGGCCAAGATGAATATTTTCAATTTTATTTTAGATGCCAAAATTTGTTATATGTAGAAATGACTTTGCCGGGTAAATTTTACAGTAAGCAACAAACAAGCAAGTTAAATAAAATGAGTACCACATTATGCTCAAACAGTAACTGAAAATAGTAGCATTGGGCTCGGGTGTTACATTATACCCAACTACAAAAAGAATTTCGTCCTCGAAATTCCAAGAATACAAAGATAGATAACTACAAGAAAAGGTGAGGAAACTTCTGCCGGATTTCATCTTCTCGTTCCCAAGTGGACTCTCCATGCAAGCGATTACCCCAAGAAACAAGCACAAGGGGGATAACCTTGTTCTTAAGAACATTTTCCCTTCGATCCACGATTTCAATCGGTCGCTCCTCAAAAGTCAAGTCTTCTCGTACTGTTAGCTCCGAATGATCCAAAACGTGTGTTTCATCTCGAACATACTTACGGAGTTGAGATACGTGAAACACATCGTGCACATTTGCCAAGGACTGCGGTAACGCCAAACGATACGCTACCTCACCAACACGCTCCACGATCTCAAGGGTCCAAAGAATCGAGAACTAAGCTTTCCTCGACTTCCAAAACGAATCACCCCTCTAGTCGGTAATATCTTCAAGAATACCAAATCACCCACGGTGAATTCTAGAGGTCTTCTTGACGTATCTGCCCAACTCTTCTGTCGGTCCTGTGTTGCCTTCATATGATTTCTGATAGGGTTAACCTTCTCAACTGTCTGCACAACCAAATCTGTTCCCAATAATCTTCGTTCACCGACATCGTCCCAACAAACAGGTGAACGGCATTTACGACCATACAAAGCTTCAAATGGAGCCATCTGAATAGTTGCCTGAAAACTGTTGTTGTAAGACAACTCCACCAAAAGTAGATGATCCTCCCAAGATCCCTTGAAGTCCAACATGCATGCTCTCAACATATCCTCAAGAGTTTGGATCGTTCTCTCCGACTGACCATCAGTTTGAGGATGATAAGCTGTGCTAAACTTCAATCGAGTCCCCAAACTTTCCTGTAGACTCCGCCAAAAGTGTGATAAGAACCGAGTGTCCCGATCGGACACGATGCTCACCGGTACTCCATGCAATCTTACAATCTCTTGCATGTACTGCTCTGCCAAAGTCTCTGTTGATTGACCAACCCGAAAAGGAATAAAATGAGCTGCCTTGGTCAATCGGTCAACAATCACCCATATAGCATGGTTGCCTTTTGGACTTCGCGGTAAAGCCGTCACGAAATCCATGGTTATATGTTCCCACTTACACTGAGGAATCGGAAGTGGCTGCAATAAACCAGCAACCCTTTGATGTTCAGCCTTAACTTGCTGACACACCAAGCACTTTGCCACAAAGCGAGCAATCTCCCGTTTCATGCCCTCCCACCAGAAATGTTGTCGAATATCTCGGTACATCTTTGTGCCTCCTGGATGTACAGAATAAGCTGAACTGTGTGCCTCCTTCATAAGCTCTTCACGAATATCCCCCTTTGGCACACACAAACGGGTACCAAACCTCAACGAACCATCTTCGGGGATTAATAAATATGTTTGTAGTCCGGCTTCAACCTGTCCTCGAAACTTTTGCAGTCTAAGGTCCTGCGATTGTGCTGCTTTAATATTCTCGATCAATGATGACTGTACCTGCCGCTGCATCAACTGTCCCGTAGAATGCGATAGCACAACCTCCAAGTCAAATCTTCGAAAATCTTCAACGATCTCCTTCCGCGTAGTTAACACCTGAATTGCTGGTAACCGACTAAACGCATCCGGCACGACGTTAACCTTCCCCGGATGGTACTTAAGATCAAGATCGTAGTCAGCCATCAGCTCCAACCATCTACACTCCCTTATATTAAGCTCCTTCTGTGTGAACACATACTTCAAGCTCTTATGATCAGTAAAAAAACTTCAACCCTTTCGCCCAGAAGGTAGTGTCTCCAAACCTTCAAAGCGAAAGTCACAGCCGCAAGTTCCAAATCATGAGTTGGGTAATTCTTCTCATGGGTCTTCAACTGTCTCGATGCGTATGCTACAACCTTCCCATGCTGCATCAAAACACATCCCAATCCTTTCCCAGATGCGTCGCTGTGAATCACCAATCCTCCGGAATTGTCTGGCACGGTCAGAATAGGGGCGGTTAACAACTTCTGCTTCAACGTCTCAAAAACTAACGCATACTTATCCGTCCATACAAAAGGTACCTCCTTGCGTGTAAGCTTGGTTAACGGCTCTGCCAGATGAGCAAAGTTCTCCACAAATCTTCTGTAGTATCCGGCTAGTCCAAGAAAGCTTCTTATCTCCGCAACACTCTTTGGAATCGGCCAATCACGAACTGCTGCAACCTTTTCTGGATCGACGGCAATTCCATCGCCAAACACAACATGCCCCAAAACTTTACTTCCTCCAGCCAAAACTCGCACTTGCTCATCTTCGCATATAACTTCTCCTGTCTCAACGTCTGCAGTGCGATCTTCAAATGCTCAGCATGCTCCTCAAAACTCTTCGAGTAAACCAGAATATCGTCAATGAATAAAAAAAACCATGATAAACTGGTCCAAGAACGGTGAAAAGATTCGGTTCATCAAGTCCTTGAATACTGCCGGCGCATTCGTTACTCCGAAAGGCATCACTAAGTACTCGTAATGTCCATACCGAGTTCGGAACGCCGTCTTGCAAATATCTTCTGTTTTCACTCGGACCTGATGATATCCGGATCGCAAATCCAGCTTCGAGAATACCCTCGCGCCACTAAGCTGCTCGAAAAGTTCGCCAATGCGAGGGATTGGGTACTTGTTCTTAATAGTCACCCGGTTTAATTCTCGATAGTCGATGCACATCCTTCTTGTGCCATCCTTCTTCTTTACTAGAAGAACTGGAGCTCCCCAAGGCGAGTTACTGCTTCGAATCCAACCTTTCTCAAGCAATTCTACAACCTGTTTCTTGACTTCTTCCAATTCTACTGGCGCCATTGGATAATACGCTTCGGATACTGGCGCTGCCCCAGGAATAAGATCAATTGCGAACTCCATGTCTCGCTTTGGCGGTAAACCCGATATATCTTCAAACACGTCCATAAAATCACGAACAACAGCCGGCTCTTCACTTTCATCACTTCCATTGATGCAAGAATATTATTTGTCGGCCTAGCCCTAAACTCGACTGGCCCGACAGAAAAACTCCCCTTCATCCCAGATAAACTATGCTGCTCTCGGCTGCCGCAAGTACTTGTGAGAAAGTGGTCAAACCCAGGGAGACAATCTGCCTCTGGATGTCCACGACCAGGCTGCGCATAAACCTCCGTGCCCTGTCTGCATCGTTGGTAACTAAAGGTCCAGGGAAACTACTGAGTCTCGTCCATTCTGCTGCATGCACATCTACGGGTGCTCCCTTCTGCTTTAGTCCGATGAACTTCTCTTCCATTTCCTCCCGTGCAGTCCGCGGGAAGAACTTCTCCAGAAAACTCTTAGAAAAATCCGCCCACTTGATCGGCTTGGGCAAGCGGGTCTCCTCAACAAGCCACCATTCTCGGGCGTAGTCCACTAGCTGAATGCGTACCACAACAACCTTTTTGTCATCTGGAATCTGTGCCGCAAAATGCAAGTTCTCTGTGTCAACTAGCCACTGCTCCACTGGCAACGGCTCCTTTAAACCAGTAAATGTAGACGGACCCAACCGCCTGAAATCTGCTACGGTCCCTACTCGGTTAACTGGTCTAGCTCCAACATTGTTCACAGACTGCTGAACGATCTGCAAACCTTCCTGAAACGAGTCCGCTTGCTGCTGGATCAGCTCGGTCTGTTTCTTTGATTCTCCAGCATTCCTTTTATCACTCCAAGCATGGCGGCTTCGTCCACACGCCTCTGGTATGTTTTCAATTTCTTACCGGCCATAATCCTGAACTCAAAATACCCAACATTAGAATGATGATAGATTTTGAATATAGATCAAGGCTAGAACTCCAAGATACTTAAATAGAGTACCGCATTGTAACTATGCCGCGGTATCATAGCCACAATTACATAACTCCATCCAAGTCGCCTAAGTCCTAGAGATAACAAGGAATCAGGTTTTCGAATCGATATGCAAAGGAAGTTTGCACATCGTAAAAGATATAATCAGGAAGAATGTGATTCAAGAATGGTAAAACGGTCAAGGTGGCAGGACATGTTTCCTAAACACGGGTATTCTGATTCGTGTATTGGGTACAATACCCAACTACAAAAGAATCAACCCGACTATCCTATGGCTCTGATACCAAAAGAACCATGTCACGCCCCGCTTCCCAGAGTACGCTAAAATAGGCATGTGACATAGCCAACCATGCTACCTGTGGTTAGGAAAAATCCTTCCACAGTCACATTACGGCTGTGGAGATATCAAGAACAGGAAAGTAAACTAACTACCTACTACATGTCCATAAGCCAGAGTAAAAGAGTCAAGAAATGCTATAGTATGCGGAAGCAAAAGATCAAATAAACACCTGGAAAGTAAGACCGGATACCGACATGATCCCTACCGCTCGATCTAACAGCGGCAAAACTCCTGATCAGTCTGCAACAAAGGTAGAGGATCTGGGCCATGCAAAACCCAGACGTCAGCGCGTCATAACATCAAGCAATAATAAATGAACAGGATACACGAGATATGCAGGCATGAATCATAAATAGTAACAAATCAACAGGGATGTATAACAGTGAAGTGTATCAGTGTATGTGACGTGCAGTGATCAATCTAAACTGTGCTACTGGGTTGTCTACTCTAAAGTTTGTTTGAAATCAATTAATGTAATCCTCCATGTAACTCAAAGGATATGTCCCGTTACCCCCCGGGACCACGGATCAGGAATATATGAACCAAGAGTGGTTCTGTCCCGTTACCCCTTGAGACCACGGATCAAGATGTAAGAGTCACGAATGGCTCTGTCCCGTTACCCCCCCCCCCCCCCGGGACCACGGATCAAGATGTAAGAGTCACGAATGGCTCTGTCGGATCAATATGTAAGAGTCACGAATGGCTCTGTCCCGTTACCCCCCGGGACCACGGATCAAGATGTAAGAGTCACGAATGGCTCTGTCCCGTTACCCTCCGGGACCACGGATCAAGTAATACCCTTTTAAGTTACACTTTAGTTTACACCTTTGATTTCCCCATACCCCCAAGGTTATGTGTTCAAGTCAGGTATTCCGTAATCAAGAACTAATGCCAACACAGGATCAGGTAGGTGCAGGTTTGTCTGGATAGACAACAGGAACGGTCCGTAAGGACTACATGTCAGGTTTGTTGGCATTAGACACAGGATCAGGTAACGGGTCAGGTCATGGTACATCGGGTCAAGTCAAGCAGTGTACGGTACCATATCATGTCAAGTAGGAAGTGTAACAGGTCATGTCAGGAAGCACAAGATGTCATGTGGGTGCTCATAATCAAACTAACATAAGCATGTGTATAAATAAACAAGCATGAGTACTATCAGAACAATAAACTGGAACATGTAATATGATATGCAAATAGATATAATTTCAAGGATATGGATGCACAGTTATCGATTAGGGTTACATTTATAGTTCCAATATTAATTAGGATGCAATTTATTAAACATGGAGTGTTAATATCACATTATTATGTAGTAATGTGATCTATGGATGCAATTATATGTATCTTAAATGCGATGGATGCAAACGGGTTTCCGAAAAGTTATAAAACTATAAAATGGTAATGTGGGATGTACAACTAAGCAATATGTGATATAAATATTGATATAATAATATTAATATAGATAGCATATTCAAAGCGATTAATAACTATAAAAGTGGTATTGATTAACCATGCACAAGAAGGTTCCGTTCAGAAATTCAGCGTCACCCTAATTTGTAAAATAGCTTAAAAATAACAAACGTTCTCCAAAAGGGACGTGTCTTATACCAAAAAAAAGATAATTCAATAAGGTTTTCATTTTTATAAGTATAAACATCTCAGGTTGTCCCTAAAAAAGTTATAAACATCCAAAGTTGAAAGTTTGCTGCTGGAATTTGCCTGGACAGCAGTTTAAAGACATATTCATTTGCATTTTACGTTATCTAAACAATTTATTTTGCAAGTAAATATTTCATAGAGTTATAGTAATCTGAGTTAGCTTCGTAACGAACTAAAGAACGTATACTAATGATTTTTCTATGATTTATAATGAATTTTGTAAGGTAAGGTGCACAGTAAATTTCAGATTTGTCATATCTGATTTTTCAACGACTTTTCATGTGTAAACTATAAGATTTTCAAATGTATAATATTATAAAATGAAGATTATGAACTAATTAAAGATAATAATAATAAATATTACGACGACATATATTTTAAATGATATGGTTGCAGTATAATGTAATCTAGTATGTCACAAGATAAGTTTTCATGATCTAGATTTAATATGATATAAACGGATGCAAACGGAACATCGAAACGTTATAAAATTAAACATGGGGCACTAGATTTAAACTATAGGTATGGTATTTATTTAAATAGGTATAAAATGAATTATATAGCATGTAGCAAGATTAACTTGCCTCGATGGGTCGCGAATCGGGAAAACGGAACGTTAACCGTCGGCGGGGAAAACTCGCGACGGGCGCACGGTTCACGGAATGAACCCAAACGATGAACAAAGGAACCACACGGGTCGGGATACCTCGCTGGAACGTCGAGAAGCGTCACCGGCACGACGGAATTCCGGCAACAAAAGAACAGTTAAAAAAATGAGAAACGAGATATGAAGCAAGAAGAGAAAGAATGATAAAGAGAAGTACGAGAGAATATATGAGGGAGAGAGAGAGAAAATAGTGGAGAGAGAGAGAGAAGAGGGAGAGAGAGAAAGTGGGGCCCACGGGGTTAAAGGGGAGGTTGCGATTGGCTGAGAGAATAAATTGAGAAGGATATAAAAGATTGTAAAAATATTATATGGTTAACTTAAAGATTTAAAAGATAGGTAATGAACAGTAAGATATCAGGTTAGTTAGAAAAATATATGCGATGGTTTTAATAATTTAAAATTTGGGATTTTGGCGCCAAATAAAACATTTCCAAATCGTGCCCAGGTCGAGTCCAAAAATTTGAAATTGAAATAATAGGATTTTAAGCGGGATCCAAATTTTAAAATTAAGTGTTTTATAATTAAAAAGCATACCCCCAAAACGGACACACGTACGTGCACGTAGCCATCCAAACTCGCCCGTTTCACTGAACGGGACGAGAACACAATGCACGGACGCTACCACGAGGCTAGGGGTGTCAAGTAGGCCAAGATGAATATTTTCAATTTTATTTTAGATGCCAAAATTTGTTATATGTAGAAAAGACTTTGTCGGGTAAATTTTACAGTAAGCAACAAACAAGCAAGTTAAATGAAATGAGTACCACATTATGCTCAAACAGTAACTGAAAATAGTAGCATTGGGCTCGGGTGTTTCAATTACGATTCAAAGTTTTTATTGCATTCAACTAAAAGTTCGACGGATACAAGATTTCAAACGAAAAGAAATATTTACAATAGGATGACAACATTTTATTAAAAGCAGAAAACGTGATAACTCTTCTTTGATTACTAGGTCGCTGCATCCTCGTCACGCGAGTGGAATCCTGCGCTGGGTCCGCCTTATGCTTGAAGTTCGAACTACGCAATAATCATCACTTGGCAGCAGTGGAGAGTGTGGACGAGTCTCCTACTTGTAGTTCCTTCCTTTTTGGGCAACCATTGATAAGATGTTCGCTGGATCCGCAAATCAGACATTTCCCTATGGCGCGGCGACAATCCCTCTGAAGATGTCCTGACCTCTTACAGTACCCACAACATTGGGTCTTCAGCTGCTTCTGTCTCGGGGGAACAAATGGGTGCTTCTTCTTTTTCTCTTTTCCTCGTCTAACAGGGATCCCTTTACGATTGGAGACTCCCGCCGGTGCCTGATTCACCCGCCTTCTCAGTCCTTCGGTAACAAGTCGTTTGTTCGCTCCTGAGCTTCTTTCAGACCTTGCAGTGCAGTCAAAATCTCAACGGTCTGATCCTGGGGAGTGGAGATAGAGGATGAGTCGTTGGAAGACATGGTCCTGAAACGACAATTTTGAGAACGATATAAGGCAAAATCTATAAGAATCAAAATATAATATGGATTGGGCAAGGAATCAAGAATATCGGATGTGATGAAATTCATTACAAGTGGAAATCAACTGTAGGGCTCTAAGTCACTTAAACAGAGTGCGGTAGTGTAACCATGATGTAGTTCACAATTACAACTACGTAACTTTGCCAAGTCACCTGAAACCCTAGCGAATGAATAGCAGAACACACAATATGAATATGGATCAAGAATGACAAGGTTACAACCTAGACCGAGAAATATCTTAGATTGTCAAGCTCTACACGGAAAACTGCAATCCCAATCGAAGCAAAACCTGGCTCTGATACCAACAAAACTATGTCACACCCCGCTTCCCAAAATACGGAATACGCGGGGTTGACAAGGCCAGCCATGCTCCTACGGTCAAGGAATTATCCTGCCGTAGTCACACTTCGGCTTCTAGCTTTACATGGTAATCAGTAAACAATGCGCAAATAATGAGAAATGCAGTAACTGAAACAAAACAAATACAAGAACTGACCTGATGGAGGTAAAAAGAGTATAACTCTGGATAGCTGATCAAGATGTCCGCGAAGAACGTCTAGTCCTGGTCCAGGCTAGATCCACTCCTCACTCTGAGCATGCATACTCAGGTCGTCAGAGCGACACAATAGCAAAATATATATAGATGCAAGTGGCAACTCGAACAGTGATAATAGATATATAACCGTAAACCAATACAGTAAATATATGAACATGGAGTAACCAATGCAGTGTCTAGTAGATCAGGTGAACAGTAAAGCAGTAATATAGTATGCCAGGTATGTCAACACCGTAAGAAATGTATATCAATGCCATTATCCCTATCAGTCTCTAAGTCTCACTGTACAGGTCACTAAGATTATCTTCAGTCCAAGTGTGAGAGTCAACCACTCGCGAGTGTCCTCCACCCAAGGGTAGGACCCAAGGGTAAGGGACCACGGGCCCAAAATGTAACTCACGGTAATAATCATGTACCCTGTAAATCTACATATATCTCCATATATATAAGCCGGCATGGGACTCCCGAGATTCTGTTGAACTCACACTCAAACTACCCCACACCCCGTGGTCTACATCAAACGCTAAACATAACCTCAAATACCAGTCGGTCCATGACAAGTCTGCGCGAGAACTGGAGACAGGATCTCCATCAAGCACGTCCCGACTAATACCCAAGATAAATGGCAGTGTCTGGTGTCTTATCTGTGACACCCATGCAAGAGCTTCCATAAGTGTCCCATACCACTCATAGTCACACGTACACGCGTCCCACAGGCGTTGACAATGCAATAGAATAAAAGGGTTCACTGATTGTGTACAAGTACGTGTCACTTTCACTTATTCACTCATGCACGAACACTGACGTACTTGCCACAATCATTACTAATACCTAACACTGGGTAATGCGCATGATCACTAGGTTATCAATGGAATGACATATGTATGATATGATGAGTAAACAGTATGTAAAGCATGATTAAGATGTCATAAATCAGTATTCTACTCCTTGCATAATTTATCATAAATCACACGTGTACATTTTAGCGAAACGATAAACGGGGATTAAATAGTATGTTTGATTATCTATCCAGCGAGTTTGGTTTCACGTCAATCGGGTTTCAGGATCACTAGTTATGGCCATTTCATTTTAAGCGTTCACGGCTGGAAATCCGGTTTCAGAATCGGAAGTCCGTTTCGCAACGCATTTTAAAACCAGTAGGGATCAGAATTTAGCGACGCTACAGTTGAATGATATCTAGGGTTTTCAGTAGGGTATTCAACGCAATAGACGGATCCTCAATCGCATCTGTACGTCAGGAGTTATACACTGTTCAATACTAGTATGTCAATTCTGATTCTGTCAGGACTGTTATACGTCCCCATCTTTTAAATTACATATTAAATAGCAAACGACGATGAAACGGAATGAAACCACTTGTGTTATCTATCTAACAGATTCACCTTTAATAAACAGTGGAGTTCCACAACAAACGAGTTCAGAAAATAAGGTGGCACACATTACGGTACAGTAAATAGTAATTAGAGTCACTCTGGACTGCAGTCCAGAGTCGCACTCCGATCCAAATATTGTCACAATTTAAGTACAGAAATCATTAGAATCTTGCATAGGGTTATAGATCGTCGAGCTGGCTTCGATTTAAGCCCTTGAACTCATCATTCCAGTATGTACATAATTTATGGTAATTTTAATAATTTTCAGATACGGAAAATTTCTAGTTTTACGGGTATATTTGGGGGTATTCATTTTAGTCTTTAACAGTCGTATTTTCCAGTGAAACTTATACAAGATGTTCGTCACTACATGGGCCAACATAAACAATCCCGTTCCGTCAAAATAGATGAATAATCTCATTGGGATCATGCATCGAACATGTATGTTATATAATCAATCGGGTATTGTGAATATGGAATTTATACGATTTTAGTTCGTAACACGAATAAATTAGCATGTAAGCAAGTAAGAGTGCTTTCCTGGAAATGAGGAATTGATGGCACGGCAGCGAAGGCAGTAGTGACACGGCACAGGCACGGAGTAGCAAGCACACGACGAGTCTCGGTTAGGCTTGGGCTTGGCTCGAGCTTGATGACGGGCTATTGTGGCTAGGGCATTGGGTGAGATGAGGCGAGAGAGAGAGAGAGAGAGAGAGAACGGAGAGAAAGAATTAGAGAGAGAGAGAGTGAGAAAGAGAGAGACAGAGAGTTTGAGAGAGAGGCAGAGGGAAACAGAGAGAGAGGGAGAAGTTGCAGGGGGCGTCGACGACGATGATGAGGTCGGGGCTGCGAGGGTGACGCTCGGTGGTAGTCGTCGGCGGTGATGAAGGGATCGGCGAGGGGACATAGGTTGGAGCGAGGGAAAAATGAGAGGGGTATAGAAAGTGGTTGTCAGAGGAAGAGCTTGGTGGTGTAGGCGTTGGGGTGAATAGGAGTGGTGAGGTGAGGAGATGAGGGCGGTGACGAGGGGGAGTTCGGCGGGGATGCAATGGGTTAGGGTGGCCGGTGATGGGTGCAGGGAGGAGGAAAGAAGAAGGAGCTCGGGGTTTTTGGAGAGAGGAGGGAGGAGAGAGGGAAGAGGAGAGAGGAGCGATGCTGGCGATGGTAGCGAGGCTAGCGCGGCGACGGTGTGATGTGGGCGTGGGTCGGGAGAGGGAGCGGGAAGAGGAGGAGAAAGGAGAACGAGGGAGAGAGATGGTGAGTTCGAGGGTGTGAAGGAGAATGAGGAGCGGACCGTTGGGGAGCGGGTCGTAGGGGAAACGTGCGCGTCGTGGGCGCGAGGTGCGGGCACGGAGCGAGCGTGGGCGTAGGCGTGGGCGACGGAGGTGGAACGGGAAGATTCGAGCGGGAAAAAGGAAACGTGGGGAGAAGGATGCAAAGCGGGTCGGGTCTTGTAGCTGCGGGTCAAGTTGGTGAAGCGGGCGCGGTGAAAGGAGGAAAGCGTTGGGCTGAGAGGGGGTGGGCCGAGGTTAAAATAAAATAAATAGAATTATAAGAGAAAGGAAAAAGAGGGCTGAGCTGCTGGGCTTTAAGGAAAGAGTTTAATTAATTAATTTGGGGAAAAGGGATGGGCCGAGGAGATGGGGAAAGGCCGGAAGAAATAAAATGAAGAATGGGCTGGGGTCTTTTATTTGGAAAAAGAAAATGGGATGAGGAGAATATATATGGTGGTTTTAGTGTTTGGGCTGGGTATAATTAAAATGAATAAAATAAATGGGCTGAGGGAATTATATGGTGGTTTGGGTTTAATGGGGTTTTAAAGTAAATAAATAAAATAAAAATTTATAAGTTAAAGAGAAATACGGATATTGGTATAAAAAGGGGCTGGGTATTACATCATACCACCCTTACAAAAATTTCGTTCTCGAAATTTAAAATAACGATAAGTTATACAATCATAAGCGAAAGCTATTATATTGCACATAAAGATTTACTAGGAATACGTGGATGAAGAAATTTGAAGGTTTACATACGTATACAAATAATACAACTAAAAGAATAGATCTAAAAAGTATAAGGTAGAAATTAATCAAGAGGGAAACCCATTTGTACAAAATAGAATAGCAATAATGAATAATAACATCCTAGGCGTGCTAGATAAAATCAAAATCCTAAACATATACACCTCGCATATCAAAGTTAGCGCAGCTAAAATAATAAGTATAAGGCACCACCGTTTATATTAGTAACCATAAGCACAATATCCGGGAATAAAGTAGCAACCATAAAATAATGAAGGAAATGTCGATAGGTTAAAATATTTTAGAATAACGTATCAATCAAACCATTTTAACATAACTTAGAAAAGCCACATAGTGAAAATAAGAAGCATGGAACGAAAATATGCCCGATATATGGTTGCGCTACCGAAAATGAGAATAATAGTAGTGTACTTAAAATACATAGAATAAAGTAATCAATACATGCACTTTTCAATAAATACAAAATAATGGAAACTAAATTTGAATAACGATGTCCCTAAATATAGTTAGGGTAATCGGAAAAAGCACAAAAATGTATAAGGCTAGCTAGGGTAGGGATTACAAGGAAGTGTGGCTCATTCAAAAGGTCGGAGTGTGACGTCTTTAGACTGAAAGTCAAAGAGATTGTGGTCGGGTCAGCACAGGAAGTAAGGGTGAGCAGCAAGGGCTACATGGGAAAAAAGATGTATGGGGAGGATAACGGTCGATACATCATGTGAATCAAAATCCGAAGAGTCTGCAAACTCGGAGTTTACTATCAATTTCCCCTCCCAGAAGGATCTCAAACGAAGCATAGACGAAGGATGAAGGGTGGCCCATTCCAAAGATCAGGGTGCGGTACTTTTAATCGAAGCGAGGGTTAAAACAATACGAGGAGTAGGGGTGGACAGTCAAGGATCTCAGCAGAAAAATAAAAGTTTATGAGAAATAATCAAGCATCAAGTGAACCAAGAAGAACGAAAGATTAGCGAACTCAGCAATTTATTTCATTCCAGAAAATTCTAAACAAAGCATTCTCAAAGACGAAAGGTGGCCCTAAACTATACACAGATTTATTTGGCCAGGGAAGACAACAGCTAAAAATCCTGTCAGTCGCGGTTGTGGAGGTTCAGCAGGTTGCGGTAGGCTCGCGCGCTCAGATAGGGGTGTCCATTCCCATAGCGCCTCGCTGGGACCGCCATTGGGAGTTTTTCCACCGCAGGGTCTTGTTCTTCTGGTCCTTCTCCCTCGGCTGGAGCTTCTTCATCCTCGTAATCGCTGTTTCCGAAAATGACCTGGGGACCGTTGATCTCATCGTCAGAACTCATCAGCGTGCGGTCTAAGGAAACGCATGATTGTACATCCTCATCTAGATGCGGCGCTGCTCCAGGGTGGGCCATGGCCTAAAAAGAAAAATTCATGATTAGACAGTGGAACGCATCAAGAAAATAGCTAAGGGTACGGAGTATAGGAAAATATGCGGTGGGCAGGAACTGAAAAATCAGAATTAAAAATGTTGTGGTAATGAATAGTATAAATAAGGGGAAAAGCAAGAGAATGATACATATATTACGATTCAAAGTTTTTATTGCATTCAACTAAAAGTTCGACAGTAAGATTTCAAACGAAAAGAAATATTTACAAGAGGATGACAACATTTTATTAGAAGCAGAAAACGTGATAACTCTTCTTTGATTACTAGGCCGCTGCATCCTTGTCACGCGAGTTAAATCCTGCGCTGGGTCCGCCTTATCCTCGAAGTTCGAACTACGCAATAATCATCACTTGGCAGCAGTGGAGAGTGTGGACGAGTCTCCTCCTTGTAGTTCCTTCCTTTTTAGGCAACCGTTGATAAGATGTTCGCTGGATCCGCAAATCAGACATTTCCCTTGGGCACGGCGACAATCCCTCTGAAGATGTCCTGGCCTCTTACAGTACCCACAACATTGGGTCTTCTGCTGCTTCTGTCTCGGGGGAACAAATGGGCGCTTCATCTTTTTCTCTTTTCCTCGTCTAACAGGGATCCCTTTACGATTAGAGACTCCCGCTGGTGCCTGATTCACCTGCCTTCTCAGTCCTTCAGCTAACAAGTCGTTTGTTCTCTCCTGGGCTTCCTTCAGACCTTGCAGTGCAGTCAAAATCTCAACGGTCTGATCCTGGGGAGTGGAGATAGAGGATGAGTCGTTGGAAGACATGGTCCTGAAATTACAATTTTGAGAATGATATAAGGCAAAAGCTATAAGAATCAAAATATAATATGGATTGGGCAAGGAATCAAGAATATCGGATGTGATGAAATTCATTACAAGTGGAAATCAACTGTAGAGCTCTAATTCACTTAAACAGAGTGCGGTAGTGTAACCATGATATAGTTCACAATTACAACCACGTAACTTTGCCAAGTCACCTGAAACCCTAGCGAATGAATAGCAGAACACACAATGTGAATATGGATCAAGAATGATAAGTTTACAACCTAGACCGAGGAATGTCTTAGATTGTCAAGCTCTACACGGAAAACTGCAATCCCAATCGAAGCAAAACCTAGCTCTGATACCAACAAAACCATGTCACGCCCCGCTTCCCAAAATACGGAATACGCGGGGTTGACAAGGCCAGCCATGCTCCTACGGTCAAGGAATTATCCTGCCGTAGTCACACTTCGGCTTCTAGCTTTACATGGTAATCAGTAAACAATGCGCAGGTAATGAGAAATACAGTAACTGAAATAAAACAAATACAAGAACTAACCTGATGGAGGCAAAAAGAGTATAACTCTGGATAGCTGATCAAGATGTCCGCGAAGAACGTCTAGTCCTGGTCCAGGCTAGATCCACTCCTCACTCTGAGCATGCATACTCAGGTCGTCAGAGCGACACAATAGCAAAATATATATAGATGCAAGTGGCAACTCGAACAGTGATAATAGATATATAACCATAAACCAATACAGTAAATATATGAACATGGAGTAACCAATGCAGTGTCTAGTAGATCAGGTGAACAGTAAAGCAGTAATATAGTATGCCAGGTATGTCAACACCGTAAGAAATGTATATCAATGCCATTATCCCTATCAGTCTCTAAGTCTCACTGTACAGGTCACTAAGCCTATCGTCAGTCCAAGTGTGAGAGTCAACCACTCGCGAGTGTCCTCCACCCAAGGGTAGGACCCAAGGACAAGGGACCACGGGCCCAAAATGTAACTCACGGTAATAATCATGTACCCTGTAAATCTCCATATATCTCCATATATATAAGCCAGCATGGGACTCCCGAGATTCTGTTGAACTCACACTCAAACTACCCCACACCCCGTGGTCTACATCAAACGCTAAACATAACCTCAAATACCAGTCCGTCCATGACAAGTCTGCGCGAGAACTGGAGACAGGATTTGCATCAAGCACGTCCCGACTAATACCCAAGATAAATGGCAGTGTCTGTTGCCTTATCTGTGACACCCATGCAAGAGCTTCCATAAATGTCCCATACCACTTATAGTCACACGTACACGCGTCCCACAGACGTCGACAATGCAATAGAATAAAAGGGTTCACTGATTGTGTATAAGTACGCGTCACTTTCACTTATTCACTCATGCACGAACACTGACGTACTTGCCACAATCATTACTAATACCTAACACTGGGTAATGCGCATGATCACTAGGTTATTAATGCAATGACATATATATGATATGATGAGTAAACAGTATGTAAAGCATGATTAAGATGTCATAAATCAGTATTCTACTCCTTACATAATTTATCATAAATCACACGTGTACAGTTAACTAAATGATAAATGGAGATTAAATAGTATGTTTGATTATCTATCCAGCGAGTTTGGTTTCACGTCAATCGGGTTTCAGGATCACTAGTTATGGCCATTTCATTTTAAGCGTTCACGGCTGGAAATCCGGTTTCAGAATCGGAAGTCCGTTTCGTAACGCATTTTAACCCCAGTAGGGTTCAGAATTTAGCAATGCTACAGTTGAATGATATCTAGGGTTTTTAGTAGGGTATTCAACGCAATAGACGGATCCTCAATCGCATCTGTACGTCAGGAGTTATACACTGTTCAATACTAGTATGTCAATTCTGATTCTGTCGGGTCTGTTATACGTCCCCATCTTTTAAATTACAGATTAAATAGAAAACGAGGATGAAACGGAATAAAACCACTTGTGTTATCTAGCTAACAGATTCACCTTTAATAAACAATGGAGTTCCGTAACATATGAGTTCAGGAAATAAGGTGGCACACATTACGGGACAGTAAATAGTAATTAGAGTCGCTCTGGACTGCAGTCCAGAGTCGCACTCCGATCCAAATATTGTCACAATTTAAGTATAGAAATCATTAGAAACTTGCATAGGGTTATAGTTCGTCGAGTCGGCTTCGATTTATGCCCTCGAACGCATCATTCCAGTATGTACATAATTTATGGTAATTTTAATAATTTTCAGATACGGGAAATTTCTAGTTTTACGGGTATATTTGGGGGTATTCGTTTTAGTTTTTAACAGTCGTATTTTCCAGTGAAACTTATACAAGATGTTCGTCACTACATGGGCCAACATAAACAATCCCGTTCCGTCAAAATAGATGAATAATCTCATTGGGATCATGCATCGAACAGGTATGTTATATAATCTATCGGGTATTGTGAATATGGAATTTATACGATTTTAGCTCGTAACACGAATAAATTAGCATGTAAGCAAGTAAGAGTACTTGCCTGGAAACGATGAATTGATGGCACGGCAGCGAAGGCATTAGTGACACGGCACAGGCACGGAGTAGCAAGCACACGACGAGTCTCGGCTAGGCTTGGGCTTGGCTTGAGCTTGGTGACGGGCTGTTGCGGCTAGGGCATTGGGTGAGACGAGGCGAGAGAGAGAGAAGTGTAGAGAGAGAGAGAGAGAGAAAACAGAGAGAAAGAATTAGAGAGAGAGAGTGAGAAAGAGAGAGACAGAGAGTTTGAGAGAGAGGCAGAGGGAAACAGAGAGAGATGGAGAAGTTGCAGGGGGCGTCGACGACGATGACGAGGTCGGGGCTGCGAGGGTGAGGCTCGGTAGTAGTCGTCGGCGGTGAGGAAGGGGTCGGCGAGGGGACAGAGGTTGGAGCGAGGGAAAAATGAGAGTGGTATAGAGAGTGGTTGTCGGAGGAAGAGCTTGGTGGTGTAGGCGTTGGGGTGAATAGGAGTGGTGAGGTGAGGAGATGAGGGCGGTGACTAGGGGGAGTTCGGCGGGGATGCAATGGGTTAGGGTGGCCGGTGATGGGTGCAGGGAGGAGGAAAGAAGTGGGAGCTTAGGGTTTTTGGAGAGAGGAGGGAGGAGAGAGGGGAGAGGGGAGAGGAGCGATGCCGGCGATGGTGGCGAGGCGAGCGCGGCGACGGTATGATGTGGGCGTGGGTCGGGAGAGGGAGCGGGAAGAGGAGGAGAAAGGAGAACGAGGGAGAGAGATGGTTGTAGGGTGTTTTTCGTCACCCCATTAAGATGGGAATACGCGCGCTTGTCAGGCGTACTATAGATTCCCCCTGCCTAGGGTAGGCGGGGGTTTAATGATTGTGGGGATCCGAATCTCCGGCAGCCGCGGACTAAGCTGCCGTTAATTACCCATCGCCTTTGGGGCGAGGGAACCTCCGATTGACGGGTTGAACTGGTCATGCGAACTCAATGTGCAGTGTGCGTGTGTTTTGAAAGGGGGTTTTGGATATATCGGGAGCCACGCAGAGTTTTTACGGGGTCCCCGCTACCCGGATAGCGGGCTGGGGGTCAAGGGGGCGAGCAGCCCCCTTGCGGGGTGCGGGGCAGCGCCCCGTTAGAAATTTTTTTCTAACAGGGACAGTGTCGTGGAGTGCGTGTGTGCACAAATTTGTATACATATGTATATATGTATGCATATATAAGTAAAGGGGAAAAAGACATCCAAAGGATGCGTGGGCCAGCGCCTAGAGCGCTGTGCGCTAAGGTGCTGTGCGCTCAGACGCGCCACGTGGGCAACTTGCGCATGAGCGCTGCGCGCAGGTGCGCAAGCGCACGCGCCACGTGTCGGCATGTGGGCGTTTTGCGCAAGAGCGCTGCGCGCAGGTGCGCAAGCGCTGCGCGCGCCACGTGTCGGCACGCGGGCGCTTTGCGCACTTGCGCAAGCGCGCCACGTGTCGTCACGCGGGCGCTTTGCGCACTTGCGCAAGCGCGCAGGTGCGCAAGCGCGCGCGCCACGTGTCGGCACGCGGGCGCTTTGCGCACTTACGCAAGCGCGGGCGCCACGTGTCGGCACGCGGGCGCTTTGCGCACTTGCGCAAGCGCGCAGGTGCGCAAGCGCGCGCCACGTGTCGGCACGCGGGCGCTTTGCGCACTTGCGCTGCGCGCCGGAGAGGACAAGAGGCTTTTAGCCTAAAAAGATTTCTCTGAAGAGAAATCAAAGAGGAGTTGGACTCCTGAGTGTTTTTCTTCTTTCTTTGGGGTTTAGTGAAAGATGTTCTTCTTCTTCCTCCTGTTGTTTGCTGGATCTTGAAGATCAAGAGATGTGAAATCTCAAAATCTCTCCTTTTTAAGATCTGATGACAGATCCAAGTTCCCCTTTGTGGGTTTTGTGGTGGAAAACTATTTAGTTTTGAAAAAGGAAGAGTAAAACTCTTGATTTAATTCAAAAGAAAGAAGAAGCTTTTGGAACCTTGAAGAAGAAAGAAAGAGCTCAGCTCTAAATTTTTGGAGAGAATGAAAAGTATCTGTTTTTTTATTCATCATGTTGCCTTTTATAGGCTTACATATTTGCATATAGCCCCTTGGGCTTCACAAAAATGGCATTTTAGCCATCCCATGGCTCATGTGCCATTTCATTTTTGCACATAAGCCATGGGCTTACAAAATATTGGCTTTATGCCCATTTTGTTTACATTCATGCATAAACAATTACATAAAAATTATTTATTACATGATTTTGTTGTTGGCATGGGAGGCTGGCCGCGGGCTCGACTTGGGTATGGGCCCGCTTGACCTGGGCTTGGGCCCACCTAGCTTGGGGGTTGACCTTGACTTTGACTCAGTCAACAGGGGTGTAAATTTTTACCTCAACAAATTGCCCCCCATCAATAAATGCACACAGCATATGTGGGTCGTGTGCATGAAATTGATGGATCTTCTTTCACGTGGAGGCGACTTGCTTTGGTTCCCACTTTTTGGGATGCATTGCCCTTTTTACGACATGGACGGTCGACGCTCTGTTACGAAGCGATTTGGGTTCCCAATTTGCGGGAGCCTGCACTGCCCTTTTTGCGACATAGACGGTCGACGCTCTGTTACGAAGCGATTTGGGTTCCCAATTTGCGGGAGCCTGCACTGCCCTTTTTGCGACATAGACGGTCGACGCTCTGTTACGAAGCGATTTGGGTTCCCAATTTGCGGGAGCCTGCACTGCCCTTTTTGCGACATAGACGGTCGACGCTCTGATCCGGAGCGATTTGGGTTCCCAATTTGCGGGAGCCTGCACTGCCCTTTTTGCGACATAGACGGTCGACGCTCTGATCCGAAGCGATTTGGTAGACGTGTCCCCGGCACGGAGTGTCGCTGGTCGACGTTTCCCCGAGACGGAGTGTCTGTTGTCGATGTGCCCCCGGCACGGAGTGTCTGCTTGACGTTTCCCCGAGGCGGAGTATCGGCTGGTTGACGTTTCCCCGGCACGGAGTGTCGCTGATGGACTTTTCCCCGGCGCGGAGTGTCGGGTTGACTTTTCCCCGGCACGGAGTGTCGCTGATGGACTTTTCCCCGGCGCGGAGTGTCGGGTTGACTTTTCCCCGGCACGGAGTGTCGCTGATGGACTTTTCCCCGGCGCGGAGTGTCGGGTTGACTTTTCCCCGGCACGGAGTGTCGCTGATCGGCTTTTCCCCGGCGCGGAGTGTCGGGTTGACTTTTCCCCGGCACGGAGTGTCGCTGATCGACTTTTCCCCGGCGCGGAGTGTCGGGTTGACTTTTCCCCGGCACGGAGTGTCGCGTTGACTTTTCCCCGGCACGGAGTGTCGCTGATCGACTTTTCCCCAGCGCGGAGTGTCGCTGATCGACTTTTCCCCAGCGCGGAGTGTCGGGTTGACTTTTCCCCGGCACGGAGTGTCGCTGATGGACTTTTCCCCGGCGCGGAGTGTCGGGTTGACTTTTCCCCGGCACGGAGTGTCGCTGATCGACTTTTCCCCGGCGCGGAGTGTCGGGTTGACTTTTCCCCGGCACGGAGTGTCGCTGATGGACTTTTCCCCGGCGCGGAGTGTCGGGTTGACTTTTCCCCGGCACGGAGTGTCGCTGATGGACTTTTCCCCGGCGCGGAGTGTCGGGTTGACTTTTCCCCGGCACGGAGTGTCGCTGATCGACTTTTCCCCGGCACGGAGTGTCGGGTTGACTTTTCCCCGGCACGGAGTGTCGCTGATCGACTTTTCCCCAGCGCGGAGCGTCGGGTTGACTTTTCCCCGGCACGGAGTGTCGCTGATGGACTTTTCCCCGGCGCGGAGTGTCGGGTTGACTTTTCCCCGGCACGGAGTGTCGCTGATCGACTTTTCCCCGGCACGGAGTGTCGCTGGTTGATTTGATTCCGAGGCGAAGCATAATTCCGGCAGGGAAGGTAGATATCCCGAGGCGAAGCATGATTTCGACACGGGGTAAATTCTGGGACAGAGCATGATTCCGCCGTAGAGGTTGTTGGTTTGATTTGATTTGGGTTGACATCAGCATCGCTACACTGGAATATGGTACCAGGAGCGAATCATCATCTGTCTTTGAGAGGATTTGGGAATTGGGGTTTTTGTTTGGCATCTGCATTGCTGCACTGGAATAATGCCAGGAGCAACTCATCATGTGCCCCGGGAGGATTTGGGAATGGTTTTTTTTCGTTTGGCATCTGCATTGCTGCACTGGAATGATGCCAGGAGCAACTCATCATTTGCCCCGGGAGGATTTGGGGATTTTTTTTTTGTCGGCATCTGCATTGCTGCACTGGAATGATGCCAGGAGCAACTCATCATTTGCCCCGAGAGGATTTGGGAATTGGTGGCTTAGTAGACAGGTTTAGATCCCTATCACCTAAGGCTTTTCCATTTTGTGAGCCATAAGGGTCTCACGAAGCATTTTCTCCCTACGGGTCGTGAGGATCCCGCAGGTGTATTTTCTCCTTAGGAGTCGTGGGGACTCCTAAGTGTGTTGCTCCTTTCTGAGTCGTAGCGTTCTCACGCGGGAATTTTCTCCTCACAAAGTCGAGAGGACTTTGCGAGTGCATTTCTTTTTTTTTACGAGTTTGCGCCCTTTCGGGTTTTCACAAACTCGCTGGCAGTCCTGCTGTTTTTACTCACGGAGCCCTTTCGGGTTTTCATCCGTGCCCGTTTTGCTTGTGGACATACCGTTCTCTTTTTTTTCTTTTTCTTTTTCCTTTTTTTTTTTTGGAGAGATGGGGATTGTTTTACGCCCGTGGATTGTATACGGTTTTGCAGGATGTATGATCCAGACCGTAGGACCAGAAACATTTCGGGATTTTGTTGGCGTCTGCATCGCTGCACTGGAATATGGTATCAGGAGCGACTCATCATTCGCCGTTGGGGTATGGGATTTGGAATTTGGTTGGCGTCTGCATCGCTGCACTGGAATATGGTACCAGGAGCGACTCATCATTCGCCACTTGGGGATTTGGATTTGGAATTTGGTTGGCGTCTGCATCGCTGCACTGGAATATGGTACCAGGAGCGACTCATCATTCGCCACTTGGGGACTGGGGAGCGATGGCTTAGGAGACAGGTTTAGATCCCTATCGCCAAAGGCTTTTCAATTTTATGGGCCGTAAGGGTCCCATAAAGGTATTTTCTCCCTGCGAGTCGTAAGGATCCCGCAGGTGTATGTTCTCCTTAGGAGTCGTGAGGACTCCTAAGTGTGCTTTTCCTTTGTGAGTCGTAAGGATCCCACAAAGGTTTGTTCTCCTCATGTATCGTGAGGACACATGAGTGGATTTCTCTCGTTCCCAGTTTAATGACTTAGAGGTCGACTGTTTCCAGTTTAACGACTTAGAGGTCATCTGTTTTCAGTTTAACGACATGGTGGTCATCTGTTTCCAGTTTTAAAGACGTGGAGGTCGATTGTTTCCAGTTTAACGACTTAGAGGTCATCTGTTTCCAGTTTAACGACGTAGTGGTCTATTGTTCCCAGTTTTATGACGTGGTGGTCGATCGTTCCTAGTTTAATGACGTGGGGGTCGATTGTTCCCAGTTTAATGACGTGGCGGTCGATTGTTTCCAGTTTAACGACTTGGAGGTCATCTGTTTCCAGTTTAACGACTTGGTGGTCATCTGTTTCCAGTTTAACGACTTGGTGGTCATCTGTTTCCAGTTTAGAGACTTGGTGGTCAGCTGTTTCCAGTTTAAAGACTTAGTGGTCTATTGTTTCCAGTTTAAAGACTTAGGGGTCTATAGATGTCGAGCTTGGAATTTTGGGGTAGGGGACGGCATCAGCGTTGCTAACACTGAAGCAGAGGTGCCAGGAGCAATTCATCATTTGCCTACTCTTGTTGGCGGAGCGATGGCTTAGGAGACGGGTTTAGGTCCCTATCGTCTAAGGCTTTTCAATTTTATGGGCCGTGAGGATCCCATAAAAACATTTTCTCCCTGCGGGTCGTGAGGATCCCGCAGGTGTATTTTCTCCTTAGGAGTCGTGAGGACTCCTAAGTGTGTTTTTCCTTTGTGAGTCGTAAGGATCCCACAAAGGTTTGTTCTCCTCATGTATCGTGGGGACACGTGAGTGGGTCTTCTCAATGGAGCATAACTCCAAAGGCGGAGACCAGCCGCGTAACTGGTGATTACGGTGGGGCATGGGTATGATGAGAATTATTTGAGCCCGTGGATTGTATACGGTAGTCAATTTGGGGACTAACCGTAGGGCTGGGAGAATTTGAAATTTGAATTTTTGTTGGCGTCTGCATCGCTGCACTGGAATATGGTACCAGGAGCGACTCATCATTCGCCGTTTTTTTTTTTTTTTTACCGCGATTGCTCTATCATTTCAGCTTTTCTTATCGCGAAGGTCGCGATTGCCCTATCATTTTGGCTATTTATTCGCGGTTGCCCCATCATTTCGGCTTTTCTTTATTTTTCTTTTATTTACACATTTTTTTTATTTACATACATATATATATATATATATATTTTACATTCCCAGTTTAACGACTTAGAGGTCGACGGTTCCCAGTTTAACGACGTGGTGGTCATCAGGTGTTCCCAGTTTAACGACGTGGTGGTCCTCTTTGCTTATCCCAGCTCCTTGAACTTTGATCTTGGCGGAGCTGTGTTGATGACCTAGCTCCGTGGCTTGCCGATACATCCGAGGATTGTGAGGTTTTTCCAAGCTTATATTGGTTCTCTGCCCAATCTTTGAAAATATAGCAGTCTTCGATGGTATGACCCACCACTCTATGATATGGGCAATATACGGGATTGCCGGTCATGTTCATTTCCTGTGGCCTCTTTGGAACAGGCAGTTGCAGACCGTTGTTCAAGGCGTCCATGAATATTTTGCGGACTTCATCCCTCCTGAAGGAGTATACCTTCTTCTTTCTCTCCATTGGAGTAGGTGCCTTTACTGATGCTGGTCCTCGAGGCCAATCGGTCTTTGGTTCGCCCTTTTCAGATAATGGCACATGTCTGGGAGGATTAGGTTCCCGAAAGGTTTTGGTCTCCATTTGCATGAAATCGGCGGTCGTAGCTTGACTGTTTGCTAACGCGCCTTTAGATAGTTCTATCTCTCCCGCCCTGTATTGCCTTTCGACCCAATCCTTGAAGACGAAGCAGTCCTCAATGGCATGACCTATCACCCTGTGATAGGGGCAATATTTTGGGTCGTCGGTCATATTCTCTTCTTGCGGTCTCTTTGATTCTGGCAGTTGTAGACCGTTTCTTAGGGCGTCCCTGAATATCTTGTGGACCTTTTCCCTCTTGAAGGAATAGACCTTTTCCAGCTTCTCTTTCAGAGGCGATCCCCCCCCCCCGGCGTATGTATCGGAGGGACTGGAGGCTGATTGCGGCCGTTTTTCGCGAAGGCGCTCCGCTTTTAGGTTCAAAGGGATATCAGTTGGCTGCCCCCGGGTATCAATCCCTGGCTCATGAGCCAAAATTTGATTCTGCTGTAATTGCAATTGGGCGACTTGGGTCGCGAGATCTGCCACGACGTTTGCCAGCTCATCGACTTTGGAATAGACCTCGGCCATCTTCTCATCCCTGTCCTGAAATTGCCTTTGAAGCCATTGGAATAATGCTTGTTCTGTAGTTCCGGCTATGACAACCGGGTAATCTTTATTGCCTGAGCTCAATTCCGTAGGAACTACAGGCTCCACTGGCTTATCGGCCTGAGCGGGCTCTTCATCATTTAGATCGAGCCGACGCTGGGTAGCGTCAACCATATCTTCACCATGGCTGTGAAGAAGAGGAGGGTTCGTTTCTTCATGTCCGGCCATGTAGACAGTGTGGATAACACACTCAGCCATTCTTTCATCACTGGCAGCTGGTTTCGCGGAGCGGTCTGGGCTTTGGAAATTCATAAATTTTAACATGGCCAGAGCCCTAGCCCTTTTGTTGGCTCTATACCTGAGCCGCTTCTGCCTCAGCTTCTCTGCCTTAAGCGCTTGGCAGGCTTCTGCTCTTCGGGGAGCCGCCATAGGCCGAGTGATGGGGAGGCTTAAGGAGACACCCAATCGAGCAATTGTCGGAGGCGCCGCTGGAGATTGCTCAAGACGCGTTGTAGCTTTGTTGGTGTTGATGGCCTTGCCCCCAGCTGGGGCCAAGGAAAGTCGTTCAGATACCGACTTGCGTTTGGGTTGGGGTGCCCTCGAGATCACCACATTTGGTCTCCTGCCTTTCGAGACCGGTTTATCTGCCACCGGGGCTTGAGGAGCTGGGATGGCGCCAACTGGCATGAACATAATAGAGCCGAATGGTAGCAGCGGCTCCTCCCATTGTCGCCCGAGACTGGCCGGAAGTACCGTCCTAGAGTCTATCCTCATCGTGTAGGAGACAGGAGTTGCGTTCATCATCGAAGACATCGTCGGAAGGTGATTGCTTGAAAATCTGCATGAAAAAGCATTATTTTTAGTATAAATACAGGTATGTATGTTGATTGAGTTCGCATGAACGCTTAACCCTAAATATGGGAGGAGAGACTGGTCCCACCGGGCGTGCCAGAACCTGTAGGGTGTTTTTCGTCACCCCATTGAGATGGGAATACGCGCGCTTGTCAGGCGTACTACAGATTCCCCCTGCCTAGGGTAGGCGGGGGTTTAATGATTGTGGGGATCCGAATCTCCGGCAGCCGCGGACTAAGCTGCCGTTAATTACCCATCGCCTTTGGGGCGAGGGAACCTCCGATTGACGGGTTGAACTGGTCATGCGAACTCAATGTGCAGTGTGCGTGTGTTTTGAAAGGGGGTTTTGGATATATTGGGAGCCACGCAGAGTTTTTACGGGGTCCCCGCTACCCGGATAGCGGGCTGGGGGTCAAGGGGGCTAGCAGCCCCCTTGCGGGGTGCGGGGCAGCGCCCCGTTAGAAATTTTTTTCTAACAGGGACAGTGTCGTGGAGTGCGTGTGTGCACAAATTTGTATACATATGTATATATGTATGCATATATAAGTAAAGGGGAAAAAGACATCCAAAGGATGCGTGGGCCAGCGCCTAGAGAGCTGTGCGCTAAGGTGCTGTGCGCTCAGGCGCGCCACGTGGGCAACTTGCGCATGAGCGCTGCGCGCAGGTGCGCAAGCGCACGCGCCACGTGTCGGCATGTGGGCGTTTTGCGCAAGAGCGCTGCGCGCAGGTGCGCAAGCGCTGCGCGCGCCACGTGTCGGCACGCGGGCACTTTGCGCACTTGCGCAAGCGCGCCACGTGTCGTCACGCGGGCGCTTTGCGCACTTGCGCAAGCGCGCAGGTGCGCAAGCGCGCGCGCCACGTGTCGGCACGCGGGCGCTTTGCGCACTTACGCAAGCGCGGGCGCCACGTGTCGGCACGCGGGCGCTTTGCGCACTTGCGCAAGCGCGCAGGTGCGCAAGCGCGCGCCACGTGTCGGCACGCGGGCGCTTTGCGCACTTGCGCTGCGCGCCGGAGAGGACAAGAGGCTTTTAGCCTAAAAAGATTTCTCTGAAGAGAAATCAAAGAGGAGTTGGACTCCTGAGTGTTTTTCTTCTTTCTTTGGGGTTTAGTGAAAGATGTTCTTCTTCTTCCTCCTGTTGTTTGCTGGATCTTGAAGATCAAGAGATGTGAAATCTCAAAATCTCTCCTTTTTAAGATCTGATGACAGATCCAAGTTCCCCTTTGTGGGTTTTGTGGTGGAAAACTATTTAGTTTTGAAAAAGGAAGAGTAAAACTCTTGATTTAATTCAAAAGAAAGAAGAAGCTTTTGGAACCTTGAAGAAGAAAGAAAGAGCTCAGCTCTAAATTTTTGGAGAGAATGAAAAGTATCTGTTTTTTTATTCATCATGTTGCCTTTTATAGGCTTACATATTTGCATATAGCCCCTTGGGCTTCACAAAAATGGCATTTTAGCCATCCCATGGCTCATGTGCCATTTCATTTTTGCACATAAGCCATGGGCTTACAAAATATTGGCTTTATGCCCATTTTGTTTACATTCATGCATAAACAATTACATAAAAATTATTTATTACATGATTTTGTTGTTGGCATGGGAGGCTGGCCGCGGGCTCGACTTGGGTATGGGCCCGCTTGACCTGGGCTTGGGCCCACCTAGCTTGGGGGTTGACCTTGACTTTGACTCAGTCAACAGGGGTGTAAATTTTTACCTCAACAATGGTGAGTTCGAGGGTGTGAGGGAGAATGAGGAGCAGACCGTTGGGGAGCGGGTCGTAGGGGAAACGTGGGTGTCGTGGGCGCGAGGAGCGGGCATGGAGCGAGCGTGGGCATAGGCGTGGGCGACGGAGGTGGAACAGGAAGATTCGAGCGGGAAAAAGGAAACGTGGGGAGAAGGATGCGAAGCGGGTCGGGTCTTGCAGCTGCTGGTCGGGTTGGTGAAGCGGGCGCGGTGAAAGGAGGAAAGCGTTGGGCTGAGAGGGAGTGGGCCGGGGTTAAAATAAAATAAATACAATTATAAGAGAAAGGAAAAGGAGGGCTGGGCTGCTGGGCTTTGAGGAAAGAGTTTAATTAATTAATTTGGGGAAAAGGGATGGGCCGAGGAGATAGGGAAAGGCCGGAAGAAATAAAATGGGGAATGGGCTGGGGGGTTTTATTTGGAAAAAGAAAATGGGATGAGGAGAATATATATGGTGGTTTTAGTGTTTGGGCTGGGTATAATTAAAATGAATAAAAGAAATGGGCTGAGGGAATTATATGATGGTTTGGGTTTAATGGGGTTTTAAAGTAAATAAATAAAATAAAAATTTATAAGTTAAAGAGAAATATAGATATTGGTATAAAAAGGGGCCGGGTATTACAGTTACCAAGAACTGTTTTCTCAGTATACTCTATGTCTTGGGTATTAGATACCGGATCAGGATCCCACATATGTAATCTATTACATGGGCTACGGAAAGGCAGATAACTGGGATTGGGTGATATATCTCTATGTGTAGGGAATGGTGCAATTGTTGCAGCCAAGTCAGTTAGCAAATATCACCTTGTATTACCAAATGGTAAACACATTGATTCTGAACAAATGTCATTACATGCCGAACCTGATATACAACATTACATTAGTTTCTTTATTAAGTTAAAGAAGTATATAATTTTGTATTACAGGATAATGTTATGAACATTTTCCTTAATCAAGAGTTGATTGGATCAGGCACGTTATGTAATAGCATAAGCGTTCTAAATCAAACCACAGTTCTAAGTATACAGAACACACACAAGAGGAATAATTCAGAAATGAACGAGTCCTTCTTGTGGTATTGTAGACTAGGTCATATCAATGCGACACGACTGGCCAAATTACCTAAGGATGGATATTTGAATCTATTCGAATTTTCATCTTATTCAACTTGCCAGTCATGTCTCAAAGGTAAAATGACTAATACTCCGTTTACTGGAAACGAAGAAAGAGTTACTGAACTCTTAGGACTGATACATGGTGATGTATGCGGTCCCACGTCTACACATGCCAAAGTTGGTTCCTCGTACTTCGTTATATTCACTGACCATCTCTCAAGATTCAGACATGTGTTCCTGTTGAAACACAAGTCTTAATCTTTTGAGAAATTCAAAGAATATAAGCATGAAGTTGAGAACCAGACGGGTAAAAGTATTAAAGTCCTTCGATTTGATCGAGGAGGAGAATACTTAGGCCACAGAGTTTCTGGATTATCTAAAAGAGAATAGGATTCTCTCTCAGCTTACTCCTCCGTATACACCACAGCACAATGGTGTATCGAGGCGGAGGAATCGCACCCTATTAGATATGGTGTGCTCTATGATGAGTACTGCTGAGTTGCCTGTTTCCTTTTGGAGTTATGCACTTGAGAAGCTGTATTCCTATTTGAATATGGTTACAACCAAATCAGTGCTTACCACTCCATATGCGATATGGTATGGGAAGAGACCATGTCTAAAACTTGTTAAGGTATGGGGTTGTCCGGCCGATATTGAAAAACAAAATCCGGAAAAACTCGAGGCAAGGTCAGTTCTGGAAGTTTGTTGGATATCTGTTCAGTTGATAAAACGGCACATTTGTATTACATTTTTCCTACCATTTTCATATTAAAAAGGACTTTATTATAATATATCATACATATGAGGGTTTATGTATAAAAATACTATTTTCCATGTGTTGATATATTATTTGGTAGGAAAATGTATGCAAATAATATTATTGACCTAATCCTAGTAGAACTAAGTCTACTAAATATTATCTAAGTTGTTGTGCAGAATTTTCATGTCTTAAATCAAGGAAATCAAGTTGTTAAAGCTAACCTGCCTAATTAAGAAATCAAAATGAAATCAAAATGAAGGAATCAATTCTGGCAGAAGAAAAGAAAAGATTTCCAAATTTTGAAGATGCCAAGGATCGCCAAATGTCACAAGTAGCCATCCCCAGAAAATTGATGGACGTCCGTGATCATCAAGCCCCTTTATACCGTGGATCCGCCGCGGTTAAGAAGAGATGGAGGCTGAGGATTTTTGGGGAAAATATTTTCTGCTTTTTCCCTAATTTAGAAGCTTAGGATCTGGCTTTGGCACTATAAATAAAGACCGAGAATCTCTTGGAAAATTTATCAAGCCGAAGAGATCACGAAGTCCAAGACGCTCACGCATCCAGGCTGATCATCAACTATTCGTCTACCTCCTTAGGAAAGATCGAGAAGCAACTAGTTTTGTAATCATTTTCTACGGAATAAAGTGTAGATTGTTCAAGTTGATTAATAAAAGTAGTTATTTTATTTAATTCTTTTGCATTTTACATTATGTTTACCCTCTCTGTCTTTCCATCTTCTTTTCCCAACATGCGCGAGTAATTCTCTACTTGTTAGGGTTCGTAGGATTAGGGTAGGCTAATGGATGATGAACATCTCTAAACCCTTTTTAAATCTTATAAAGTTTATGAACTTTATCAAAAGAATCATTAACATTCTAATCGGGCGCGCTAACAATTCTTTTTTAGTTCCGACCGCGATTAGAGATTAGTTTAATGATTGTTTTGGTAAAGGCTAGATATGAATGGAGTTCCGTGTCGAGATAAAGGTTAAGAGTGGGATTCCATTTCCCTCCAGAAACCCTAATCTACATGCATCACCGTCGTTCTAGTTTTAAATCTATTAAAGGATAAAAAGGGTAACTTTTAATTAATCATCCATAACTACTAAATCCTAACGAACCCTATAAGCCCTCTTATTATATTAAATATATTCCTAAAATAATCTAGATCTATATATTTGCATTCTTGCTTAAAGTAGATCTAGAAACTTTTCACAAAATTCTTTATTCTCCCCTTTTTCAACACATCTAAAGAAAGAGTAAAAGATTCAATGTTTCCCTGAGGACGACCCATACTCATCTCGGTCTAGCTACATATGGCACTGTTCTGATTGCGGTTAACTACAAAACACAATTTTCGAATCAATCAAATGGCGCCGCTGCCAGGGATACATGCATAATTTTTTATTCTTACTATTTGTGTTGAATTCTTAGACAATTTATATCATTATTAACACAAAACTGCAAATTGCATATTTAACGATTTGTGCGTGAATTTTGCAAGGAAATCTAGAGTCACAGAATTGAGGAAAACAGAAGACAAAGACATTATTAGAGATCCAGAGGAGCAAAGGAGGCCACAGAAAATTTTTCATCAACCAATCCATCCACCTCGCGGCGGAACCGCGGCACAAAGGGGCTTCCGGCGGTGGAATCGAGGCAGGTTAGAGGGATTAGGGCTACAGAACTCTCTGGTAAGATTCTCAACTCCTTCTCTCTCCTCTCAAATCCAATAAAATCTATCTTCTGCAGGATTCTTTGCAAAATAGCGCCGCTCAAAAATCTTTTTGCAAAAGTTTTGTGATTGGTTTTGTTTTGCATATTTTAATACGGACTTTAAGGGGCAAAGACCAAATCAAGATTAGGTGGGGATTTCATCACTCTTCCTAAGCCCCACAAATCACAAACCGAGTATCTAGATCAACCCTTCATTAATTTAAAAAATATCTAGACCAGACTCTAAGGACTGTCGCGCTCAATAAGGACAGAGGAAGGTCGTGGGTAATCTATCGTTTATCCGCATTACTTTTGTAGTGCCTAGGTAAGTGTGTCAAAGGCTAGTGGTTTTTAATTAGGCCCACTACTGTGGTTCCTTCCCACTTACCTGGCACTTACCTGGCTACAAGGGTAGTACGGAGACGGTAGAGGATTGATCCTGCGGCTTGTCCTTTGGAAGTCTAGGAGCGGTCTAGAGACTGGACCTAGGTGACCTTAGTTCTAGGGTTGCTTGTGCATTTTAGAGTGATTTGTCTTGAGTCCCACTTTTTTCAAAATAAACCAATTTTAAAATCACACACACGCTGTCATTTGCACTAAACCCGCTTAGTGTATGCTCGGCTGGACACGGGATCCTAGTGCCCGTCTTGTCCGCATTCCTGCTATCGACGCCGAAGTCGGTACTTCTTCATCTTCTTTTCCCCCACCACACACCACATCGACCGAGATGGACGGCACTCCATCAAATTATAACACCACGCTGCCACCGCCCGAAGGTGCGCAGAATCCGCCGCGCATCTCTCTCCAAGAGAGATGCTATCATATCCGTGGTCCCCTTCCTACTTGTCTATCTCTTCCACCACCTAACGGGGATAATTTCGAAATTAAACCCCACTACATCAATCTGCTTCCCAAATTCCACGGGCTTGAGTCGGAAGACGCATACGTTTTCATCACCAAATTCGAAAATGTATGCGCAATGATGGGTACTTCACAATTGACTTTAGATGCTATGCGCTTACGTCTACTTCCATTCACACTGTGCGACTTGGCAGAAAAATGGCTTTACAATACTGTCGCACACTCTATCACTAATTGGGATGAATTCGTCATAGCATTTCTTAAGAAGTTTTACCCAAACCATAAGACTGCACGTGTTAGGAGTGAGATCAACCAGTTCACCCAGCTTCCCAATGAACCATTTTGGAAGTGCTTTGAACGTTTCAAAGATCTGCTTGTCCAATGTCCTCATCATGGAATCAATAGATGGTATTTATGTCGGATTATATATGAGGGCATTAATCCAGCGACAAAGCAGATGCTTGAAACAATGTGTCAATGCAATTTCATGTCTAAAGATGACGGTGAAGCTTGGAAGTATCTGGAAGACCTCGCTGAACACACTTTGCAGTGGGAAAGCGTAAGACCACCATCATCTAGGGGAGGTGTTCACCAGCTCGATATTTCCATCGCAGTAAAAATCGAAATGACAGCGATGCAGAAAAAACTCGACGCTATTGAGAACAGATTCTCATCAGTCTCCCTAAATCAGGTTACGCTTCCTAAGACCGTTTGTGGTTGCTGTTCGGATCCTTCACACTTAACGGAAGAATGTCCTATGAATGCTTCATTTCAAGCTAATGCTGCTTTTCAGCAGCGACCTAGAAACGACCCTTATTCTTCCACGTACAATCAAGGATGGAGGAATTATCCTAACTTTGCTTGGAATCAAAACCAACAAAGCAACTATCAAAGACCTCCTCCACAGCAACCACAACCACAGAATCAGCCCCCCTTTCAGTCACAGAATTTCCAAAATCCGGCCAACATTTCTACACCATAAGTGGCCGGTACTGACAACTCACTTGCACAAACTTTGGATATGTTCATGAAACAATCCATGCAATTGTCGGCTGAGATGAAGTCTTCTATTGATACCATAACGAAAAACTCCACCTCCCATGGTGAGAGTATTAAATCATTAGAAAACCAAATCGCACAGTTAAACTCCGTAATGAGTGCGAGAGAAAAAAGGAAACTCCCATCTCAACCCCTACCGAATCCTGGCCATTCACAAAATTATAATGTGAATGCCATTACTACGTTGAGATCGGGGAGAGTGCTGAATAACCGAGTGGTTGAGCAATTTGATGTTAGTGACACCATTGATACCCCAGCTTCTTCTTCTTCCCCTAATTCGTCTAGTCTTCCACCTTCATCCGAGTCTATTCTCCGTTTTCCCCAAGGCTTGAACATTTCGCCAAATCTATCTAAGTCGATTCCCACTCCAATTTTGGGATCGAATCTGTCGCCACAGTCTTCTCCACAAACGTTGGACCCAAAACTTATTGATCGAGCTCCATTTCCAAACCGATTAAGGGCCAACAGACCTAACCCGGAAATGGAGATGATTGTGGAAATGTTTAAGCAAGTTAGCATGAATATTCCTCTCCTAGATACTATTCAACAAGTCCTATTTTATGCAAGAATCCTTAAAGACTTGTACACTAGGAAGAGAAAAACTCAAGTGCCTAAAAAGGTTTTCATGACGAGTAATGTTAGCACAGCTTTTACCCAACAAATACCAAAGAAATGTAAGGACCCCGGCTGTCCTACAATCTCTATTTCTATTGGGGGTAAAAATATTAATCGTGTTTTACTCGATCTAGGCGCTAGCGTCAACTTGCTTCCTTATTCAGTATACGAGCAGTTAGGAATTGGAGAGTTAAAACCTGCCCATTGTACTCTCCAGATGGCAGACCGATCTATCACCAAACCTCGGGGTGAACTAGAGGATGTGTTAATTAAAGTCGGGGAATTCATATTTCCCGTGGACTTTATTGATTTAGATACACAACCTGTAGCAAACCCACGCAATCAAATTCCGGTGATACTTGGTCGACCCTTCCTAGCAATTTCTAACGCTGTAATTAATTGTCGTAACGGTTCTATGAACTTATCCTTCGAGAAAATGACAATTGTGCTTAATATTTACAAGCTAGGAAGTCAGCCATCAGAACCTTCTGCTCATTTGCTGGATGTTTGTTCCATCCACGGATAGCTTCCGAAAGCTGCATGGATGAAGAACTTTGCTTTGATGTTCTCGACAACACTAATGAGACATCGTTTGATCTTGCACCACTTCACAGTGAGGATATGTTCAATGAGTCTGACCTTGAGATTGAACCCATTGACTCGTTGCAAAAGTCAGCTGCACTTTCCGAGTCAATATCTTATGCAAGTTTTGAACCTCTTCGGGAATCCGAATATCATTCGCTTACCCCACCTTCTATTGTCTCTCCGCCAATTCTTGATCTCAAACCTCTACCTTCTCATCTTAAATATGCATATTTAGGAGAAAATGAGACTTTGCTAGTGATTATTTCCGCTTCTCTAGCCTTAGAGCAAGAGAATGCACTTTTGGCAGTGTTGAGATCGAATCGGCAAGCATTTGGTTGGACGATGGCCGACATCAAAGGGATTAGTCCCTTAATTGTTGAACATAACATACATCTGATGGATGAAGCCAAACCAACCCGAGACCCACAAAGACGGTTAAATCCCGTTATGAAGGAGGCGGTAAAGAAAGAAATCGTCAAGTGCCTTGATAGTGGAATAATTTACCCCATATCTGATAGCCAATGGGTAAGTCCAATTCATGTGGTCCCTAAAAAGTCTGCCATCACGGCCATCACTAATGAGGCTAATGAGTTAATCCAAACACGCACCCAAACTGGGTGGCGCGTATGTATTGATTACAGGAAACTCAATACCGCGACGAGGAAAGATCACTTCCCTCTACCTTTCATTGACCAGATGTTAGAACGATTAGCTGGACACGATTACTACTGTTTCTTGGACAAATACTCTTGCTATAACCAGGTCCCCATCGCCGAAAAGGATCAAGATAAAACCATTTTTACTTGTCCTTTCGGAACTTTTGCTTATAGACGCATGCCTTTTGGGTTATGCAACGCTCCCGCTACATTTCAGCGGTGCATGATGGGGATATTTTCAGATATGGTGGAAAATTTTCTAGAAATTTTTTTGGACGATTTCTCCATTTTTGGGGACTCCTTTGAAGACTGCCTTTGTAATCTTGACGCAGTTCTTACCCGCTGTAAGGATAAGAACTTGACTTTGAATTAGGAAAAATGTCATTTTATGGTCCAAGAAGGTATTGTACTTAGACATATAATTTCACGAAAAGGTATTGAGGTTGAAAGAGCTAAAATAGATGTCATTCAAAACCTCCCTCGTCCTAACTGCGTCAAAGATATACGATCCTTCCTTGGTCATGCAGGATTTTATAGGATATTTATTAAGGACTTTAGCAAAATTGCTAGACCCGTAACCCTTCTATTGGCCAAGGACACTACTTTTCACTTCGATTCAGATTGTGAGGCTGCTTTTGAATCGCTTAAAGAATCACTCACTACAGCCCTTGTTCTATTATCTCCGGATTGGAACCACCCGTTCGAGCTTATGTGTGACGCATCAGATTTTGCTATTGGTGTTGTCTTAGGACAACATATTGATAAGATGCCACATGTAATTTACTATGCAAGTAGGACCTTGAATGATGCACAAATAAATTACACAACTACCGAGAAAGAACTCTTGGCAGTTGTATTTGCATTAGAGAAATTCAGGCCCTACTTGATTGGTTCGCCTATTGTGGTTTACACAGATCACTCTGCCCTACGACATCTTTTAACGAAGAAGGATGCGAAGGCCAGGCTAATACGTTGGATCCTATTGTTACAAGAATTTGATCTTATCATCAAAGACAAGAGTGGATGTGAAAACGTTGTAGCCGACCATCTTTTACGCATCACTTCTTCGTCAACTATGACCGTGCCGATAAATGACTCATTTCCTGACGAACAGCTCTTGAATGTATCCTACGAACCTTGGTTCGTGGATATCGTGAACTATCTTGCGACGGGACTTATTCCTAGTGATTGGTCGAAACAAGACAAACTTCGATTTCTATCCCAAGTAAAATATTTTTACTGGGATGAACCTTATCTATTCAAGTATTGTTCCGGTCAAATCATTCGCAGGTGTATCCCGAACGATGAATTCAAGAGTGTGTTATCATTTTGTCATGATCAGGCATGCAGCGGTCATTTTGGACCTCGGAAAACGGCGGAGAAAGTTTTGCAATGTGGCTTTTATTGGCCAACATTATTTAAAGATGCATTTGAACATTGCAAAACTTGTCCGCGATGTCAGCATTTGGGTCGGATTTCACGAAGGAACGAGATGCCGCTCCAACCTATATTGGTTGTGGAAATATTTGATGTTTGGGGTATTGATTTTATGGGCCCTTTTCCCAACTCCTTTGGGAATCTATATATCTTGTTAGCGGTTGATTATGTCTCGAAATTGGTGGAAGCTATACCGTGTCGCACTAATAACAACAAGGTTGTCATTAAGTTTCTTAAAGAAAATATCTTTTCGCGATTCGGACACCCTCGCGCTATCATTAGCGACAACGGGACACATTTCTGCAATAGGTCTTTCGAGGCCTTGATGCGGAAATATTCAATCACTCACAAGCTTTCTACGCCCTATCATCCCCAAACAAGCGGGCAGGCTGAGATCTCAAATAGGCAGATCAAACAGATATTGGAGAAGACGGTTTCTAAGAACCGTAAAGATTGGTCAACCAAATTGACGGATACTCTTTGGGTATTCCGCACCGCTTATAAGACCGATCTTGGTATGTCTCCATACCGCCTTGTGTTTGGGAAGGCATGCCACCTTCCCGCCGAGATCGAACATAAAGCTATGTGGGCTATTAAAGAGCTTAATTTTGATCTTGATCGTGCAGGCAGCTATCGGAAACTGCAGTTGAATGAGCTAAGCGAACTCCGCGATGAAGCTTACGATAATGCGGTAATAGTAAAGAACAGGACTAAAGTGTTCCATGATAAAAATCGTTTTAGAAAAACCTTCACATCGGGGCAACAAGTCCTTCTTTACGATTCCCGTCTCCATCTTCATCCGGGTAAGCTTAAATCTCGTTGGAAAGGACCTTTTGTGGTGCGGTATGTACACCCGCACGGGGCAGTTGAAGTCGAAAATTTGAAAAACGGTTCAATTTTAAAAGTAAATGGGTATAGATCAAAACCGTATTTTTCTGCTGACCCCGCGGAGGAGCTCCTGTTTTTATAGGAGCCGCTTTATCAAAACTAAATTTCCTCCGCCTCGCCTCCATGTTTTTGTAACATTTTCTCATTTTAAGAATGGAGGTGAGTAAAAATGGATTTGATTGAATATCTGTGCGTGTCAAAGAATAAGTTTGGGGGAATTTTTTATTTAACTATTATTTTACCCCTTGTATCTCTCCCTTAGTATACAGGTCCATGTTCTTAAAAGGCTACATCAGTGAGGACACTGCTGAAAACAGGTTTGGGGGGGAAGGTTTGTATTCACTAAGTTATCTTTGACACTGGGCATTAAAAAAAAATTTATATAACAAAAGAGTAGAAAGTGAAAAATTACATCCAAAAGATAGGAATAGTTTAAGAAAACCAAGAAAATTAGAAGTTTTCTTAAACAAACTAGTAATAAGTAGTTATGAGCTGTTGTCCCAAGGGTTAGTAAGATGAAGGAAGTCACTAATCTAAGAATAAAAATAAGTCTGAAAAATAGTTTCTATTCTGAAAGCCAAACATTTGAATGTTGATACCCTACTATATGCACTTACACACGTCTTGAAACTCGAGATAGTAGAGAATACCTTGAAATGCTCTTGTCTAAAAGCCAAAGTATGAATGAAAAAAATGATATAAAAATGGTGGAAAAAAAATGAACACTGGTTTTGTATCGCCAAGGCAGCAATAAAAAAATATAGCGAGGGTGCCTCTTCACCTAGTGCCCTAAGGCCAACTGGTCTGGGAGTCACTGCTAAGCCTTAGGTGGTGCAAGACGAGGAAAATATTATCACCTAATCTGCAAGCACATAAGTAATCGGTCAGTTAGTACCTCAAGAAGTATTAACGGTCGCATGAAAATGTGTGAGCAAATCTAAATATTCATCAAGTTAAAAAGTACTGAGGCAGATGGACAAAAGTATGATAGCTTGAATTGAATTCTCCGAGTGTAGGGATGTCCATTTCACACACGTAGGGGTATATGATCAATGTTTGGATGAAAGGTAGGAATGAAAAATAAAGACGATATTTTATTAAGGGATGATGTGATTTCTAACATTTTTTCATGACTATTAAGATAAGGCTCATGACAACTGAAAAGCTAGTGTAGTTGGAAACTCTTATTTTCAAAGTCTTTCTTTTATGGTTCTTATCTTTATATGTAAATTTCACCATCTCTCTTTTGTTATTGGATTTTGTGGGTGTAATCCGCTGAGAACCCTCAGGAGACAACACTCCTCCTACTAGGGACACCTAGAGGTTTAACGGCTTGTTGCACGTGCTCAGTGCAATCATGTTTGCCTACGAAAGTGTGTTTAGTTTTCTCCTTTCTTTTTTCTCCTCTTGAATAAACTAGTTTGCTTGGAACAATCAAAGATAAGTTTGGGGGTATTTGTTCAGTTGATAAAACGGCACATTTGTATTACATTTTTCCTACCATTTTCATATTAAAAAAGGACTTTATTATAATATATCATACTAATGAGGGTTTATGTGTAAAAATACTATTTTCCATGTGTTGATATATTATTTGGTAGGAAAATGTATGCAAATAATATTATTGACCTAATCCTAGTAGAACTAAGTCTACTAAATATTATCTAAGTTGTTGTGCAGAATTTTCAGGTCTTAAATCAAGGAAATCAAGTTGTTAAAGCTAACCTGCCTAATTAAGAAATCAAAATGAAGGAATCAATTCTGGCAGAAGAAAAGAAAAGATTTCCAAATTCTGAAGGTGCCAAGGATCGCCAAATGTCACAAGTAGCCATCCTCAGAAAATTGATAGACGTCCGTGATCATCAAGCCGCGGATTCACGGCAATGGCCCCTTTATGCCGCGGATCCGCCGCGGTTAAGAAAAGATGAAGGCTGAGAATTTTTGGGGAAAATTTTTTCTACTTTTTCCCTAATTTAGAAGCTTGGGATCTGGCTTTGGCACTATAAATAAAGACCGAGAGCCTCTTGAAAAATTTATCAAGCCGAAGAGATCACGAAGTCCCAGACACTCACGCATCCAGGCTGATCATCAACTGTTCGTCTACCTCCTTAGGAAATATCGAGAAGCAACTAGTTTTGTAATCATTTTCTATGGAATAAAGTGTAGATTGTTCAAGTTGATTTATAAAGGTAGTTATTTTATTTAATTCTTTTGCATTTTACATTATGTTTACCCTCTCTGTCTTTCCATCTTCTTTTCCTAACATGCGCGAGTAATTCTCCGCTTGTTAGAGTTCGTAGGATTAGGGTAGGCTAATGGATGATGAACATCCGTAAACCCTTTTTAAGTCCTATAAAGTTTATGAACTTTATCAAAAGAATCATTAACATCCTAATCGGGTGCGCTAACAATTCTTTGTTAGTTCCGACCGCGATTAGAGATTAGTTTAATGATTGTTTTGGTAAAGACTAGATATGAACGGAGTTCCGTGTCGAGATAAGGGTTAAGAGTGGGATTCCTTTTCCCTCCAGAAACCCTAATCTACACGCATCACCGTCATTCTAGTTTTAAATCTATTAAAGGATAAAAAGGGTAACTTTTAATTAATCGTCCATAACTACTAAATCCTAACGAACCCTACAAGCCCTCTTATTATATTAACTATATTCCTAAAATAATCTAGATCTATATATTTGCATTCTTGCTTAAAGTAGATCTAGAAACTTTTCACAAAATTCTTTATTCTCCCCTTTTTCAACACATCTAAAGAAAGAGTAAAAGATTCAACGTTTCCTTGAGGACGACCCGTGCTCATCTCGGTCTAGCTACATGCGACACCGTTCTGATTGCGGTTAACTACAAAACACACTTTTCGAATCAATCAATATCCCAAACATTCGCGAGGGACTATCTTCTACCAAACCGAGGAACAAAAGTTGTTTTGTTTCTCGGCATGCCATTTTTTTTAGAAAAATGAATTTCTTGAAAAGCAAATTAGTGGTCATGAGGTAGAACTGGAAAAGTTCCAGCTGCACAAACTAGGACTGATGATTTAGTGGAACCAAAGGATTCGATAGCCTCCAACGAACCTCGGTCTTTCCGCGAATCTGGTAGGGTTCCTCATCCACCTGAGAGATACTACGGTTTTCTAAGTGACGGTAGGAGCGAGGATTGCATCATGGTAGATGATGACACAACCAGTTTCGGGCAGGCCATCACAAGTGGGGACTCTGTGAAATGGCTGGATGCAATACGATCTGAGATGGAATCCATGTACACCAACAAAGTATGGATTTTGGATGTTGCTCCTGAAGGGGTTAAACCCAACGGGAGCAAGTAGTTCTTTGAGAAAGAAACCAGGTGTAGATGGAAAATTTGAGACTTTCAAAACTAGACTTGTAGCAAAAGGTTCTCGTCATATAATCAGGTGTGGATTATAATGAAACCTTTTCTCCAGTGACTATACTTAAGACCATCCGGATCCTACTAGCTATCGCTGCACACCATACTATGAAATCTGTCAGTTGGACGTCATAACCGCTTTTCTAAATGGTGATTTAGAAGGGAGCGTGTATATGACAGCCCGAGGGCTTCGCGGACAGTGGGAGAAATGGAAAGGTGCGCAAACTGCTTAAATCAATCTACGGATTGAAGCAGGCATCGCGGAGTTGGAACATCTGTTTTGATGTGGCAGTAAAGAGTTTGACTTCATCAAAAATGTAGATGATCCTTGTATATACAAGAAAGTTGTAGAGAGTAAGATTGTCTTCCTCGTATTGTACGTAGATGACATACTCTTGATAGGAAAAAGGTTTCTTATGCTACACTCGGTCAAGCTCCTCTTATCACGTAGATTCACCATGAAAGATCTGAGGTGATCCCTACTATATCTTGGGGATTAAGATCTATAGAGATAGATCTAAGTGGATGTTGGGAGTGTCCCAAATCCAGGTACATTAACACTATACTAAAGGGGTTTAGTATGGAAAATTTTAAGCATAATGGTTCGCCCACTTACTCAGGAATCACTCTCTCCAAAAAGATGTCTTCCAAGACTGATTTGGAGAGAGCTCGCGTGCAAGGGATACCCTATGCTTCAGAAGTAGGCTCTATCATGTATGCGATATTATGTACCAGACCAGATATAGCTACCTCACTAGGTGTAGTGATCAGGAATCAATCAGATCTTGGAAGAATCACTAGGTAGCTGTGAAGGACATTCTTAAGTGCTTGAGAAGCACCGAAGAAATGTTCTTGGCGTTTGGTAACGGTGAACTCCAGTGGGAGTCCTTTACCGATTCGAGCTTCTAGAGTGATAAGGTCGAATGAAAGTCGGTCTCGGGCTTTGTTTTTACCTTTAGTGAAGGGAAGGTATGTTAGAAGAGTTCCAAGCTAGATACCATGGCAAAGTAGACGATAAAGGCTAAATACATCGCTACCAACGATGCTACCTAAGAGGCTGTCTAGATATTTCTTGTTCATGAGATGAACATGGTTCCTACCATTGAACATCCAATAACTGTTATTGTGACAACAATGTAGTTATGGCTTTGGCCTAGGCACCCCGGTCCCATCAGCGATCCAGACATATTCTAAGGCAGTATCACCTGATCAGGGAGATGGTTGATCTCCGAGGGATCAAGGTCAGGAGAGTTGACGCGAAGGATAACTCGGCGGATCCACTCACAAAGGCCTTTCCCAAGAGAGACTTTTATGGGACGTTGGGTATGAGATACTACAACAAATGGCCTTAGTGAAAGTGGGAGATTGTTAGTTGTATGTATGCCCTAGAGGCTATTATTGTACATGTGATGTATATTATAGTAGATGCTGGGATATATATAGGGAGGACTTTCTTACTCGACATGATAGTATGCTATCTGGTTGCTCTTTATCTTAACATGTACACTTATTGTCTCTATATTACATGTTGATAAAGCCCTTAGGATGTGTACTTGACTACCAGGATTATGATGCAGATCATACTAGTGGGGCCAGGGTAGTCCGTAAGTACATCCTTCAATTGTTCCTAGTCATGTGAGTATCGAGACGGGGCATCGATATTCCCGAGTAGACTAGCGTAACGTTTCTTGACCCATATGATGAGCGATGGATGATCCCACATCCATTGGTGTTTGACATCAAAGATTGTATATGGATGCTCAGTGGAGCCTGAGTACACTGAACAGGACTCGCCGAGAACTCCTACATGGTATTATACCTCACGTCAAATAGCAGTTCTCTAGTGACACTGGTACAGATTAGTCTGTAGACCCGAGATCGTCATAGAGTCTTGTGTGATTCCCACTGTACTTTGATTTCCACCTTACCACGTTCAAGAGAACGTGCAAACATGTGGTTTTGGGTACAGTCCCGAGTCACATGGAGACAATGAGCAATATGAGGGAATTTCGTCTCTCCCGGTATTAGGGGTTGATGTTGCGCTGTGCTCGATTGGCCATAACAGGAAATCCATGGCCAGAATAGCTAAGATTTACCGGTAAGTGTTATCAGTAGTTTCTCGAACCGTTATGGGCCTCATATCGGCATGACTTATCAAGCTATCGGGGTCTGACGTTTACCACTCCCAGGCTGGATATGCGACATATCAGACGATGAGACCGGACTGTATGGTAGTGTTACTTATTGGATTTACAGGAGTATGAGCAGTCTTGCTTGTTAATCTTCTGATCGCTCAATATCCGGGTAGCCATTACGTGCAGCTAGTGCCGCTGACGGCTTGTGGGTGACTGATATGATAATCACCTACTGCCGGCATATTGACGAGTCTTTAGAGTCCTACACAAAAATTTCCTGGCTCAAGCGAAACGAAATAGGAGCACATATGTGATATGTGCGGGACCGAGATTAATACGCGTATGTGATACCGTATTCTAATCTCGCGATATGTGATATCGGTTGGCTATATGTGATATAACCGGGTTATTGAATCAAGTGTTGATTCGATAAGATGATACAAATGATATTAGTCTGTTATATGTGATATAGCCGGATTATTAAATCAAGTGTTGATTTAATAATTTAATATATAATTATATATTTGATATATTAACATATATTAACTAATATTAGCTCACTTAAGAATTTCTTTATCTCACTTATGCATTTAATATATATGAGATATACATTAATTGTGTTTCTATTTGTGTCATGATTGATGATACATCATACATGGGTGTATGAGACTCACACCATACATTAGATAATTAAAGGTATTTATTTATTTAAGGTAAATGCAAAATTAGATGGAAAATAGTCAAGGTTAAGAAGCTTGGATAAGCTTGTAGTAAGCTTAACTTAGTCCACTAATTTTGTCTTACCTTAGATATTTATTAACCTAACCATTATTTAAAACCATGGTTAAGTCTCTACAATGAATGTATATGATACTTTCTTACCCATGGTTGCCATTCCATTATTGCTTTCATCTTCTTCTTCATCTCCTTGAGCTCTCTTGATTTTCTTGAGGTGAAAAAAGTGAGTCAGAAAAAATATTCTAAAGTGAGCAAAATTCCTATTTCATCAACCTACACTATACTAGCCATTTAGTTTAGCTTGTTTACTTCACTAATTCCCAATTAGTGAAGAGCTAGTTTGAGTTAGAGTCTCCTCGACGTAAATCATCTTCGGCCTCGAAGACTTCAAGCAAGCTTATTCATTTCGTCTAGTGGAGTCCAACGTGAGTCCGAGAGATCACTACTTGGAGCGAAGGGACTACTACACGGAGCTATTGAAGTGAAGGACCGGTCTACAAAGGCTGTATTCCTTATTCACTTAGTGTAAATATGTTTACATGCATAGCTTACTCCTAATCCTCTAGTTAGATCCTAGGGTTACTTAGCACCCCAAAATTTTATAAAATGGCATGGTTGATACCTTCCGAAACCTTATAATCGTGCTAAAGAACCCAACAGTGGTATCAGAACCAAGCTAGAGTATTAGGAGTGGTCTAGGCGAAGTTAGAAGCTCGAACGAACTCCGAATACCCAATATTGCACCCTCTCTGGAAAATTTTCCAAATGTTGGATTTTTTCACTTTAAAAATATTCAAAAAATCATGCAGGTAATTCTATGGACCCTTTAGAAGAACGAAACCCTAACTCGACTTAATGACCGCGGAACCGTGGCCAAAGCATGTCTTTGGCGGCGGTTCCGCGGCGCCATTAGTGAGGCAAGGGTCGAGCCTTTTACGGTTGGTTCGTAGGTATTGTGGCATGTTCTGGGTATTTTTTAAAGTTGCTCAAGCATTGAACTCTCTGGGAAATTTTGGGAATTCGTTGATTCGATCGAAATATTTAATATCGTCTAGCTATCTGTGAAATGTGATACAATATTTAGAATCCACAATAATCGGTTTTATGAAAACTGGTTTGAATTTTATAAACCTAGCAATTTAGTCTCATTTGATCGGTTGCCACGGGATTTTGATATGGATCAAAATTCCGTCGCAATCACGTAGTGTACACGGATACTCTCCGGGTAACCTTACTAGATAGCCATGCCCAATACCCCCGACCAAGTGACTGTAGGAGAACCGTGTTGCCTAAAGCATCCGTTCGGGTGCTCGCGGTCGCGGTGTTCTGCCTAAGTGCACTTGGTCGACGGCATCGGGGGTGCGGCCGTCTACTAAAGTTTCCGACGAGCATTTGATCAGGATGTCGGGAATCTTGTTGAATTGCCCAACTTGTTATTAAAAAGTGTTTTCAATAACGAGACTAAAATGAGGGGTTTATAATGTTAGGCATGAAATTCGGAATATGAGATATTCCGGGTTTATGATGTATAAGGAATTTATATGGTTATGCATGAAATCCGAAGTATGTGATACTTTGGGTTTATGATATCTAAGGATGTTGCGGATTTCAATTGTTGTAGTTTTCACTTTTTTTTCTGCCACCGTAAGTGTAATATATGGGGTATCGCCGGTTTCGTTGCTATACGTCAACAACAATTGGGATACATGTATTTACTAACGTTGATGATATGTGATGTTATGTGTTGCTGGGATATGTTATATTGGATCGCCGTGTTTAAATAGCTGAGGGTTTTATGTAAGATGAGAGTTTTTTATTTTCATTCATGTAAAATTCAATGTATATAATATTCTTTTATTGGGACACTTCCGGGTTGAGGACGAAGTCACCATTGATGTATATTATTTACTTTTTCTCATTAGGATAGACCCAATGAGGGGAGCACAAGTAACTGGGTTCTAGGGTTCAGTGGGAGGCCATCTCGAGGAGTCGACATCGGGTCTTCTAACTCTAAAATCAATGATATTGAAGGGGAATTATCATTCGAGGGTGATGTTTGCTCACGAGCTTCAATATCTTTGTGTTGTTCTTCTTCGAATATCGAGCCACTGCATTCTTCTTTTGCATTACAATCTCATGTTTTTGATTCATCGAATTTGACATCTTAGCTGATGAGAATTTTGTCGGTGCTTGGAGTATACAACTTGTAGTATTTGGTTCTCGCGTCATAACCGATAAAAATATGTTGCGCACTTCAGTCATCAAGTTTGGTTTTTTTTTTTGCTCGGGCACGTACGCATAAGCAACGCTTCCTAATATTTTGAAGTAAGTAACGATCGGCTTGTATCCACTCCATGCTTCTTGCGGCGTTAAATTCCATAAACTTCTAGTTAGACATCTCGACCCAAAAAGCTTTCGGCGTAAACTTGCTTTTCAACATGCTCCTCACCATATCAACAATGGTAAGGTTCTTTCTCTCGGCCACTCCATTTTGCTGCGACGAGTATGCCGTCGTTAGAAAATGGCAAACTCCATGCTTATCACAATAGGCTTCGAATTCTTTGAAGTAAATTCTCCTCAAGATCTCACAGCTTTGATGTAATAGCCGCTTTCTTTTTCAACATACATTTTAAATCGCTTAAAAATTGCGAAAACATCATATTTGTTTTTCAAAAGATAAATCCATGTTTTTCGGCTAAAGTCATCGGTAAAAATAAGAAAAGTTTTGTTACCGCCGAGTGATGTTGGAGTGATAGAGCCGCATACATCGGTATGAATGAGTTGTAGCTGCTCCATTGATCGAGATAATGCCTCCTTTGGAAAACTTGTTCGCCGATGTTTGCCGAGTATACAACCTTTACATAATTCTTCTCAATGATTAATGCTTGGTAATTCTCTCACCATGTTCTTTTTTGATAGCAATGTGAGAACGCTGAAATTGAGATGTCCATATCGGAGATACCATAACCAAGATTGATCTTCATTAACTTCTGATTCGAACATCACAATTGCAATTTCTATAGCTTTTAATGGAAATGGCGGTGAAAGCTCTCTGAGCTTATACTGCATATTTGAACTTTGTTTGGAGGGTGTACCTAGGGTCCGAGCAGCATATACTTGCATATTTGACAATTTTACTAATTTAGCTTCTTCTTTTTTCTGCTTCTAATTTATTGTTTTTGGGCCAGAACTTTATAGTACTTTCGCATTATTTAGGTTTTGTTAGGATTTGACTAGCTAAAATAATTCACGAAACAAAGTTTAAATAGAATTGACAATCATTCTGTGGCAGACAGTTGCCAGAGATTATTTTAACATGCATCACACGTGCCATTAATCAAGAGTACATAACAAGAGGGAGAGCTTCCATGAAATGAGATACTAGTCGTCAGCTTCATGTTCTCAAATCATCCGACATTGGCGATGGTATGCAGTGAGTTGTGAGAATATCCGATGTTGCAGCCTTGGCCATCTTGGTTTCTAGGACAACAATCTGTTGGTATTCCAAATCAAACTGCAAGAACTCCTCGTCGCAGATTTCCACCATTTTTGCCAACTCAAGTAAATTCTTGATCGGTTTACCATTAAAAGCGATGACCTGAGTATTAGCAATATCTTCGTAACCGATATTGATATCAGACACAAGCACCTGCGAAATAACTACAAGTTGCTCTTCAGGGGATTGTGCCATGGAGTGCCAATGCTTCTCCAACAAATTTACCGCCATTGCCTCATCTTTTTCGTTCTCGGATCGAAGGTACGGCATTGATAAAGCCGCAAAAACAAAGCCAGCAATAATGTAATATGACGGAGGTCTCCAGTTGATGTGTGCCGGAATCAGCTTCTTACGAGTCGATAATTTTATTTGAAATTCAAGGACCTGTGATTTGCGTAGAACTTTCAGCACGGCAGTCTCTCCAGTATACTTTTGAGAAACAAGGTAACTGAATCCGATGCGTTCTCCGTGCCTGAAAGGAACGGTTCCATCATTTGCAATATCAACTCCATCGAAGCTTAATATGATGTCAGATGGCTTCAAAAGTTGAAATTCAGGTGCGGTAGGCTCTATTCTCCTCACACGGACACCTTTCTGGCCAGGGGCCATCCCCATCGCCCTGCGCAGATCAGGGTTTTCCATTTTCTGCCACTCAACTCCGAGTAGGGGGAAGCCCGTATACTCTGCCGACTTCTCATAGTCATGAATGAAGTGCATGACGACAGGGGAAGGAATGACGTAGCCAATATTTTCCACGCCTGCCCCTACGAGCGACTGAAATGCTATGCCGACACATTCCCCCTTGTCATTAAAAGCCGGACCACCAGAATTTCCAGCGTTTATAGCCGCATCAATCTGCAAGCCTAGAAGCTCCGCGAGGCCTTGGCCATAAGACAAGACCTCCATACGTGAAACGACACCACTGGTCACAGAGATTGTGTCCCCTCCAATCGGGTAGCCAACAACAGTGACGGCATCCTGGAGTGCAGGCAAAGTCCCAAACTCCACCGGCGAGACCCCCTCCCAGAATTCATCGTTGATGACAGCCAGCAAGGCAATATCGCACTCGATCCCAACAGCCAACACAGTAGCCAAGTACTTGGTATCGGAACCCCGTTTCTTGAGTTTCACCTGAGTGTGATGCTCCACCGAATGCGCATTCGTCAAGACTCTCTTCCCCCCGATAATAAACCCGGTGCTGTTAGAGCTACACTGCCTCTGCCTCTGCCACGGCAGCGAGAAGTTAGGCTCGGCATGGACGCAAAACACCTTGACCACCGCTTCCATCGGTAGAGCCATCTTAACCAACAACGACTCGGCTCCCACAACAGCTCGATCGCGATTAATGGAAACAGCGCGGTTCATTCTTGTTTTGCTGGAAGCTTCTGAAGGCGAGGGGATCTGGTCAGTTTTGAAAAGTTTCGCTGCGGCGGCGGCCTTGCATTATTTTTTGAAATATATTGAGGATCTGGTTTTGGAGGGCTCCATTGGATTCGGGTTTTTGGAAGGCCTTGAGAGATGATACATTTTGTGTTGAGCTTCTTCTTCTTATATAGGAAACCTCTTCCCATCCAAAATAGTCAGTCATATTTGCAGTGTTGATTAATTTACTTCGGGTTTGGACCTAATACATTATTATATAGAATGGATATTATTAAGACCAAATATGAAGAATATTTCTACAGGTCTGATTTAATTAATACCTTGTTCAACTATATAGCACCTTCTTAATTAGAAACTAATCCCTTATTGTAAACAAAGAGAAAACAACATAAACATAGCTGTTTCCAGCACATTGGGCATATATTGTAAGTCTATGTTAGACAACCCACATGATGCGGGGAGGCGGAATAGGTAAAACGATCATTTTCGTTCAAATAACATCGACTAACTTGAAGGATCTTTGTTAAACCCTAACTAACAAACTATCTAGAAGTTGTTAACTACTATAATAGATGATTATACCTAAAAATTCAAGTACTTCTCTTCGTTGTTGTTCACCTCCTCGTCAGCCTCCTCGATATAATAGAAGATCCATCCGAGAGTTCCTTCTCCAAACTTTAACTTTTCACTTGAGGTAACTAAGTGACCAGGATTGCTAATCCAAGTGACCTAGAGAATATAGAGTTGGATTAAGGATCTATTAGCCTTGCTAACCCTTGGGATCTCAACACATGAGAGGATTAAGGTTAGGTTGAAGAAGAGGAGAGCTTGAGGAGAGAGTGTGTGTATGTTAATTATGAAATGAAAATATAACTCATTTCTATATATTATGAAGCATAATAATTATCAAATAAATCATATGAGATAATTACAATCATACTTCATTTAATATAGAGGAATGAATCATCTAATGAGTCATTAAAACAATTAATACTTTATTAACTCATTTGGATGAATCATCTCATGAGTCACTAATTTATTTAATGCAAATAACACATAAGCTCTCCACTTCATTTAGTTTAATTCATAAATGAATTAAAACTAAATGAGTCACTAATCTTCTAGAAGCTTCTCGAGTAATTATGAGAATGCCCTTCCCATCCGTATTTACGAAAAACACGGATATACTGGGACTGCATAAATCCAATAATCCAATACTAGAATCTGACTTAAAACAAAGCCTGCTAGTATAAACTGTCCGAAAATCATACGTGCACAAGTACACGTATATGTCCGAAGACTGTCGTAAAACCATACGACTTCTATATCGTTTCACCTGAAGCAGGGAAACTCTCTGTGTGGGACTCTAAAGACTCGAAACTACGCTGGCAGTGGATTTAACCACAGGCCGCAAGCGGTACTAGCTGTACGTAACGGTCCCCAGGTAGATGTTGATAAAAAGGTCGATGAGAAAACCCATACGAACTCCTACTGAGCCTGATGTGACAATCTCCGTACAGTCGGATCTGTTCTTCTAGGACTATCGCATATCAGGCCTAGGGGGCGGCAAGCGTCAGTCCCCTAATAGCAGTATAAGTCGTGTCCGAGTGAAACCCATTACACATTGAGAAACTACTGGAACATCTACCAGTAAATCTTGCTTGCCCTGGCCAGGGACTTTGCTTAATGGCTCTCCAAATACAGCGCAATATCAACCCCCAATACCGGGAGAGACGAATCATATCTAACCGCCACTGCCTCCAAGTGCTTCGGGACTGCACCCAACTGCTACCTTTTTGCACGACTCAGTCGAGCCATGGTAGGATAGCAATCTAAGAACAGTGGGAACACACTCAAGGCGAAGCAGCAGTGTCAAGTCTACGGACTATGCTGTACTCATGTCACCTGGGAACTGTTAACTGACGAATGGTATAATACCAACCAACAGTTCCCTGCGAGTCCTATCCAGTGTACCCGTAACCCAACGAGCACCTGCATACTATCTCCAGTACAACGTACTAATGGATGTGGGACAGACCATTTCCCCTGCTGGGACGAGAAGCGTACACACTAGTCTACTCCGGAGTATCTATACCATGTCTCGATAATCCTACGACTAGGGACCTGAAAAAGGATGTGCTTGTAGACTACCCAGCCCCCACTAGTGTGACTGCCATCACAACGCTGGTAGTCAAGCAAAATCCTATGGGCTCTATCAATATGTATTCGCGATATGCTAAAAGAAACATATACACATATTAAGATAGATATAAACCAAGTAGCATACTACTATGTTGAGCAAGACTGTTAATACAACTGTGAATATCTCAAACTTCCATTAAATAATATACAAGTTAGTATGATACAATAATGGTCCCTAGGGCATATACACTAACAATCTCCCACTTGCACTAGGGCCATGTACTGGCGTATCGAAGACCTATCATCTCGAATAGCCTCTCGAATTGCGTCTGAGGTAAGGCCTTTGTGAATGGATCTGCGGTGTTCTCTTCTGTAGCAACTCTCCGGACCTCGATCTCCCGGCGATCTATGATCTCCCTGATCATGTGATACCGCCTCAAGATGTATCTGTACTTTTGATGGGACCTGGGTTCCTTCACTAAAGCTATAGCCCCGTTGTTGTCACAATACAGAGGTATTGGATCAACAATGGATGGAACCACCTAAAGTTCTGTTAAGAACTTCTTTACCCAGACTGCTTCTTTTGCGGCATCAGAAGCTGCGATATACTCCGCTTCCATCGTCGAGTCAGCAATGGTGTCCTGCTTGGAACTCTTCCAGCACACCGCCCCTCCATTGAGGGTAAAGACATAACCTGACATGTACTTGGAGTCATCCTTATCACTTTGGAAGCTGGAGTCAGCAAAAGCCTCGATCTGGAGGTCTTTTCTACCGTAAACCAAGAACATATCCTTAGTCCTTCTCAGGTACTTGAGAATGTTCTTTACTACTATCCAGTGCTTCTCCCTTGGGTCTGACTGATGCCAGCTTACCACGCTTAGTGCGTAAGTTACATCTGGTCTGGTACACAACATCGCATACATTATAGAGCCTACCGCAGAAGCGTAGGGTATAACTGACATGCGATCCCTTTCCAAATCAGTCTTGGGAGACATCTCTTTGGAGAGGGTGATTCCGTGACAAGCTGGTAAATTACCGCGCTTAGAATCTTCCATACTGAATCTTTTCAGTATAGTGTTGATATACCTGGACTGTGAAAGTCCCAACATTCTCTTAGATCTATCACGATAGATCTGAATCCGCAGAATGTAAGAGGTATCACCCAGGTCTTTCATGGAGAACCTGTGTGACAAGAATCCTTTGACAGATTATAGCATAGGAATGTCATTTCATATCAAGAGAATGTCATCCACGTATAAGACGAGGAATACGACATTTCGTGCTGCAATCTTACTATAGATACATGGCTCATCTGGATTTTTGATAAAGTCATATTCTTTGACCGTTTCATCAAAGTAGATGTTCCAACTCCGCGATACCTGCTTTAGTCCATAAATGGACTTAAGCAAGTTGCACACTTTCCCGTTGCTTCCACTCTGATTGAAGCCTTCTGGCTGATCCATATAGACGCACTCGTCCAAATTTCCATTTAGAAAAGCCGTCTTTACGTCCATCTGCCAGATCTCATAATCGTGGAAGGCGGCAATGGCAAAAAGGATCCAAATGGATTTGAGCATAGCCACTGGAGAAAAGGTTTCGTCATAGTCCAAACCAGGCCTTTGACAAAAACCCTTTGCAACAAGTCTAGCCTTATAGATTTCCACCTGTCCATCTACACCAATCTTCTTTCTGAAGATTCACTTGCATCCTATGGGTTTTACCCCATCTGGAGCAAAGTCCAAAGTCCATGCTTTGTTAGTGTACATGGACTCCATCTCGGTCCTCATTGCATCCAGCCATCTTACTGAGTCGCCGCTCTGGATGGCCTGCTGGAAGCTAGTAGGTTCATCATTATCAATGACGCAATTCTCTCTATCCCCGTCTATGAGAAAACCGCAGTATCTCTCAGGCGGATGAGACGGCCTACTACTCCTGCGGAGGGGTGCGGGAATGTCATGTTCTTCTAGAACTTCTGGTTCTACCAAGCTTTCAGTAGTAGCATGTGGTTCTGGAATTTCTTCCAGTTCTATTGCGCTCCCACTTGTTTCCTTTTCTAAAAATTGTTGTTCAAGAAAATGGGCATTACGAGAAACAAAAACCTTTTGTTTCTCTGCGTAATAGAAAAAATACCCCTTGGAATTCTTTGAATATCCCACAAACTTACACTGTACTGAGCGTGCCTCGAGTTTGTCTGCATGCTGCTTTTTAACAAAAGCTGGACATCCCCATATCTTGAGATACTGAAGATATGGTTTCTTCCCACTCCACATCTGATATGGTGTGGTAGGCACAGTCTTGGTAGGAACTCTGTTCAAAAGATATGCAACCGATTCTACTGCATAACCCCAGAATGATCGCGGTAACTCAGCATTACTCATCATGGAACATATCATATCCAATAGGGTTCGGTTCCATCTCTCCGATACACCGTTGTGTTGTAGAGTGTATGGAGAAGTACGCTGAGAGAGAATTCCATTCTCTTTTAGGTAACCCGGGAACTCGGCACTTAAGTATTCACCACCTCGATCAGATCTCAGTGTCTTGATACTTTTGCCGGTTTGTTTTTCTACTTCATTCTTATATTCTCGGAATTTCTCAAAGGCCTCGGATTTATGTTTCATCAAGAAAATGAATCCATACCTAGAGTAATCATCCGTAAAAGTAATGAAATATGAAAAACCGCTTCTTGCATGTGTAGACATTGGACCATATACATCGCTGTGTATGAGTCCTAAGAGCTCGCTCGCTCTTTCTCCGTGTCCAGTGAACGGAGTCTTTGTCATCTTTCCTATGAGACATGATTGACAAGTGGCATAAGATTGATATTTGAACGGATCCAAGTATTCTTCTTTATGTAACTTAGTTAACCTTGTCTCATTGATGTGACCTAGTCTACAATGCCATAAGAAAGCCTGATTTATATCTGAAAACTTTCTTTTTAGTGTGTTCTGGACATTGAAAATCTGTAATTGGTTTAACACGTATTTACCGTTATCTAGTGCACCGGACCCAATCAAACCATGATTAAGGTGGATGTTAACATCGTCGCTGACAAACGTGAAATCATAATCTTCTTTTGATAACAACGATACTGATATGATATTACACGTTAAACTAGGTACACAAAAACAGTTACGCAAAACCAAAATATGTCCACTCGTCAATCCAAGGTGATAATCCCCTACGGACATAGCATCCACGCTCGCTCCGTTAGCAACCTGGAGGGTCATATCATCAGCCTTCAGTACTCTACGGTTTCTCAGTGCCTGTAATGAATTGCATATATGAGATCCTGATCCGGTATCCAATACCCAGGAAGTAGAGTTGATTGACAGACAATTTTCAATTACAAACACACCTGAAGCCGAAACCACAACTTGCCTCGGGTCCTTGTTCTTGGCAATCCAAGCTTTGCAATCCTTCTTCCAATGGCATTTCCTACGACAGTGGAAGCACTCGTCCTTTGCTACTACCCGGCACCGCAACCTTTGCCTTTCCCTTGACTCTCACCTTACCAACACCACCTCTTGGTTTGGTAGCGGCCTTCTTCTTCCTTCCTTTGGTCCTTACCTTGAACCTGGAAGAGGAAGCACCACGAACAAACATAGCGGGTGTTTCCCTTGCCTTTTGCAAGGTGCCCTCTGCACTCCTCAACATGTTAAGGAGTTCTGGAAGTTCAACTTCTTTACCTTGAATATTGAAATTTAAGATAAACTGGGCGTAGGTGGAAGGAAGGGACTGAAGAACCAAGTCTGTATACAGCTCGTTCTCTAATGTTGTCCCGAGGTCCGCGAGCTCCTCAATGTAGCCAATCATCTTAAGGACATGTTCCCCTACAGATGATCCGACGGCCAGCCTCGACTGAAACAAGTTCTTCGAGGTCTCGTATCTAGCTATACGAGATTGCTCTCCATACAGTTCCTTGGTGTGGAGAAATATGGATTCAAGATCCATATCCCCGTGCCTCCTCTGATGTTCATTATCCATAGAGGCAAGCGCGATGCATTTGGCCTTCGCGCAGTCTATTTCTCAGGTCTTGCGGATTTCCTTATCCGCGACACTAGATTCTGGACCTGGGACGGCAGGGGCCTTAGTAGTAAGGACATACCCCAATTTGTCATAGGTGATTGCCATCTTGACATTCCTGAACCAATCTTTATAGTTTGGCCCTATCAAAATATTTTTATCTAATAATAACTTAAGGCCCGCCATGTTCTTGGTCGCTGCAATTAGGAGAGAGAGAGAAGAAAACACATTAGCATGATGCTCTTGCAAGTTTAGAGTAGTTTTAGTTTATCTAAACAGGATGGCTCCCACTGTTTCTCGAATCCTTCCTCAAACCAAAAAAGAAGAACTAGTCAGGACTATTCTCACCGTACAATACTTGCTTAACCGTTCAGCCAGGCTGGTGTCGGTACTTCGAGGGAAGTTTTACGACGCTTTCACGAAGTTCCTTAATTAAATAACCTCTTTTCCCTGGGGGCGTAGCCCCACTGACACCTTTCTCGACACCTACTTGGTTTATAGCATTGATCGTTAAGTGAAAGAATCTCCTGATGAGCAGCATATACTCACAGTAGGATCGGGATCCAAATATTATCGTATGATAAAGCTGAAGGAATCCTACCAAAATTATCACATTCCAAATGGTATGCAACTCTAGCAAGTTTCAGTTTCTTTAGAAACTCCCGATGTAGATTTTGCCCCATGCTCTTATGACCTTGGCGTTGGTCAAAATGTCATAAGTCAAATGTCAAGTTCTACCCATCATTATCTTGTTAATTTGAACCCACCCGTACATACCCCTGACGTTGGCCAAATGGCAGTACGACTGTCCCAAACCAACTCATATATCTATGCAACAGATGAATACCCAGCAGCTACCAAACACTATGCATTGGCGTTGGTCAAAATACATGGCTTGAATACTACTGAATACCCAAATGAAATGACGGAGGGCTACGAATGGTTTTGGCGAAACCGTGACCGTAGTGAACTTTATATGATCGAATGAACCTGATAGCTTTTAAAAGGAGTGGTTTAAACTCCGCAATTAAAAAAAATCTTCTGTTTTTAAAATAACCGAGTGGTTTTTTTTAAACTGTTCCAACGATTCAACTTTGGTTTATTTTCTTTGCATTAAAATAATGCGTCCCATCATTTAACCTATCATTGCAGAAAACAATGAAAATACAACGTCCGCTTATACCATCCGCATTCATCACTGGGCCTCGTCATTCACCCGTTAGGTTACTTAACTAACGACAGAGCGGGGCTGGGCTAGCGCGGGTGCAAAACATAAGCAACGTCTACTAGATATCATATATATATATATATATATATATATTGTACATTCGTCAGACGCAATAATAGTCATTCCAGATCACTGATGAACATATTGGATATACAAGCAATCCGCATTTCTTTTGAGCATGCAAAGAAAGACGGATTACACAGTCGCGATGAATAGCCAAAACCCCACCCTAGACCCCTACGGGTACGGCAAACTACCCGCCAAGTACCCGAAGTGAAGCGGTCTCCCTCAACGACGTGAGTAGGCAACTAAGCACTTCAAAGTACCCGGTAGTTTGTGCACCCCACCTTGGGTCTATCCTAGGAGCAGAAATCAGTAAATGAAATAATACAACAGTGGCTACAACCTCAACCCGGATGTGCCCCGCCAAAGAATATTACAACAAATTACAATTTACATTTGAATGAAAGAAACACTCGTCTCACATCCCCGGCTATCCATTCACGACAATCCAACAAGTTCACATTCACAAACCAGTAAAAACCATTACAGAAATGTGCAACCCCCTACTAACCGACATACTAGCAGTTAGGGGAGGTTTACGAACACATTAAACATAACACAGATATAATCCAGTTAGCCAAAGTTCTAAGAATTTCGATCAAGCAACACATATGAATCTACTCCAAACAATTCTCTGTGCACATAAAACCTGAGCAGAAACAAAACATCCCAGAAAACACAACATCAACACAGAAGAATAACTGAGCAAATTTGGGTTGACTCGGTGTCAACTCGGTCGCGGATCCGCGGAGGATCGCTTGGATCGGCAGCGGTTCCGCGGTGGTTTAGACGAGTCATGATCCCAAATTTCTTCACAATTCTTAAAAAGCCCTGCTTGTATTTTTAAGGGTCCCTAAAAAATTTTTAGACCCCGTTTTAAAATCGGCAGAAACTTAGTGAAAACGTCATTTTTTCGGGATTATTTTGCGACCGAATTTCTAAAAACTTTGCTAACATGTTAGTTATGGTTTAGCTAGACTCTGATACCATTATAAGTCGACGTCAGACACCCCACATGATGCGGGAAGGCGGAATAGGTAAAACGATCATTTTCGTTCAAATAACATCGACTAACTTGAAGGATCTTTGCTAAACCCTAACTAACAAACTATCTAGAAGTTGTTAACTACCATGATAAATGATTATACCTAAAGATTCAAGCCCTTCTCTTCGTTGTTGTTCACCTCCTCGTCGGCCTCCTCGATGTAATAGAAGATCCACCCGAGAGTTCCTTCTTCAAGCTTTAACCTCTCACTTGAGATAACTAAGTGGCTAGGATTGCTAATCCAAGTGACCTAGAGAATATAGAGTTGGATTAAGGATCTATTAGCCTTGATAACCCTTGGGATCTCAACACATGAGAGGATTAGGGTTAGGTTGAAGAAGAAGAGAGCTTGAGGAGAGAGAGAGAGTGTATGTTAATTATGAAATGAAAATATAACTCATTTCTATATATTATGAAGCATAATAATTATCAAATAAATCATATGAGATAATTACAACCATGCTTCATTTAATATAGATGAATGAATCATCTCATGAGTCATTACAACAATTAATGCTTCATTAACTCCATTGGATGAATTATCTCATAAGTCACTAATTCATTTAATGCAAATAACACATAAGTTCTCCACCTCATTTAGTTTAATTCATAAATGAATTAAAACTAAATGAGTCACCAATCTTCTAGAAGATTCTCGAGTAATTACGAGAATGCCCCTCCCATCCGTATTTACGAAAAACATGGATATACTGGGACTGCATAAATCCAATAATCCAATACTAGAATCTGGCTTAAACCAAACCCTGCTAGTATAAACTGTCCGAACATCATACGTATACAAGTACACGTATATGTCCGAAGCCTATCGTAAAACCATACGACCTCTATATCGTTTCACCTGAAGCAGGGAAACTCTCTGTGTGGGACTCTAAAGACTCGAAACTATGCTGGCAGTGGGTTTAACCACAGGCCGCAAGCGGTAATAGCTGTACGTAACGGTCCCCGGGTAGACGTCGATAAGAAGGTCGATTAGGAAACCCATCCGAACTCCTACTGAGCCTGATGTGACAATCTCCGTACAGTCGGGTCTGTTTGTCTAGGACTATCGCATATCGGGCCTAGAAGGGCGGCAAGCGTCAGTCTCCTAAAAGCGGTATAAGTCGTGTCGGAGTGAAGCCCATTACACCTTGAGAAACTACTGGAACACCTACCAGTAAATCTCGCTTGCCCTGGCCAGGGACTTTGCGTAATGGCTCTCCAAACACAGCGCGATATCAACCCCCAATACCGGGAGAGACGAATCATATCTAACCGCCACTGCCTCCAAGTGCTTCGGGACTGCACCCAACTACTACCTGTTTGCACGACTCAGTCGAGCCGTGGTAGGGTAGCAATCTAAGAACAGTGGGAACACACTCGAGGCGAAGCAGCAGTGTCAAGTCTACGGACTATGTTGTACTCATGTCACCTGGGAACTGTTAACTGACGAATGGTATAATACCAACTAACAGTTCCCTGTGAGTCCTATCCGGTGTACCCGTAACCCAACGAGCACATGCATACTATCTCCAGTACAACGTACTAATGGATGTGGGACAGACCATTTCCCCTGCTGGGACGAGAAGCGTGCACACTAGTCTACTCCGGAGTATCGATACCCTGACTCGATAATCCTACGACTAGGGACCTGAAAAAGGATGTGCTTGTAGACTACCCAGCCCCCACTAGTGTGACTGCCATCACAACGCTGGTAGTCAAGCAAGATTCTATGGGCTCTATCAATATGTATTCGCGATATGTTAAAAGAAACATGTACACATATTAAGATAGATATAAACCAAGTAGCATACTACTATGTTGAGCAAGACTGTTAATACAACTGTGAATATCCCAAGTTTTCATTAAGTAATATACAAGCTAGTATGATACAATAATGGCCCTAGGACATATTCACTAACATATATTGTAGGTTTGCAATAATGTTTGCATCAATATATTTCAAACAAATAATGCAAGGTAGTTAGCCTATCACAGTAATCTATGGTCAAGTTAATCAAGCTTCTTCCACGTCTTTTTGTATGGACAAACTGAGACCGGATGGTCTAATAATTTGAAGTCTTATAATAAGTCATTTCTTAATATGTCTATCAATCAATCAATAATATATGCTATAGCCAAGTGTTGAATGATTGACATTGTGACCATAGTCTCAAATAAGTACGCTGGCCATATGATTATATTAAACTAGAGTTTTCCTGATCATATAATTTTTTATGATGAATTTCTTTATTAATTTAAATACATTAATAAATACGTGCATTGCATTTGTAATATAACAATGACGTGTCAATTTAATTACGTGCATCACACTTATAAAATAATAGCGACATGTTATTTAATTACGTGCATTGCACATAAAACAATGGTGTGTATTTTCTTTTTAATTTCTTTAAAAAATTAAGAAGTCATGCCGACCAATCAATTTAAAAATTAAATAACCTCCTTTTTGCTCTATAACAATAGAGATATAGATAATTTAAAAACCATTTTTAAGATAATTATTTTGATAGTGGTGATTGATTTAATTTGGGTTGAAATCAAACCTACGGGTACATTTTTTTTGGGTATTGGCCGTCAAGCCCTAACTTATGCACACAACACACAAACACACCCATGCAAACAACACACATACGCACCCAAGAGAATCCACAAATTTGTCATGAAAACATAAATTTGTGATCGCTTCCTCTCCTGATGTTCTTGGGGTTGGAATCTTGCATCCTTCCCGAGAGGAGAAGTGTCATACCAACTATGCTCATTGAACCTACCGATACACATTGAACTTTCCATATTGCCACCAAGGCAGGGTGATCTAAAATTTTGGAAAGTTGATGATATGACTATGTTGAAATGGGTTCGGATCCTCTCCAAAAGGACCAGAGAGTCCAGTGAAATCATATTAACCATAGGATTTCATACGAGGGTTGTGGGGCATTCAACAAAGTATAAGTGCGGGCCCAGTTGGATAACTTGGACCTCTCCCAAACGATGATCTCTCTTAAGCTCATTTACTTCCACTGCTTTTACTCTTTTGCTATTTGGATTTTGGGCGAAAAAAAATCATTAAATCTTTGCTTTTGCAAAACAAAAAGTCCCTCAATCTCCTGTCTTTGGGAAACTGGAGAATCTTTCAATTTTTCTCTCTTTGATATTCCCTCAATATCAATCTCCAAAAATCTATTAGACTTGAAATCTGCTCGTTGTTTTATCTTCCGGATCGAACAGCTGCCCACCGACAAGACATTTTGATGAAAATACATAATCGATGGGTTCGGGCACATTGGGAACAAGTCATGCTTTATGTCTAAAAAGATGGAATGGGGGAAGATAAGGAGTACAATCTTATGATGAATAACAGTTCTTAAAGATGTTGTGTGTGAGAGAATGAGTGTGTGTGAGAGAGAGAGAGGGATTCGGGTAAGTAAATGAGAGGAGGGGGGCTAAGTTATCGAAGTGGTCCTGCTCATATCTTTAAGTGAATGACTTACGACCATTAGATAAAATCCTACGGCTATTTTGTATTCACTGGACTCTCTAGTATTTTTAGGTAATGGAGAGGATCAAACCCTGTTGGAATATGGCAAATTGGATTATGTGATCTCTCCCTTCTCTCTTATTACTCGTTTATTTATTACTCACCAAAATAAATAAGGCTAAATTACAGTAAATACCCAAACTTTTATTACAACAGTATTAAATATTCCTAACTTTCTAAAACCAGCACTCCCTCTCTCTCACCCAAAAAAAAACTTAATTTATTCTAAAAATGCTCTTCGACTAAATATTTAATTAAAATATATCTCTTTTCTCTCGTTCTTATGTCATTCAAAATATTTTAATTAAGGGTTATTTACCGTTTAACCTCCCAATTTATTACTGTTTACACCATACCAACCCCAACCCCACCCCAATTTTTGATATTTACTCCATATCCTCCCCTCCCCCCCCCCCCCAAAAGAAAAATTTAAAAGCCTTGTTGTTCAAAAAACCGTTGACTCCGTTAAGACGGACACTATCGAGTTAGGGTTTAAACCCTCCCTCCTCCCCACGCCCCCACCAAACTCTTTCTTCTGCTCCAAATCTATCCCAAAATGAACGTTTGGGTTTGCGCTTGAGCTCCAAAGTGAAAGTTAGGGTTTTCTACTTATTTGAAGCTTGCAAATTAGGCCATATTGGCACTCCACAATATCGTTGCTTGAGTTGGTGGACATGGAAGAACCGGATTTCATGGTCAATTTGAGATTTTTTGAGCTCTTGAGCAAACCCTAGGTTCTAATTTGGGATTGATTTGAAGATTTGGAGCAGAAGAAAGAGTTGAGGGATTTTCTAAAACCCTAACCATCCTAACACGATAGTGTCAGTTAACTTTTTAACGGAGCCAATGGATATTCCAACTGGAAAGAGCTGGGAGTTGGTGTTAAATAGTAACACTTTTAAAAAATAGAGGGGCCATGGAGTAAATATCAAAAATTGGAGGGGTATGATGTAAATAGCAATAGTGGGTAGAACAGTAAATAGGCTTTTAATTAAATATTTAAATGAACATTTTAGGATAAATTAATCTTGAGAGGGGTATTTTCTTCTATGGGGACAAAAGTCAGGAGCATTTCGTGCAATTTAGCCAAAAGCGAAAAATAAAAGACAAAAGCATGTATCTAAAATCAGAAGTTGTATAACACCTTAATCCTTTTTCCAACACCATATAATTTTTTTTTCAAAAACTATCTTTAGCAAGAGAGATTCAAATTGAAATTTCAATTTACGTTTTCTAAATGATACCATAGCAAAAGGTTTTCTCATAACTTCGAGAAAATATTATATTAAAAAAATCCATTGATGTATACTATCTCAATTCTTTAAGAATAAATATTACAAACTTTCAAAGTACTAATTTTACAAGAAATCTTTTAAAATCTCTCTAGTTAATTTTGTAATATATATATATATATATATATACAGAGAGAGAGAGATAGAGAGAGATAGAGTAACAGAGGAAAGAGGCCATAGAAGAGAATTTCCTCCTATGGTGTCGAAAAAGTACGTCATCATTCATTTTTTCTGACGATCGGCACCCATCATCTTCATCGTTATCATCTAAGATGTGGGTACACCAAATTTCATGTGATTCTACAGCCTTTTCACCATTGATTTAGCAATGTAAAAAGTTCTGTTGTCGGCAAACCGTTAATTTTGAATCCACTAAATCAACGGTGAAAAAGTTGTAGAATCACATGAAAATTGGTGTACCCACATCTTAGATGATAACAATGAAGATGATGGATGCCGATCGTCGGAAAAAATGAGGGAGGACATACTTTTTCGACGCCAAAGGAGGAAATCTCCTCCTATGGCATCTTTCCTCCATTATTCTCTCTCTCTCTCTCATATATATATATATATATATATAGTAAAACCCTTTCTTATGCGTGATATGCAGATCACGGTGAACGGTATGGATCGGTGAAATACATGAGAGTAAGGTCTTATAGAGTGTGTCTCATTTGTCTCACATAAGAAAGCGTTTCACTGAATCGTTAACATATGTGTGGGTGTGGATATATACACATACATACATGCACAAATTCACAAATTCTTGTAGATATAAATGACTTGCTTTTTTTTTTAGGCTTGCATTTATTGAGTCAAATAACATTAGGTGACATTTGTTTGCTGGAATAAAAAAAAGAATGGGAATTGGGGTTTTACAAAAAATATATTTGTCTTCTAGAGCTGTCATTCCTTTGTTTGTTTGTAAATAATTGGAATGGTTTTGTCTTTTCAAAATTTTCCTTTGTTTAGTTGAAAAAAATAGTGAGAATTGAATTTTGCGAATTGGATAAAGAAGCTAGAAAAAGAGAGAGAGGGTAGGTGAGTAGATAACCATAATTATTTCCCAAATGAAATAATATCTCTTATTGTTGCAACAAACACGATCACGAAGATAAAACAAACGATATAGAGATGTAATCAAAACCACATGCATATAGAAAATAAGAGTACTAACCAAAACAATAGGTGAATGCGGAACTTTATTAATAACCAAAAGTGGAGGAGTACAAACCGATGGATGAATACAAATCCCTCAAATAAACCCTAGTTCTCACAATAGCAAAAGGTTCTCTCAATAGTTATCACAAAAGACATCATCAGAGTTAGGGTTACAAAATACCATCATATATATAGCATACACAAGATTTTCCTAAATAACTAATTTACTAACTAAGGAGAATATCCGGCCTAGAACACGGCAAACATCTAAAGCAGGCATGCGCTGACGTCTGCCAAAGAGTTCTCGAGGTAACAAAGTATTCCCGGACGTCTGAAGCAGGAATGCTCAGACATCTCGTCTTTAGGCTTCAGAACAACGGAGTGCATATAGACGTCTGATCTCTTTCTAGTCAGACGTCTGTCCAAAGTAAACCGTGTATATAGAGTGCGGCTAGACGTCTGAAGTTATAATTTGTAGATGCCTAGCCTCCTGCCTTGCCCCGTGCGGGTATACATACCGCACAACAAAAGGTCCCTTCCATTGAGATCGGAGCTTACTCGCGTGAAGGTGTAATCGTGAATCATAAAGAAGGACTTGTTGACCAGGTGAAAATGTTTTCCTCAAAATGTTTTTATCGTGAAAAACCTTAGTCCTATTCTTTGTGATTACAGCGTTATCATAAGCTTCATCGCGGAGTTCGCTTAGCTCATTTAGTTGCAGCTTCCGAAAGTTGCAAGCAAGGTTTAGATCAAAATTTATTTCCTTAATAGCCCATAATGCTTTATGCTCTATCTCGACGGGTAAATGACATGCTTTCCCAAATACTATCCTATATGGAGACATTCCTAGGTCGGTCTTATATGCAGTTCGGAATGCCCAAAGAGCATCCGTCAGTTTGGTCGACCAGTCTTTTCTATTTTTAGCAACAGTTTTCTCCAGGATAAGTTTGATTTGTCTGTTTGAGATTTCAGCCTGCCCGCTTGTTTGGGGATGATAGGGTGTAGAAAGTCGGTGGTTGATTGAGTATTTCCGCATCAGAGTCTCGAAAGATCTGTTGCAAAAATGTGTCCCATTATCGCTAAAAATAGCGCGTGGGTGTCCAAATCGCGAAAAGATATTCTCTTTCAAGAACTTAATGACAACTTTCTTGTCATTAGTGCGACATGGAATGGCTTCTACCCACTTTGAGACATAATCAACCGCCAGCAATATGTACAAATTCCCAAAGGAGTTGGGAAAAGGACCCATAAAATCTATGCCCCAAACATCGAATATTTCAACAAGCAAGATGGGTTGCTGAGGCATTTCATTTCTCTGGGAGATTCTGCCCGTATACTGACATTGTATACAGGTTTTGCAATAGTCAAATGCGTTCTTGAATAAGGTCGGCCAATAAAATCCACATTGCAAAACCTTCTCCGCCGTTTTTCTAGGACCGAAGTGACCCCCACAGGCCTGATCACGACAAAAAGAAAGAACACTCTTGAACTCTTCATTCGGGACACACCGGCGAATGATCTGATCAGGACAATATTTAAACAAATAGGGCTCGTCCCAGTAAAAGTGTTTTACTTGGGATAGAAAACGGTATTTGTCCTGTTTTGACCAATCGCCGGGTATTAGTCCCGTGGCATGATAGTTCACAATATCCCTGAACCATGGTTCATTGGATACGCTCAAGAGTTGTTCGTCAGGGAACGAATTATTGATCGGCAGGGTCACAGGGGAAGAAGAGATGCGTGAAAGATGATCAGCTACTACGTTTTCACATCCTTTCTTATCTTTGATAACAAGATCGAATTCTTGTAACAGAAGGATCCAACGTATTAGTCGACCTTTTGCATCTTTCTTTGCCAGAAGATGTTTTAAAGCGGAATGGTCAGTATACACAACTATAGGTGAGCCAATTAAGTAAGGCCTGAATTTTTCTAATGCAAATACAACCGCTAAAAGTTCTTTTTCTGTGGTTGTATAATTGATTTGCGCATCATTCAGGGTCTTACTTGCATAGTATATCACGTGTGGCATCTTTTCGATGTGCTGTCCTAAGACTGCACCTACTGCAAAGTCAGATGCATCACACATCAGCTCAAAGGGGTAGTCCCAGTTTGGTGATGATAAAACGGGGGCTGAAGTGAGTGAGTGTTTAAGTGAGTCGAAAGCTGTCTCGCAGTCCGAGTCAAAATGGAAAGTCGTATCCTTGACCAGGAGAAGAGTTAAAGGTCTAGCAATTTTGCTAAAGTCCTTAATGAATCTCCTATAAAAGCCCGCATGGCCAAGGAAAGATCGAATATCTTTGACGCTTTTGGGATGAGGGAGGTTTTGAATGACATCTATCTTAACTCTGTCAACCTTAATGCCTTTCTGTGAAATGACATGTCCAAGAACAATTCTTTCTTGGACCATAAAATGGCATTTTTCCCAGTTCAAAGTCAAGTTCTTCTCTTTGCAACGAGTAAGAACAGCGTCAAGATTCGCTAGGCAATCGGAAAAAGAGTCTCCAAAAATCGAGAAGTCGTCCATAAAGATCTCCAAAAAATTCTCTACAATATCAGAGAATATCCCCATCATACACCGCTGAAAGGTAGCGGGAGTATTGCATAACCCAAAGGGCATGCGACTGTAAGCAAAAGTACCAAAAGGACAAGTAAAAGTGGTTTTATCTTGATCCTTTTTGGCGATGGGGACCTGATTATAGCCTGAGTATCCGTCCATAAAACAATAATACTCTAGTCCTGCTATGCGTTCCAGCATTTGATCAATGAATGGTAGAGGAAAGTGGTCTTTCCCCGTGGCAGCGTTGAGTTTTCTATAATCGATACATACACGCCACCCAATTTGGGCGCGTGTCTGAATCAACTCATTTGCCTCATTGGTTATAACAGTGATGCCGGATTTCTTAGGAACGACATGTATAGGACTTACCCATTGGCTATCGGAGATGGGGTATATAATACCATTATCTAAGCATTTGACGATCTCTTTCGTTACTGCTTCCTTCATGACGGGATTCAACCGTCTCTGTGGTTCTCGGGTTAGTCTGGCATCATCCATCACATGTATATGATGTTCAACTATCAAGGGACTAATCCCTTTGATGTCCGCCATACTCCAACCAAACGCCTCTTTGTTAGATCTCAGTACCGATAAAAGTGCATTCTCTTGCTCTAATGCTAGAGAAGCGGATATGATAACCGGTAAAGACTCCTTCTCACCTAAATAAGCATATTTCAGATGAGACGGTAAAATTTTGAGATCTAATTCAGACGGAGAAATGATAGAAGGAGGGATTATTGAGTGATTTTTGGATTTACAAAGAAGCTCAGAGCCTGTGAAAGATACAGACTCAGGTGGAGAAAAGTCAGGAGTGCAGGACTCAAGTGTAGAAAAAGTGTCCTCACTAAGATCTTGTGTAAAGTCAAACTGAGATGTGGTAATGTCATCGAGATCAGTAAAGCAAAGTTCCTCAGCTCCACAATTATCGGGAGCGATCTCATGGACAGAGCACACATCTAAAATATGAGCAGAGTGTTCTGATGGCTGACTTTCAACTTTGTAGATATTTAGTTCAATGGTCATATTTTCAAATGATAAGTTCATTGAACCGTTTCTACAGTTTATAACAGCGTTGGAAGTGGCAAGGAAATGACGACCTAAAATCACCGGAATTTGGCCCCGGGGGTTTGCTACAGGCTGTGTGTCGAGCACAAAGAAGTCTACAGGGAAAACAAATTCCCCGACCTTTATCAACACATCCTCTAATTCTGGTGATAGATTGGTCTGCCATCTGGAGAGTGCAGTGAGCAGGTTTCAGCTCTCCAATCCCTAGTTGCTCATATACAGAATATGGAAGGAGGTTAACACTTGCGCCAAGGTCTAAAAGAGCACGATTTATGTTTTTACCCCCAATAGAAATCGATATTGTAGGACATCCTGGGTCCTTTCGTTTTTTTGGTAGCTGGGGAATAAAAGCAGTGCTGATATTATTAGCCATAAAGACCTTCTTTGGCACTTGGGTCTTCCTCTTCCTAGTGCACAAGTCCTTAAGAATTTTCGCATAAGCGGGGACTTGTTGAATTGCATTTAGGAGAGGGATATTGATGTTAACCTGTTTGAACATTTCCATAATTTTCTCCATATGAGAACTCGTTCTGTTACCCCTTAACCGATTCGGGTAAGGATCTTTCGCAATAAGCACAGGGTCCATCATAGGAGAAGGAAAAGGGGGTAGACGAGGTCCCAAAAGAGATGTGGGGACCGTCTGTGGAGAACTATAAGGGTTGGGTCGAGGTGTTGAGCCTAGTGGGAAATGGAGAATAGGCTCGCGAGAAGGTGGTATGGTAGAAGAAGAAGGATCAGAAGGAGAAGTGTGTGTGTGGAAAGGTCTCAGCCGGGGTGTTGACATGCTTTTCAGTATCATCAATACCTTCCCCGACATGATTGTTCAGCACTCTTCCCGATCTCAACGTTGTGATGGCATTTACATTGTAATGCCCAGGATTCTGTAGGGGTTGAGAGGGAAGTTTCCCTTTTTCTCTCGCACTCATTTCGGCTTTAAGGCGAGCTATTTCAGCTTCCATCGATCTGATACTCTCAGCTTGAGACGCTGAGTTTTTCTTTATCTCACTGACGGAAGATCTAACCTCGGTCGAAACCTCTATGAAATTTGATAAAAGTGATTTCATGGTTTGAGTGAATTGAGAGAATTCGTCAGAACAGGACGACTGCATAAGATTAAACTGTGCAGGAGTGTTGCCCTGGTTTTGGAAATTTTGTGACTGGTAGGGGTGTTGAGTGAGTTGAAGGGGTTGCTGTTGTGGTGGAGGAAGAGCCCTTTGAAAATTATTCGTGTTTGGAACCGTGTTTTGAGATTGGTTTTGGTTCCAAACGAAATTCGGGTGATTCCTCCAACCCTGATTGTACGTGGAAGAATATGGATCGTTTCGAGGTCTTTGAAATGCGGCATTAGAATTCTCGTGACCTTGAAACGCAGAGTTTAATGGACATTCTTCCGTTAAATGAGACGGATCGGAACAACACCCACAAACAGTTTTGGGGAGCGATATTGGGTTTAGGGAGGCTGCAGAAAATTTGTGTTCCATAGCGTCAAGCTTCTTTTGCATTGCTGCCATCTCAGCTCGAACACCTATGGATACATCTATTTGGTGTACGCCACCACTATTCAATGGTTGGGTTCCACTCTCCCACTGTGGTGATTTTTCAGCGAACTCTTCTAAATACTTCCAAGCTTCCCCATCATCCTTGGTCATAAAAGTACCTTGACACATGTTTTCAAGGCTCTGTTTAGTGTTTGGGTTAATGCCCTCATAAATGATTCGGCAAAGCTCCCATCTCGAGATGCCGTGATGAGGACACTGAACCAATAGATCCTTGAAATGTTCAAAGCATTTAGAGAATGGTTCGGTAGGGAGCTGGGCAAATTGATTCAGTTCGCTAGGGATTCGAGCTGTCTTTTGTATTGGGTAAAATTTCTTAAGGAATGCAGCGACGAATTCTTCCCAATTCGTAATAGAATGTGCGGTAGTGTTATATAGCCACTTCTCGGCTATATCGCACAATGTAAATGGAAGAAGTCGTAGACGCATCGCATCCACTGAAAGTTGTGACGTACCCATCATTGCGCATACGTTTTCAAATTTGGTAATGAAAACGTAAGCGTCCTCAGTCTCGAGTCCGTGGAATTTGGGTAAAAGGTTGATGTACTGGGGCTTAATCTCAAAGTTATCCCCATTGGCTGGTGGTGTGGATAAGCAGGTCGAAAGAGGACCTCGAAGTGGATAGCACCTCTCCTGGAGAGAGATGCGGGGTGGATTCTGCGCACCAACGGACGGCGGCAGATTAGGGTTAAAGAAGTTTGATGGAGTCGGATTTATCGGTGTGGGTGTGGTAGTGGGTAAAGGAAAGGTAAATGGAGAAATATCGACTTCGGAGTCGATAAAGGGTACGCGGACTAAACGGGCACTAGAATCCCGTGTCCAGCCTATCTTGTACTAAAAAGGGTTAGTACAAGTGGCAGCGTTGGCTTATAATTAGGGGTAATGAATGAATGCGGTGTTTGCTTTGAAAAAAAAGGGACGGATTTTTGAAAAAAAATGATGCGACATAACAAATGCAGCAACAAAAACCCTAGAATCTAGTGGTCACCTAGGTCCGGCTCTAGACCGCTCCTAACTGCCAAAAGACAAGTCGCGGGATAGAATCCTCCACTGCCTCTTTGTTCCCCTGTGGCCAGGTAAGTGCCAGGTAAGTGGGAAGGTACTCCACTACGTAAGTAGTGGGCCTAATTAATAACCACTAGCCTTCGACACACTTTCCTAGGCACCACAAGAAAACGCGGATAAGCAATGAATTACCCACGACCTTGAGCGCGACGGTCCTTAGAGTCATCTCTAGATATTTTTTAGTTAATGTGGGTCAATGCGGATGCAAGTTTTGTGGTTTTCGGGGCCTAGGAAGGATAATGAAATCCCCACCTAATTGGGATTAGGCCGTGCCCCTTAATATCCGTATTTAGAATGCAAACAACCAAGAAACAAAATCACGTAAAAATTTAATTTTTGCAATTTGCGAGCTGCGATTATTTGCAAAGAGTCCTGCAGAAAATTATTAGTTGGAGCTAAAAAGAGAAGAGAGGAGAAGGTAAGAAGTCACCTGAAGGAAAAATTTCACAGAGAACCCTCAAGAATGCCGCGGTTCCGCCGCATATGGGTACTTAGACCGCGCTTCCGCGGTTGAGTAGTGAGATCTCTGCACAAACTTTTCAGGGAATGTTCCTGTTCACTTCCCTTGTCCTCTGGTATATTCAAAAAAAAATTTCCAATTTCCAGCAAGCTCCAGATCTCCTTGCAATGAACCACAACAAATTGTTTAGGGTTTGCACGAATTTTGATCTCAAAAATCACAATGAAATAAATCTTTCAATTCAAACTTTAAAATGAAACGAATTAGCGCGTAATCCCCGGCAACGGCGCCATTTGATTGGCCGTAAAATTCGAGACTGTGTAAGTAAATCAACTCAAATGATCCCTGATAACGGTTTCATTTGATTGTAATATTTTCTTGTTTATGTAAATCGAATAAAGCGAATAAGTTTCTATGTGTCGGTAATATTGAATAAAATTCACAATCAAAGAATTATATTTGACCGCAATCAATTACGGTGTCGATTGTAGATCGTAAGCGAGTGCGGATCGTCCACAGGGATTGTGCGATTCGTTTTTATATTTGCTTTGTTTGAATTGAAAAGTTAATCGAAAAGAAAAGAAAACATGATTCAAGATTTTATCGATTGATTCATGTGTCACTAATCTAATCAAGAATCAAGAAATGATAAACAATCGAGAATCGGGTTTTGATGATATTTCCAACCAAATGTCAAGAATCTAAATGAGGCTCGTAGGAATCGATCGGATCTATAGACGTGATGTAATCTCAAGATTTCGTGTTCTTGTCTTTCGAAGGATTGATACTAGATTGATGATGATCGACGAGAGTTAGGGCTTTCTTGATGAAACTAGGGTTTCATCATTTAACCCTTGTTCTTTCGTTGATATCATTCACATTCTAGCCTCTAACAATTTCAAGAAACAATCGTAACTCCCCAATCTTGAACGATATCAATCAAGAAAGTATCGCAACGAATTGGGTCGTCGATTCTTGAACTTGCTAAGGTTTACAAAACTCGTAGGATTCAAGAATCGATTTAAGATATATTATATCATCATTCTATTGATCGTCTCGACTCCTCGACGAGCGGAGTATTACTCAAACATCACAACAAGAATTACAACTAGAAATTTAGATTGAATCATGATACAAGAATTTAAAGAAAACAAGATAAAAGAATATCACCTTTTATTTATATCAACAATTTGATTACAGTCGCTCAAGAACTACAAGAGGAAGAACTAAATTGTCGACTTGGCTTCGCTTGGCTCGGCTCATAAAAGGTTGCAAGGCTTCTTGCTTGATGGGGTACTCGGAATCTTGGCTTTTGATTGGAATTAGGGTTAGGGTTTCACACAAGCCTTCTCACTAGACTTGTGGAAGAAGAAGATGAAGAAAGAGAGTGAATGGGTCTAGATTGATTTCAATGAATGAATCTATTGAATTCAATAATTGGATTCCTTTATAAGTGAGTCTAGAGTCTTATTTATAGATCTCCCAAACCCTAAACCTTGAGAAGTTCCCTCCAAAAGTTTGTTGAAAGACTTCTATAAGTAGTTAGTTAGGCTTAGCTTAGGGTTTAAGCTAGGGTTTAGGGAGAAGTTTCTAGAATACAAGGCTTAGTTTAGTGTAGGTACAAGGGTTTGCTGATCTGGAAGAAGTATCTGGAGTCTTCTGGAAATTGTTGTGTCTTGCTGAAGTGTAGGTCCTGAGAGAAGCATTTTGCACCAAATTTGGGAGGCTGAATCCTTGGACCCACCGCGGATCCGCGGCGCAAGCAGGATCCTGCCACGGATCCGCGGCTCTTTGTGGGGCTTGGGCCTTGGGCTTTCTGGTGTGGTCTTGGAATGCCATTAGGGGCTTTATCTGATATGTTGAATTTTATTTGTCCCTTTGGATTGACACCAGAACTGAAATCATTGAGTTGGCGTAATATTTGATCAGCTCTTTTGGTTTTGCTTCTGGGTTTTCCTGCATAGATCTCAAAACAAGTGTTGCGTAATATAGGGATGATGCGATGCCATGAAATGTAGTCAATTTCCTTAGAAATGCCGGTTTTAAGGTCTAACACATGTAATCTGATACTTTGCGATAGTTTTGCTAATATGTGAAATATGAATACCGTACACTTCTAAATGAGTGCAAATGATAGGGAAATTGCCGTGTTAAAAATACAATATTTTCGATAAATCAACGCGCACCAATGCTTCGTCATGATAGGTAGCGAGAACGGACAAGGAAGCGTTAGCTTCGACAGCAAATTCTTTGGCCGTAATAGAAATAACAGCGTGAAGGTCTTCAATGAGAGCCGTCGGAGAGTAAATGCTTTGCTTCGCCATTCTTTCAGACGCACGCCGGGCGTAGGGGCCTGGTGGCATGGGGATTCGAGATTCTAGAGGGGTTAGGGTTGGCAGAGCTGTCAAGATTTGTGAACAACCAGTGAGATTCACAAACATGGAATAAACAAAGCAATGCCAAAGATAAAACCTTACTTACCCATAGTTATGCAAGGGGGGTTTGTGAGATCCCTAAGCCCATCGAGGATCTCGACCTCGTCATCGTCTTCCAGAACTATGGAGCGCATATTAGCGTCATTATAAAGAACAATAATAAAACAAAAGGGGTCAAAAAACACCAACCTTTCCCGGAAGAAAGGACTACGCTTTGCGGGGGTATCGCATGTGGGGCAGCCATATCAAGCAAACGCTGGAAGGTTTTCCTGGGAGATAGATCCATGATGGAAGCCGTCAATTCCCGCAATTCTGAAGGAAAGAAGGGTTCGGATAACAGATGGATCGTTAAAGCGAAATATAGAAGATTACCTTCGATACTTCGCCCTCCTTGAACTGGAAGGATGGCGGCTTCGGCAGGCTCCTCCACACCCTCAGGTACATCTCTGGGGATATGAACCAGTGAGGCAACTTCCAATTGAGGAACAACAGTCTCCGCCGGGAGCTCCAATACACGACTAACGGCTCCGGCAACCTCTTCTACACCGTTCGGTGCGTCACTAGAGATGTCCATGGGATTTGTGACCGGTGAGGTAATCTCTGTTGAAGAAATAGATATGAAAAGGACCTCAGCCACCACCGGGAGCTCTAAGACAGGACTAACGGTTCCGGCAACATCTTCTACACCCTTCGGTGCGTCACTAGAGATGTCCACGGGATTTGTGACCGGTGAAGTCACCTCTATTGGAGGAATAGACACTAAAGGAATAGAAGTTACCACCGGAAGCGCCACAGCAAGAGTAGCAGCTTTAATAATCTCCTCTACACCTGCCGGTGCATCACGGGAGATATTTGTAGAGTCCATAGTTATGGCCCAATCTGGATTCAAATCCTCTTTCGCCGCCGAATTCCCTGCAAAGTTTTCACAAAAATGAGAAGACATAAAAGTAATACAGATTATTCGCTAAAAGAAGGACACGAGAAAGACGCATACCAATGCGCCAAGGAGCTTGAAGTATGGCTTTTTCGAGACGCTTTTCCTTTCTGGCTAAGTACGCTCGCCGAGGTTCAAGCGTAGATGAATGACTACCTGTCTTTAAGGCAAGCTTGTCTTCGGAAGTAACCGTTATGGGCTGTTTGAGGGCCCGTTCGTCCTCCATTAACAAAGGACCCATATGTACCCGCCGTAATGATGGATCAACGTCATAGAATATAACCGGAGGGAAGGGCTTTTTCGGGATGCGCATGTTTTCGGTCTCATCTTGTGAGCGCCTTAAAATCTCAGCCAATTGTGCGGCTTCCTCGGCGGACGAGCCAGGATAAATAAGACCGACGTCCGATTCCTCCATAGCTATCGGTTCATCCTGAATGAACGACTCGGACTCAAGCAAGGTGTCAAGTAAACCAGCGACCGATCTCTTCCTCCTCTTAGAACTTGTGCTAGCGCTAGCTGAAGAACGCTTCCTTCCCCTCGGCGCTTTGGCACGACGTTGACCAACTTCACTCCCGGTATCCCCCTTTAGCGACACCATCGCTGATGATACCACCGCTGATGACACCGCTATTGATGACGCCGCCACTTATGACACTACCGCTGACGCTTCACTAGAAGCCTTTGCTTTGGCTCTAGTGCGCACCGGTATACCAGCAGTACGGAGGATCGATTCTATTTCAGCGGCTCTAGAGATAAGTACCGGACCGCTATCCCTCAATGGAGGGCGAACCACTGACCGCGGCCGCAACGGAACGCTAGTGACTTGGGTCGGAGCTGAAGCTCTACATTCGAAGTGTACCCGCCTCTCCTCGGCAATGACAGGACCGACTCGATGACAATACCAACCCGTGAAAAACCCTACACACCTTGGAAGATAGTCAGACTCAGGGATCATGAAACGGGAGACGGTGTTCAGCCGCATAAAATGATGGATGACGTTACGAGTGACTTCCAGAGACGGAGAGGGCTCAACTAAGAACGCCTCGAAAGGGACACCCTGGTTATAGCCCAATTGCTGGGCAAAGTGGAGTGGATTATACCGCATAAAAAGAGCCGTGTTATTCTGACGGGATACCAAATAGCCCGGCCTAATTGAGTATAGGTGCATAATCTCTTTAGGCTTTAAAGATGGCGCTCCTCCTTTTGACAGATCAAACAGCTGCTGGATAGGCCCCGCGGGAGCAGAGAGGACTCGGTCACTAAAAACCATCACGCCCTCGTTGGAGTATAGGTTAAGCAACACGCGGACGGCTCTTAGCTGAGTCGGATCGGAAGCGGAAGCATCCACCAACCTCATAACCCGTGGGAAGGTATAGGAGTCAGAAAACTCTGGCCGCCGGTGAATAGCAAATGCTCCCAATACATGCATCTCGATCCACGACGTGAAGTAGTGGAGGGAGAAATTAACAACATCCACACCTGGGGTCGAAGTATTGGCAGCAATGCTTAATCCATGATATAAGTGCGACAGTCCCGCAATGTCAACGGCCAATCGTGCCCCTTCAACTATGCGATGAGCGGAGAAGAAGACGGAGGCTCTCATGAAGCGTTGATGCATCGGTATGGTGAACCAACTAAGCCAAAGACTGATGAAGCCGACGAAGAAGGTCTCTTCGTCCATGCCAGGGGCCGCAATCGCATCGAAAGACACGGCCAACGAGGTCGGAATATAAAACTGCGGCAAGTCTTCCTCTTTGGCCGGCAGTTTATTCAGCCCAAACCCAAAAGGGTCGTCGATGTTCGCAAACTTTGGAACCTCTTTGGATAAAGCGTCTCCACGGAGAAAGCAGGCAATGAAGGACTCAAAGGTGACAACCTTCCCTTCTGACATCGCGAACAGTTTCTCGAAAATACCTAGGGCTTTGATTAGGCTTGGGTATTTATGGCGGATGGCGTTTTCAGTTGTCAGGCCGTCAAGCATAGCCGGCATAGTCGCGAACACGTACTCGTCGGGAGGCAGCAACTCTTCATAATGCTCTCCCCTGATTGGCAATCCAGAGATCTCGCTAAACTCTTCGAGTGAAATAGAGACCTCGCGATCCCCTAGTAAGAAGGTGTCGGTGGGAAGATCCCATTGGTTCAGAAAAGCTTTAACCCACCAGATGTGAGGGGCCTGGTAATGGAATAGAGACGCATACACCGCTTGATACAGCCCAACCTTCTGTAACCGTGCACGGTGGGCGGAAAGAACATATCGAGCCCATGGAAGATAGCCTACTGGGTGGCGGGGGGTAAGCCCTACCTTATAAACTTGTCCCCAGGGTTGGGCTTCACCTTGACAGATGCGGCGCCCTAAGACATCTATAGCCGGCAGGGGATGGTTGGGTATCCCGGTTGTTGACGGCTCAAGCCGGCCTGTAGGAGTCCAGTTAGTCGCCTCCACCACATAAGCGGTCTGCGGGCGCTCCATCAGCGATATTGGGCGGAGGGGCTCTGTTGACACCCCACAAGTAAAGCTGCAGCGGCCCCGAATGATATGACCATACCAAACTCCCCATAAGAGCAAACTAGTACAGTCCCTGTCATGGTCCCTGATCATTGCCATAGCTTCCTCGTCCGACGGCGATTGCGGAAAAGCGGCGTCTGAGCGAGTATAAGAAAAGTAGGGAAGAGAAGCCATTGTTCCTGAAATAAGGGAAATAAAAACCATTAATATACATATATATATATATAACAACAGATGAAAACGACAGAGTGTTTATTCTGTGGGACCACTGACTGCAAAACACATGGCCTCTACAAAATCAATATGGCGGCTCACCAATGAGGAAGCAAAACAACCATTGAAAGAATCGAAAAGGATTCTCTCCAAACAGTGAAGTTTAAACAACTCTTAAAGCAAGTTCTATTAGAAAATGCAACATATTCTAATCTGCTTTAAGGGTATTAAAACCCTAAAAGTTTCGAGAAAATCAGGGGATAATTTTTTTTTCCTTTGAATCTCTATTTCAGAACCAAGTTCTGTATGTATACGGAATTAAATTCCTTTAATAAATGGATTAAATCCCAGAAAACCCCCATGGTAAGGAGGCAAGGAAAACGAAATTAAATTCCAAGATTCTTAGAGATCGGTGATGGGTTAAAACCCTAAAAGGAGGATTAACAATCCCCATTGATTCAAGACTTCAAAATCTAATATTAATATATATATCTATATATATATGTATGTATGTATGTGTGTGTGTGTGTGTGTGTTGGGATCTTTAAGAAACCGATTCAAGAAAGAGCTATGCTCTAATGATGGATTTAAAATCCAGGCCAGAAAGCAAGAGAGGGTCATTCAAGATCCTTACCCAAAAGGAAGTTTAGTAGAGTTAACTCTGAAAGATTTTAAGGCAGAGAACTAAGCTCTGAAGATGAGAATTAAATTCTCAAGAAAATAATCAAGAAAGAAGATGAAAGAACAGTGACTTCCCAAAAGCAAAACCCTTGCATTTATAAGACATGATGGGGAGCGGTTCATCTTTCCGTTCCCCTAGGCAGATCCAACGGCTGAAAGGGTGACAGTATTGCATTCACATGCAAGCCACGTGAGAACAACACTGGGGGGCATTTGTTCCCTTATTAAAAAACAGAAAACAGGAATGGGGAAAATTCCCCACTAATGGAGCCTCACGTGCCAACACGTGAGCGCCTATATACAAAGATTTTAGGCACTAGGACAGGCTGAAATGGAGCATCACGTGTAAGCATGTGAGCATCTATATACAAAGTATATAGGCTCCATATTAAAACACATAGCAGGCCAGAGAAGCTCATGTGTTAACACGTGATGCCCTTTCGTTAGGCCGTTGAATATAAGCAAATAAGTTTAACTCCGTGGGGGTCACGCGCTACACGTGAGTGTTCCTAATCACCTTCCAAGCTGATAGAATTAAATTCTAAATGAAAGGATCAAAATCCTATTTGGAAAATATTTCCTTAAATCATTTTGAACAAGAAAGATTACTCTCTGTAAAACAGAGTACCGTTGGATTAAAAAATCCAATGGTGATTAAAAATCACCTATCTACGAAAAAAATTCTGTATGGGAAAATATTTCTCTAATCTTGTTAAAAACAAGAAAAATATCATCTGTAAAACAGAAGTCCTTGGATCAAAAATCCAACGGTGGATAAAATCCCCAGATCAATTAGGATCTCTCAATGAAAGATTTCTTTAACTAAATCAACAGACTTACCTCTACTATAAAAAGGACCCAAGACTTCAGGTCTAAAAAAAGGGAAGGAGATACAGAGAAAGACCCCCTCATAAGCTTAAAAAAAAGAGAAAGAGAATTAAATTCTCTAAAAAGAAGAAGATCTCCCTTTTAGAAAAAAGAAACCCTAGGAAGAAGAAAGACATAGAGATTATTTTATCTCTTCTTCGCCTCTCCAAGTGTTTGACCCTTCAAAAAAAAAGAACTTAGTTCTTTCTCTGGTTGAGGTCTGCAAAAGCAGATCTCCCCACAAGTTGAGAATTTAATTCTCATAGGGGAGATTCTGTTATGCAGATTCAAAACTCAGGGGAAAGAACTAGGTTTAAAGAATTTATTTCTTCCAAAAGTATATAGGAATTTAATTCCTCTGATAAAACTAGGGTTTAACCCTGTATAAAAATTTAATTCTCATAAAATAAGGGACCTAAGATTCTTAAAATTCAGATCAAAATCTCTGTGCATATAAGACTGGTGATTCATTAGCGTTCAACGCTATAACAAAAGCTCACGTGTTCTCACGTGACCCCCAAACAGTTGCTTAACACTTATATGGAAAAGGGGGGAAATCCAAAGATAGCACTCACATTTTGAGCACCTCACGTGTCCGCACGTGAGCATTATATGAGTTAAGTACTTAGCACTTATAAAGAGAAGAGGGAATAAATCCAAAGAGGCAGTGCATAACTTTGGGACGCCTCACGTGCCCACACGTGAGGGCCATAAGAATTAAGTGTTTAACACTTATACACAGACAGGGATTTGGACCCAAGTGTACAGCGCTAACTTTCAGGCGCCTCACGTGCCACACGTGAGTGCCCCAAATTTCAGTGTTAACACTGATTTAAAGTCTCACGTGGGAGCACGTGAGCACTGAGCATATATCAGTGTTTAACACTATAAGAAGCCAACCTCAGCCCCAATTGGCTAAGTCTTCCTGAGATTAAAACAACTTGGATCTCCAAATAGACCGAGTCTCTATGCTCATGACTTCCCAAAAATGACTAATGATTCTTATATGGTCCACCATGACCTCTCCTCTCAATCTGGAATTTGGTTCAAGGGTACATCTCTTTACACCTCTGATACATGTCGTAATTCTTCAATGTCTTCAGAGAGGTGGCGAGTCTCAATGACCAACAACTCTTTGGTGCACTCCCAAACTGATGGGTACATCCCAATACGGACCGAAACGTCCTTAAACTAAACCCTCACCCAAAAAAGTGGTGATCTACGGACCGCAACGTCCTTAAACTAACGATGGACCGTAACGTCCTTAAACTAAAACAATAGAGCCCAAACGCTCTTTTGTTGGATCTGAATGATCATAAAACATTGTTAAGTAGATTTTAGTCTAAAATTGGACTAACGTATCCTTAACAAACATTTAAGTTGATCTTAATTTCAAACAAGATTAACGATCCTTAAATCAAATCATACCCAAATCTAAGAATATACAGATTTGGACTAATCCATGCCCTACGGGCGACAACATAAATTAGTCTCCATATACAATCCACGGGCAACTAAAAATAAAACAAACACACACTACACGAAGTGAACTTCTGGAGCAGGAGAAAATGGTTATCGCGATGCGGTAACGTAATTAACTGCAGGGGCTTGCGCCTGCAAGAAAGAGTGTCCCCACAATCAAAAACCCCTTGCAAGCGAAGGGGAATCTGACGAAGTTTGCTATAACGACCGCGTCTGTCCAGATCTCCGATACACAGTGCCGTAAATCAACTTGGCATTTTCGGAGAGGTGGACGGATAAAAAAATAGCATCTACCCCCAAATTCAGGCAAGACGACCCTACGCGGTCTCGTCTCCCGTTTTCGGTGGTAAACACGCATCTACGTAAATATACGTAGCGATCCAAACGAGTCTATTTTAACACTTAGGACATGAACATGATGTATGGATGCAACCACATGATATGAGGTACGATAACATGCCATGCTAGATATTAAAAATATATTATTTGGTTTTTATTTGTATTATTAAAAGATATGCGGATACAAAATATATCATATATGTATATAAAATCTAGATGCGCATGGATCCTCTATACTAGCAAATATAAGACGTAATCTTGAACCATGATCGGTTTCAAACATGCGTGTCGGGTCGGATACTAACCACAGTTACCAAATGCACTATCCGCACCCAAAAACAATAGTAATAAAGAAATCTGTCGTAAAATTTGAAATACCCCAAATAATATATAGTATAACAGTGCTAGGTTGTTACACGAATATCATATTAATTCCTCACAACCTTCACATGTATTCGATCATACCCAATTACTACCGTTATACACAGCATTAATGGATCTGTGGTTGGGTAGTAATTAAAGTAATCTCTAGCACATGCAAGATACTATGGCGAATCTCAGGTCTGAAGACTAAGTCTTACCAGTCGTAATTATATTAATTTCCATCTGACAATTATATATAATTACTAATTGGAAATTCAAGGTGGGTCGTTCGGTGTACTTATCATCTGTAAGCACCTGCATACAATACTCTGATTTCACCACACCGGATGACTATGAGAACAGTCATTACTCTCTAACTAGAAATTTTTGCACGTCCGTTGCACGTGTTAGTTTAAAAAAATTTGAGAAGGGAGGAAGGGGGAGAGAGATATGGAAGGTTCTAGAGTTTTATTTATTTATTTATTTAAAAAGGAGGATTGATGATGCGGAGGGTTCTAGATAAACAATTAATTGTTTTTTAGGAGGAGAGAGAGAGAGATGATGTGGAGGGCTTAAGAGATGAGGGAGATAATGTGGAGGGCTTGAAGGGTGAGGATTTTTCTGATTTTTTCTAGAAAAAAAGAGAAGGGTGGACTTCTAACCAAGAGTATTTGCACTATATATAGAAGATTATATATAGAAGATGAGTAAGTATAGTATACACTAGTCTTCCGGAGTATCAATATCCTGTCTCGATACTTATACGGCTAGGAACATTTAAGAACATACTTATCGACTAGTCAGGTCTCATTATTGTGATCTACATCACAATTCTGTAGTCTAGTATTATTCTACGGACTTTATTAGTAATCAATAATAAAGAAGTATTATAAACAAAAGATATACCAATAAAAAAAACCAAATAGCATACTATTATTACGAACGAGAAATTTCTATACATGTAGGTTAGAATTACAACTAATTGACTCTAAAGGCACCTACATCTAACAGTTTCTATGAATTTTAATGTTTTCCATGAGATTTGAGAAACTGTGTGGTTCTACTTTATAAAACTTGGTTATGTATGCAAATTGTGATTTACTCTTGAAATGATGATGATGCGTCTACCATGAGTTTTCTATGTACTTATGGTTTGGTAATATCCAATACCGAGAGGGGAGAGAAACCGGTTATGGATACATGTGTTAGCTTATGGATTTTTGATGATGTTAGTTTATCCATTCACGTTTTGTTTTGATGATAACCTAAAACATGAATAGTCGTTTAGTGACACTTGATTTCTTTATCGACACTAAACTTGTATACATTTGTTGTTTAATTTGCATATTATTTATCTTGTGTATATCGAGTAATATATCAATATCGATATTTTTTACTTGTGTTATATTCTTTGATGTCGATATATTACTCACATTCATTGTTTTGATAATTTGCAATATGAACATGTATATACATGTTTTCTATATCTTGGTTTTCATATAGTATGTATATATGTTTGGTATATTAATATCTCATACTTTGAGTTTGAGTTATATCTTGATATTGATATACTATTCATGATTGTGATGTCAAAACAATGAATGTTTATATACTTATGTTTATTATCTTACTTATATTTCATAACACCGTATATAATATACTTGGTCATGTTGAGATTGATTTTTCAGGATATCAGATATCTCACGGCACAAGCGTTTAAAGGAGGATGGAAGAAATCGAGTTTAAATGTCATATCTAATGGAGGTTGGAGGAATATGGACGAGATCTTCTCAATTTGCATATCAAGCTTCGTGAAGCTAAGTAGCAAAGGTACAAGACTTGAAGAGTTAAAGCTACAAATAGCGAAAAAGCTAGAAACAAAGTCCGAATTTGAAGCGTCGAATTCAAAGCCCAAGATAATCCAAGATTTGAAGATCAAATGTTGACTTTGAGACGCAAGTGAGTGGAATGGCATGTTCGAATTTGAAGCGTTGAGTGTCAAAGCTAATTGAAGATCAATCGACTAACGCAAAGTTCAAGCGAGGCGCCAAAGTTTCAAGAGCTCGTGTCGAAGTGTCAAAAATTCAAGATTTTGAAAAATACGGTATCGACATAAAATTTTATGTAAGTTCTCTATTGAATATGGTTATTATCAATTAGAGCTTTTGAACACTCACACACGTTTGCACAAACGTTTTACATTGCATAAACTTTGGGGTTTTCGATTTAAAATTGATTTTCATTATAAAACACAAGTTTCCGAGTTTTTACACTTCAGACGTCTGTCCCCATGTGCTTCAGACGTCTGCTGACTTTCTGTGTTTTCATAAAACCCCAAAATGTCAGAAATATTAGTTTTCATGCATTTTATGCATTAGACATATGCTCAATGCTTTTTCAGATGTCCGGATTCTCTCTGTGTTTTCATATGGCTTATTTTTATGAGAGACAGACGTTTGAAGGTCAATGGACCAGACGTCTGATGAAGGATTTCAAATGGCTTTTATAAACTTCAAATGCCTACCAATTTGAACTTCAGATGTCTGGTTTACGCTCTGTGCTTTTCAGTGAGGAACACATACGTTTACAGCTCATCGGGGCAGATGTCTAGTGTTATGTTTTAACAAAGATTTTTCTTCTTAAGATGTTTGCCCTATTTGAACTTCAGACGTCTGCAGTGAAATTATTTTGAAAAATATAACCATTTATAGCCGTTGGGGATTTGTTTAATTTAAGCGAGATGTCTGCCCATCTTGTCTTCAGACGTCTGTTATTTGTTATTTCTATTTGTCCCCACTTGTTTTTGAAATGTTTTTCTTTGGGCTACAAAAAGGTTTGGGGTTGGATTTTTTTAGCATCACTTACTCAATTACTTGAACTTTTCAATTGCCAATATCCAAGTGATCTTAAGCCAAAAATCTCATTCCTTGAGACAGTTTAAAAAGAGATTTTCATTTGCTTATCCAATCACTGACACACACAAAAAAGATTCAAGAGCTCAATTTGTATATCCATACTTTATAGAGTATTAGAAGTGAGCTTGAGAGAAACTTTATCAAGAGTATTGTACTTCAAGTGTAATCTCTTCTTTCTTTGTATTTGGGATCTTGAGTGCAAGATTGCTATTGTTGTCACGCCCCGCTTCCCGGTATACGGTGAAGGGGACGGGACCGGTCCGCTACGTATTTACTAATACGCTAAGCGTATCTAAGCAATATAAAGGTAAATCACAAGAGACAAGAGATATAAAAAAATAACAGCAACATTATTTCTTAACATTCTTTTGTACAATGCATGAAAAATAAATACATCTGGAATAAAAGCGATGTCTAAACAATGGCATAACAGGAAATGAAAAAAAATACCGAATAGAAAAAGGTACAATGTCTAGAGCTCGGGGTCTTCGAGGAAATGATCCAAGTCTTCACTGGTGGGTTCGATCTCTGCTGTGTCCAGATTACCTGACGACATTCAAAGAAGGAAAAAATAGAATGTCGTCAGCGAACAGGTCGCTCGGTAAGTTCCAAAGATAAGGGAGAATTAGAAAAGACAGAATAAGAGGTATCTTCTAAAGTTGTATAATAATGTAGAATATTGTGTTTACGCTGTTGTTTGTAGCTTGGTACGGAAGGATGCCAGTGTATACGAGAGGGGTCTCAGTATTCTAGAGACCAGAGCAAACAGAATGTACAAGGAACCGTTAAGCCACAGTACAACAGCAACGAAATATAGGTTAGGTGTCTTAATCTTACCGTCTCGTGCCACTTCTAACACCTTTCGCACCAATCTACCCTTAAACCCCGTAATGTTTTGATTGTATTGTTGTATTGTATTGTATAAGTTGGATGACTGACCAAAACCATGATATCAGTAAACAGATTGTAACTGCATAATCATGTAGACGGAATAACTGGATAATGGATGTATATCCATGGTTTGATTCAATCAAGTTGTATAGATTGATAGCTGGATTCATGGATTCATGTGTTCATATTGAATTGGAATATTATAGGTTGTAGATTGACTTGAATCATATTCAAGTCAGATATAATCAGACTCAAACCCGAGTCAGACAATTAGAATGTAAATCGAAGTCCTATATTTACTAGGGTCCGTAAGATAATTTATAAAACTTGAGGGGGTTTTATGTAAAAAAACTTTTATATATTTTTCAGAATATACCCCAAGCATTTATTATCCGTCTTTACGGTTGTAATGGGTGTGGATTTTATATTGTAATATTTCTAGTGAAAATATCCTAATTTTATAAATAAAGGTATTTATCTGAAATATTGATTTATTTGAAATTCATGGTATTTTAATGTAAAATTTATTCTTGTGATTTTTAGAAAAAGTGGAATATTTATATTATAACCAAATAGATTTTTTTTAATGATAAATATACATATATTTATACAAAAATAATTTCAATAAATATTTTATATTCTAAAAATCTCATTTTCTTAAGATGTCGTATTTTAAATCTTTCGAGACCGAATGCTCCTTGCGGAGGTCTGAATCTCGCACTACTAAGCCCGAGGGTGCACGATAAACCGTACTATCCCGAACGGGTTTCCCAAAAATGGGTTGTAGCGGCGTTTTGCAAAGATTGTAAATTACTAAATCTTTTATAAAACGGTTTTATAAAGTAAATGGTATTTATTTGTAAAAAGTCAATTTTCCGTATTTTAGGTTCTAGGGTTTTCTAATTCAACAAGACTATTTCTAAATGGTCTAAACAACAAGTTATTAGATGTCTCAAATCGTCTCTTCACCGTCAATTGTGGCTAGATAAGTAAAAGTGAAGAAAGGAGAGTTCCGCTCACGAATCATCGTGAGACGGGCCTTTTAAAGTTAGCTTTCTCACTTGCCTAGCCTAGACACCACAAAATAAGGTTTAGATAAACGACCGATGTCCACAACTTATCGTATTTTCATATTAAGAGGTATTTATTTTAAAAGTGTAACAAGCTAAAACTTTTAGAAATGGTTTTATTAAGAATATGGTATTTAAATGAAAATATTATTTTATCGTATTCTAAGTTTTTCAATGGTATCGTGTTAGATTGTATGTAAGTGTGTGAGGAGGTAGGTCGTTACCCCGTGATCTACTTTAAAATTATAGTAAGTTAATGGGATTAAATGTGAAATCGAAACATTGTGGTATTTAAGTAAAAATACGATAATTTGGGAACGCTGTCATTTCATGTGATGAAACTTGTTCAAATTGTTTGTTAAATGTTTAATAGTCAACATAAAGATGTTTAAGCATGAATGTATTGGTGAGAAGTGAAATTTTATAGAAAACCGAATCGGAAATCGGATTTGTTCTGATTCCGTCGGGTTTTGTAATTTCGTATTTTTTTAGAAAAAGAGAGAGAGGTTGGAATGGGACTTACGGGTTTGGACAACACGAGAGTGATAAGGAAGAAGAGGGTCCGCCGGTACGTCGATTCATCGCCGCGAGTTCCTAGTATGATCACCGGAAGTTCACCGTAGATTTCGTCGGAGTTTCGCCTTTCGCTCGTTTTCAAAGTACACAAGATCTCTTAGAATTTTGAGAGAGTGGGCTCAGAAATTTGGGATGAGAGGGTAGAGAGTAGAGGGTGTATTTATAGGGTTAGGCTGGGGTTAGGGTAGGTGTAGGGTTTTTAATTAAAAAATGTAAAAATATATTAAAAAATTATTAAAAATGGAGTAAATGTGGGTTAATGGGCTCTCTGTAACCGATCTCTCTAAATGAAGCATGCAGGGGGTTTCAGGAGGAAAAGATACCCAACTTCGATGTTGGGGACTCGGCCGTCCGGCCGAGTCCGGCCGGCGGCGCCGGCCCTAGTCGGCCGGTCCGGGGGTGCGGGATAGTCAGGTGTGGCTTCTGGTGCATTTACATTTTCATGTGTAGTAGGAAATTTGTGAGAAATGCACGTGTAACTGTTGGTATTCTAAAAAATCAAAAACAAAATAATATTAAAAATAATGTGGGGTATGGGATTTGAACTCTGGTGGCTTGGTTCAACAGTGCAAGGTATTACCAATGAGCTATAAGCTCCTTCTTGTAATTATGGAGTGAAATAAATACTTAAAAAGATATCAGCAACATTAAATACTCCAAGTATACATTGAATTTAAATCAATTCTTTGTACATTAAAAATGGAGTTGTTACAGTCTACCCTCCTTACAAAAATTTCGTCCTCGAAATTTACAACTTTTATTTGAGGACTAGTTTACAAAGAGGTGAGGATATTTTGCACGCATTTCGTCTTCCCTTTCCTAAGTGGATTCTCCTGGAGTTTCTTTCCTCCACATTACCCGGACCAAGTTAACTTCTTTGTTCCGAAGTGTCTTCACTTTCCTGTCCAGGATCTCCACAGGCTGTTGCTCACAAGACAAGTCGGGCTGTATAGTGAGCTCGGAATGATCAAGAACATGGCTGGGGTCACTCACATACCTTCTGAGTTGGGATATGTGGAACACATTATGCACTCCTTCCAATGAAGGTGGAAGCGCTAAGCGGTATACCACTTCACCGACTCGTTCGAGTATGTCAAACGGTCCAATATATCTCGGACTTAGCTTTCCCCGTCTTCCAAATCGAATCACTCCGCGGTTCGGAGATATCTTCAAGAATACGTGATCTCCTGGCTGGAACTCCAAGTGTCGTCTCTTTGCATCAGCCCAGTGCTTCTGTCGATCTTGGGCTATGCGCATCCTTTCCCTGATAGTACGAACCACATCAACAGTCGCTACTATCATCTCTGGTCCAAGAAGTTCCCTATCTCCGATGTCGTCCCAACTTAATGGCGATCGACACTTCCTTCCATACAATGCTGCAAAAGATGCCATTCCTATGCTTGCTTGGTAGCTGTTGTTGTACGAAAACTCCACAAGATGTATGTGATCTTCCCACGATCCTTTGAAGTCTAACATACACGCTCTGAGCATATCCTCCAAGATCTGAATAGTTCATTTCGACTGACCATCTGTTTGTGGATGATAAGCCGTGCTGAAGTTCAGACTTGTTCCCAAGCTTGCTTGTAGACTCTGCCAAAATTGCGATCGGAACCTGGTGTCACGATCGGAGACAATGTAGACCGGTACTCCATGAAGTCTCACAATTTCCTGTATGAGTTCATGGGTATCAGAGATAATACATTATAAAGAGTTTAAATCTTTAAATAGATTATTACCTCCATATACTTCTTTGCTAGTGTCTCAGTAGATTGGCCAACTCGAAATGGGATGAAGTGAGCCGACTTTGTGAGTCGGTCCACAATGACCCATACAGCATCGTTACCCTTTGTGCTGCGAGGAAGAGCAGTCAAAAAATCCATCATGATGTGTTGCCACTTCCATTCTGGGATTGGCAACGGTTGAAGTAGTCCAGCTGTTCTGTGATGTTCAGCCTTTACTTGCTGACACACCAAACATTTTGCGACGCTTCTAGCTACTTCACGCTTCATTCCATGCCACCAATAATTTTGACGTAGATCTTTGTACATTTTGGTACCTCCAGGGTGTACTGAGTAGGGAGAGCTGTGAGCTTCTTTCATTAACTCTTCCCGAACAGGACCTTTTGGTACACATAATCTGCTGCCGTATCTCAAAGATCCATCTTCATGGATGATGAAGTCTGTTCTGAGTCCATTCTCCACTTGCTCTCGATCCTTTGCAACTTAGCATCACTTGCTTGAGCTGCTTTGATCTGATTGACAATGGTTAATTGAACTTGTAAATTCATCAAACTTGAAGCATTACCTGGCATGACTACTTCAATCTCCATCCGATGCAAGTCTTGTTGAAGCTTTCACTGAGCGGTGAGATTCATTGCTAATGGTTGGCGACTAAGAGCATCAGGTACTACATTCACCTTCCCTGGGTGATATTGCAAGTTGATGTCAAAGTCTGCCATGAGTTCTAACCATCTTCTCTGCCGCATATTCAACTCCTTCTGAGTAAACACGTACTTCATGCTCTTATGATCTGTGTAGATGTTCACTCGTTCACCAAGTAGGTAATGACGCCAAATCTTGAGAGCAAAGATGACGGCTGCCAACTCCAGGTCATGCGTCGGATAATTGCGCTCATGAATCTTCAGCTGTCTTGAAGCATAAGCCACAACCTTACTGTGCTGATGTAGAACACATCCTAATCCCTTACCGGATGCATCGCAATGCACTTCGAATCCTCCAGATTGATCCGGTATGACGAGAATAGGCGCTGATGTCAACCTTGACTTGAGTTCTACGAAAGCTTGTTTGCATGCTTCTGAACACACAAATTCTTCATCTTTACGTGTGAGCTTGGTCAGGGGTGTTGCTATGTTTGAAAAGCCTTCAATAAACCTTTTGTAATATCCAGCTAAACCCAAGAAACTTCGAATATCCTTCACTGATTTTGGTGTAGACCATTCGCTAACTGCTGAAACTTTCGCTGGATCCACAGAGATTCCTTCTCCTGATACGATATGTCCAAGAAAACCAACTTGTGTTAACCAAAACTCGCACTTGCTGTACTTGGCATAGAGCCGGTGTTGTCGAAGAGTTTTCAGGACAATTCGTAGGTACTCCGCATGCTCTTTCCGACTCTTAGAATACACCAGGATGTCGTCGATGAAGATGACAACAAACCTGTCTAAGTACTCTCGGAAAACTTGATTCATTAGGTTCATGAATATTGCTGGTGCATTGGTCACTCCAAATGGCATCACTAGAAATTCGTAATGTCCATAGCGAGTTCTGAAAGTTGTTTTGTGAATATCAGCTTCCTTGACCTTCACTTGATGATAACCGGAATGAAGGTCCAATTTAGAGAAAACACAAGATCCACTTAGCTGATCGAATAAATCGTCGATACGCGGGAGTGGATACTTGTTCTTTATCGTGACTTCGTTCAAGGCTCTACAATCGATGCACATTCTGTATGAAGCTTTCTTCTTCTTCACAAGTAGTATAGATGATCCCCAACTTGAAGTGCTGGGACGAATCCATCCTTTCGCAGTAATTCGTCCAACTGTGTTCGGACTTCCTTCAAACCTTCCGGACTTAAACGATAGGGTGCTTTGATCACCGGTTGTGCTCCTGGTACTAAATCAATACTGAATTCAAGAGCTCGATCGGGAGGCAAACCTGATATATCGTCAGGAAATACATCGTCGAATTCTCGAACCACATCTGGTCTTGATTCTTCCTCCGCTTGAGCTGCTGCAACTACTGCTTCTCTTGGCTTCGCTTTGTAGGTACTTGGCTCCAGTGTACGGTCTCCGCTTTTGAAATAGAAGACCAGATGGTCTGAAATCTTGAATACTACCCTTCTTTGACGACAGTCAATGGTAGCATAAAAAGTTCCAAGCCAATCCATTCCTAGAACTACATCGAAGTTCGGTATGTCCAGCACTTTGAAGTCGGCATAAAACTCTCTGCTGCTGACGATGACAGGACACAAGATGTATCCCATAGTTTCCTTTAGAACGCCATTTCCTGAACTGACATTCCAGCTGGATACAAGCGGTGAGACTGGGATTACATGGGTTCGAACAAACCGTTGCGACATAAAGCAGTGTGATGCTCCAGTATCAAACAGTGCTAGTGCAGGGATTGAAGATACTAAGATTGTATCTAAGGTATGTGGGATATGTTTTAGGTATAGGGAAAGTGTGTAGATAAACAAGACTAAAAGAAAAGTTTGAGAAGGAAAGTTTACCAATGATGACTTGACCAGTAGCCTCAGCTTCTTCCACGGACATCGTGAAAGCCTGGCGCCTTGGTACATTCCTCCTGGCTTGAGGAGCATTCCTCGGGACGTTCCTTTGAGCTTGATGGAACTGACGAGGAGGTGGTGCAGCTTGTGGTCCTCTGGGTGGTGCAGGTAGTGCAGGTCTTGGAGCAGGTGCCTGAAGGGCTGGTCACTGCGGATAGGTAATTGCTGGCCTGGGTGCAGCAACTGGGTTTTGTCTTTGGGGACAAGACCCAATATCATGAGTAGCCGAGCCGCAGACTAAGCAAAGACGGTTGGCTCGATGGCAGTCTTTCACCATATGTCCAGTTCTCTTGCAGTAGGTGCAAAAGGCTGGGCTGGGACGATGGTTTGGTACTCCGGGTCTCCTTGGCACGAAAGGTGGCCTGGACGAGGCTCCACCTGCCATCTGGTTGGCAGGGCGTTTGACTCCTATAAACCGAGGTCTGCCCCTTGCTTTTATCACTGCCTCATAACTGCGGGCAGCTTCCAGAGCATCCTCATGAGTCAGAAATTTTCCCGTGGCTAGAGCAGCCTGAATCTCCGTGTCCAGACCTTGTTGAAAGCGACGGGCTCTGATCTCGTCCGTCGGTATCAAGTGTGCCGCGAATCTGCTTAAGTATTGTGTTAGTTGTGTAGTATGTGATATTTCAAAATTGAACTATTGTAACATATCTTACCGGCTTAGCATGGTGAATTCAGCGTCGTACTCATCTACTGATTTGTCCCACATCGAACCCTGTTGTAGATGAATGAACTGCTGCTCCATGGTAAACCTGGCAGTCACAGGGAAGTATTTCGTGTCGAACTTCTCGAAAAAAGTCTTCCATTCAATAGGTTGTACCAGACGGCTTTCTTCCGCCTTCCACCAGTTGCGAGGATTGTCCGTGAGCTGTAGTTTCGCCACACGGACCCAAGCTATGTCTGGCACTTGTGCTGCTGCCAGATCATCTTCTATGCTTTATGCCCATTCTTCAGCTTCAAGAGGGCTTCCTTTTCCGGAGAACTGCTTGGGATGTAAAGCCCTTAATTGCTTTACCCCCGGTGCGTCGGTCTCGGGACGGTTCAGGAGTTGTTGCTGTCTCTCAAGAAGGCCGCGGATCGCCTCAAGTAACATTGTTTGCTCGGTGGGTGGCGCAGGAACAGCTGGTGTGAGAGGTAGTGCTGGAGGTGTGTTGTTGACGTTGGTGCTGGTGTTGTTCGGAGAATCCATAACCTTGAAGAAAATTTTTGGGTTAGGACAGATTCAAGTATATGATTCAAAGAATAAGAAATGATGGGATTCAAGGAACATGATTGTAAAGAATGTTTTAGTTGCTGGTTCTTGTGTTATATTGCTTAGGTTGTTCACGCAGAACAGAACTGTATAGTATGGTTCTATACAGCTCTGACTTGTATGGGCCACCAACAAAACCTGTCACGCCCCGCTTCTCGGTATACGGTGAAGGGGACGGGACCGGTCCGCTACGTATTTACTGTGAAGTAAATACGCTAAGCGTATCTAAGCAATATAAAGGTAAATCACAAGAGACAAGAGATATAAAAAAAATAACAGCAACTTTATTTCTTAACATTCTTTTGTACAATGCATGAAAAATAAATACATCTGGAATAAAAGCGATGCCTAAACAATGGCATAACAGGAAATGAAAAAAAATACTGAATAGAAAAATGTACAATGTCTAGAGCTCGGGGTCTTCGAGGAACTGATCCAAGTCTTCACTGGTGGGCTCGATCTCTGCTGTGTCCAGATTACCTGACGACATTCAAAGAAGGAAGAAATAGAATGTCGTCAGCGAACAGGTCGCTCGGTAAGTCCCAAAGATAAGGGAGAATTAGAAAAGACAGAATAAGAGGTATCTTCTAAAGTTGTATAATAATGTAGAATATTGTGTTTACGCTGTTGTTTGTAGCTTGGTACGGAAGGATGCCAGTATATACGAGAGGGATCTCAGTATGCTAGAGACCAAGGCAAACGGAATGTACAAGTAACCATTAAGCCACAGTACAACAACAACGGAATATAGGTTAGGTGTCTTAATCTTACCGTCTCGTGCCACTTCTAACACCTTCCGCACCAATCTACCCCTTAAACCCCGTAGTGTTTTAATTGTATTGTTGTATTGTATTGTATAAGTGGATGACTGACCAAAATCATGATATCAGTAAACGGATTGTAACTGTATAATCATGTAGACGGAATAACTGGATAATGGATGTATATCCATGGTTTGATCCAGTCAAGTTGTATAGATTGATAGCTGGATTCATGGATTCATATTTTCATATTGAATTGGAATATTATAGGTTGTAGATTGACTTGAATTATATTCAAGTCAGATATAATCAGACTCAAACCTGAGTCAGACAATTAGAATGTAAATCGAAGTCCTATATTTACTAGGGTCCTTAGGGTAATTTATAAAACTTGAGGGTGTTTTATGTAAAAATACTTTTATATACTTTTCAGAATATACCCTAAACATTTTTTATTCGTCTTTAGGGTTGTAATGGGTGTGGATTTTATATTGTAATATTTCTAGTGAAAATATCTTAGTTTTATAAACAAAGGTATTTATCTGAAATATTGATTTATTTGAAATTCATGGTATTTTAATGTAAAATTTATTCTTGTGATTTTTAGAAAAAGTGGAATATTTATATTATAACCAAATAGATTTTTTTAATGATAAATATACATATATTTATACAAAAATAATTTCAATAAATATTTTATATTCTAAAAATCTCATTTTCTTAAGATGTCGTATTTTAAATCTTTCGAGACCGAATGCTCCTTGCGGAGGTCTGAATCTCGCACTACTAAGCCTGAGGGTGCATGATAAACCGTACTATCCCGAACGGGTTCCCCAAAAATGGGTTGTAGCGGCGCTTTGCAAAGATTGTAAATTACTAAATCCTTTATAAAACGGTTTTATAAAGTAAATGGTATTTATTTGTAAAAAGTCAATTTTCCGTATTTTAGGTTCTAGGGTTTTCTAATTCAACTAGACTATTTCTAAATGGTCTAAACAACAAGTTGTTAGATGTCTCAAATCGCCTCTTCACCGTCAATTGTGGCCAGCTAAGTACAAGTGAAGAAAGGAGGGTTCCGCTCACGAATCATCGTGAGACGGGCCTTTTAAAGTTACCTTTCTCACTTGCCTAGCCTAGACACCACAAAGTCAGGTTTAGATAAACGACTGATGTCCACAACTTATCGTATTTTCATATTAAGAGGTATTTATTTTAAAAGTGTAACAAGCTAAAACTTTTAGAAATGGTTTTATTAAGAATATGGTATTTAAATGAAAATATTGTTTTATCGTATTCTAAGTTTTTCAATGGTATCGTGTTAGGTTGTATCTAAGTGTGTGAGGAGGTAGGTCGTTACCTCGTGATCTACTTTAAAGGTATAGCAAGTTAATAGGATTAAATGTGAAATCGAAACATTGTGGTGTTTAAGTAAAAATACGATAATTTTGGAACGCTATCATTTCATGTGATGAAACTTATTCAAATTGTTTGTTAAATATTTAATAGTCAACATAAAAATATTTAAGCATGAATGTATTGGTGAGAAGCGAAATTTTATAGAAAACCGAATCGGAAATCGGATTTGTTCCGATTCCGTCGGGTTTTGTGATTTCGTATTTTTTTTAGAAAAAGAGAGAAAGGTTAGAATGGGACTTACGGGTTTGGAAAACATGAGAGTGATAAGGAAGAAGAGGGTCCGCCGGTACGTCAATTCGTCGCCGCGAGTTCCTAGCACGATCACCGAAAGTTCGCCGTAGATTTCGTCGGAGCTTCGTCTTTCGCTCGTTTTCAAAGTACACATGATCTCTTGGAATTTTGAGAGAGTGGGCTCAGAAATTTGGGATGAGAGGGTAGAGGGTAGGGGTGTATTTATAGGGTCAGGTTAGGGTTAGGGTAGGTGTAGGGTTTTTAATTAAAAAATATAAAAATATATTTAAAAAATCATTAAAAATAGAGTAAATGTGGGTTAATGGGCTCTCTGTAACTGATCTCTCTAAATGAAGCATGCAGGGGGTTTCAGGAGGAAAAGATACCCAACTTCGATATTGGGGACTCGGCCGTCCGGCCGAGTCCGGCCGGCGGCACCGGCCCGAGTCGACCGGTCCGCCGGCCGAGTTGGCCGAGTCGGGTGGTCGGGGTGTGTGGGGTCGTCAGGTGTGGCTTCTGGTGCATTTAAATTTTCATGTGTAGTAGGAAATTTGTGAGAAACGCACGTGTAACTGTTGGTATTCTAAAAAATCAAAAACAAAATAATATTAAAAATAATGTGGGATATGGAATTTGAACTCTGGTGGCTTGGTTCAGCAGTGCAAGGTATTACCAATGAGCCACAAGCTCCTTCTTGTAATTATGGAGTGAAATAAATACTTAAAGAGATATCAGCAACATTAAATACTCCAAGTATACATTGAATTTAAATCAATTTTTTGTACATTAAAAATGGAGTTGTTACAATTGTGAGAGAGGAAAGCATCTTTGTAGAGATAAGAGCGACAAGCTTGTAAGAAAAAAAGTGTGTCTTTTGAGGAGACGTGTTTGGTTTAGCCTCCACCGAAAGTGGGGTTATGTATTGTTTACGGGCAACGTGTTTGTCTCCAAGAGAAAGACGTGTTTAGTACAACGGGCTCGTGCGCCTAAAGAAAATGGACTAGGGGATCTCTCAAACCATTATAAAAACTCGTGTTTGTGTTTGCAATTTCTCTCTTGCTTTATATTACTTATTAGCTTAGAAATTGCTCAATTGCATGCTTGTTTCCTACTGCTCCTTATGCTCATTGTTTGTACTTGATATTGCTCTTGCTTACTATATGTTCATTGCTCACAATTGTAGATTTGCTTAGTCTCTTATCTCATTGGTATATCATTTCTAAGCTATTCAATTATGATTATGTTTTTGCAAGCGTAGTATAATATTTAATTTGGGTATTTCGGCAGCATATTCCTATTCACCCCCTTCAGAAATACTTTCAACATGGTGGACCCGGTGAGAGACCGAGGGGCAGGAAGTCCGCATGGAAAGGCGGGGAGCCTAGCAATGTTACTCCATACCGGTAATAGTTTGGAACACAGCGGATATCCGGAGCATACCGACCGGGGTTATATGATGAGATTGAAAAGAGGGTCGATCCAAAAGACGGCGCCTAAGATATGTTAAGATTTCGAGTGTCAATGATTGACACGGGATTTGATGATGGTTTTATTGATGATGTTTTTCTATTGTGTGTGATCTGTATGGCGCGCTTACATTTACTTATGCTATATATACATATTATCACGCATCATGTTAGTCTTGTACTTATGATTAGTCGGTGAATCGTTTATACATGCAATTTCTACCTTATGATGTCTTTTTGCTCACGAGTTGGCAACTCGCCCTATTGTGCCATAACTTCTTGCAGGACCGATCGCTTGGATCGGTAGAGGCTTTGTTGGCACATTTTCTTTTGGGGCATGATCGCTTTTGCTAGGCGGGTTATGAAGTTGCATCGTAACCGCCACATGGTGTGCTTGTCATTGTATCTAGTTATAATTTCATCTACCACTTGTATATTCGTTTGATTTAAATTGAGACGAGACATAGATGTTTATTCTTTTGGGTTGAACTCGAGTAGAGTCGGTTTTAAGCTTTTATTTATACATTTCCTTATATTTGCTTGTGTTGTTTTTCACCTTGGGCATCGTATATTATTGCGTGGATGTGTCTTCATCGTGTGGGCGTCGAGCTTGCTCCCGTGTAGGGATGCTTTTATATTTATCACTGTTCAGGAAATTTCTTCAAAATTTACAAAGGAGGTGCTGCCGGATTTTTAAACGACAAATGTTACAAATGTTTTCAAACAAAACCTACTTCTTTTGTTCTTACTACAAGTCTTCCAAAACAATCTTTACTTCATTTTTATAAATCTTTTCTTAAAACTTTGCTTCTATTACTTTAAATTTATAGATTTTGATCCTGGCTTAGACTTACTTGGGTAATGGCGGGGTCATCTGGACTTCACGTGATCCTTGTGCCGGTCATATGCCTTTTCGGGTCGCGACAAAGTTGGTATCAAACCATTAGGTTTTACCTTTATCGAGTCTAGGTTTGACCATGTGGAGTTTAAATTATAGATTTGAAACCCAGGCTTAACCTTGCGGAACTTAGAGTTAACTTTGGGGGTCTTATATTCGAACTTTCGATACGTAGGTTGTCGTTGGTATGATGGAGTATGTAACTTAAGTAGAGTTACATACTGTAAATATGTTCCGCGGCATATTTACAATACAGTACTCTGCTTGAGTGCCTTTAGGATGTATCTTGAGATTCTTTCTTCGATTCTATGCATTCCTTCATTTCAGTTGTTACACTTTTACCAACCCTCGTTTCTTGTTCCAGTCGCCATGCCGCCAAAGACTGCGCGAGCCGAGAAGGCTGCAGTTAGAGATGGGGTTAGGGCAGACTCTTCTGAGATAAGGACTGACCAGGACGGTACTTCGGTGACACGGGAACAGGTCGATCTTCATTCTTCCAATAGAATTTCTTGTTTGGAGGTGAGTGTCCAGGATCTGCATCGTTTGATGGGTTAGCTGAGACTATTCGGTGACCTGTCGTTGCACAGCCAGTTCCGGAGATCTTAGTGCAGCCTGATGCTCAGAGATCAGCTGTGCCTCTTGTGACTTATGCAGAGGCAATGGGTGCGGCCACACTGATGGAGGAACGTCATGCTGAGATTGGAGTGACTCTAGAGCTAAAGCGAGCTCGAGTTGATGCTCTGTTTTGTGAGCAAGTGAGTGGTGGCATGAGGGAATGACCCTAAGAGCAGTCATTCAACACTTGTTGGATCCAGATGTCAGCCCAGTTGTGTTTTAATTATGAGAGGCCCGGCCATAGACTGTCCTATCAGGCGCCAAAACAGGAAAGCGTTCCGGTGAGCTGCTCCACTTCCTTTTCCCAATCCATCGGTTATTAGTTCGGTTCCTTCCGGGGATCGGAGGGGTGGCGGATATGGTAGTCATATGCAGAGAGGACAATGATCCAGAGTTAGAGAACGTCAGGCCATGAGTGGAGGGCAAACGAGAGTCTTTGCTCTGACTACTTTGGATGCTCAGGCACCTACCGACATTGAAAAAGGTAATCTTCTTCTTCTCCTTCATCGTCTTCGTCGTCTGCGTGCTGAGAGGATTGAGAAAGTGGGAAATTTTGTAGGCCCTTGTGACGAGAAGGGCATTTTGGTCACTCAATCCTAATCATAATGGCAGGCCTAATTTAGATGAGGGTAGGGTTTTTTTCACAAACTTCTATAATAGTATGCCCCTTTCTCGATTTTGAAAATACCAGGGTTTCCTCACAAGTTTGGGCTGGGCCGGGGGCTTTTTGACAACTTACCCTACATATTATGTGAAGTAATTAAACCAACCATGTAATAGTCCACTCCAAACATAAAAATAACATAAGGGCCTCGAAAACTCGGCCCATCAGTTCAAAATCACACTCTCTCACTAAAAAACTCTCTCTCTCTCTCCCATCGTTCTTTGTTCGTTGGCTACCGTTACGCGATCCCCCCTACATTTTCGCTCTCTCCCCTCTCCAAAATTCCCACGCGTCGCCATGAGCTCACCATCTTCTCGAAATCGAAACAAAAACCCTAGAAATCATCCAAACAAAATCCGCAAATCTCGAAGAGATCTCGATCGGAGATGGACCGGCGATCGGGGAGCCCGGTGCTTACCCGCCAGAAGAGCAACGCCTCCTCCTCCGGCGTCGGAGGAGGCGGCGGAGCCCCATCGTCGCCGATGCACCGCCACGTCAGATCGGGATCGGCCGGGCTCACCAACTTCAGGCGGGCGCAGAACAACGCGGCCCGAGCCGCGGCCCAGCGGCTGGCACGGGTGATGGCGCACCAGAACGAGGATGGGAGCGATGAGGATGAGGATAACGAGCCGATGCCGCCGATTGAGCTGTCGACCCCGAGGAGAGCGAATCGGTCTCCGTCGCCTGCGGTTAGGGTTTCATATTTGATTTGAATCTTTCGTTTTAGGCGCTTTTGGGAAAATGAAGTAACTTCAACAATTTGATACTTGAAGACCCTTTCGGGACACTTAAAATCATGAGAATTGCCATTTATCGGTGCTAGTGGTTCTATAGGAATGTTGCTGAATCTAGATTGTTTTGAGCAATCCTTTTTATTTACTTTATTGAATTATAGATACATTTGTTAAGTTGACTTTTTAGTGCATACATAGGTAGTAGTCCCCGTGTTAAATTATAGTAAGTGCCTCTGGTAGCTGGATAGCTAGAACTCATGTACATACATTATTCGTAGTCACTTACATAGCAAATTCTTAAAATGTGGGGTACAACACCTTAGCTACACGCATATATACAGACATACGATTATACCAGAACATTAACTTGTGCATGCACATATAGATTTATGTTCCTTTTTGTTTGGAACCTTCGGATGGTAATCCTGATTTAGATCTTTTCACATGTAAGTAAAGTTGTCAAATCGTGATATGAATCATATATCATTTTTCTTATGAATCGTATCGTATATTGTATCGAATCATAAATCGTAAGATATGATATTCGATTGTGCAAAATCGAAATAATCAGACATATTATCATATATATAATTATTATATGTTAGCAATACAGGACAATATATTATATAAAATAATCTAGTCAATTACCTGTCGCACAACTGACATAATAAACACATATATATGCAAAATCCAACAAGGAATACATGAATCAATAAAAATCATGTGGATATGTGATTAATCATAATAATTAAACTATTTAGCCAATTGTCAGGCGTTGAGAGAAGGATGAGGCGTTGATGAAATCAAGGGTAAGGCGGGTCGAAAATGAGTAAGCTTGAAAGATTGTTCATAAGAAAAAGAGGAGAGACCGAGAAAGGATTGGAAAATTATGGATTTGCCAATTTGGGATTAAAATGAAACTAGATCTTAAATCGTTATTGGACTCGAAATTTTCATATCTAAGCCAAAAACTTCAAACCCACATTTACTTATTTGATTTGAATTGTGAATCGTAAAAATCATATGAAATCATAAGATACGAATCATAAATCGTAAGATTCGATCATAATTTGATAAAGCGTTGCGATATGTATCGGAACTTGTCTGAATCGTATCGAATCGTAACGTGATCGTAAGATTTTAGCAACTATGCATGTAAGTACATAACCACAGTGTAACAGTGAAGAATCTTATGGTTCAGACATCAAATCGTTCCCCTTCATTTGTTATAGACGTGCTTGGCATCACTTCATGGATGTCTGGAATGTCCACATCATTTTGAGTATACTTTCTAGGATAAACTCCTTTCACTCGTTTATCATGTTGTCAACAACCTTTGGATGTGCATCTCTGTCTGAGATGACAATTTGAGTGATTTAAATGTTATATAGATGGTTTAAAATAATGTTCTGATTTTCAATCTTTCAGCTTATAAATAGCTCTATATTACAACATGTTTCAAGTTGCAGCCCAGATATGGTTGTTTCTGTTTGGGGTTTACCCATGGAGAGCACTGCTTCCATTGTCCTCATGCACCTTCATAACAACATCGAACTCTTTCCAAGAATCAATTTTAACCTTACACCAATTTGCCATATTTCAATACTCTTTTTAACTGAATTTGTATACTTCAATCATTTGCAATAACTATAATGAAGCTTACTTTCAAACATTTGTGGGAAAGATGCATTTTTACAGTTGACCACGTCACTACGAACCAACGTTAGTCAAGCTATCAGTCACATTGAAATACTGTCATCTGCTGAAAGCATTTGAGTAAGAACATTGCATTTGGCAGATTTATAAACCCTTTCTAAATATTGAAGCTATGCATACTGGATGATTTTAATTTTACATAAGTATTAACATTAAGTTTTCTGATTTAGTAAATCATCAAAATAGGTCTTTAGATAAGCTTTACTTTGTTGCATAAATAGTTTGTGTCTTGTTCAATTTCGGTTTGTTTGCAAGATTCATAGACTTGATTTGTTGAATACTTCCATGTCTTTTTCCTCTTAGATAGGTCGTTATCTTGCTGAACAAACTTCTACTCTTCGTCCAACGTCTGCTGGTCGGCCCTCTATGGTGGCAAAACAACCAGCAATGATTCCTCCTATCAGACATCAACCGAGACCTATTGTTACTTCTGTGAGAACCGATTCTCCAATTCTCAGTCGAAGAGAGAAAAGGTTGATCTATTTTAACTTTGGACCTATGTTCTTTTTATCTCATGAAATCATGACAGTATACTTGTATATGTTAATACTACTTCTCGGAATTTTTAATGCTTCTGTCCTCAATTTGTGTAGCTTGTCATTACTATTGCTTGTTTAGGACTCGTTAAATAATGAGATGATTATTCCTTACATCTTTGATAGGTCTTTAATCTGGTATGTTGTTGAGATGATCTGTGAAAAGTGAAACATAATGAGCTTCTAATTTCTTCTTGTTCCACTTTCTGCAATTGGCTGCTTGTCTAAGATTCACCTGCCATTTTCCCAAATGTGTTGAGAATAGAATTGTTGATGTTCATGACAAACAGATACAGAAGTATTAAACAATGTAGGATGAGGTGGATTAAGGTAGTCTAAGTTAAGCAGTTGAAGTATTTACAGCTTGTATTAGACTCTGGTAAAATGTTCTAGTCCATGTGGTCTTAAATCTTGTAGGTGTTAACTAGTTATGGTAAAAATTCTCGTTGGTAAATAAACAATAGCTGACACTTGAAGGAGCATTCTAGAAACAATAATGGGCAAGAAAATAGTTACAGTAATTTAATTATTTTTTCATTTCAATTGTCGATGTGGCTGTTCTGTATAGGCTCGAAATAGTTGGATATGTTCTCCAATGGAGCAGAGATGTGTGTAGGAAAGTTGCAGTTCTCATGACAATTGCCACTGCTTTGAATTAATTGTTACCACCCGTCAGAATGCGTTCTATTTGGTAGCATCTAAACTACTCAGAGTATAAATGCTTCAAAATTTATGTTTTCCTGGCAAACTACAGACACAATGGATATAAATTTGCCGATGGGGGTTAAGCTGCTCTTAAACTGTATGTTTACAATAATTACGTAATGATATTGTCATCCTCCTTGTTTGGTATCTTTGGAAAGGCTTTTCTTATTCTGTGTTCCATATCATATGATCGGGACATAACAAATATATTTGTGCTTAGGGTGTCTGTTGATTTGGGGAGTACGACTACAAGAGAAACCGGTATCGCAAGATCCTCTTCTGTTCCAGATGAGGTAACTAGATTATGGTTCTCATAAATCTGAAGTGTATGCATGCTTTCTTTTATTGGTTCTTATTATTTATATAATTGTTAGGGCCGGATCCGAATTCAACCCTAACAATTATATAAATAATAAGAACCAATAAAAGAAAGCAAGCATACACTTATCCGGACCGGATCCAGATATTTCCCGGATACGGATTGTTGGATCCGGTCGGATACAAATACAAATATATATTAAAATATTTTTCCAAATACGGATATGGATTTTCGGATCCGGTTGGATACAGATACAGATATATATTAAATATTTTTCCAAATACTGATACGGTTTTGAAAAAATTTCCGGATATGGATACGGATATCCGCATTGCAGACAGATACAAGAAAATATATCATTTTAAATTTATTTTCCAGTTAATAATGTTTATTTAAACCATAATTTCTTACTCCTTTTATATGCTATGCATTTAAAAGAATATTTTGACATATTGGTTTATCATTGTTTTAATAATATGCAAAATAGGCTAGTAATATATACAATATATTTGCTAACATATTAATTAGTTCATATAATATTCATTTGCATGCATATTTGCCTCTATCAATTATTTGAAGTCATTAAATAAATATTCAATGAAATATATTGATTACTTACACATTACTATACCGCTGCCATATTTGTTTGATCTTAAATCTTTATTATATCCATATCCGATTCGTATATGTATCCGATTTTATTAATTCGGATATGACTTTTTATTACTGAACTGTATTTGTATCTGTATTTATCATTAGAAAACAAATTGGATATGGTAATGCTAATATCTGCTTCATATCGGATCTGGATGTAACCCTAATTACTGTTGCTGCTCTTATCTGTATTTCATGATTTTATTGAGTGTCTGTATGTATTAAAATGCGGTTTTGAACATTTATTGATATGATCAGTTATTTCAAATTACAGATTGGTATGCCGCAGATTGAAAATGAAAGTACAATAGAAAAGGTGAGAAGAAGGAAATATTTCAATAGCTTGTTTAATAAATTTGCTGGTTTATCAGTGTGAAATTTCGATTGTCTTCCTTCCTTTTTTCCTTCATGTTGATTTGTGCCTTCGCAGTTTCGACTTGCAGAAGAAAGGTACGAGGAAGTCAAGTCAAGGACAGGACAACCTGAGAAACAGGTCCACTTCTACAATAATTGTGACCGTGTGCAATTTACTGTTCATTGTGGTTTAATGTATTGTTACACACACAGAAGTCATTTCTGTTATTATCATAAACGCGAATTGTATTTTTGTTTTATCATGTACTGATGTATGAATGATGGATTGCGTTACACTGTTGGCATTGTTTATCCCTTAAAAAAATTGAGCGTAATTCTTGTGATGAATCTATCACTATCACATTTTCCCTTCTTCTAGCCCCCCCCCCCCTCTCATTTGAAGAGAATTTGGAGGATGACGATTGGCTATTTAGGATTTTGCAATCCCTTCTATGGTCATGTAAAATTATGCAGTAATTAAGAGAGTTGATGCTACATTGATAGCGGGTGGTAAAACTTGTTTAGATTTTTCATGGAGCCTGGCTTCAAAGCCTATCCCATTTTGATAATTCAAAGCCCAGATGAGATGTTGTCTATAATCAGCGTTGCATGGCATATTGCAGATCCACTTTAAAATTTTATTGCAGGGAAGATAACATAGAATAACTCAATGGATTAATTTTGTATCAAGCATGTCCTCTAAATTTCATTGGTAGAAACATAAATAATCTCAAAGAGGTATGTTCTTCTCATGAAGAATATGATTGTAGCATCATTCTGGTTGTTTCTTCTTCTTTCTTCTCCTTCCTTTGCTTCTTAACGTGTCCCTTTCTGGTTCTTACCTGAATTATGGTATCAATGAATATTCAAATGAAGATTTTGGTGATCAATGTTGATCAAGTATGCACCTTGCTCTTTGTGTAAAATATGATATTCATGATTAGAGATTTTACAAAATGTAGGAAATTAAAATGCCAATATTAATGGTGAATCCATTAAAATATCACCAAAGCCTTCTTGACATTTATTTCCTGGCATGTCAGGTTGCATCACATGGAGAAGGTATATCCATGGAAATTCGTCCAAGCAGGCAAGTCCTATTTATGTGCAAATCCTCTTTATTTGTTGATTTCCCATGCAATTTATGACTTTCTTTTGGTTTGTTTCATCAGAAACGAAGCAACACAGTTTAAAAGAGAGGTATGTTCTATTTTATTTGGTAATTCATTTTATTCTCCATTTGTAATTGTGATTTTGTACAAACCGAAGAGAACTGGTCTTTTTCTCGTAGGGTCAGCTATGGAGTAGAAGGTTTCGTGAAAGATTTGACAAAGTTTTGTGACCAATCAACCTAAAACCAAATTTCTCATAATTAGCGCCCACTTTTTATCTGAGGAAACTATAGAAGAACTTTCCATACTCCTAGTAGACATTTTTCATCCTCCATCGTCTCCCGGGCTAGGAAAAGAAGTCAGAAAGAGGAATATGATAGGTGGACTATAAAGATTTATATTAAATTGTTGGTCACAAATAAAGCCAAGAGTCAAACAGACTACATTCCAATACGATAGATGTACATAGTACCACATACACATTTTAACACTCTAGAATATGTACTATGTAGCATTGGCTTATATAATCCTCCACTATGAGTGCTTCTTTTTAACTCGTTGATGATGGAATTTACGTTGCTTCTTCTTTGTAGAATTTATGTTGGTTTTTCTTTGTACATGAGGAAATATATATGATCAGAAATTTATAAAGTACTTAGCATGCACTGTATGTAGAATTCCTTGAATTGATGGTTCTTCCATAAATCAGCTGAGTCAGCTGACTGGCTCGGCTATCATTTTAGATTCGATGCTATTGTCATGTCAGATTATGAATCCTGATTTCATCTTCCATAATGTTTATTTTAATATTTAGGAACATATATTTTGACACAATTGGATATACTAAACATAACCAAGAAGCCTATTATCTGCCTATTTAGGACCACTATTTGCTTTAAGGTTTAATTCCAAAAAAAACCAAACCTTTTAGCTCAACTACGAGAAACCCCAGAACACTTTTAAAATACACAAGAAACTACCACAAAACTTTCAAAATACACAAGTGTAGGGTGTTTTTCATCACCCCATTGAGATAGGAATACATGTGCGCTTGTCGGGCGTACTACAGATTCTCCCTGCCTAGGGTAGGCCGGATTTTAATGATTGTGGGGATCCGAATCTCCAACAGCCACGGACTAAGCTGCCGTTAATTACGCGTCGCCTTTGGAGCGAGGGAGCCTCCGATTGACGGGTCAAACAAGTCATGCGAACTCAATGTGCAGTGTTGTGTTTTGAAAGGGTTTTGGATATATCGGGGGTCCGCAGAGTTTTTACGGGGGTCCCACTATCCGGATAGTGGGCTGGGGGTCAAGGGGGCCAGCAGCCTCCTTGCGGGATGCGGGGCAGCGCCCCGTTAAAAAAATTTTCTAACGAGAGATGGTGTTTAGTGTTGAGTGTATATAAAATGAGGGGGGAAATGGCGTCCAAAGGATGCGTGGATGCCAGCGCCTCACGTGCCTAGCACGCAGGCGCTGGCGCTTGGGTTGGCGTTGGCGCTTGGGTTAGCGCTAGATGCTTGGGCGCTGGCGCTTGCGCGCTGGCGCTTGCGCGCTGGCGCCTCACGTGCCCGGCACGTGGGCGCTAGCGCCTCACGTGTTCGGCACGTGGACGCTTGGGCGCCGGCGGAAAATGAAAAGGGGGCTCAGCCCCCCATACTGGAAGTTGTACTCCAATTGACTTTTGAAGTTAAACTCCTTTAAAAAGAGATGTATTATTATTGTTTATTTATTTTTATGGAGTTAAACTCCCAGAAACTTTGGTTTGTGGAGTTAAACTCCAAGAAATCTTTGTAAATGCTCAAGGGGATCCCTTTCTTCTCCCCTGAGCCTTGGATCTTTCCCCAAAATGGGATCTTTGGAGATGGGTCTCATTTCTCGTCTTCTGTTGGCCGGATCTTGGAGAACAGGAGGGTGAGATTTTAAAAATCTCTCATTTTTAAGATCTGATGGTAGATCCGAGCTCTCCTTTGTGGGTTTTGTGGTGAAAACTATTTGTTTTTGGAAAAAGAAGAGAAACTCTTGATTTAATTCAAAAGGGGAAGAAGGTTTTAGAACCTTGAGGAAGGAGAAGGATGCACAGACCCCAGATTTTTTAGAGAATGAAAAGTTCTTTTTTTATTCATCATCATGTTGCCTTATATAGGCTTACACATTTACATATAGTCCCTTGGGCTTTACAAAATTGCAGTTTGCCCATCTCATGCCTCATGTGCTCATTTCTTTTGCACATAAGCCATGGGCTTTACAAAAATTTGGCTTTATGCCCATTTTGCTTACAATCATGCATAAAAAAATTACATCAAAATTATTTATTACATGATTTCATTTTGGCTTGGGGGAGGCCGGCCACTTCATGTTTGGGCTCGACTCGAGCATGGGCCCACTTGACCTAGGCTTGGGCTCACTTGGTTTGGGGTTGACTTTGACTTTAACTTGGTCAATCGGGGTGCAATTTTCGACCCCAACAAAGTGCCCCTTATCAATAAATGCAACACCGCATATGTGGGTCGTGTGCATGAAATTGATGGATCTTCTTTCACATGGAGGCGACTTGATTTGGTCCCTGTTTTATGGGAAGCTGGCACTGCCCTTTTTACGACATGGACGGTCGATGCTTGACGTGTCTCCGAGATGGAGTGTCGGTGATTGACGTGTCTCCGAGATGGAGTGTCGGTGATTGACGTGTCTCCGAGGCGGAGTGTCTGGTTGACTTGATTCCAAGGCGGAGCATAATTCCGACGAGGAGGTCGTTGCTGCCCTTTTAGCGACGTGGACGGCCGGTGCTGCTCTTTTAGCGACTTGGACGGCCGGTGCTGCCCTTTTAGCGACGTGGACGGTCGGTACTGCCCTTTTTGCGACTTGGACGATCGGTGCTGCCTTTTTAGCGACTTGGACGGTCGATGCTGTCCTTTTAGCGACATGGACGGTTGGTGCTGGATTTGACTTGCTCCGCTTCTTGCGGTGTCAGGGATGAAGTTGACTTGTTTCCGAGGTGGAGCTTGATTCTGCCAGGGAGGTCATTGGTTGTTTTGCTGATTTGATGTGATTTGGGTTGACATCAGCACCGCTATACTGGAATATGGTACCAGGAGCGAATCCTCATCTGTCATGACAGGATTTGGGGATTTTCGTTTTGGTTTGGCATCAGCACCGCTACACTGGAATATGGTACCAGGAGCGAATCATCATTTGCTGTGATGGGATTTCCCTCGTTCCTAGTTTAACGACTTATGGGTCATCTGTTCCCAGTTTAACAATTTAGAGGTCATCTGTTCCCAGTTTAAAGACTTAGGGGTCTATTGGATCGGAAGCTTGGAATTTTGGGGTAGGGATCGGCATCAGCGTTGCTAACACTGAAGCACAGGTGTTAGGAGCAATTCATCATTTGCCTTTTCCTGTTGGGGAGCGATGGCTTAGGAGACAGGTTTAGGTGCCTATCACCTAAGACTTTTCAATTTTATGAACCGTAAGGATCCCATAAAAGCATTTTTTCTCTACGAGTCGAAAGGACCTCGTAGGTGTACTTTCTCCTTAGGAGTCGTGGGGATTCCCAAGTGTGTTTCTTTTGTGAGTCGTAAAGATCCCACAAAGGTGTTTTCTTACGAGTCGTGAGGATCCCGTAAATTTGTTCTCCTCATGTATCGTGAGGGTACATGAGTGGGTCTTTCCAAATGGGGCATAATTCTAAGGGTGGAAAACATCCGCGTAACTGGTGATTGCGGTGAGACATGGGTATTATGAGAATTATTTAAGCCCGTGGATTGTATACGGTAGTCAACTTAGGGACCAACCGTAGGGCCGGGAGAATTTTGGGAAATTGGATTTTGGTTGGCGTCCGCATCGCTGCACTGGAATATGGTACCAGGAGCGACTCATCATTCACCGTTTTTTTTACCACGATTGTTCTATCATTTCAGCTTTTCTTATCGTGAAGGTCGCGATTGCCCTATCATTTCGGCTATTTATTCGCGGCTGCCCCATCATTTCGGCTATTTATTCGCGGCTGCCCCATCATTTCGGCTTTATTTTCATCTTTATTTTTACTCGCTGATTTTTATTGCGAGTTGCCCCATCATTTCGGCTTTATTTTTATCTTTATTTTTACTCGCTGATTTTTATTGCGAGTTGCCCCATCATTTCGGCTTTATTTTCATTTTTATTTTTACTCGCTGATTTTTATTGCGAGTTGCCCCATCATTTCGGCTTTTTATTATTATTTTTTATTTATTTTTTTATTTACATATTTTTACATCCCAGTTTAACGACTTAGAAGTCGACTGTTCCCAGTTTAACGACGTGGTGGTCATCGGTTCCCAGTTTAACGACATGGTGGTCGACTGTTCTCAGAGAAAGGCAGATGTTTGAGAGAATCAGTTTCACGAAGGACTTCGGTCTCCGTTTGTATGAAATTGACGGTCGCAGCTTGACTGTTTGTTAACACGCCTTTAGACAGTTCTATCTCTCCTGCTTTGTATTGCTTTTTGACCCAATTTTTTAAGACGAACCAGTCTTCAATGGCATGACTTGTCACTCTGTGATAGGGACAATATTTGGGGTCGTTGGTCATATTCGTTTCTTGCGATCTTTTTGATTCTGGCAATTGTAGACCGTTTCTTAGGGCTTTGAATATGTTTTACGGACTTTGTCCCTTCTGAAGGAATAGACCTTATCCAGCCTCTCTTTCAGTAGAGATTCTCTTTCTTCTCCGAACACTGGCTTCCGAGGCCGATTGTCATTAGGCCCGCTCATCTCTTGCTTATTTCGGTTAGCCGAACTGTTAAAAGATTCAGTATCGTCGGAATTTCCGCCTTTGCGATTATCGTTCTTTCGGTTTCTCCAGGACCTATTGTTATTTTGGAAATCCGAGGACTCCTGCTTTGAGCGCTCTAGCATCTGAACTTTTCTGGCCAGCTCTTGGAATGTTTTGAGACCCGCGGTGCATAGAAACGAGGCTATCCAATTGTTGAGATTTCCGACGAGGAGGCTGACAGATTGGTCATGCTCTATCGGCGATTCATATTTGACGGAGATATTGCGCCATCGGGTTATAAAATCCGTACTGCTTTCGTTGTTCTTTGGCTTAGTCCTTACGAGGTCGGCAATGGTGATCTTATCGCTGACACTCATAAACCTTTATCGGAACAGAGATTCCATTTGGACGAAAGTAGTAACGGAGCCATCCGGTATGTTCGCATACCAGTCGAAAGCGATATCGGTTAAGCTATTAACGAACTGGCGGAGGAGAAGCGCATCATTGCCTCCAGTATTCCCGCATGAGGCTTTAAAATGGGTGATGTGCTGATTCGCATTTCCCGTCCCATTAAATCTTCCGAATTTGGAGATGACATAGCCGCTAGGAAATTCTACCAGATCATACTGAGCAGGATATGGTCTCCCACTGCTGCTGATATCTTTTTGCGCTTCGGCTACCAATGTTTTGACTTTGTTGGCAACCAAATCCATGATTTGATCTTGGGTTAGCGGGCTACTGTCATCAGTAGCCAAGACATTTCCTGAGATAGGATGCGGCTGACTTTCATGCGGTCCGCCCGCCTGTGGATTTGAGGGAACAGGCGTTGGCTGGCTCGGAACACCGTTTCCCGGTTCATGAGCAGAACCCTGCGCTTGATTGGACGGCTGAGAGGCAACTTGGGCCGTGAGCTGCATCACGACATTCGTCAAGTCGTCAATTTTGGAGTAAAGTTTAGCCATCTCCTTGTCTTTATTTCTGAGCTGATTTTAGAGCTTTTGTAGAAGTTGTTGCTCCGCGTTCTTGGGATGGAAGATTGGCTCATCTTCGCTTTCCGAGCCCGATTCCTTATGAACCGAGGGATCTCTCTTCCTATCAGCCTCACTGGGAGGATTTTCATCACCCTCCGGAGGACGCTGGTCTTGGGAAGTGATAGCTATATTCACACCAGATTGGATTTGAGACGTGGTGACCCCGTCCTTGCTCTTGCTGCGCGTGCCCACCATATAGACAGTGTGGACCACATATCTAGCCATCTCTTTATCTTTGGCGGGGTAACCCTGTTCTTCGAACCTCATGAAGTTCAGCTTAGCAGGAGCCCTAGCCCTTTTGTTGGCTCTATATCTGAGTCTTTTCTGCCTTAGCTTCTCAATTTTAAGGGCTTGGCGGGCATCTGTTTCCTGGGAAGCCACCGTGAGTCGATTGATGAGGAGTTTAGAGAAGATACCCGATCGAGCAGTTGTCGAGAGCACCGCTGGAGCTTGCTTGAGACGCCTCGTTGCTTTGTTTGTGTTGATGGCCTTGCCCCCAGCTGGAGCAATACAGAGTTGTTCGAAAACGGACTTGCGCTTGGGTTGAGGTGCCCTCGCGATCATGACGGCCTTTTCCCCTTTGAGGCTGGTTTATCCATCACCGGGGCTTGAAGAGTAGGGACGACGTTAGCTGGCACGAACAGAATGGAGCCAAATGGTAGCGGCGACTCCTTCCACTGTCGTCCGAGACTGGCCGGAAGGACCATCCCGGCGTCCATCTTCATCGTGTAGGAGATGGGAGCCGTGTTGAGAGCCGAGTTCATCTTTGGAGACATTGTTGAAAATTATTTGCTTGAAAGCCTGCATGAAAGAGTATTATTTTAGTATAAATATCGATATGTATGTTAATTGAGTTCACATGAATGTTTAAACCGAAATATGAGAGGAGAAATTACGTCCCACCGGGCGTGCCAGAATTTGTAGGGTGTTTTTCGTCACCCCATTAAGATAGGAATACGCGCGCACTTGTCGGGTGTACTAGAGATTCCCCTGCCTAGGGTAGGCCAGGGTTTAATGATTGTGGGGATCCGCATTTCCGGCAACCGCGGATTAAGCTGCCGTTAATTATCTTTCGTCTTTGGAGCGAGGGAACCTCCGATTGACGGGTCAAACAAGTCATGCGAACTCAATGTGCAGTGTTGTGTTTTGAAGGGGTTTTGGATATATTGGGGGCCCCGCATAGTTTTTACGGGGTTCCCGCTACCCGAATAGCGGGCTGGGGGTCAACGGGGCTAGCAGCTCCCTTGCTGGGTGTGGGGCAGCGCCCCGTTAGAATTTTTTTCTAACGGAGATGGTGTTTAGTATGGAGTGTATATAAAATGAGGGGGAAATGGCGTCCAAAGGACGCGTGGGTGCCAGCGCCTCACGTGTCTCGGGCGTCGGTGTGGGCGCCGGCGCCGGCGCCTTGTGCGCCGGCGCTAGCGACTCACGTGCCCGGCACGTGGGAGGCGCCTTATGTGTCCGGCAGATGGGCGCAAGCGCCTCATGTGCCCGGCAGGTGGGCGCTGGGGCGCTGGGCGCCGGCAAAAAATGAAAAGGGGGGCTCAGCCCCCCATACTGGGAGTTGTACTCTAATTGACTTTTCGAGTTAAACTCCTTAAAAAAGAGATGTATTATTATTGTTTATTTATTTTTATGAAGTTAAACTCTCAGAAACTTTGGTTTGTGGAGTTAAACTCCAAGAAATCTTAGTAAATGCTCAAGGGGACCCCTTTCTTCTCCCCTGAGCCTTGGATCTTTCCCCAAAATGGGATCTTTGGATATGGGTCTCCTTTCTTCTCTTCTGTTGGCCGGATCTTGGAGAACAAGAGGGGTGAGATTTTAAAAATCTTTCCTTTTTAAGATCTGATGGAAGATCCGAGCTCTCCTTTGTGTGTTTTATGGTGAAAACCTATTTTTTTTTGGAAAAATAAGAGTAAAACTCTTGATTTAATTCAAAAGGGGAAGAAGGTTTTAGAACCTTGAGGAAGGAGAAGGAGGCACATACCCTAAATTTTTTAGAATGAAAAGTTCTTTTTTTATTCGTTATTATGTTGCCTTATATAGGCTTACACATTTACATATAGCCCCTTGGGCTTTACAAAATGGCATTTTACCCATCCCATTGCTCATGTGCTCATTTCTTTTGTACATGAGCTATGGGCTTTACAAAAATTTGGCTTTATGCCCATTTTGCTTACAATCATGCATAAAAAAAATTATATCAAAATTATTTATTACATGATTTCATTTTGGCTTGGGGGAGCCGGCCGCTTCATGTTTGGGCTCGATTCGGGCATGGGCCCACTTGGCTTGGGGTTGACTTTGACTTTGACTTGGTCAACCGGGGTGCAATTTTCGACCCCAACAACAAGAACTACCACAAAACTTTCAAAAACTATGTAAAACTACCAGAAATAAGATGCCACATCAGCAATAAATTGCACGAAACTGCCAAAAAACTGAAAAAAAATTGTACCATGGTAGTTTTTCGTAATTTTGAAAGTTTTTGAGGGTTTCTCGTAGTTTAGCCAAAAGGTTTGGGTATTTTTTTGGGAATTAAGCCTTGTTTTAAAACATCCAATTCCAAATTGCTTATAATTGCTAGTTATTTATCTTAAATGCGGCTATTTATTCAGTAAATGCATGAGTGGTCAAGAGTGGTGGGAAGTGCAACATTTTGAAATTTGCAGGAAAAGGTGAAACAAAAAGAAAGGTGCCAGTGCATGCATAATGTAGCAATATTTGGCTATAGTTCAAAATTTTGGTAGTAAGTTTAGTCTTGGTTTAATCAGTATACCATTGGGCATCATCTAATCAATTTTCAATATAGAATTTCCCTATAATGGTGTGATTGTTATAACTGATATAGCAAGTGATATAGGTTTTACTGTCGCGATTTGTGAACTAATGCATGGAGGTGAATTTTTTTGTATATTTATTAATGTGCTTTCCTGTGAGCTTAGGAGGAAGAACCCGTGCTTCTAATAGGATTGGGATTATAACTTATTTAGAGTAAAACTTAGACGATGCATTCACTTAGGCCAACAAGATAGTTAGTAAAACTGTACTAGAATTTATTGTAGATTAACTTGGATTAATAGGGGTGACCCTGCCTAGAAGTGAAAAATATGAGTGATCCACACATTGGGATTAGAGGAAATATTGATAGTGAGCTATCATATAAGCAACCATGTACTATTTCTTTAAGGCGGGACATACGGGATGTTCCAAAGAGGTCCCATGAGTAGGGAAAATCAACTGCTTTAGGAAAAACTAGAGATCAAAACTTTAGGAGAGGTCAAGGAGAGTTGGAATCTAGCAAAAAAATCTTGAGAACCTTTCTGGGATTGAGTTTCTCATTCTTGCATCAGGTAGTTGCTAGCAATGTTTGAAATCTCGGTATTGGTATCAACGGCTACTTTTGGGACCGAAATCGGCCATCTCGGATCGGACTCGGAGTTTTTATTGTTTGACAATATGAATTTCTAAAAATTAGAAAACATAAATAAATAAATAGTAAAAATTCGTAATGACTTTCACATATGTTGTAAAGATAAATATAAACATTATGACATTTTTATTGTAATTAATGATGTCAGATAAATCAATACCACATTGACCTATTAATAAACCAAATAATCCATTACTAAGCTTAATACAGCACAAATAATCAATTGGCAAACCCAACACCAAAGCATAAAATCTCGGTATCGGAATTCGGACAATCACTTTTGGGATTGGAATGAGTCATCTTGGATTGGGATTGGCCGAGAATCTAAACCATGTCTGCAAGATGATGTGCTTTTACTGTCAAAAGAATGATGCTATCTGATGATATATTGATAAAAAGTGCCACACACTCATGGATATTTCTTACACGCATAAATCTTGATTGACTATTAAATTAGGTGATTCCACCATGTTTTATTTTCTTTCTTTTTTTCTTTTGAGCTGTTAGCTCATGTAAGAATACGAGCTATAGTTCAATTTTCCCTATATGATATTTGTATATAAGTTTTTGAATTTTAGATTGACCAAAACTTTGTCACTGTTAAGTGCTTGGCATTGACTTATCTCTATAAATACATATTTGTGGATGGCCATGTCTTATGCTGTTCAAGTTTTATTTTTGAGAACTGAATGGTGGAAGCTGATGTAGTCTGTTAGCGAAGTATTTGACTGTGATATATTCTATTGCAGGCTTCCGTGAAATCTGTTGCACCAAATAGTGGCGTAAAGAGAGATATCGGAACCCTTCATTGGGAATCAAAGGTTCTACATTCAATACTACATTTTTTCATAATAAAAGCCAACTCTTACCGGGACTATTCAAATTGAGATAATTTGTAGCTTTTCATGATAGATTTCAAGGTCTGACGCAGCCTCTGCAGTTGGACAAGTTCAAGAAACAGAATCTGAAATCAAATCTCTTAGAACATTGTTACAGAAAATGATGTTGAATCAAGAACAGATGGTATGTATTTTTTGCTTATATTACTATATTCCTTGTAGCATATGTCCCTGATAATGGGTTGTCTAATCTTGACAATTATCTCAGGAGGAGGTTGTTCTCAAGAGGTGTTGGCTTGCTCGATATTGGAAGTTATGTGTTCTTCATGGTAACAGGAATTTTACAAATCAAATTTTTTTATGCAAGATATTTTTTTGATTAATAAAAAAAAAGCTAATTATGACCTTAGTAGAGAAGGCTTTCAGAAAAAACCAATATCCAATGTGCTTTCACCCACGACGCAGCAGTTCTTCCATATCAACTTAGCTGCCTGGCATGCAATCAACCAATCCAAGCTCTCCTGACTTGAGATTTCCCTAAGAAGTTTCTAAGAAGCACCAACTCAGATTTTAGACGGCAGTAAAAAATTGAGTTTGTATAGGCATTTTGCACGCAGCTATTGAAATAATGTTCTGGCAACAGTTTTTGATAATCCACTTCTTAGTATCCTAGTATCATTAAATGAAGAAATATAAATAGGAATAGGAATATGGATATGGAATATTTTAGTTGAAGAATCAGTTGTGTGGTCTACGCTTGAATTTGATTACATGTGGCATCGCTAGTACCTTGTTTATGCTTGAATTTGATTACATGTGGCATCATTAGTGCTTGTTTGTGATTAAGTGCGACAATGCTCATGAAAGTTATATGCGTAATAATGCCAACACCATGTGTGGACCGTATGTGGTTGATTTACTTCATTAATTTATGGCTCAATTAAGAAAACCTACACTTGATTCATAATTCCCTAAGGTTTTGCATTGATAAGGAAAACATATATATCAAGTCCCAGCAAATAATACTTCTTCCATGTATGCTATCCGCAGAAATCAATTTTGAAACTTTTTTAAAATAAATATAGCCCCCTTTCTAAAATGTGTCCTTCAGTTTGGGCTCCACTCTACACTAAGTAGCATGTGGCTCGTCCTTTAAGGTAAAAGTGCCCTCTTCAGTGGTCATTCTTCAACTATATTAAAGATCACATCCCCTTTATCTCCCTTGAGCGGCTCCACTCTCTTCTCTGTCCAATCCCTCAACAACTTCTACTTCCTCTTTCCTTGCATTCTTACCCTTTCTACCTCTTGTTCTTTCACTTTACGAAAGAAGCTAACATCCGCTCTTTTCCTTCCACTTTCTTCCCTTGTGAATCTTCTTCATATAGTAATTTGGGTTAGACTCTGTTGTTTTGGTTGACATCCATGGTTAGCATGCTTGGTTTACGTATTTAAATGGCAAATGCAATGGAGGGGACTTATAATAGGTGGGCCTCGCATTATGAGAATCTTATATCAAATTGATTTTAATATCAAATGAAAGTATTTTCCAGAGATTTGTCCCCAATATTGTATTGAAAGACGTTTATTTTTGCTTCGCATATATAATTTGACTCAGATTATGGTGGAAGTAATAAGTACTACATGATTCAGATTCTAAGATATGTATCCAGGCTTGTTATCAACCTAGGTGAAAGCAATTGGGCTTCATTATACAATTTGAAGTTAAAATAAATTAAATAATGCTCAATTTCATTTGTTCGTAATGGATGGTATTTGGAATGAGTTAGCATTTCCTTTTGTGTGTGTGTCGTTATATTTCTTTGTTCTAGGATTTGGCTTGAGATTGCTACATGGTTAAATTAAGCAGAACGATAATTCTATATCTGTAATGACCAATCAAACCTTTTTATTACAGGCATTTATGCAGATATTGCTGAAAGAAAACAGGAATATTGGTTATCACTTGCCCCGCTTCCCGTGGAAGTTGTCTTGTCTGCTGGGGAGAAAGCGAGAGACATGTCATTAGGTTATTCTTCACTTACTGCTAAGTAGCTTGCTTGTTCTTACTGGTTACTGTAAGAATTAAATATTACAACTGAAATTATGCTTCTGGCTTCATGATACTCTGATTTCTCCTTAATAGATAAAGCTGACGAAGAAGATGAGAAAGCGCCATTTGACATAAGTGATCTGTCTGGAGAGGGAAATATAGAGAACATGCTTTTAGTTGAGAAGGGCCTACATGAGCTTGCTTCACTAAAGGTTTCACCTTTACCTTTGTGTTCATTATATTATTTTTCGAAACTAAGTAGGGCAAACCTTTAACTTCAAATTGTGCTCACAGTTTCGAAAATTAGAACAGTCTTTCTTCAGATGTAGAAATGCATGATACAATGCAATAGCTCTCTATACTACGTATAATCTGCCAAGACAAGTTTATGTTCCAGCTTTACACCATTTACATCTTTAGTCTAGTCGTCACGACACTCCTAAGTAGAATAGGAGAAAATATACCTTACATGGCACCCTTCAACTCTCATCTCCACTCAAAAAAATTATAAGGCTATTCCCTGGCTCATCCCAAATCTATTATTCTGCCATCTCAAGAATTTGTCACTCAATCAGATAATATATGCATTGCCAAATTGCAGGAGTAGTTCAAGCAGATCTGTGGAATATAGTTGCGAAAAGAGTAAAAGAAAATGATTTTTAAAATCCGAATAAGGAATTAATTTGATTGGAAATTGCAAACAATGCATGCATATTGAGCTCATATTTTGTTGCACTCCAAACTTAAGCTTCAATCAATTTATGTATATTACCAAACCTGCAACAAACTCGAAGTCGTTTATGACAATCTCAAGGTCGTTAATGGCAATTATGCTGCCCTTGAAAGTAACAGCCAGTTATCGATTAAGTTCACATGCATTTTTGTATATATATACTGAAGTTCTATATAATAGATCTTTCTATACTGGTAATTTTGCTTATATTTTCATTTTAATCCTTTCTGAGGAATTTTCAGTTGGTTAAATGTTTTGAAGGTAGAGGAAGCTGTCCTACTGGCAATGGGTCAAGAACGTCGTGCAAATATCAAGGCTGGTCAATCTGTAACAGGTTTGCATATCCAGAAAATTGTTTAGTTGTTGCTTTGCTGATTTCTTAGTGAGAAATGTGGGTATCAAAGGCATAGGAGAGAGTTTCCATCCTATATTGCTCAAAAATGTCAACTTTCCATGACCTTTTTATTTGATAATCGACATAGTCCATCTTGGCCTAAATCATATTTACACCAATTTCTGTTGGATTTTAATACCCTTTGACCATTTATTTGGTTGAAATATGTTCTGTTATTGGCAACGTTAAATTTGTGACTTTATGATGGAAGTGCAAAAAGTATCAAAAACACATTTTTTTTGTGTGCGTACCTTATAATGTTGATCAAGATGAACGATGCTGAACATTTAATAAGTTGATTGATTATTAACTTGATGGCCAACCACTAGAATCTTTTCTCCTATGCCTTTATCCCCCGACATTCCTCTTTCTTAACTGCTAAATTTCTCCCTCTTGAGTATGGCTGAGCAAAAATGGCCCGACAGCAACATATAAAGACCTGAGACCTGATCCAGTTGGCCCAAATATGGGTGGTTTTGAAAATGGTTCGGGAAAGGTTGGCATCCAAATCCGATAATTATTGGTCGGTCGGTTCGGCATCGGATTCAGGAATTCGAAATCGGACCCGCCCTGACTGCAAAATTAAATATTTTTAAATATAACATTGTATATATATTATAACAAAACTTTAACTCTATTCCAACTCCATCGCCGTCTAACCTCAACGCTCTTCTTCTTGCTGTTCCATCCTATTTTTACCTCTTATCTTGCCAAACCAGCGGAGGAACTGAACCGAACTGACAATTATCGGTTCAATTTGTAGTCGGTGTTGATCTTGCAGGCAGTCAGGTTGATTCGGTTATCGGATCTATGGTATTTTTCCTTTCATGCTAGGAATTTCTTTCTTTCTTTATTTTTTCTTTCTCTTGTTATCCTGCTTTCCATTTTTTCTCGGTTTTTTTTCCTTCAGAGCAGTAGAGATTTTGCGTTGTTTTGCTATTGTTTTCCCTTTCTGTTTTGTTTCTGTCCAGAGTGAACCAGAGAGATATTAAACTTTATATATACTTGTTTTACCTTAGTAATTTTATTGAAAATCATTTATATTATTTGTAGTAGATTGCTTCCCATCCCTAGGCACCCACCTAGGTGCTTAAGCAGTGCCGCCTAGATGCTTAGTAGCTTGCTAAGATGACCACTTCGTTTTTCCCTCTCTTTTGTAATGTTGTTTGTAAATGAAAGTAAATTTTGTATTGTATTATTGTTATTAATTTTACATTATTTTTGTTCAATTTATGTTATTATCCTCGTTTCTTACAGTAATTAAAGGTACTAGCATGATAGCGGCAGTGGCCAAACTCTTTCTCCTGTAGTGTACATAACCAAAATGTGCTTGGGCCATCCACGTTACATCTCTGTAAAATTTAATACCGCTAAAGGAAGTGCTAACTGTAAGATGCCAAAAAGACTCCTTCTGTCATGGTGTGCCTTAATGTGGAATGAAACCAAAACCAGTATTTTAAATCAAAGGAGAAACCAATGACTCATATTTTAAATTTCCTAAAAATTATCTACCTTAACACCTATTGCATTACTAAAATTTTAAACAATCAGCATTAGTTTCCTTCTGCTGTTAAAGTTAGAGTGGCCTATTACCAGTCCTTGACTCTTTCATTGAGTTCTAAATAATGCAAGCATAAATTCAACTGCTTCAGTTTGTATAATTTGGTGCCTGATTACTAATTAATCGGGTCAATGCATTCAAAAGCATCCTACCGAACCTCATCCCCTGCTTCTGTATGAACCACGGGTACACAATATAAAGTAAGCTGGCCCCAAATAGATACCTTTCTCTTGTTACTTTGTACAACTGTAACAAGTAAAAAGCTTTGTCAACCGCCAATTTATGATCTGTTGTAACATGTATTTCATATTTTATATCTGCACAGCATTTTTTTTAATCGCGAACAAAACTACATCTGCTCCTACATTTGATTCTCTCTGTCATGAATGTAGGTGTATGCTATTCAAATGCTAATATAGCGTTTTAATAATCTGTATTAAATCAATCATAATAATGATAATAGTGTACTTCTGTAAGAAGAGTATCAGATGTTATGCCCTCCATTTTTGCAGGTCTTTCAGTTGAAGGCTCAAATCCTGTAGAAGCATTCGGTTTGTTATCGTAACTTTATTTCACTTCAGCAATTTTAATGATTCTTTGCATATACATACACTTGTATCTAGATTTCCTTTCCCATTAAATATCTACTTCTCCCTGATGGTAAGCTTGTTTAACATTTTCTACACAGAACTGAGTGAGGAGGAATCAGAAGATGTGCTCTTCAAACAGGTATAGTATTGCCTTTTTCTCAAAGTTTTTGTACAATGATTGTTGGCTTGACTTGGTTCTGTTAGATTAAATTTATAGCTCCAGTTAAATATTTTGATATGTCAAATCCTTAAACCGGCATAGTGGATATTCCATCATAGTTGTATAGATATGGATATAGCGATATGATACTTTACATTAAAGTGACACAATGTACCAATGTTGAAAGCCATGATACAAGCTGGCTGGGATGTTCCGATAAATAAATTAAAGTTAATATTGTTATATGCTATATTTAAATTTCATCCATATCAAAAATAAAAATTAATATCTAGGAATGGCTATCAACTTAATTTTGTTTTTGGCACTTAATTTTATATGAACGTTCAGGTTGCGGTGCTACGAGATAGTAATTTTGAGAAAACTATGATACAACATGTCTGGGATGCTTCAATAAATAAATAACATTTAATGTAATTATAGCATATTTATATTTAATCAATTTTGAAAGAAAAATAACAAAATGATTAGAACATAGGTGTGGCTATCAACATCATGTTTATTTTGGACACTCAATTTCATATGAATTTACAGGCTTGGTTAACATACTTCTGGAGAAGAGCCAAAAATCATGGTTTGGAAGAGGACATTGCAGATGACCATTTGCAGTTTTGGATTGACCAGAGCGCCCATTCCCCGACCTCTCAAGATACCATAGAAGGTATGCATGGTTAACGCTGAACTCCCAAAACCTACCATGATTAACGCTCAACTCCCAAAAACTACCATGATTAATAGATAAAATTTAGCGCCGTGGACTTGCATCTGAAACGACTATTTTCCCTTGAAATAAATAAATTAGAAATTTAGGGCTTAACGATGGAGGGAGATGGAGGTAGAGGTGGATGGTCGGAGGAGGTGGAGGCGAGTGGGAGGATGTGGTGGTGGTTGTGGAGGGGGATGTGGATGGGAGGAGGTGGAGTAAGGTGGATCTTCATGGTGGTGGACATGGTGGATTTGGGTTTGGGGATTTGGGGAAATTTTGGCTTGAGGGAGGAAGAGGTAGATGATATGGAGACGAATGGTCGGAGGAGGTCGATGCAGGTAGGAGATTGGTGGCAATGGTCATAGTGGATTTAGATTTGGGGCTTGGGGAAATTAGGGCTTGAGGGTGGAGGAGAATGGTCAGAGGAGGTAGAGGCTCTTACTCGGTGGAAAAGGTGGTTGTCAAGGTGGATGCAGGTAGTAGTAGGAGGTTGGTGGTGATGGCCATGGTAGATTTGAATTCAGGGATCAAGAAAAATTAGGGCTCGAGGTGGAGGATTGTCGGAGGAGGTGGAGGTGGTTGGAAGGAGGTGGTGGAGGAAGAAGAAGACGATGATGGAAGACGAGAAGATTATTTTGGCTATATTTTGAATTGAGGGTTGGGGCGGGGAGCATATATAACTCAAACGACAATCTTAAGTGACTTGACACAATCAGCACCAATGCGGCACAGTTAGTCTTGGCGTTGCACAGTTAATCGTGGTAGGTTTTAGTAATTTACAAATCTTTTGGTAGTTTCTGCCAAGGCCCATACCTTTTGGCAGTTTTAGGAACTAAGCCTAAAACTAATTTTATATTTGAAATATGGGCTAAGGTCACTAAGTTACCCTTAACTATCACCATTTTTAAGCTAACTTCCTCAAAAAAAATTATTGCAGTAAGCTCCCTTAATGTGCGATATGTAAGGGTATTTAGGGAAACATTAAGGTAGTTTAGTGAAAAAAACTAAAGCTAAGGGTATTTTTGTAAAATTTGGCCTTGAACTACATTGAGCATAGTGTTCTTCAGGCATCAACAAATTTGTATAGCCAAGTAATCATTATTTGGCTGTAAAAAACTTTCTGTCTTCGTGCATGGTTTGGGTGCTAGTAGCAAAAGTAGCATGCCAAATAATCTGATTTGAAAATATTCTGCATATTGGATAACAGTTTTGATCATTTGGTAAGATACAATGTCAAACTTGGAGGACAACTTCAATTCTTCATGTATTACATTGTATCCTATTTGTTTTTAAAAAATATGACATGTTTCCTTATGCAACTTCTCCACATTATTTAGGTCTAAAAGTTTATAAAAATCAAAAAACATTTGATACTCGTTACTCAGCAAACTAAAAACATTTGAAGTTCCACAGGCTTCAGTTAGTTTGCATCGTGGACATGACTTTTATATAATATGCTAGCTTTATATGTGATTTTGTTAGATTTCTGATTTCAGATTCTATTGAATCTCTCTTCTTCATTTTTTTATTGTTTATTTTTTATCAAGTATTTGTGTCCAGCTTGATTTTGGTATCTTAGTTTTCGTGCAATTATGGGATTTCGGCATTTGCAATCACTTAAACCTTCCACATCAGTCCTTTACACAGGGACCAGAACAATAATTAGAACCCCACAATAAAATATAAGGTATAGGGTTAATTGCAAGTAGAGCTCCTGTGCTATTGGAAATCGAGCATTTACTACCCATGAACTATTACTATTGGAAATCGAGCATTTGCTACCCATGAACTATGACTAAACGCTCTAATTTAAATAAATTAATTCTCGACCTGCGTTTTCTTCCGCTTCAACGATATAGAACTGATAATTCTAACTCAAAAAGCAATGAAAAGATCTCTAGTAAGGGTAGGGCTGAGAAACGGTCGACTCGGCTTGGTTTTTTTAAAAAAAAATAAATTGGATCGAGCCGAACCGATGGCCGGTTGTAAACTGACTGCCAAATGACCGCAAGGATCTTCTAACCGACTCTAAACTGGACCGAACCGGTTTGGTTCGATTGGGTTCGAAAGTCGGTTAGGCCAGACGGGCCGGGGCTTCTAAAAAGATTGTTTAAACGTTTTCAAAAATTGTATTCTCTCTAAAAAACAATTTTAACAGAAAAAGGTAAACTAATATAAGAATTTACACTTTTGTGGTACTGGTAAAGTAGAATTAAGAATTAACAAAATAGTGTTGAAAATACCATACCTAAGGCTAAGAAGAATGAGTAACTTGAGTTGCTTGGCCAAATTAGTAAAAAAAATCTCCATTCAAATCCTCACAATGCAACAACAATAATATTTGAGAGAACTTAGAGAATAGAACTAGAGAAGAGGCTAATTCATATTTGAGATGTCTTAACATTAGGGTTTACAAATTTAGGGAGGAAGGCGGCATGCGCAAAGAAGAGAAAGAGGGAGGCCATATGGAGAATCGACTTTTGTTGGATTTACAAATTAAAGTTTACAAATCAAGGAAAAAGAAGATGGAGGCGGCAGGAGGAGCTCATGAGGGAAGAACTTAGGGCTCGATATGGGTATGGATGGGTATTGGGTAAGGTAATTACTAATCAATATAAGTTTATGTATAAATTTTATATATAATAGTCAGTTGGGTTGGGTGTAGGCGGGTTTGGGTGTAGGCGGGTTTGTAATATTAAAAACCGACTCCGATTATAGAATCGGCATTTGCTGGGTTTGGAGCTGAGCGAGACGCCCATTTTAGATACCACCCAGATTCGGGAATGTTGGGTCAGTTGCTGTCTATTGAGTCAAATTGGCCCAATTTTGCTCAGCCTTAAGCTCTAGCAAAAGCAACTAAAAGAACACAATAATAAAATAAAATAGAAAAACAATCATGTTGAATCTTTTTCGTCATAAAGATTATATTGAAGAAACGATGTTAAACTTCATGTTTTGAAAATGGAGAGAAGAAACTGTAAGAAAATAACTTCAAGATAATGAAAGAAAGCTTGGATTTTGGAGTTATAGTGGAAGACAAGAAAAGAAAATTGAGCTTTTAGATTAGGGTTAAAGATTGATTGTTTATGTTAGAATACTTATAGTGTACACGGGTTTATTATATGTAATTAAATGCTTAATATGGATGTAATAGCAAAATGGGTTTGTAAGAGAAGGATTGGGTTTAGACCAATCTATCCATTACATTTCCCTAATCTCTTTCATCTTTATTACGGTATCAGAGCTAATCTGAATCATCCATTTTCTCAGATACAATCTACACCATCCATCTTATCATCACATCAAAACCCTAACCCCAGCACTGTAGCCGCCCCACCCACCTCATCGGACCCTCGGCAACCCTCGCTGGCCCTCCAGCACCCCTGACAAGGCGGATCAAAGCCTCTCCAAGCGTCGTTGACCTCAGATCTGCAAGAAGTGAGTACGAAATGGCTGTAGGGGGTTCGATTTGATGTCTTGGCCTTGTGAATTGAGTCGATGTGCTGATTCGAAATTGCTGGTGGTAGTTCTTGGTGATTCAAGCTTGAGTTCTTCGACTTGATCTTGTTTTTGGAGTTTTTGGTCGACTTGACCTCGATTTAAAGCAGTTTTTTGGTATTTCTTGATGATTTAAGATAGTTTTCTTGCTGATCTTGGAGATTCCTCACGGATTTGAAGGTTTCTTGCTCAATCGATCGGTTCTTGATCGTTTTCCCCGCTGTTGGTGGCTGTTTGGTGGCTTTTTGGAAGGGATTTCTCATATTTTCTCACTGTTTAAGGCTAACTTGAGGTGATTTCTCATATTTTTTATGTCGATCGTTGCTATTTTCATCATGAGTTGTTTGATTGCTTGCTTCGGTGGGGATTTGGAGGTTGTTAGATCATGGATTTGAGGTTGTTGGATCGTGGATCGAATATTAGAAAGGTCGATCACGATAGTTTAAGTAGGGTCGTTTATCGATTCCTTTCTTTATTTGATTAGAGGAGTATGTAGAGTGTTTTTTGTCATCCTATTGAGATAGAAATGCACGCGGTTGTCGGGCATATACAGATTCCCACTGCTTGGGGCAGGCCGAGGTTTATTGATTGTGGGAATCTGAATCTCTGACAGCCGCGGACTAAGCTGCCATTAATTACCTCTCGCTCTTGGGAGTGATAGAACCTTCGATTATCAGATCATGCGAACTCAATATGCAGTATGCGAGTGATGTGTTTTGAAGGTGTTTTGAACGTAACGGAGGCCTCACAGAGTTTATGCGGGTCTCGCTACCCGGATAGCGGCCTGGGGGTCAAGGGGGCTGCTAGCCTCCTTGCGGAGTGCGGGACAACGCCCGTTAGAAATTTTTTCCTAACGGGGGAAGTGTTTTGAGTGTGGAACATGTGTTTTATTATATATTTTTCCGCTTTTTTTTAAGATGGGGAGTGAGGATCACGTGATAGCTGGGCACCGACGGTCACGTGAAGGGGCACGTGCAACATGTACCCACTAGTACCGGCGGGTCACGTGATCGTCATGTGATCGCTGGGCGCCGACGGTCACATGAGAGGCACGTGCCTGCTAGCCGCCAGCGAGTCACGTGAGCAGCACGTGCCTGCTGGGCACCTGCTGAAGAAGGGTAAACCCCTGGGCTTGGAGTTGAACTCCTGAACAAAAAATGGATATGGATTTGGAGTTAAACTCCTAAAATATTTGGATTTGGAATTGTAACACCCTTGTCCGATCGTACATTCCTTTTCTTTTTGGATATATTGGGCTTTGTTTTATTATTATTATAATTTGGAGTTTAATACTTTTAATTAAGATATATGCATACAATTATGGTTTTTTCAAGTTTGTTAAATATGCATATTATTAGTATTTAAATATTTATTTGTCTAACACTATTTTATAACCATATTTATATTTTAGTATCATAATTTAAACAAAAGATATTTTATTTGGTATTTCTTTAAACAATACATATACATAAGATTTTACCCATTTTTAAATTCTATTTATAAGATATTTTGTCTTACGATATTTATTTGGTTAGAATATTTAATTTTGAAAAGTCATGAGAGCCCATGTTAAATCTTTTAACCATATAAATATTTTTACTAAACTAACAACTCAATTTTCTCTCTCCAATCACCATATATGTCTCACCTGATAACTTGATTCTTTTTAAAACAAATATTTTCTCTCTCCAAACTAAATAATTTTACCAAACCAAATATATTTTTAAATCTTTTATTAATCCTTGTCCTAACAATCGCTCATCTAATCTCTCTCAGCAGATTCTTTCTCAAATCTACTCTCTTTAATTATTTTTTCTACAAATCTATATACATACATATATATAATTGAAGATATTTTGTTATGATAGCTTAACTGAAAATATATTTTAGTTGTTTGATATCATAAAATCTTATATATATAACTAATTGTATTTATTTTTATTAACCCATAACTATATACATATCTACATATATTTTCACTATATATTAATATGTATATATACATATACTTTTCTATTATTCTAACTATATACAAACTAATATGTATATATACAACTTTTCTAATATCTTATAGAAGTATATAACAACCCATCATATCTCTCTTTTATAAAATCAAATCCAAATCTCATCTCATCAGAATATTTCTCTCTCCAATTATAATACTCTCTCTAATCTTTAAACATTTCTCTTCTCTATAAATAACAATCTAATTATTATCATCTCTCCCCTTCTCATATAAATCAACTTTCTCTTTTTCCAATCACAATATTTTCTTCTTCTTCAAAATTAGCCGAGCAATCAAACCTTGGAGTTGTTCTTCGTGTCGTTGTGTTTATCTGTCTCCGAGGCAAGTACTCTTACTCTTTTATTTTTTTTAGTCAATGCAACATCGGGAATTCTCTAAATAAATTATTAACTTACAATATTTAAATAAAATTATAATTTTTTGCCTTTATTAATATATTTTATAATACTTGTACATATGATGAAAACCCTAGGATCTAGAATACCTATTAATCATTTCATCAAGTGAACAACTGTAAAAATGCAAACGTAATAAAATAACTTTTAACATGTAAATGTGGTTTAATATATAAAAAGCTTTATAAGTAATTATATGTTTCTGTTGCAACAATATTGGTATACACTAGCATGCAAAATATCAATACTTATATCATAATCTAAAACATAAAAATATACCATTATTACTGTTAATCAATAAACACTTTGGGCTTAATATTTTATATATATAAATTAAACTTTCTACATTATCACTCCTTATAATATCGCTGCACTCTATGCGTCCTAGTCATATAAATTATTTTGGTACTATAATTTGTATTAATATTTTCTATTATCACATGATTATAAAACTTATTATTAGCACTTATATGATAACTAGTCAATCTGTCATTTATTTTTATCTTACTTACTATTACCTCGTTATTATACTATTACCACCACCCGCTTTACGCATCCGTAATTTGTCATTCTCATTTAACTATATTAACCCTTTAAAACCATATTTCAATTTATTATTCTTTTCAATAAATAAACTCGGATGTTAAATACAGATACTTGCATATTTATGTTGAGTGTTGTTTACATTTTTGACATTATCATATTCTATCATCTATATTTAATATTTTACTTGAGACTATCATTGTCGGCATGATTGAGAAACCTTAACATGCTATTCTTGTTTATGGACACTATCATATTATAACTATTGTACTTGACATGCCATGATTATTCATTGCTCCAGACTACTCATATTAAAACAAGTTCTCTAATTTGAATGCTGAATTACATGACATGACACACCACTATTCACCAGTTTTATTTCCATACAATTACCATACTACAAGTTCCTGTCTTTTCAGCATTCTTATTTAGTGCTCTAGTCTTTATCATAGCAGCTATAAATACGTGGGTGTTGGGGTAGTTTGAGTGTGCGTTGTACAACAGGATCTCAGGAGTCCCATGCCGGCAGCTCGTACCGGGCTATAGCGGTCACATGATTACAGCACGTACCGGGCTATAGCGGTCACATGATTACAGCTCGTACCGGGCTATAGCGGTCACATGTTTACAGCTCGTACCGGGCTATAGCGGTCTCTTGTTCATTCCACAGTTGGGCCCGTGTTTCCTAGCCCCTGGGGCACCACTCTTGGGTTAGGAATACTCCTGCAGAGTTTGACGCACACACTCAAGCTTACGATAGGATAGTTTACCTTTTAGTGGCCAGTTAGGTTATGACATGATCCCTTACATACATGTTTCATAGTGTTAGTGCATTTAATTACTTATATACATGTTTTCTTGCGCACCGGGCTTCACTTTTATATATTCTTGTTATTATGCTACACACACTTTATACGTTGAGTACTTGTTGGGGTGTTCTGACATCCCTGAGATTTGCCATCTCAGGATTAGAGACAGGTTTTTAGGCTGAGCGGGATCAGAGCGGCTACCAGGACTTTGTTGAAGATCAGTAATCGTAGGTTTATTTTCCTTTACTTTTAGACTTTAGCATGTGCGTCCTTATGGGACATTAGGACTTTTGTATCTCTTTCGGATCTTATTTTATTCCGAATCTTTTGTTTTGGATCTTTAATTGCATCAATTATCTAGTGGACCCATTTTTAGGATTTCTTGTGGTTTCATTACAGCATGATTATCAGTATTATTTCTTTTGGTATTGGATTTTATTTTTGACAGGTTAATCTAGACAGCCTTATGTGACTATGGAAGGACTTTTCCTTACCATAGGTAGCACGGCTGGCCTTCGTCGCTTCCCGTATTCCACATTTTGGGAAGCGGGGCGTGACAGGAATTAAACTCGTTTGAGTATTTGAATCTTGGAGTTGAGCTCCTCAAAAATTGATTTGGAGTTAAACTCCCAAAGAATTTAGATCTTGGATGATGAAAAGAGCTCCTTTTTCTTTTTCTTCAAGTCTTGGACTTTCCCAAAATGGGTTCTTTTGAGATGGGTTTTCTTCTTTCTTCTTCTTTTTTGGATCTTGGAGAAGAAGGGTCGTGAGATTTAAAATCTCCCTTTCTAGGGATTTAACGGGAGGTTTGAACTCCACTTCAATGGTTTTATAGTGAAAAACTATTTCTTTTTGAGAAAACTAGAGTTAAACTCTTGATTTAATTCAAAGAAAGAAAGAAAAAGGTTTTAAACCTTGAAGGAGGCACAAAACCCGAGAATGATTGAAAGAGTGAAAGTTGTTCTTGATTTCTCATCATGTTTGCCTTATATATGCTACACACTTTTACATATAGCCCCTTGGGTTTTACAAAATGGCATTTTGCCCATCCTATGCCCATGTGTTTATTTCTTTTTGCATATGAGTCATGAGTTTTACAAAAATTTGGCTTTATGCCCATTTTTTTATATTTATTCATAAAAATTACACTAAAATTGTTTAATAGATAATTTTCTTCTTGGCATGGAGGAGGCCGGCCCCTTCATGTTTGGGCTCAACTTTGGTATGGGCCCACTTGGTTTAGGCTTAGGCCCACTTATTCACAGTTTGACTTTAACTTTTGGTCAATAGGATATAAATTTTGACCCCAACAGAGTAGTTATCTGCTTGCTCTTGTTTGAGGAGTGGTTCTTGAATTTTTGGAGATGGAAGAACAAATCAAAGAGTAAACCAATCTCTTCCACCAATGTTTTAACCACCAAGATGGTGGATTTCCAGCTTGATAATCAGAATTTCCATAGTTGGAAGCTAATGGTGGAGACATATGTCAAGGGGAGGAGGAATGGCGATCACTTGACGAAGCCTCTTCCTGATCCAGTTACCGCCGATTAGGAGGCGGAGATGCACAGCTTAGCCATTTCATACTTAGCTTGATGGAGCGACGGATCATGAATGCGATTGTTCACTTGGGATCCGTGAAGACGATTTGGGATTAGCTCCACAAGCTCTATTCATCATGGCAGAACCTCTCGAAGGCTTATGATTTAGTGCATCATTTGTACAAGATTCAGTAAGGAACGCGCTCACTGCACCAGTATTACTCAGAGTTTTGTCGTCTTGCTCAGCTGGTCTCAGAGTTCCCAATCACTAGTGATGTTGTGAAGATGAGAAGGCGACATGGGACTCTCCTCGTGATCATTTTTCTTGGTGGATTACGGCCCGAGTACCAGTCTGCACGCCCGGCCTTACTTGGGAAGGCAGATATTACTCTTGCGGCCACGTATCACACGCTTCACCAGATATTCCAGTCTGACATTACCGATGAGCAGCCTGTCTCTGGTGAGCACAGTGCACTTATCAATCCGAAGAGTTCTCCCACATATTACTCTCTACGAGAAAGGGAAGCGGGTTATATAGGCGCCGGAGCCGAAGGCAGAGAGGCAGAGAAAACTCTCATTTTTTCACTATTCATATTCGCAATACTTGTTAGAAGCTGAATAGGAGACCTCCTCGTCCTGCTACCCGTGCTCATATTGGGACCTCATCTTCTGTATCCTCCGCTACTTCGACGGACTCAGTATCATACAATAGTTCCGTCAAGTCCATGGAGCAGAAGATTGCTTGATTGAGCCTTCTTGGGATCTCTTCTGCTTCTAATAGCTTGACTGAATCAAGTACACCTCGAGCTACAGCTGTAACCAGTTTGGGTCTCTCGGGGGGTAACCATACAACTTTATTACTTCGACTTCTGTATATCGTCCTTGGGTGATCGACTCGGGTGCGACCAATCATATGCCAGAAAAAAGATGCATGTTGTCATCATATAAGCTAAGGCCTGGTTGTATCCCGGTGACCTTGGTAAACGGTACCACCTTTGTTATAGAGGGAGTGGGGTATGTTCGTGCCACATCACAGTTGTCTCTCTCTACCATTTTATACTTGCCTGGCTTTCCGTTCAATTTACTCTCTATTAGCCAATTGACTCGAGTTTTGAACCGTGACACAACTTTTTTTGCCGGTGGCTGTGCTTTTCAGGAGCTTGAGACGAGGCAAACGATTGGCACCGGAACTGAGTTTGACGGTTTGTACCACCTCGATGAGCATCCACGTGCTATAGCCTGCCCAACAGCTTCAACATCCGCATTTGATGTCCATTGTTGATTTGGTCACCCTTTCCTACAGACCTTGAAGAGAATTGTTCCCTCTCTTGGTACTTTATCTAATTTAGAGTGTGAGTCTTGTGAGTTAGCTAAGCATCATCGCTCTCTCTATCCATCCCGTGTCAATAAGAGAGCTGATAAATCTTTTATTTTAGTACGTTCTGATGTTTGGGGGCCATGCCTTATTGTTGCCCAAGGAGGTTTTCACTATTTTGTGACTTTTATCAATGATTTTTCTCAATTCTTATGGTTATATTTGATGAAATCTAGAAATAAAGTGTTCTCTCATTTTCAGATATTCTGTTCTGAAGTTCAAACTCAGTTTGGAGTCACTATTGGTATCCTGAGAAGTGATAATACCAAAGAGTATTTTAGTACGCCCCTTAGGGAGTATATAGAGAAACTTGACATTCATGAATCTTCTTGTCCTTATACCCAACAAAATAGGGTGGCAGAAACGAAGAATCGGCGTTTGCTAGAGCTTACTCGCGCCCTTTTGTTTCATATGCGAGTGCCTAAATGTTTTTAGGGATGCAGTCCTTACTGTCAATTACTTGATCAATCATATGCCCTCATCTGTCCTAGATGGACAGATTTCTCATTCTACATTATTTCCTTCGGTGGTGTCTTTCCACGTTTCTCCGCGGGTCTTTGGGTGTGTCTGCTTTGTCTATGATCTACAATCCAGGTGTTCTAAACTGGACCCCAAGGGTATTAAGTGTGTTTTTCTTGGGTACTCTCGGACTCAAAAAGGGATATCGGTGCTATAGTCCCGGGTTACATCGTTATATCGGCTGACGTGACTTTTCATGAGTCCACCCCATACTTTTCTACATCTCACACACATGTAGACATGGACAGTGACTTTCTTTTAGATATCTCATATTTTTCGTCATAAGACAAACACCCCTTCTGATTCGGTTGATTCTCCACCCTGTGCTGCAGGTCATTCGTACTGTTTCTATTAACCCACCCCCCACCTGATTCCCCACTGTTAGGCCCCACACCACCGGTTACAAGTATGTATGCTCGTCGGGCCCATACAGCTCTTGAACCTCAGCTGCCTCCTTCTGATCTCCTAGAGTCTCAAGCTCCGCCGGAGGCTGACATTGATATCCCCTTTGCCTTACGGAAAGGCACCCCGCAGCTACACTTCTTATCATATCGCTCATCATGTGGCGACTTCTCATTTATCTTCGGTATATCAAGCGTTTCTCTCGTTGCTTGACTCACATGCTTTACCTAAGTCCCTCTCTGATACTGTCTCATAAAGGGTGAACCAATGCAATAATTGATGAGATGCTCGCTCTTGAACAGAATCAGACTTGGAATTTGGTTCCTCTTCTGACTGGGAAGAAAGCTGTAGGGTACTGCTGGGACACTGTGAATTTTCATCCTGATGGGACACTTTCCCACTTGAAAGCACGTTTGGTTGCTAAAGACTATTCACACACTTGTGACATTGATTATGAGGAGACCATTTCTTCTATGACAAAGATGACTTTTGTTCGTCTGCTTACGTCTCTTGCGGTTACCCATCATTGGTCACTGTATCAGCTTGATGTGAAAAATGCGTTTCTTCATGGTTCTTTAGTCGAGATCTATTTGGAGCAACTACCAGGGTTTGTTGTTCAGACGGAATCTGATCTAGTTTTTCAATTGAAGAACTCATTATATGGCTTGAAACAGTTTTCTCGAGCGTGGTTTAGGAAATTCACTGAGGTGGTTATTTCATTTGGCCTAAAACGGTGTGTACATGACCATTCAGTGTTCTACCGTAATAACACCAATGGCATTCGCATTCTTTTGGTGTTATATGTCGATGCCATAATGATTACCGGCGATGACGCGACCAGTATTGCACAGCTTAAGCACCACCTTCAAACAAAGTTCCAGACTAAGGACCTTAAGAGCCTTAAATACTTTTTAGGTATCGAAGTTGCTCGATCGATGGATGGCATCTGTATCTCACAGCGGAAGTATGTGTTGATATGCTAACTGAAGTGGGGATGTTAGGATGCAAATCCATAGAGCCTCCAATAGATCCTAATGCTAAACTGCTTCCACGATAAGGTGACTGAGTTGAAGATCCCGGAAGATACCGACGGTTGATCGGTAAGTTGAATTATCTCATTATCACTCGACCTGATATCTCATACCCAGTTAGCGTTGTGAGTCAATCCATGGCCGGTCTTCGAGTGACTCATTACGATGCGGTGATTTGAATATTTCGTTATTTGAAAAATACTTCAGGAAATGGTCTACTGTACTCGGATTATAGACATTCTCAAGTAGCAGGCTTTACTGACGCAGATAGTCTCTATCCGATCGCAGATCTACTATAGAATATTACGTGTTTGTAGGGGATAATTTCGTCTCTTAAAAGAGTAAGAAGAAGAGTGTAGTGTCCCGCTCTAGCGCCGAGCCAGAGTACCGGGCCATGGCGAATACCACTTGTGAGCTTGTATGAATTCTCTTTCTGCTGGAAGAGCTTGGCTTTGAGCCCACTTCCTCTAAGCGGCTGTATTGTGATAATAAAGCTGCAATCTATATTGCCTTCAATCCCGTGTTTCATGAGCGAATGGAGCACATTGAGGTGGATTGTCACTTTATGTGGGAGAAGGTTGAAAATGGAATCATCGATACTTACTATGTTCAATGTGCTCATCTGTTAGCAGATTTATTCATAAAGCTCCTAGGAAGGAATAGAGTGCAGTTTATTTGTAACAAGCTGGACATATTTGATATGTATGCTCCAGCTTGAGCGAAAGTGTTAGAATACTCGTAGTATACACAGGTTTATTATATATAATTAGATACTTAATAATGATATAATAGCAAAATGGTTTTATCTATATAATGAGGAGCATTAGGTTTAGACCAATCTATCCATTACATCTCTCTCTCTCTCTCATCTTTATTAGTTTATGATTGAAGTGGAAGAAGAAAAGAGTAAATGGGAACTAAGAAAAATATTTGCTAAACACAAGGTCAAATGCATATTATGAGAGTTCAGGGGAAGCTAGTGTTGAACCTCTGATTTCAGGATCTATGTGCAATTAACCCGTAACTGTAATTACTCCAAACTGTCTTAACTCATACCATATTATATATGTTGTTGGGCTTGTGCTATACCACATGCTTGCTGCTCACGGTGCATAGACCGAGCAGGGATAGAACATGGGGGGTGGCCCCACTTTTTTTACTTGAGCGGGGACGGCCCCTTTGGGTTTGCTCGCCGCAGGAAGAGGACATGCGGTTTTGCACATGCCCGTTACATCCTTATTAATGATAATTTTAGGATACCTTATTTTGGTAGATTCTCTTGAAAATTATCACAACCCAAGGAATTATATATTGATGAATGCCCTCTATGTCACAGTTGAACGCGGGCTTTTTGAGCTAAAGAAGTTGGGGATTGAAACCCAATTATGGGAAGCGACTCGAGCTGGGACTGACCCAGATTTGGGCAATCGTGGAACTCCAACCGGATCGGAGAATTGAGTGAAAACCATGACAATTACAGGTTTGATTTTGAGGATTTATCGGTTTAATTGATATAGTCTTCCAAGTTTTCTAATTGAAATTTTACTTTCTGTTACCCAGATTTTTGGCTTATTGACTTTTCTTAGAGTTCAATTTTCCATTGGTTTTGAAGACCTTCCATCTTTCTTCCATATGCGAAAATTTCAGATTGCAAAGAACTTTAGCGGATTCGGTGCTGGATTTTGAATGATCGGATCATGAACTACCTTTGAATAGGTTGAAATTTTTATAGAGAAAGCATAGTCGATATTTCTCATAATTTTATCTGAAATAGGTGTGGTGCTTTTTCTTCCCGTTCGGGAATGTTGCTACCATGTAAAAAAAAGTCAAGATTTTTGTTCCATGTACATAGCAAGGACATTCTCTATCCCATGGTATGAAATTTTAGTCTGTTTTTTATAAGGGAACTTATTGTAATATGCTGATTATTCTGTATTCTTCAAATCAAACACACTTTGATCGAATTGTAGCTTTATGTAATTACTTCACATAAGATTTGTTATTTTTATCGATGTTAACCTGCAACGTGGATTGCATCAGTTATATTATTATCGATCTACTTCTCTTGCTTGAAAATTTTACCATCTGAAATAATGCATTTTCGTGGTACCTTATTTCATGAATGTCATCATCAAATGTGGGAAGTAGTCTAATATTACGATGTCAATTGCGAAGCCTCAGGCTAGAGAGTCACAATCGAATTATACGACTTTGTATTTTTTTGTCTTTTAAATAGAAGTTTCTAGTTTTTCCATGAACATTGGATCCCATTCTGGGATTCCTTTCACACTTTGAATTAATCTGAATAAGCTTTGGCTGGAGGTAAGCTTACCTCCATCACATGCTAAACAAACAAGAACAGTTTTGATTCTATCCGAGTTTGTAACGAATGAATAGAGGGATTTTTGAGAGTCGGATCACGTCAAGATGTTACCTTCCGTAGATTCTCTGGGAGCGGCGATGGACGGCTGAGATTGGAGTTGGAGGCTGGCTCCTGAAGCGTGTGGATCTCAATGGGTTTGAGATTGTTTGGGCCGAGCTACCTGCAAAGAAGTCTCGGGGTGGTTGTACCACCGACGGCCCTCCGACGGTCAAGTTATAGAAGAAATCCGAGCAGAGTAACGGCTTAGTGGAGTAAAAATGGCTTACTTGAACCGTCTGAACGAGGGGTTTAAATAGCGGTGGCTGCAGGTAGGCAGGCGCGAGTGTTGGGGTAAAAATTTACACCCCGGTTGACCGAGTCAAAGTCAAGGTCAACCCCAAAGCTAGGTGGGTCCAAGCCCAGGTTAAGCGGGCCCATGCCCAAGTCGAGCCCGCGGCCAGCCTCCCCATGCCAACAACAAAATCATGTAATAAATAATTTTTATGTAATTGTTTATGCATGAATGTAAACAAAATGGGCATAAAGCCAATATTTTGTAAGCCCATGGCTTATGTGCAAAAATGAAATGGCACATGAGCCATGAGATGGCTAAAATGCCATTTTTGTAAAGCCCAAGGGGCTATATATAAATATGTAAGCCTATAAAAGGCAACATGATGAAAAAAAAAGACAATTTTTTCATTCCCCCAAAACTAGGGTTCTTTGTGCCTCCTGCTCTTCTCCAAGGTTCTAAACCTTCTCATTTCTTTGAATTAAATCAAGAGTTTTACTCTTTCCTTTCCAAAACTAAGTAGTTTTCCACCACAAAACCCACAAAGGGAAACTCAGATCTTCCATCAGATCTTAAAAAGAAGTGATTTTTAAAATCTCCTACTTCTTGATCTTCAAGATCCGGCCAAACAACAGGAGGAAGAAGAAGAACCCCCTTTATCAGCTTCAAAACATCTTAGGAGTTTAACTCCATATATATAAAACAACAAATATTTCCTTTTTGAAGCATAGCTTCTGTTTCTTAGGCTAAAAGCCTCCTTTTCTCGCCGGCGCTCAAGCGCAGAGCGCCCGCGTGCCGACACGTGGCGTGCTTGCGCTCGAGCGCAAGTCGCTCCGGTGCCGACACGTGGCGCGCTTGCGCTCGAGCGCAAGTCGCCCCGGTGCCGACACGTCCAGCGCAAGCGCTCGAGCGCAAGTCACCCCGGTGCCGACACGTGGCGCGCTTGTGCTCAAGCGCAAGCCGCTCCGGTGCCGACACGTGGAGCGCTTGCGTTCGAGCGCAAGTCGCCCCCGTGCCGACACGTGGCGCGCCTGTGCTCAAGCGCAAGTGCTCAGGCGCAAGTCGCCCCGGTGCCGACACGTGGCGCGCTTGCGCTCAAGCGCAGAGTGCCCATGTGCCGACACGTGGCACTCTAGCGCCTGAGCGCACAGCACCTAGGCGCACAGCGCCCAAAGTGCTGCCCCCACGCATCCTTTGGATGCCCTTTCCCCCTCTTTCTTTTATATATATATACATATATATATACACACACATATGTATACATATTTATACACACATATACTCCGCGACACTGTCCCTGTTAGAAAAAAATTTCTAACGGGGCGCTGCCCCGCACCCCGCTAGCCCCCTTGACCCCCAACCCGCTATCCGGGTAGCGGGACCCCCGTAAAAACTCTGCGTGGCTCCCGATATATCCAAACCCCCCTTTCAAAACACAACACACGTACACTGCACATTGAGTTCGCATGACCATTTTAACCCGTTAATCGGAGGTTCCCTCACCCCAAAGGCGAGGGGTAATTAACGGCAGCTTAGTCCGCGGCTGCCGGAGATTTGGATCCCCACAATCAATAAACCCCCGTCTACCCTAGGCAGGGGGAATCTGTAGTATACGCCTGACAAGCGCGCGCGTATTCCCATCTCAATGGGGTGACGAAAAACCCCCTACAGCGAGAATCACGCCGGCCGTTACGCTCCCGACGTCACGCCCACGTGATGGGCGGGATCCCGCATTAATGGCGAGACATGCTCGTTAATGGGGGATCGTGATGGCGTGGAACATGAGATGTGGCCGGCGGATATCTCGCGTATGGCGAGATTCGCAGGATGGCGGTTGCGCCTGTGAGTGGTACCGTTGGTCGGTCGATGGGACCGAGGAAGATGAGCTCGGCGGGAGAGCTCGGGGACGAGCAGGAGAGCCGAGATATCTTGGTTTTGCGGTAGCCCGGAGACGGGCTGATAGGGCCGAGAAGGCCAATTGTGCAGGGGGCTCGGATGTGAACCAACAGTTGTTTGCTTGTAGGACGGGCACAGGAGTGGCCTGGTCGGCCACTGTAGGTCCTTTCTTGTTGGCTTCGGGACACGTCATCAGCCATGTGTCACGATCTGGGAGATCACCGATATCGAGCATCATCATTAGCCCCCCACTCTCGTCCCGACCAGATCATAGGTCGGGTCGAGAGTGGTCTTCCGGGTCATCCGAGGTGAGATCCTTTTCGAAGATATCGTCGGGACGTGTTCCCGGGCAATCTGTCGTTTTTTCTTGATGACATCAGCAAATTAGGGATCAGATCTACCATTAAAGAGGATGCGCCGAATTGTGTGTACGTTCACCGAAGCGACTACTCACGTGTCGGGGGCAGGTTGGCTGATGCGACGGGCCGCAGGTTCCCTGTGCCCGATGGGACTCGGCCAATATGCGCATGACAGGTGGAGCGATGGTGGCCGTTGAGTGCGAAGAGTCGTCTTGGCGGGAGATGACTGCAGCCGTTGGATGTGTTACGCCAGCTGCTATAAATAGAGGTGGGGTCCACATGAGGGCCCATTCCTCTTCATAATTTCCTCGTCTTTGGTTTTGTTAGCTCGGCGTTCTCCTCTTTAGGTCGGGATTTCCGCGTTTGCTCTTCCGAGGACTTTTCTTCATCAGGTTAGATGTCTTCTTTTGAGGAGTCTGTAGATGTAGTTGGGGTAGAGTCTGGGGAGCCCTCGTAGGTTCTTTCTTTTTCTTTCTTCTGCTTCTTCTCCTTCTGAGTCGAGCATGTTTCTCCCTTTGGCAGGACAGATGGATCGATCCAGGACTCTTGGTGCCCTTGGTGCTCTGTCCCGGAGGGGGGCCAGAGGTGCGGCCGCGCCTCGGACTGACCCGAGCCCCGCACCAAATGTGTTGCTGGCGACGGGGCCATCTGCCTCGACCCGAGCTCCCGACGGTTGCCCCGGCGGCGGCCAGAGGCGTCCACGGGTTCCCGAGCCCCGGACGAGGGATGCAGGAGAGGACGGAGGCGGGGTTCCTCTTAAGAGGAAGATGATGGTCTCTCACGCTCCACCGACTGAGATTCCTGAGGGGATTCCTGTGCAGGAGGGGGACGTCCGTTTCGTAGTCCCGTCTGGGCTTTCCGTTGCTGCCAGCCTGCTTGCTGACATGGAAGAGTTGGCTGGGGCCAAGATCCCGCGGGGGACCCTGAGGGCCCAAATGGCGGCCATAGCTCAGGAGGCGGTGTAGGTATGTATTCCCTCATGTGTTATCTCGAGCGCCTTTTCTTTAGTTCGAGTGTCTCTAAGTCCCTCTGCTGTTTTTCGTCAGGTCCTTCAGCACCGCGCTCTCGTTACTCGCATGGAGGCTGAGGGGGCTATCCATGCTACGAGGTCGGCGGGAGAGTCTTCTTCGGAGGCCGAGGATCTGCGGCTTGAGCTGCGTCTGGAGAGGGAGAGGATGGCCGTCCTTGAAGCCCAATCGGCCGTCGTGGAGCTCGCCGTCTCAAAGTGCCAAGAGTCCAATCACCGTCTAAGTGAGTCCCACCGAGTCATCGAGGTGAAGTTGATGGAACTGGCTGATCGCTTTGCAGTCATGAAGAGGGCGAGGGATGCCAGCAGGCGGGATGCCGAGGCGGCGCTTCAAGCGGCGGAGGTTGCCAAGATCCGAGCTAGGAAGGCGGTAGCTGATTACAAGGGGTCGGACCAGTTTTACGTCGACCTCGGTGAGGCCTCCGCCACCGCACAGAACAAAGCTCTTGATGCCGTCAAGGAGCAGTTTTCGGAGTTTGCCGACGGTGAGCTCTGTGCTCGGGTCCCACTTTCGGTGGTCATGCCTCCGGTCGATGGTGATGAGGGAGTGAGGTCTAGGCGGGGCTTGCGGCCCGAATTTTTTGGCTTTTCCTCCTCTCTCTTGTAAGACTCCGGGAAATTTGATAAGGCTGGGGAGCCCACAATACCCTTGTAAAGACTTTTGGCTTTGTGAATAAATAAAAACTTTTTGCAGTCGTATTTGCACAATACTACCCTCGTGTTATGTCGGTTCTTTCATCTAGCGATTACACGTCGAGTTGAATCTGTTCATTTGCCGAGTGTGTAAAGACCGGTGGGAAGACGGTATCTCCATGGCCCCGAAGTCGAGGTGGAGATCGTTCAGACGTAGATAAACTGGATGCCTCTTGGTGAGGGCTTTGATCCGAGGCGTTGTAGGGTAGGGAGCTACCAGCCAGGGATAATCGAGCAAGGGCGGGCCCGGTTGCCTCTTGGCGAGGGCTTTGATCCTTAGCGCGGGAGGGGTCGTAAGAGGCCTGCTAAGGACGGGCCGAGCAGGGTTGCTGCCCGGTGCCTCTTGGCGAGGGCTTCGATCCTTAAGGACGGGCCGGGAAGGGTTGCTGCCCGGTGCCTCTTGGCGAGGGCTTTGATCTCTGGCGTTTTGGGGTAGGGAGCTACCGGCCAGGGATAACCGAGCAAGGGCGGGCCCGGTTGCCTCTTGCGAGGGCTTTTGATCCTTAGCGCGGGAGGGGCCGTAAGAGGCCTACTGAGGACGGGTCGAGCAGTGTTGCTGCCCGGTGCCTCTTGGCGAGAGCTTTGATCCCTGGCATTTTGGGGGTAGGGAACTACCTGCCAGGGATAACCGAGCAAGGGCGGGCTCGGTTGCCTCTTGGCGAGGGCTTTGATCCTTAAGGACGGGCCGGGCAGGGTTGCTGCCTGGTGCCTCTTGGCGAGGGCTTTGATCCCTGGCATTGTGGGGTAGGGAGCTACCGGCCAGGGATAATCGAGCAAGGGCGGGCCCGGTTGCCTCTTGCGAGGGCTTTTGATCCTTAGCGCGAGAGGGGCCGTAAAAGGCCTACTAAGGACGGGCCGAGCAGGGTTGTTGCCCGGTGCCTCTTGGCGAGGGCTTTGATCCTTAAGGATGGCCGAGCAGGGGTGCTGCCCGGTGCCTCTTGGCGAGGGCTTTGATCCCTGGCGTTGTGGGGTAGGGAGCTACCAGCCAGGGATAGCTGAGCAGGATAGCCGCTCGGCTGCCTCTCGGTGAGGGCTTTGATCCCTGGTGTTGTGGGGTAGGAAGCTACCAGCCAGTGATAGCCGAGTGGGGTAGCCGCTCGGCTGCCTCTTGGTGAGGGCTTTGAACCCTGGCGTTGTGGGGTAGGGAGCTACCAGCCAGGGATAGCCGAGCGGGGTAGCTGCTCGGCTGCCTCTTGGTGAGGGCTTTGGTCCTTAGTACTGGAGGGGTCGTACGAGGCCTGCTAAGGATGGACCGAGCAGTGAAGCTGCTCGGTGCCTCTTGGCGAGGGCTTTGATCCCTGGCGCTGTGGGGTAGGGAACTACCAGCCTGGGATAGCCGAGTATGGTAGCCGCTCGGTTGCCTCTTGGTGAGGGCTTTGGTCCTTAGCTTGGGAGGGGCCGTACGAGACCTGCTAAGGACGGACCGAGCAGGACTGTTTCAGGGATTTGTCCGACCCCCCTGACGTGCGAACATCGGGAAGGGTAACAGTCGCGGATGACACGTGTCAGGAACGTACGGGGGAAAGCCGAACGTTTTTGGAGGCCGCCTCATTTCTGCCATGCGGTGGCGTGGCATTGGACAAGTCGCTGCGATTCACAAGATCCGCGCTGATACGCGTGAGAATCCGGATCCTTGAAGATTTTTCTTAGGGTTATAAATAGGGAGGGAGATGGCAGCTCCTTCGGCACTGCTTCCTTTGAGATGACTGGGCGCGTTTATTTGATCGAAGAGATCATCTCCCTTGGTGATGTCTCTTTGTACGACCAATCTCTGGCCGAGGATGAGTACCGGGGAGTGGTTCAGCGCCTTGAGGATCACTTTGGCCGGCTTCTCCCTAGGCGGTCGTCCCTGCTTCAGATGTTGATGTATGCGATCTGGAGGAGGTCATCGGGTCTGGATAACCCCTTCACCGAGGAGCTTCTGGACGAAACGCTCGACAAGGTGCGTTTGATCTTCTTGTTCGGCCTCATCTCGAAAGCCAGGCTTGACCGATCTTGCTCGGGTGCTTCCGTGGCGTCTCGGGTCCACGCGCAGCGTTGGCGGGAGCGGGCTATAGCGGCTAGGGCCCGGCTAACGGATATCTACTCCGAGTATCACCGGGAGTACTTCCTTTATCCCGTTCCACCTTTGTTGTAACTTTATTTTTCTGTAAGGCTGTGGAGCCCATAGTACCTTTTTGGATGAATAAGATTCTTCTTTTGCAATGTTCTAGCGTTCCCTTCTTTTTATTTGAGTGGAAAGGACTTTTTAGAAAGATTTACATTGTCTTTGTGAAAGAAGAGGTACACACTCGTAGGTATTCATTTCACTGGTACAGTTTGAGCTTCTCAGCGTTGTAAGGCCGTGGAAACTTGCGCCCGCTCGCGTCTTGTAAGCGGTAGGCTCCGCTGGGAAGTACCTCGGAGACGAGAAAAGGACCGTCCCATTTCGGGGAAAACTTATGCAGTCGGCTCTGATCGACGAACTCGTTTCGCCGCAGGACCAGATCTCCGGCCTTGAAGGAGCGACGCTTGACCCGCGCGTTGTAGTACCGGGCGGTTTGCTGTTGATAGGCGGCAGCTCTGATTTGAGCCCGGTCTCGTTTCTCCAACAAGATGTCCAGGTTGGTCCGTAGTGCCGTAGTGTTTGCTTCGTCGTCGAAGTGTTCGACCCGGTGACTGGGTAGCCCGATCTCCGTTGGGACCATTGCCTCAGTCCCATAGTAGAGGCTGAAAGGGGTTTCCCCGGTGGGGGTCTTTTTTGACGTGCGCAAGGCCCATAAGACCCGGGGCAATTCCTCGACCCAACTGCCTTGGCGTCCTTCTAGGCGGGTCCGGAGGCCTCGGAGGACATCCTGATTAGCGACTTCGGCCTGCCCGTTGCATTGGGGATGTGCGACCGCGGCAAACTTCATGAGGATATGGTACTCGTTGCAGAATTACTTCACTTTCTCGTTTTCGAAGTTCGTCCCGTGGTCGGTGATGATACACTTCGGGATGCCGAACCGGAGTATCACATTGTTCTGCAGGAACCTGACAGTCGTGGCGGCATCCGGTTTTCTGATAGGGACGGCCTCGACCCACTTCGTGAAGTAATCTACTGCGACGAGGACATACTTGTGCTCGCCCGTACCGGTCGAGAACTAGCCTATCATGTCCAATCCTTACTGGGCGAACGGCCACGGGGAGGTTAAAGCGGTCAGCTCGGTAGCCGGAAGGCGAGGTATGCTTCCGTGGAGTTGGCAACTTTTGCATCTCCTGACGAGCTTCTGAGCGTCTTCGTGAATAGTTGGCCAGTAGTATCCCTGGAGCAATGCCTTTTGGATTAAGGTTCGGGCCCCTTGGTGTGCGCCGCTGACCCTTTCATGGATTTCACGGAGGACGTAGTCGGCTTCGTGGGGGTCGACGCACCGGAGCATGGGCTGAGTGAAGGATTTCTTGTAAAGGTTCCCATTGCTCCAGACGAAGTGACGGGCTTTGGCCCGGAGACGGCGGGCTGCTCCCCGATCTTCTGGGAGCGTACCATCCCTTAGAAATTCCACGAGGGGCTTCCTCCAGTCTTGGTCATCTTCCTGCGCTGTGTATACATGAAGTATTGTCGCCCCGTCTTCCACGCTGGGCCGTGGCAAGGTCTCGAAGATGATAGATCGCTTGTTGTTGGCCGAGTAGGATGAAGCCAGCTTGCTCAGGGCGTCGGCTTGGGCATTGAGCCGCCTAGGTATTTGCTCTACCTGGACTTCGTCGAAGTTCTTCCGAAGTTTTCTTACCTCGGCCAGATACTTCACCATTAGAGGTTCCCGAGCCTCGAAGTGGCCGGTCACTTGGCCAATGACTAGGGCCGAGTCACTGCGTATTCGAATTGTTTTCAGCCCCAGCCCGGAGGCCATGCGCGGTCCAGCCAGCAGGGCCTCGTACTCTGCCACGTTGTTTGAGGCCTTGAATCCGAGCTTTAGAGAGTACTCCATTTCTGCCTTGTTCGGGCCCCGAATGATGAGGCCGGCGCCACAGCCTTCCTCGGTTGAGGACCCGTCGACGTAAATGACCCACTCAGGGACCGAGTCGGGTCTCCCCACGATCGGGTGTTGAGCCACGAGGGTCGGCGTGGACTCCGGTTCCTTGCTAGGGATGGTGCACTCGATGATCAAATCGACCAGGGCTTGTGCTTTGATGGCCTGCCTCGGACGGTATTTTATGTCAAACTGGGACAGCTCCTACCTCCACTTCTCTAAGCGGCCCGAGGATTCAGGTGAGGCGAGGATAGCCCTCAGTGGGCGCTCGGTGAGAACGAGGATAGTGTGCGCCTGGAAGTAGTGTCGTAGCTTCCTTGAGGCCACAATGAGTGCCAAGACGATCTTCTCTATGGCCGGATACCTCGTTTCTGCGTCTTTGAAGACGTGGCTCATGTAGTATACCGTCTTCTGCACTCCGTCGACCTCTCGTACGAGCACTGAACCCGCTGCTTGGTCGGATACCACCAGATATAATGAGAGCTCGTCTCCTTCAACTGGTCGAGTGAGCAGCGGTGGCGTCGCAAGGTGCCTCTTTAATTGGTCGAAGGTGGTCTGGCACTCCTCGGACCACTCGAACCTCGGGATCCTCCTCAGAGCTTTGAAGAACGGGAGGCACTTCTCCCCGAACCTCGACATGAAACGGCTCAGAACGGCCACCCATCCTGTTAGTTGCATGATCTCGACGTTGGTCTTGGATGCGGCCATGTTGAGGATAGCGTCGATTTTCTCTGGATTAGCTTCGATTCCGCGGTGGGTGGCCATGAAACCGAGGAACTTTCCCCCGGTGACCCCGAATGCGCACTTGGCGGGGTTCAGTTTCATCTTGAACTTGCGGAGTACCTCGAAGGCTTCGCCCAGATCCTTGGCGTGGTCGACCGACGAGACTGATTTGACGAGCATGTCGTCGAATTAAACTTCCATGTTCCTGCCGATCTGCGGCTTGAACATGCGGTTGACCAATCTCTGGTATGTATCTCCAGCGTTTTTGAGGCCGAAAAGCATCACCTTGTAGCAGTATACCCCCCAGTCCGTTGTGAATGCGGTGAGGTCTTCGTCTGCCGGATTCATACGGATCCAATTGTGGCCGGAAAAGGCGTCCATGAAGCTCAGTAGCTCGTGGCCTGCCGAGCTGTCGACGAGTTGATCTATCCGAGGGAGGGGATAGTTGTCCTTGGGGAAGGCCTTATTGAGGTCGGTGAAATCGACGCACATGCGCCACTTCCCGCTGGGCTTTTTAACCAGAACTACGTTCGCCAGCCATTCCGAATTGGGCATATTCCGAATGAAGTTGGCGGCGAGGAGCCGATCTATCTCGTCTTCGATAGCCTTCTGTTTGACCGGGACGAAGCTTCGCTTTTTCTGTCTGACGGGTCGGGCCGTAGGATCTACCCCGAGCTTGTGAGATATAACTTTGGGGTCGATCCCAGGCATGTCAGCAGGCGCCCAAGCAAACACGTTGGAGTTATTTCTGAGGAAATGAACCAGGCCATCCCGCTGAGTTCCCATCAGAAGCGACCCGATTCAAACGAGTTTTTCGTCGTCCCCTTCTACGAGGGGGACCTCTATCAGAGGCTCCACCGGGGTCCCTAAGACCTCTTTTTGCTCGTCTCGAGTGTCCAGAGAACCCCCGATGTCACCTTCACCTTCGACATCGTCGACCGGCCTTTAAGATGAAGATGTTGCGGTGAAGCCAACCTTTGCAATTCGCTGGTCTCCATAGACCCGACCTATCCTGCCCTGGTCGAGAGGGAACTTCATCGCCAGGTGGTAGGTCGATATCTGGGCCCGGAGGGAGTTCAGCGTTGGGCGGCTGAGGAGGATGTTGTAGGCTGATGGAATTCTCGCTACGATGAATTCCACAGGCACTATCCGCGTACGGCCGGCCTCCCCGACGTTAAACTGTAGAGTGATTACCCCTTCCGCCGGGATGGAGTGGTTGGTGAATCCTGATAGGACGTGGGAGGTCGGCCTCAAGTCTGCCGTGGTGAGCCCCATGCACAGAAAGCAGTCGTAGAAGAGAATGTTTGCCGAGCTTCCCGAGTCTACCAGGATCCTGTGCACCTCGTATTGATGTCGTAATCACCAGGGGGTCGTTGTGGGGCAGGGATATGCCGTGAAAGTCCCCATCGTCAAAAACGATCGGCTCAGTCTCCCTGGCTTTCTTCCTTGGACGGCTGTCGGCCTCCGCGGCTAGCGTGGGGTGCTGAGTTTCGCAGGTACTCGACGCACCCCTCGCCGTCATGACCATGATTTTATATGAGCCCCGTGGCGAGGTAGTCTTCGAGCGGCCGGGACGAGTCCTGTCCGCGCGCCCCCGTCGAGGGAGGGGGTGTCGGTCATGCCTGGGATCGGGTGGGCTGATCGACATCTCCTCGGGAGGGACAGGTGCGTGAAGGAGCTTGGGGCGAGGCGCTCTGGCGACGTACCTCGGTGTTGAACTGTTGGGTGCCCAGAGGGTCATATAATGCACTGGCCTGGGAGATCTGCAGCCGTCGGAGGCAGCGAGGCTGTGGCCGGCAGTGCCGACGCGAGCGGAGTCTTCTCTCCCTCTGCAGGGGTCCCGGTCCCGAAGTGGGGGAGCGGCGACCTGGGGATCTTGCCCTGCCGTTTGGACGCGGATGAGCGCCTCCACGACGGACGCGAGTCGGTCGTTCCGGCCGGTTAGGGCGTTGATGGCGTTCGGGGGAGGAGATTCGTCCGCGCCTCCATTGAGGGGGACGCGGCGGCTAGTGCTTGGATCGTCGGGGTGATCGCTCGCCATTGGGTTGGATCGGAAGATGAACTTTTGTTTTAGTAGAATCAAGTTTTCTTACAGACGGCGCCAGCTGACGTGAGTCGGATCACGCCAAGATGTTACCTTCTGTAGATCCTCTGGGAGCGGCGATGGACGGCTGAGATTGGAGTTGGAGGCTGGCTCCTGAAGCGTGTATATCTCAATGGTTTTGAGGTTGTTTAGGCCGAGCTACCTGCAAGGAAGTCCCGGGGTGGTTGTACTACCGATGACCCTCCGACGGTCAAGTTAGAGAGGAAATCTGAGCAGAGTAACGACTTAGTGGAGTAAAAATGGCTTACTTAAACTGTCTGAAGGAGGGGTTTAAATAGCGGTGGCAGCAGGCAGGCAGGCGCGAGAATCACGCCGGCCGTTACGCTCCCGACGTCACGCCCGCGTGATGGACGGGATGCCGCATTAATGGCGAGACATGCTCGTTAATGGGGGATCGTGATGGCGTGGAACGTGGGATGTGGCCGGCAGATATCTCGCGTATGGCGAGATTCGCGGGATAGCGGTTGCGTCTGTGAGTGGTACCGTTGGTCGGTCGATGAGACCGAGGAAGATGAGCTTGGCGGGAGAGCTCGGGGACGAGCGGGAGAGCCGAGATATCTTGGTTCTGCGGTAGCCCAGAGACGAGCTAATAGGGCCGAGGAGGCCAATTATGCAGGGGGCTCGGATGTGAGCCAACAGTTGTTTGCTTGTAGGACGGGCACAGGAGTGGCCTGGTCGGCCACTGTAGGTCCTTTCTTGTGGGTTTCGGGACACGTCATCAGCCACGTGCCACGATATGGGAGATCACCAATATCGAGCATCGTCAGGGATGAACAAAAAGATCATACCACCCATGAGCGCTGGGCACTTCCCCTCTGGGGCTTAGAGGAGAGGGATGGTTCAAACCTTACGAATTCTAAGCGAGGAAGCGGCAACAAATTAACGTTTTCAGGGCAAATTCGTAGATCCTCTGGATACGAGTGTGTGGTGTGTGATTTAGGTTAAGGCTTACGGCCAGTACCAAATAAAAACAAAAACAAAAAAGTACATCTAGATTAAGAATTCGTCTTTGCATATATCAAAAGATAAGAATGGATGCCTGTAATTGTAATCAGGTAAAACATTTGAAGGATTCCTGCTCATTTAAGCATAAATATATCTTTTTATAAAGAACGTCCATTTCATAGTCATACATATTCACTAGACATCAACCGAAACAGGTCTAACTTTTGTAAAGAGATTTTACGACAATCAACCAACAAAATTAATGATTCACGCATTGTGTAAAGATCATAAGATGATGCAAGGTATAGGAATAAGGTTAAATGAATCTATTTCCAGCTGGAGGTGACCATATCCCAGCCAATTACCTTCCTGCTTCACTCTCTTATGAAATACAGCGTGCCTATTCATTGTTCCTCAATCTCACCTAACCTCCCTCTCTCTCTCTCTCTCTCTGTAGAACACTCTCTTTCTCTCTCTTCAGGGGTCGCCTGAGGTACGATTTCTCATACCAAGATCTGATCTTTTCAAACTTTACTCCTGAAATTTCACTGAATCATTCGTGTTTAACCCCCAATCGGTTGTTTTCGTGCTAAAAACAAAGTTCTGATCGCTTAGTTTTCATCAAATCGTTGATTATGTTGATGTGATCGCCAACGATCTGATGCGATTCTGTTCGATAGAGACCTAGATCCTGGTCTTGTTTATAGATTTGATCTCTTAATGAAGATTACATCTTTTACATATCACTTGAATTTAGAGATAATAATGATGAAATAATAACACAATCTTATTGAAACAACAAAGGTTTGATTTATTTTCTTTTTTTATAATATTTTTTACGTTCTATGGTTTGGGTAGTGATCTTGGTTAATCGATACTTAGTAGCGAAATACATATGCGGTAAGGAAATTATAGCTGCTTCAAAAAAATAATGCCTTTTTTATACTAATTTTAAGCTTATTGTCTTAAAAACAAGATGTTTATCTACAGAGTTTGTGAAGTTATACATTCAGTTAGCTGCTCATACATCAGAATTTAATAGATTGTTCTGTTCTCAATAATTTATCTTTAAATTTCATTTTTGTTTACACTGCAAATTTCTTATATTCCTTGTTTGCAGTGAGATTCAAGTAGTAACAGAGGAATTATTTAGATTCAATATTGGACATTTTTTCATTTTCTTTTCCCTAGCTTTCTTAGTAATTTTTTTCTTTTAATATTTCATGTTGTTTGGCACAACGGTACGTTTTTACTGGTAATTTTCCGATTAATCGATAAAGTTGTGAGTTGCTGGTCAGAGGTTGAGTTATAAAATATTATTTCTTGATGGTTCTTTATCTCATTTTCATAGTAAACGTCATTGAAACTATTATATATTGTTCTGGTAATTGAAGCACTTTTTTTTTGGATGTGAATATATATAGATCACATCGAAAAAATGGTGAAGGCTGTTGCTGTGCTTTCTGGCAGTGAAGGAGTGAAGGGCCATGTGTTCTTCACCCAAGAGGGGGATGGTAAGTTTATTATTCTTAGCAAATTAATTTTACTACTATTAGGTTAATTGTAAAAATGCGTAATATGTAAAAATTATCAATAACCCCATTTTACATGTCGATCACTTGCATGATTTCATTCTATGTATTTCAGGTCCAACTACAGTCACAGGGACTCTCAGTGGTCTCAAACCAGGACTTCATGGTTTCCATGTCCATGCCCTTGGTGATACCACAAATGGTTGCATGTCCACTGGTACTTTTTCTCACTAATTGTTGTCTATATGCTGAAAACATCTAGTACAACAACAACTACAACAACAACTGAGCCTTTTATCCCAAGCATATGGGGTAGGCTACATGAACCAACATGAGAATCACGCCGGGTCCAGCACATGAATCCTCTGTCTCCACTCACTTCTATCGAACAATATACTTTCATTGAGTCCTTTGGCAACCATATCGTTTCGTATCACCTCCATCCATGTTTTCTTCGGTCTCCCTTTTGCCCTTTTGCCATTACCCATATCGAGAGTATCTATTCGTCGAACCGGTGCTTCCATAGGTCTGCGTCGCACATGACCAAACCATCTAAGCCGGTTTTCCCGCATCTTCTCCTCCACGGGTGCCACACCAACTCTTGCACGAATATCCTCATTTCGCACCTTGTCTTTTCTAGTGTTACCGCACATCCAACGAAGCATGCGCATCTCCGCTACGTGCATCTTCTGTGTATGATGCTTCTTAGGAGCCCAGCATTCTGTACCATATAATAAGGCAGGCCGAATAGCGCTCCGATAAAACTTCCCTTTCAATTTTAACGGAAAGTTACGATCACACAAAATCCCTGTTGCACTCCTCCATTTCAACCAACCAGCTTGGATCCTTTGATTAACATCACTATCGATCTCCCCATTCCTTTGGATGATGGAACCTAGATATCTAAACTGGTCGCTCGGTGATATCTCTTGCCCTTCCAATGTTATACCAATATGGTTTTGACTTCTCTGGCTACTAAATTTGCAGTGCATATATGCTGTCTTGGACCTGCTCAATCTGAATCCCCGAGATTCCAATGTTTGTCTCCATAATTCCAATTTGGCATTAACCTCTGCTTTCGTCTCATTTACTAGAACAATATCATCAGCGAATAGCATACACCAAGGGACCTCATCTTGGATAGTTCTAGTAAGCTCATCCATCACGATGGTAAACAGGAAAGGACTTAATGCAGATCCTTGATGTAAACCAATAGTAATCGGAAAATCACTTGTTAAGCCACCGCAAGTTCTGACATTTGCCACTACTCCGTCGTATATATCCTTGATTATGTCAATATACTTGACGGGGACCCCCTTTTTCATCATTGTCCCCCATAATACCTCTCTAGGTACCTTGTCGTACGCTTTTTCTAAATCAATAAATATCATATGCAAATCTTTTCTCCTCTCTCGAAAGCGCTCGACAAGTTGACGAAGCAAATGAATCGCCTCTGTCGTCGATCGTCCAGGCATGAACCCAAATTGGTTCTCTGTTATCTTAATATCCTTTCTTAGCCTGTGTTCAATCACTCCCTCCCAAAGTTTCATGGTGTGACACATTAGTTTTATTCCACGGTAGTTTGAGCAACTTTGAATGTCACCCTTATTCTTGTAGATAGGTACAAGGATACTTTTCCTCCATTCATTTGGCATCTTTTTTGTCTGCCAAATCTTATTAAACAGATCTGTCAGCCATTTAACGCCTATTTCTCCTAAGCATCTCCAAATCTCGATAGGAATCCCGTCAGGACCAACCGCTTTTCTTAAACCCATTCTGTTCAAAGCTTCTTTAACCTCAGTAAGTCTTATTTTACGCATGAAATCACGATTTATATCTTGAGATTGAATGACAAGTCCATCCAAATTCTTAGTAAAGCTCTCATTGAACAATTTGTCAAAATAATCTCTCCATCTTTTCTTGATATCCTCATCTCGAACTAAAACCTTCTGATTTTCATTTTTGACACACTTCACCGCACATAAGTCTCTAGTCTTCCTTTGCCGCATTCGAGCAATCCGGTATATATCATTTGCAGCCTCTTCAGTGTCTAATTTCTCGTACACCTCCTTGTAGACCTTAGATTTAGCTTCCCGAACAGCTTTCTTAACTTCCTTTTTAGCCATTTTGTACTTCTCAAATCTCTCCACATCTCTACTTTTCTTCAAATCTTTATAAGAATCTCTTTTAATTTTAATAGCAGCCTTTACATCTTCATTCCACCATGATATGTCCTTAGATGGTGGAGCACCACCTCTCGACTCACCAAGTAGATCTCTAGCTACTTTCTTGATACAACTAGCCATTTTGTTCCATATTTTGTATGGATCATCTTCCGACTGCCAATCCGCTTCTTGTACTACACGATCTATAAAAGCCTTTTGATTACCTTCTTTCAATCGCCACCATTTAATTTTAGGCTCTACCTTACGTCTAATCTTCCTAGGTTCTCTTCTAAATCGAAAATCTAGAACTAAAAGTCTATGTTGAGTAGTTACACTCTCACCTGGCACTACTTTACAGTCGATACAACAAGCTCTATCTATTCTTCTCGTCAGAAAAAAGTCTATTTGACTAGCATTTGATCCGCTCCTAAAAGTGATAAGGTGGGACTCTCTTTTCCTAAACCAGGTGTTTGCTAAGATCAAGTCATAAGATAAAGCAAAATCTAGAATCGAGTCACCTACTTCATTCCTTTGTCTGAAACCAAAACCTCCATGGATAGTAACAAACCCACTACGACTAGTACCTACATGTCCATTAAGATCACCACCAATAAATAACTTCTCTGCGTCATCAAGACCTATCTGTGGTGCATAAGCACTAATAACATTAAAGATCTCTCCACCTAGAATAAGCTTAACCAGTAAAATTCTATCACCTTTTCTCCTAATCTCAACTACATCCTCAAGCAACCGTCTATCTATGATTATACCTATCCCATTACGATTTTTATCTCTACCCGTATACCAAAGCTTATAACCCCAAGGCTCTATGACTCTACTCTTTTCACCTACCCACTTAGTTTCTTGCAAACACATAATACCAACTCTCCTCCTAATCATCATCTCCACTAATTCTATTAGTCAACCCGTAAGGGAACCTATATTCCAGGAAGCTAGACGGATCCTATGAAACCCTTGCTTATTTGTCACTACACCCGGGGTCCGATGTAGCGCGCCGTCTCTGGACGACGACCCTTGCTTATTTGTCACTACACCCGGGGTCCGATGTAGCGCGCCGTCTCTGGACGACGACCCTTGCTTATTTGTCACTACACCCGGGGTCCGATGTAGCGCGCCGCATCTGGACGACGACCAAGCCCTTGCATATTTAACACTACACCCGGGATCCGATGTAGCGCGTCGCTGAGTAGGGGACGCCCCAACGATATTCTGATTCTGGTTCATGTCATAGAATGTGACAAAGTTTTACGTTGGCTGTCACAAGCCTACCACAACCTTCACCCTTTCTCATCCGGACTTGGGACCGGCAACGGTGGGTTTCTGAAAACATCTAGTAAAAAGTATATAATATCTTCATTGGTGATCACTAATACAATAGCATCAGCAACAACAAAAGCCTTTATCCCAAAGGGGCCTCATGCAGTAAACCTCTCCAAAGTGAGTGGTCACTGGTTCTATTCCTGAAGGAGTTGCATCCCCCCCCCCCCCCCGCCACCACCCCCCGCCACCCCAAAAAAAAACCACACAAAAAAAACCCGCCCCAAACACAAAAAAAATAAAATAAAATTCACAAGCATTTATTCCAGACTCTTGAAGGCCATGTTCTCAATTAAACTATAGCTAATATCTATTTTTGACAGTCTCCATTATAGCAGTCGATGCATCTTTAACAACGATTTCCACTTCTTCTAACTGGTGCATTTATTTATTGGCATCCATTGCTCATGTCCAAACCATTTCGGTTGGTTCTTTCACATTTTATCTTGAATGAGAGCTATTTTAGACTTGTGTAAATACTCATCTCTATTGTATGTTTTTGGTATCACTTAAACATTTCCAACATTCTCTTTTTAGCTAAGCTCATTTTATTTTTTGGACACGTCATTTATTAAATTTCCAAGATTCTAGTTGCTAATGCAGGTCTAATACCTTTTACCAAAATCTTTTTCTTTAGTTTTTACCTGGAAAGCGAAGTTGTTGATCTCTCTGACTCGTTGGAAATGCAGGGCCTCATTTTAATCCTGTTGGGAAGGAACATGGAGCACCTGATGATGAGAACCGCCATGCTGGCGACCTTGGAAATGTGACGGTTTCTGAGGATGGTATAAAACCTTCCTTACATTTTCGTGTTATCAAATATTTTAAAGTAGTTACTTATTTTCTATTGCGCCTTCATGTTTTAGAGGGATTTACCTTTTAGTATCTTGCATTGTGAGACTGATTTTCGTCTTTTCTTTCCAATGTTGTAGGAACTGCTACATTGAATATTATTGACAGCCAGGTAACTTTGGTTTTTCTTATCTCGTTTCCACTTATATTCTTCCAAGAGCATTCATTTAGCGTTCTAACGTTCTCATTTCTGAATATGTTTTTGTACACAGATTCCACTCACTGGGCCAAATTCCATCATTGGAAGGGCTGTTGTTGTCCATGCTGATCCTGATGATCTTGGGAAGGGTAATAAATATTTAAACTACATTTGTATCATCTTTTTTACATAAGCTTATCTAAATAGCAAATTTGATTAATTGTTTGATAGCACCGTCTTTTTAAGAAACTATATATGTTGACTGACTAATATTTTTGATTTAGTATATTCAGTTAATTTCCCGCTTTATATAGAGTCGCTTTGTTTCTGGTTTGATTATTTTCAAACTCAACACATTTCAATTTTTTCTGATGCTTGGTATCAATGTAAATTACTTTCCAGAACTTATTTGGGATTGCACAAAGCGTCAGTTATGACCGAAAGCTAGTCCTAAGTTGCATGACCTATGTTTTTGTCTCTTCATATTTATTTTCTCGACAGCATATCTAATATGTTTGACAATGGAAAATCATTTCAAGTTACCCCATCAACTCAGTTTTTATTGTCAGCAACTTGTCCTCTCTATATGCTTATGCATATTGAATCATATTCAGTACATGTTTGAATTTCTCACTTTGTTTTTGCGACTAACCATTTATCTTGAATTGTTGTTCCAAAGATATCTGATGAATGCTAATTATTCTTTTTTATTACATTAGGTGGACATGAGCTTAGCAAAACCACTGGAAATGCTGGTGGCAGAGTTGCCTGTGGTGAGTTTCCTTGTTCGGATTTATCTCTCGCTGTTGTTGCCGTCTTTCCTTAGTTTTTATTCCATGTCTTATGTTTAAGCGCAGTTCTAATCTATTCTTTAGAGTTAATAATGAATTTATGCTATTTTATTTTAACTTTTCAGGCATCATCGGGCTGCAGGGTTAAGTGATGAGTTCTGAACTCTTGGAAATGATGTGAATTGAGAATGCGGATGTATCTCTCGCGGTTTCATGTTCTTAGTATTGTCTTGAATAAGAAAACCTTTGATTATCAGACCTATTTTGTATCCTTGAAACTGCTTATTGCCTCACTTTGATATATCCATCAAGGAGCGATTCATGCTTACTCTTGCTCTCTTTCTTAGTTAATCAGTAGATTATATTAGCATCCTGTATGCTTCCTGCTTTCGAAAATTGATCATATCCCATCTTTAATTTCTATGCGGTATAAAATAACCCAAAAAAGCAAAATCTAGATGTTTCTGAAAGTATTGTTCTCATAGATTTACTGCTTTTCTTATCAAACAAGCACATGTTCTCTGGGTCATGAAGTTTGACTCTGTACATGCTTTCATAAGGCATCGCAGCTCTTTGGAAGTAAAGAAATTTTTTAATCATCAGATTGTTAGAGCTAACATTTAATAGTAAGAGCAATTGAAATGGAGCAAAAAATGTACAAAGGAAAAATGCAATTGATATCAGTAGACTGGTTCCCCAAAAAAATAGTTTTCAGCAATAGATTATCAAGCTACGGAAGAATACCATTGGAATTCTAAGGAATAGACAGCAAGAATTATAATTCCAGAACGTGTTGGAGACTTTAAAATCTGCAACAAACAAGAAATTTTGATTTATGTCGACTGTAGGGCATTTGTTACAATTGCAAGTTGCTTTAAAATAGATGGGTTGATGTTAAATTACTACTGTAAATTCCCATCAGCATGAGAAAATAACAGAGAATGCAAATGCAACCATCACATAGGGAGAATATACACAACGAAACTACAAGAGCAAAAAATACAGAAAAAGAAAAGGTAAAAGGAAGCATTCTAGCAGCGAAGAAATGTTTATTGGCCTAATTTATATGAATTCCACAAACAAATCAATGTTCTCTTCGAATGAAAAAATAAATAACGTTCTATTTTTTATTACACAATACAATTGAACTGCGCTGGTCAATTGACCTGTTGCCTCAAAGAATACTTTCCATGAGTTGATCAAAACTTTGAAAGATCATTCTCGTTATCCCATATTCTCATCCTATTCTTGTGGATGCTTCTGCAAGAAAATCTTCGTCGCAATTTTGACAAGAAAAAATGTTGCAAAATAAATCATTACGCCCATAACAATCCATCAAAGCCGATTTCCAAATTCGAAACAGGGCTATCCCTGATTTCATCGTCCTTGTTCATTACTGGGTCATCTTTAGAATCTCTGTGTTGCAGCTCCAATAAATCAGAAGACCGTTCACTTGGAATTCCATAATCCTGGAGAATACATTGCGAAGCGTTTGCAGCAGCCTCTCGTTCCAAAACAGCGATAAAATTGTCCTCGAATTCAAATACTAAGTATTTGTCCTTGCAATCTACAGTCGAATATTCAAAAAATGGAAAAATTTGAGTATGTTTCATTCAAAGTAGCATGTACATCACACTAAATATGATGTTGTATGTAATACGCACGTACAGATATGTTATATATATTGAACAAATATTTATGAAGAATTTAGCATAATTTTTCTTTCTTTCTTTTCGGGAAAATGGAAGAAATTTAACGATTTTGGTTGAAATAGTAGAGATTTAAAAGATTTGAGCAAGTAGAAATAAAGATAGTAATTATGAGGATTTTTTGGCCATGTGTCATGTTTAAGACTAAATTTGAAACCCGTCCTTTTAATTTTGATGCCAAGTTTTCATTTATATATTCGAAATCAAAATGAACAGTGCATTAAGCAACGTTTTCTCAATATAGCCGCAGTAAGTCGCAAATTAAAAAATTTCCATGAACCATCAAAATAATTAAAATACATCCAAATACATCCAAATGTTCTAATATCTTGACGGAATTTTAAGGTATTTTTTTTCAAAGTGTATTACTGGAGTTTATGTGCAAATTTTTGCAGCCATGACAAAATTTTGAAACTGAGAGGTGTACATAGAATTTTCCGCTCTATGACAAAAAGGAGATTGAAAATTGCATTTGAAAGCAAAATGAACAATGCATTAAATAACGATTTCCCAATACAGACGCATTAAATCGCTAATTTAAAATTTTCCATGAACACCAAAATAATCAGAATGCTTCCAAATGGTCTAATATCTTAACGGAATTTTATAGGAATTTTTTGAAAGTGTATTACTGGACTTTATTTGCAAAATTTTGCAACCATGACAAAATTTTGAGGCTGAGGGGCTTACGTACAATTTTCCGGGCCTTGAAAATTACAAGCTAGCTTTATATAATTTATATTGTATATGTATATATAGATAGATAGATATTTAGAAAGATAATTATAGGGATAAAGAGGGGCTTTACCATAATTTTTATAGATATTTAGAAAGATAATTATAGGGAAAATGAGAGGCTTTACCATAATTTTCCACAAAAGGATAAAATTTTGCTTGAAAATTCAAGGCTATATATATATAGTAGAAATGTGAACTACTTACGATCGACGAGGTCAGCAAGGTGAGAGATGTTTCTTATGTAAGTTCCATTGAACTTAAGAACCTGTTCAAACCAAAATATTAAAATGTGAGCAATATGCAATATATGCATTTAATTAATCAAATAAAAGGTATTTAGGAAGTTTTGGTTACTTGTTGGTTGCTCATATCCTCATATCCAATATTCACTTCATTTGCTAAGACCTGATAAATAAAGAAGAAATAATAAGAGGAAAAGAAAATTCTCAAAGCAGACTAAGTTGTGTAGACACGAAACAAAAAGAATGTGCAATATAAGATACTAAAGGTACTAATTTAAGATTTTAGTCATTTTACCAAATAATTTGTTCAGAGTTCTGTGCTTATATAATTTGAGATTTTACCAAATTATTTAATAATTTACCCATCCAAAGTTCTGTATTTTGATTAAAAGGAGAATTCTATCATATTAGCTCAGCAGCTAATAAAATATGAGGGAACAAGGCCTAAAGTGTCACTGTTGAATGGACGCCACAGTGACTGTCACGCCCCGCTTCCCAAAATATGGAATACGAGGGGTTGATAAGGCCAGCCATGCTCCCACGGTCGAGAAAATATCCTTCTGTAGTCACACTTCGGCTTCTAGCTTTACGTGGTAATCAGTAATCAATGCACAGGTAATGAGAAATGCAGTAACTAAATCACAACAAATACAAAGGAACTAACCAGATGGAGATCAAGAGGGTATAACTCTGAGTAGCTGATCAATATGTCCGCGATGTCTTCGAGGTACGTCTGGTCCTGGTCCAAGCTAGATCTACTTCTCACTCTGAGCATGCATACTCAGGTCGTCAGAGCGACGCGATAGCAATATATACATAGGTGAAAGTGGTAACTCGTACTGTAATAATGAATATGTAACAGTAAATCGAGATAGTAACGATATGAACATGAAGTAGCCAATGCGGGTGTCTAAAAAAGCAGGTGAACAGTAAAGCAGTAAAATAGTATGGCAGGTATGTTAAATCAGTCAACGATGCATATCAATGTCACTAGTCCTATCAGTCTCTAAGTCTCACTGTACAGGTCACTAAGCCTATCGTCAGTCCAAGTGTGAGAGTCAACCACTCGTGAGTGTCCTCCACCCAAGGGTAGGACCCAAGGGCAAGGGACCACGGGCCCAAAATATAACTCACGGTAATAATCACGTAATATCCCTGTAAATCTCCATATATATAAGCCGGCATGGGACTCCCGAGATTCTGTTGAACTCACACTCAAACTACCCCCCATCCCGTGGTCTACATCAAACGCCAACCATAACCCCAAATACCGGTAGGTCCATGACAAGTCTGCGCGAGAACTGGAGACAGGATCTCCATCAAGCACGTCCCGACTGATACCCAATATAAATGGACGGTATCTGGTGCCTTACCTGTGACACCCATACAAGTGCTTCCATAAGTGTTCCATACCACTTATAGTCACACTTATACGCGCCCTACAGACGTCGATAATGCAATAGATCGATAGGGTCCACTGATTGTGTACAAGTACGCGTCACTTTCACTTATCCACTCATGCACAAACACTAACATACTTGCCACAATCACCACTAATATCTAACACTGGGTAATGCACGTGATCACCAATGCAATGACATATATATATGATGTGATGAGAAAACAGTATTTAAGGCATGATTAAGATGTCATCAAACGATATCCTACCACTTGCATAATTTATCATAAATCATACGTGCACAATTTAGCGAAACAATGAACAGGGGATAAGTAGTTTGTCTGATTATCTATCCAGCAAATTTGATTTCACGTCAATCGGGTTTCAGGATCACTAGATACGGCCATTTCATTTTAAGCGTTCACTGCTGGAAATCCGGTTTCAGAATCGGAAGTCCGTTTCGCAACGCATTTTAATCCCAGTTGGGATCGGAATTTAGCGACGCTACAGTTGAATGAAATTTAGGGTTTTCAATGAGGTTTCTAACGCAACAGACGGATTCTCAATCGCGTCTGTACGTCAGGAGTTCTGCACTGTTCAACGCTAAGGTATCAGTTCTGGTTCTGCTTGGAACTGCTATACGTCCCGATCTTTTAAATTGCATTTTAAATAGTAAACGACGATGAAACAGGGTGAAATCACTTGCGTTATTTGGCTAACAGATTGATCTTCAATAACATGCAGGGTTTCGCAACATACGAGTCCAGGAAACAAGGTAGTGAACATTACGGGGCAGAAACCAAAAACCAGAGTTGCTCTGGACTGCAGTCCAGAGCCGCTCTCGAACCAATTCTCGTCATAATTTCAGTACAGAAATACTTAAGAACATGCACAGGGTTACAGGTCGTCGAGTCAGCTTCGATTTGAGCCCTCGAACGCCTCATTTCAATATGTACACAATTAATTGTGATTTTAACAATTTTCAGGTGCGGGAAATTCCCAGTTTTTGTGGGTATGATTGGGGGTGATCGTTTAAGTCGTTAACAGTCATATTTTCCAGTGAAATTTTGTCACGCCCCACTTCCCAAAATGTGGAATACGGGAAGCGACGAAGGCCAGCCGTGCTACCTACGGTAAAGAAAAGTCCTTCCATAGTCACATAAGGCTGTCTAGATTAACCTGTCAAAAATAAAATCCAATACCAAAAGAAATAATACTGATAATCATGCTGCAATGAAACCACAAGAAATCCTAAAAATGGGTCCACTAGATAATTGATGCAATTAAAGATCCAAAACAAAAGATTCGGAATAAAATAATATTCGAAAGAGAAACAAAAGTCCTAATGTCCCATAAGGGCGCACATGCTAAAGGCTAAAAGTAAAGGAAAATAAACCTACGATTACTGATCTTCAACAAAGTCCCGGTAGCCGCTCTGATCCCGCTCAGCCTAAAAACCTGTCTCTAAACCTGAGATGGCAAATCTCAGGGATGTCAGAATACCCCAGCAAGTACTCAACGTATAAAGTGTGTGTAGCATAATAACAAGAATATATAAAAGTGAAGCCCGGTGCGCAAGAAAACATGTATATAAGTAATTAAATGCACTAACACTATGAAACATGTATGTAAGGGATCATGTCATAACCTAACTGGCCACTAAAAGGTAAACTATCCTATCGTAAGCTTGAGTGTGTGCGTCAACCTCTGCAGGAGTATTCCTAACCCAAGAATGGTGCCCCAGGGGCTAGGAAACACGGGCCCAACTGTGGAATGAACAAGAGACCGCTATAGCCCGGTACGAGCTGTAAACATGTGACCGCTATAGCCCGGTACGAGCTGTAATCATGTGACCGCTATAGCCCGGTACGAGCTGTAATCATGAGACCGCTATAGCCCGGTACGAGCTGTAATCATGTGACCGCTATAGCCCGGTACGAGCTGCCGGCATGGGACTCCTGAGATCCTGTTGTACAACGCACACTCAAACTACCCCAACACCCACGTATTTATAGCTGCTATGGTAAAGATTAAAATCACTAATTGAGAATGCTGAAAAGACAGGAACTTGCAGTATGGTAATTGTATGGAAGAAAAACTGGTGAATAGTGGTGTCATGGCATGTAATTCAGCATTCAAATTAGAGAACTTGTTTTAATATGAGTAGTCTGGAGCAATGAGTAATCATGGCATGTCAAGTACAATAGTTATAAAATGATAGTGTCCATAAACAAGAATAGAATGTTAAAGTTTCTCAATCATGCCGACAATGATAGTCTCAAGTAAAATATTAAATATAGATGATAGAATATGATAAGGTCAAAAATGTAAACAACACTCAACATAAATATGCAAATATCTGTATTTAACATCCGAGTTTATTTATTGAAAAGAATAATAAATTGAAATATGGTTTTAAAGGGTTAATATAGTTAAATGAGAATGACAAATTACAGATGCGTAAAGCAGGTGGTGGTAATAGTATAATTACGAGATAATAGTAAGTAAGATAAAATAAATGACAGATTAACTAGTCATCATGTAAGTGCTAATAATAAGTTTTATAATCATGTGATAATAGAAAATATTAATACAAATTATAGTATCAAAATAATTTATATGACTAGGACGCATAGAGTGCAGCGATATTATAAGGAGTGATAATGTAGAAAGTTTAATTTATATATATAAAATATTAAGCCCAAAGTGTTTATTGATTAACAGTAATAATGGTATATTTTTATGTTTTAGATTAGGATATAAGTGTTGATATTTTGCATGCTAGTGTATACCAATATTGTTGCAACAGAAACATATAATTACTTATAAAGCTTTTTATATATTAAACTACATTTACATGTTAAAAGTTATTTTATTACGTTTGCATTTTTACAGTTGTTCACTTGATGAAAAGATTAATAAGTATTCTAAATCCTAGGGTTTTCATCATATGTACAGGTATTATAAAATATATTAATAAAGCGGCAAAATATTACAATTTTATTTAAATATTGTAAGTTAATAATTTATTTAGAGAATTCCCGATGTTGCATTGACAAAAAAAAATAAAAGAGTAAGAGTACTTGCCTCAGAAACAGATAAACACGACGACACGAAGAACAACTCCAAGGTTTGATTGATCGGCTAATTTTGAAGAAGAAAATATTGTGATTGGAAAAAGAGAAGGTTGATTTATATGAGAAGTGGAGAGATGATAATAATTAGGTTGTTATTTATAGGGAAGAGAGAGATTGTTTAAAGATTGGAGAGATTATTATAATTGGGGAGAGAAATATTCTGATGAGATGAGATTTGGATTTGATTTTATAAAAGAGAGATATGATGGGTTGTTATATACTTCTATAAGATATTAGAAAAGTTGTATATATACATATTAGTTTGTATATAGTTAGAATAATAGAAAAGTATATGTATATATACATATTAGTATATAGTGAAAATATATGTAGATATGTATATAGTTATGGGTTAATAAAAATAAATACAATTAGTTATATATATAAGATTTTATGATATCAAACAACTAAAATATATTTTCAGTTAAACTATCATAACAAAATATCTTCAATTATATATATATATATATATATATGTATATGTATATAGATTTGTAGAAAAAAATAATTAAAGAGAGTAGATTTGAGAAAGAGAATCTGCTGAGAAAGATTAGATGAGCGATTGTTAGGATCAGGATTAATAAAAGATTTAAAAATATATTTGGTTTGGTAAAATTATTTAGTTTGGAGAGAGAAAATATTTGTTTTAAAAAAGAATCAAGTTACCAGGTGAGACATATATGGTGATTGGAGAGAGAAAATTGAGTTGTTAGTTTAGTAAAAATATTTATATGGTTAAAAGATTTAACAAGGGCTCTCATGACTTTTCAAAATTAAATATTCTAACCAAATAAATATCGTAAGACAAAATATCTTATAAATAGAATTTAAAAATGGGTAAAATCTTATGTATATGTATTGTTTAAAGAAATACCAAATAAAATATCTTTTGTTTAAATTATGATACTAAAATATAAATATGGTTATAAAATAGTGTTGGACAAATAAATATTGAAATACTAACAATATGCATATTTAACAAACTTGAAAAAAACATAATTATATGCATATATCTTAATTAAAAGTATTAAACTCTAAATTATAATAATAATAAAACAAAGCCCAATATATCCAAAAATAAAAAGGAACGTATGATCGGATAAGGGTGTTACAAATTTCTACACCAGGTTCATTGCCAGACGGGCCACAATATGCAAACAAGTTCCGTCAAATTAAGGAAAGGTTTTCATTCAGATCTTGCGTCGAACACTTGTGTTATATAAGGTTTTCATGAATCGCAAACAGGGAATTAATGCGGTTTGATTTATAACGGAAATAATATAGCATGTGGGTACTTGCCTGGAGACGCTTTGGCGACGCACGGCAGCGGCACGAACGCGCGACGAACGGCGCGGCTAGGGTTCGCGGCCTCGGCTCGCGATTCGGTTTCGTCGTCGGAGTTGTCCCGGGAACGACTTGTGGTCACTGGAAGCGGAGGGGGTGCTCTGTGGATCTCTGTAAGTGCGCTGGGGTCGACGATGGTCGGCGATGTCGTTCCGGCGACGGGCAGCAGCGGGGTTGAGGTTTGCAACGAGGTTTGAAAGAGAAAGATGGTGGGGCTCGGTTTGGAGTGATGATGATGATGCAGGGGTGTCGACGAGGTGGTTCAGGTCAGTTGGGGCTCGCCGGCGGTGCTGTCGGGTTAGGTTGAGAGGTCGTCGCCGGGGTGAAGTTCCGGTGATGGGTACAGGGTGCTTGGGGTCGGGTTCTCTCGGGTGTGCATGAGAGAAGAGGATAGAGGAGAGGGCGTTGGGTGAGTTGGCGACGATCACGAGGCGGCGACGATGATGACTAGGTCGGGGCTGCGGGGGAGGCTCGGTGGCGGAGGGCGTGCAGGGGGCTCGAGCTCGACTGTGGGTTGGGTATGCAGGCGAGGGGTGGAGTAGTGGGTGAAGAAGAGAGAGATGTGAGGGAAGACGACGAGGAGATTTTGGGTGGTCGTCGTCGTCGGGGTGCAGTGGGTCGTGAGAGGGTGCGGCTTGGAGTTGGGAGCGATGGAGAGGAGGAAGGAGAAAGTGATGAGAGTTAGAGGGATGAGGAGGTGAGCGAGATGGAGACGGGGTTGAGGGAGGCTCCTCGCGTGTGGGATCGTGGGGACATGGGCGTGAGCGGGGCGCGGCGCGAGACGAGCGGCGACGTGGGTGCAGTAAGGGAAATGAGCGGGAACAGTTGAGAACGAAGAGGGAGAAGGATAGGAAACGGGTAGGGTCAGGGGTAGTATTGGGCGCGGGCTGAGGGAATAAAATGAGTGGGAAAAGGAGGTAGAGAAGTGGGCCGGGGTTATGAGAAAATAACATAAGAAAAGATGGTAGAGAATTGGGTCGGCAGAAGTGATTAAAAGAAAGAAAATTGAAGTGGGCCGAGGAAGGAACGGACTGGGGAAGGAAAATTTAATTTATTAAGGGAGGAAAGGAAATGGGCCCGGGGGAAAAATAAAGAAGTTGGAAAGGGAGTTAGGATTTTATAAAAATAAAATAAAATAACTATAAATATAAATAATTAAATTGGTAGGTAGCACTTTATAAATACGTATATTGGAGCGCAAAAGGACCGGGTATTACAGTGACGCTGACGTGGCATCTTTCTATTACCTATTAGTTAAAGTGATATGGCATCTCTATCATATAAAACATTGGATTCGTTATGTCATATTATTTTATTTAGTATGCAACAAGCAATAAGATATTGTCATATTGTCGTGTTAGCTCCAGTGTATGGTACACATTTACAGCCTCGATTCCTCATAGAATATTTGATCTTAAACTTGTTAATTGATGCACCAACAATTCATCGAAAATTCTTCTTGTGAGTCCAGATTCTATAGATAGATTACTACTAAATGTAAGAATAATAACAGAAGCACAATCTAACCTGTTATAGAACCACAATCTGTTCTCCTTTAAACCTTGCAAGAGAATAGCCAGCCTTTGCCAATAATTTTAGCTGACATAAACAAGAATACGGAAAACAGCTCCAGTTATTTTGCACAAAAAAAATTTAAAAAAAAGAGAGAGAGGAGAAATAAGCAACTTGGAAAATTTTCAAATTTTAAGGCCATTTTCAAAATTCACATCAGCACTTACCCCCATGGTATCTTCACACTCCTCTCTGCATTGTAAACACAAATGCACTGATTAATTATTAATGGAATAATTCTTCTCATGCTAAGTTTACATTCAACTACCCTCAAGTATCATTATTTTCACTAACTACCTCATAAAATTTATTACGGTAAACTCCCTTTAACTCTGGTCTTACGGGAGTTCTTTCAATAAGATACCCTAAAGGTATAGCGCTTTAGGGGAGCTTACTGAAAAAATATTATTTTTAAAAAAATTCAAAGGTAGTTTAGTGGAAATATTGAAGGTTAAGGAGAGTTTAGTGAAAGTTAGCCTTCATTTTGACACTTGCACTATATAGTTAGCTTATACACAAGCATCTCTGTATCTACTAAACTTACTCAATTAAGGGTTCTGAAAGTGGTGTAAACACAAGGCCTGCAATAATGAAGGCTTCCCTTCTTCGATGTGATACGGAACCTTGTAGGAGTGGGGGGGGGGGACAAAAATGCAAGTGTTGAGAATGTGGTTAACATAGCCCCGCATCGGGAAAATTGTGGGATACATATGGGTATAAAATATAAGTTGGGATAAACCTCCATAAGGCTTGAGTCTTTTGGATGGAGTCCCACTATATTAAAAGCCCATGTGTATGCATGTGGGCCCATGTGTTGTGGGTCCAAACCAAGTTTTACATGGTATCGGAACTGTGGCGTTTGTTTGTCCATGTTGCATATATGAGGTTTAAGCCCCTCGCATGTGAAGTCATCGTTGCACGTGAGGGTAAGTGTTGAGAATGTGGTTAATATAGTCCTACATCGAGAAAATTGTGGGATGCATGTGTATAAAATATAAGTTGGGATAAACCTCCGTAAGACTCAATATTTGAGCTCGTTATTGCTTACTAAATGAACACGGGGTTGAGGAGCAGTCTGAACTTCCATATAGGCCTCATTTCGAATTATACCTACTTCAGCAACATCACCAGCAAACCTAACAATCAAAAGGAAAGAATTTTCTCAAGAGTTTGTAATAAAACTAATGAAAAAATAAATAAAAAAGTCAATGTATGCATGCATGTTACACATGCAAGGAATGTGAGCAACTAATTAAGAAGCAACTGCAGTTATCCTGGGAGCACAAGATACTTCTCTTTGCTCGAAGAACCCATGTACCCACAAAGACAGACAAAAAATGTGTGATATATGAGTAGATGAGTTTGATACCTTTAATGGTATGAGAAAATTATTTTTTACAAATATTTCTCCAGATATACTAGAGTTAGAAGAATTAAAGTTTTGAACAATGCAAACAATGAAATCGTCTCTAATTCTAAAGTGTTGATAAATTGTTTGTTTCAACTCCTGTGGATTATAATTCGTATGTGTTTTGCTTTTAGTTGAATAGATTTGTAATTTTGTGTATGCTCAAAGCATCTTTAAATCGCATTTACTTTGATTTTATAATTATTGTGTTTTAAACATATATTCCAAGTTTTATGTTATAGGTTCCGATATTTTGTAATATATATAATATTTTATATCAATAATAAGCTGTGTCCCGTGTTCTACTTTAGTAATTTGTTGTAGCCCGTGCCCGCGTCAGAACTTGTGCTTCATAGAATATTATAAACAGTTGGCCAACGCTTAAGCAGATGATCATAAATTTAAATCATTTAATTGTCATACTATGCATGTTTAATTTTGGGAACAAATGAATTACATTGACATTTTAGTAACTTTGATAAATGGTTAATCAATGATATTTTCCAGAAACACCCTTATAGCACGAATACCCCCTCAAGTGACCCATTATTGCAAACACTCCTCTGTTCAATGACCATAATCCTCAAAGACACTTGAATTGTATTCTAAACAATGCAAACAAGTTTTAGAGGTAAATTAGACAATCATTGGGTTGTTTAGAATTGAATTTGAGAGTTTTTAAGGGTTCTGGTCAATCAGCAGAGAATATGTTTGTGCTAATAGGTCACTTGAGGGTTAAATGCTCTACGGGCTAAACTACAGGATGTTTTGTGCAACTGACACCCAATTCCATATTAATGGATCTCAGGATGCTACTGGCAAGTAATAGGTGCTGGTTAACAAGATAACACGAATTACGCATTCAGAGACAAGACAGTAGCTAAATTTTAAGTTCAATATTCTCGCAAACAAAAAGAAAACGAAAAATTGACCTGGGAATTTACTTTTGGCTTATGAGGTAACGAAAAGCAATACGTTCTGTCGAGCGGAATGGAACCGTTCCTTCACTCCCTATAGGAACACCATCGAATTTTACAATCACATCCCCCTGTAAACATGAAAAACCAACTCAAGGCCTATTCTACATGAATAAAAATCAATACTGAAGATGAATCAATAGTGGTATTCAAGATATGTAATTTGTAAACAGTAGTTTAAATGCAAAATGGCAATGTAAGTGCACAACGAAGTGCACATCATGCATCACCGCAAACAGGCATTTTGGCGGAAACCAAACAATGGGCCACTGTCCTACACACAAGACTATTATATCTCCTTCTTGAAACCTCAAGTATCATAGGTTTTCTAGTCCTAATGGGAACAATAAATGACAAATTGCACCCAAAAAAAAAGAAAAAGGAGTGTAGATCTAAAGAAGAAGAATCTCAATGAAAATTAAAGCAGAGGGTTTATTGGAAACCACAGTTTTTTTTTTTCTGCTAGTGTTGTAAACCAAATGGTGGTTCTTTTAATATGGAAAAATCACAGGTGTTTTTCCGGGAAAAATTGTCAAACTGTAGGGTGATTTTTGGCAATACCAATAAAATATACAAACAATATCTTAGCCAAGAAATCAAATGAGGATAAGTTATTGAACTATATGAATCGACTAAAATATAATATTCTAAAGAACAAGATGCTGCTTAATGAAGGAAAAGGTGTCCTTGCTATCTTGTATAAAAGAGTACCTCCTTTAAAACTTCATAAGCTGAAGATGTGGGTTCAATTCTCCTGACCAGTACACCCTTCAAAACAAGAAAAAATAAAACTGTAAAGTTAGCTTGGGATATGCAAAATCTACAGAAGTAACAAGACTTGGGCCCTGAAAAAGGTAAATTTATTCCATTGCTAGCTTATGAACTACCCAAAAATTGTTCTTAATTTTAACTTCATTATTCCAGTGCTAAGTTACACTTCTACACTTAAATATCACTGTTTGTCAGTTGAATACCATAAAGTTTTATATGACAGTAAGCTCACTTACAGTGCTGCATTTAAGGGTATTTTACTATTTTAGTTAATAAAAACTAGCTTAAACTTTCGTTTAAGGAACTATACGGTAATTAGTTTATTACACTAAAATTAAAATAAAAAACGAACTATACTGTAATAATAAAATTTAAGAGTGAAGAAAAGATAGTGAAGGGATGTTTAGTGTGATTTAGCCTTATTCTTAAGCTTTCCATTATGATAAAGATCTTATGTTCCCTGTGTTAAACTGTTGATGAATAGACAAGAATAGGTAAAAACAATATATTTCACCTTTTCATCTTGAAAACCATAATTTAGGATAAACAGCAGTCATCTAGGTACAATTGAAAGTGACTAATCAATGAAACATACCTCATTGGATTGCACTTTTAAGCATGTACGTAGTGCTGGATTCTCTAACTTTTGAAGCAAAATACCAAGGCTAGGAAATCCTACAGTGAAGATGATTGCAGAGATCAAAAGTTCCAGTTATTGTAAAATTTTAATGTAAAATAAACATCATGCATAGAAAATATCTGTTTTCCCTTCCGTATGTGCATATTGCAGTAAATACTGCCAAGCATTAGCTTTTACACATAATGCAAATGAACCAAGTACAAAACTAAGTTAATCACCATTTAAGTACCAAACTTTCATATCATACGGATAGTTTATACTCGATGCATGCAATTGTACACTGAAAAGTACTAATTGGAACTGTGAAATGGATATTGCAGATAACAGAAAAATGTTCGGAGAACCCAATCATCTCTCCATTTAACCATCCATGATAGCATTTAACTAGGAACGGCAATCTTAATGAGTAAATAAGTTATTTCCACTTCCCAAATAAAGACATTAAGTTCAAAAAAAATGTGAATGATAAAAGGACATCTCCTAATAATAGTGAAACAATTTAACCAAAGGCCAATGTCCAGAAAACTTATCTAAGAAATGCTGATAACTTATATAAAGGAAAAAAAATTATTACATGTGACACTCTTATCTTGCAACAAACTACACTAAACCTCCACTATCATGAGAAATAACCAAAATCACTTACCAGTATATTTTCCATTTCTATCATAATCGTTCAAGAAATGGGATACAACGGTAGTGGGAATCACATATCCAATATTTTCAGCATGATCAGACCTGAATACCTAAATGAAGTATCTTGTAAGAAACACAATCTGACCTGGCAACGATATATGACAACGCGATCAACATATTATCATATAAAATACACTTTTGTTAGCAAATGGATTTATTGCATTTCAGGTGGAAAAACACAAACACAAAGGGCAAAACAAATGAAACTGAAAGAAAATAACTAATAGAAAAACGGGTGGCATTTAGATCAGTCCTTCCAGCAAGAAGGATAACTGCGCCCAAAAAAACATTCATGTAGCTGACACCAAAGTTTGCAGAGGAGCAAGAAGGATCATGAGGATCTCTAATTTGGTAAGAAATATGGAAATAATAAATAAAGGAAGGGAAGGATGCTATATATGAAGTTACGACAGAGACTTGGTACTTCTTTCTTTCTTTTTTCTTTTTAGGTCTGTTTATATTGGTGGTCATACCCATATCGAGGAAGCATTGAAGATTAAGATTATTTCACTTAAATTTGCCAAAACTTGAGATTTGATTGCAGAATAGGTTTGTGCCTGTTGTCGCGTGTCAACCTTGTAATCTTGGTTCTCAACAAGAAGTTAATGTTCTGTACATATTTGACATATATTTTCATGATAAGGAGAGTGCATTCTATAGGTTGAAGATATTAACCAAAGAAATTCATAGGCATCCGTATAGGTACAGTATCTGCCTGCATGCTTCATGGCATGAAGCATGATAATTTTAATAGACTTGTGTTGTGTAGGCCTGATAAAAGATACCAAAATATGTACCGACTGCTCTGTTTTGTGATAGTAATCGATTGATTGATTAATATACACCAAAGTATTTTAAGACGGTGAAAATTTGAATCACTGGAATGAAGCTAGTACATGCCTGCGACAAATACTTGATGTAGCAAAAGAAAATATACCTGAAATGCTACTCCGATGCACTCTCCTTGGTCATTGAATGCAGGACCGCCACTGTTTCCTGTAACAATAACAACACAATGGCTTCTTGCACTAAGATAAACAGAATTTTTAAAAATTAAGGGGAAACAAGCTCAAGGAAGACAGAACCTTTTCTCTTTCAAAATAAAGGATTGAAAGGTTTCACGAATGAAAATTATAGGCTGAAAAGTCAACTGACCAGGATTTATAGCGGCATCAATTTGAATGCCAAGCAGATCAGATGCCCCATGAGCATATGAAGTAACCTGAAATATACATAGAGAGGATGAGATTAGCATGTGGTTCCTCGTTCATAATCTTGAAGCACAGAATATTCGATCGACAACTAATACAAAGCAATGTAATAAAACTTAGACAAAAAGAGATGGTTATTAAAAGTTTAAAACCAAACCTCAATCCTTGATACCACACCCTTTGTAACAGATATTGTGTCTCAACCAAGAGGATAGCCTACAACAGTTACCGCATCCTGCCAATAAAATAAAAGGTTTACACGAATACATTAAATATATTAGAACAAGCCTAATTTACAAGGAATGCATTAATGCAGTTTATTGAAGACACATTGCAAACTATTGTAATTAAATAGTACCTGTTATATAAAGATTATCATAGAAAACAACTATTTAAATAGGATATGAAAACATAAAAGTCAAGAACAGCGAGGGTGAAGTTTTGACCATTGGCTAACTGAGCTGCTTCATCTACATCTAATCTGCGGCATAATTAGTTCATTATTTTAGAAGTGAATGCTTCGGAAAATAAACTACCTCTTGCAGCATTTACTTCTGGGTGTGTATTGAAAAATATTTATGCATCAAGTTATTGATTGCTACCAATCAATTGAAGGCAATTGACATGTTATACACACACACACACAAACACACACACACACACACACACACAAACAATTGTCGATGAATTTACGAATATTTCTGTAGAGCATCCTTGCTCCTCTACCGCGAAGGACCCAAAAGATCACAAATAATTGCTTCATGCAAATTTCCTCAGCGCATGAAACATATTTACAAAATGTCTCAGGCTCAGAATCATTTGAGAAGGCCTTACGAGCTTGCTTGGTACATGGAATGTAATATTACCACGAAACCATATATTCCTAAGAATGATAATCCTAGGCATTTGATTGTAGGGAATGAGGCATTGCAGTTCTTGGTATCATTTGTTCATTCCAGGTCACACACACACAGACACACACATACACAAATGGCGGCGGCAAGCGGTGGGCAACGGTCATAATAGTGATTGGGGTAGGCCGGAATTTTTCATGGGAATATTTAGGCACCAATTTATAGGAATATTTATCCATGATTCGGGGACATCTCTCTCGCACACGCACACACACGCGCACACAAAAATGCTGGCGGTGGCAGGTAGTGGGCAACAGCCCTAATAGTGATTGGGGTAGTCTGGAATTTTTCATGGGAATATTTAGAGACACCAATTTATAGGGAATATTTTTCCATGATTCGTGGGCATCTGATTCCAGCGGGAAACCTAAAATCCCCTGAAATATTTTTTTGTTATAAAAAAGCATGGGAATATTTTGTGGGAATAAGGGATTCCTTCCTATATTACCATGTAACAAGCGAACCCTTGAGAAAATGGAACTTTTTAAAATAATTTATCTCGTATAAATGTTTCATGAATTCTCTATTTTCTGTAATATTAATCTGCAAACCCTCATCCCATCACTCTTGATTTGCAGAACCATTGCTTTGCCTTTATACTCTTCAAAATCATCTCAAATAATACGCATAAATACCCTAACCAATCAGTGTATTTCGCTAAACTACCTTAAAGTGTTTTAATTACAGTAAATTCCCATAGAGTGCTACATTTATGGGTATTTTAATGAGAAAATACTCCCATAAAACTAAGGTTAAGGAAGTTTGCTTTAATATTTAAAACAGCTATAAAAAAGATATTTTGGTGAGTTTTGCTTTGATGTTAATTTTCCGCAAGCATACTGATTTCTTTTGTCCACTTTTCTATCTGATAATCTGCTCCTATTGACTAGACAATAACACAAAAGAAGAAAAAAAATTTAAAGGAACGACACACAAAAAATTGTGAAACTAGAAGTTTACTTGAAGGCACGGCAGTTTTCCTAAGCGAAGCGGTTCAGCTCCTTTCCAGAATTCCTCGCTCTCGACTGAGAGCAATGCTATATGACATTCTATACCTCTAGCCAAAACCTGTGGATCAAGTCACTGGGGAATTTTTTTAGCCAGGAGATATCACCAAAAAACGAAAAAAAAAACATATAATGCTCTTTATAATGGTATCATCAAAACAATCTAAAGATTTTAAATAGAATATTTCAGTTAAATAGAAAAAACGATACAGCCCTTCCTTTGAATCATTCATATTACTGTTTAGTATCTGGTAATATTTTTGCATGTGCGATGCACGTCTACATATATTAGGTACAGTTTGAGCTACCGCCCCCTCCCCCAAAACCCCCCAAATAAAAAAGTTAAAATAGTAGAGATTAGCAGACACCACAACCACCAAATTCCCTGAACTAGATTTCTAAGAAAATATTACTCCAAACAGTTAACAAAAAGATGCGGATGCCTCTCTCAGAGAGAGACTAGATTTAAAAAAAATTTAAGGTTCATAACAGGTAAAAACATAACCTTCTGTTTGCCTGTATATTCAGCAAATGCCTAGGGGTCTAAAATGGAAGAAACCCACATTTCTATAAATGACAAAACAGAAGGAAAAAGAATCGCATAGTTTTAGCAAGGTTCTTTGAAAACTGTTATAGCAATATGATATACAAGGGCTTGAAACAAAGCCTATTGTTGGAAATAGCCAACAGTATGATATTTCTCAGATTAGTTAGAATCTGTTTATAACAGAATATGTTTCTACTTAGCTAGAATCTGTTTGTAACAGAATCTGTTTGTAACTTCCTTATTGTTTTCAAGGCTATAAAAGAGCCTCTCTGTATACTGAATTTAAAGTGAAAAAGAAAGTTCAATTCGCTTATATGGTATCGGAGCAGTAAAACTTTTTCCAAAAAATCACCATTTTTCCTCAACCAAATTTTTTTCCCAGTTCCTTTTTTTTTCGAGCCATAATGTCCTCTACCACAGAGACTGAAGTATCCTCCCACTTTGCAGATCGAGTCCGATGGTTCTCAGGAGTCAAGAATCAACTCAGAATCGCCTCCATTCACAAAGGAACAACTGGAGCACCTGTACAAATTCTTTAACTCCACCGCAGACCCGTCAAGACCCTCCTGTTCTTTAGCCCAAATCGGTAACAATTAACTTCCTTGGATTCTTGATTCTGGAGCAACTGATCACATGACCAGTTGCTTCACATTATTTTCAACCTACACACCCTATGCACGAAACAAAAGGGTCAAAATTGCAGATGGTTCATATTCTGCCATAGCCGGCCAATAAACTATCACAATCTCTCCTTCCTTAACTCAAGTTAAATTCATGTCCTCTCTCATTGTAAAATTCAGGTTCTGGACTCGGGGACGATGATTGGCAATGCTAGGACCAGTGGAGGTCTCTACTTGCTTGAAGAAGGATCGCATCTCAATAAGTATGTATCTAGTATGTGTTTTCAGTCCATGTTTGTTTCTCGTGACAATGAATTGATAATGTTGCATTTTCGTCTAGGTCATCCTAGTTTCCATTATATGCAGTATTTGTTTCCAAAGTTGTTTCGGAATAAAAATCTTTCTTAATTTCAATGTGAAGTTTGTGTTTTTGCCAAACAAAAAAGGGCAATTTATCCACCTCGACCCTATAAACCCTCAACACTGTTTGCCTTAATCCATAGTGACATTTGGGGACCATCCCGCGTTTTATCTGTCTTCGGAAAAAAATGGTTTGTTTCGTTTATTGATGATCATACTAGAGTACTTTGGGTGTTTTTGTTAAAGAATAAATTAGAAGTTGAACAAGTTTTCAAAACCTTTTATGACATGATAGAAACACAGTTTAACACAAAAATTCAGAATTTTCTAAGTGACAATGGACGACAATTTTTTAACGAAACCTTGGAAGATTTTTTTGCAAAGAAAGGTATCATTCACCAAAATTCTTGCATTAACACACTGCAACAAAATGGTGTGGCTGAAAGAAAAAATAAACACATTCTTGAAATTACTAGGACATTATTATTCACTAACCATGTTTTAAAAATATTATGGAATGAAGCAATTTTAATAGCAACCTATCAAAATTCTCAATTTTAAAAAACATGTTGCCTGGTTACAATCCCTTTACCCTCAAAGCCGCCTTCCAATCTCGGATCTGCCGTTGAAAATTTTTGGTTGTACCGTGTTTGTTCACGATCACTACCCCACTAGGGGTAAATTTGATCCAAAATCGAAAAAATGTGTTTTCATTGGCTACGCCACGAATCAAAGAGGGTATATATGCTTTGATCCTTTATCAAATAAAATATTTATCACAATGGATGTGTTGTTTTTTGAAAATAAAGATTTTTTTAAGCCTCCTCTTCAGGGGGAGACAAATATTGAAGACTCGGTTTCCATAAAAAATAGTCTTCCAAAAATAGTCAACTTAATCTCACATACAAATTCACAAGATCTAGATTTTTTAAATCAAGACATTTTATACCAGTCTTTTGAACTCCTGGCAAACCAAAACATTGAAAATTCACTGGACACTCAAAAAACGGTCCTTGAAAACTCAGAAAATATGTCTGTTGAAAACTCGGTTCTTTTATTAGAAAATCCGGAAAAATCCCATAAAAATAGGAACATACCATCGACTCCTAAAACAACTTGTCCCGTGGATTTAAATCCACCAGAAGCTGATGTGGAAATTAAAACTTACAAAAGGAAACAACTTGAAACAGATCTGGAAAAAACTCAACAGGAACATTTAATTGAGATAGATTCTTCTCCAGAAGCAGAGGCCGACTCTGTCCAGCCCCACCAAGAATCCGACTCGAGAACAGAACCGGATCACAGTGAGCTGGATCTTTCCATAGCCCTCCGAAAATCCACAAGGTCATGTACTAGTCGTCCCTTGTATTCAATGTCAAAATTTGTGTCCTCAAATAATCTCTCACCCAGTTTTTCAGCCTTTACCTCTAATCTGTCTGCTGTGGAGATTCCAAAAAACTGTACAGGATACTCTGAGAGCTCCAGAGTGGAGAAATGCGATTTTCGAGGAGATGAATGCACTTGAGAAAAATCAGACTTGGAACATGGAGAAGCTGTCGAGAGGAAAGAAGACTATAGGATGCAAATGGGTATTCACACCAAAGTTTCGTGCAGATGGAACCCTAGAACGATATAAGGCGATGCTCGTTGCTAAAGGGTTCACTCAAACGTACGGGATCGACAACACGGAGACTTTTGCACCTGTGGCTAAGCTAAACACGATCCGGATCTTGCTGTCAGTTGTAGTAAAGCTCGATTGGCGACTTCAACAACTAAATGTGAAGAACGCGTTCTTGAATGGAGACCTGGATGAAGAAGTGTATATGGAACCTCCGACGGGGTTTGAAAAAAGGTTTGGCTCCAAAGTGTGCAGATTGAAAAGATCACTTTACGGTCTTAAACAATCTCCACGAGCTTGGTTCGAACGTTTCCATCAGTTTGTGAAAGGGCAATGATACAATCAGGCTTAGGCAGATCACACCATGTTCTACAGAGTCTCGAGACATGGAAAAATTGCAATACTAATTGTTTACGTTGATGACATCATTGTTACGGGAGATGACGAGGAAGAGGTCAACCAGTTAAAAGGAAGTCTCGCCAAGGAGTTCGAAGTAAAAGACTTGGGAGAATTGAAGTATTTCTTGGGTATGGAAATTGCTCGAAGTAAGAAAGGTATTGTCTTGTCTCAACGGAAGTATGTTCTCGATCTTCTCAAAGAAATGTGAATGACAAACTGCAAACCTGCGGAAACACCGATAGATCCGAATAAAAAGCTCGGCGAATTTACACAGAGCCCGCTAGTGGACATTCTACAATACCAGAGGTTAGTGGGAAAATTGATCTATCTCACACACACGTCCTGATATCACCTTTGCAGTGAGTATGATAAGCCAATTTATGCAGTCACCTCAAGAAGAACACCTTGATGCAGCGTATAGAGTTTTGAAGTATTTAAAGGGCACACCAGAAAAAGGTTTATTCTTCAAAAAAGGCGAGACTCGCAACGTCGAAGTATTCACTGACGCGGATTGGGCAGGTTCCATCGTAGACAAGAAGTCAACTTCAGGGTATTGTACGTACGTGTGGGGCAATCTAGTTACATGGCGGAGCAAGAAACAAAGTGTCGTAGCAAGGAATAGTGCGGAGGCAGAATTTCGAGCCATGGCCAACGGTATTTGTGAAGTTCTGTGGGTTCGACGGGTACTACAGGAAATAAAGCAGCCTATAACTCAGCCACTAAAACTATACCGCGACAACAAAGCTGCCATCAGCATAGCACACAACCCCGTACAACATGACAGAACGAAGCATATTGAAGTCGACCGACACTTCATCAAGGAAAAACTGGATTCCAGTACCATCTGTATCCCCTACATTCCGACAAAAGAACAAACTGCAGATATCTTTATAAAGGGACTATTCAAAGCAGTGTTCGAGGGACTCATAAGCAAGTTGGGCATGATGGACAGCTACACACCAACTTGAGGGGGAGTGTTGAAAATAGCCAACAATAAAATATTTCTCAGATTAATTAGAATCTGTTTGTAACAAAATCTGTTTATACTTAGTTAGAATCTGTTTGTAACAAAATCTGTTTGTAACAGAATCTGTTTCTACTTAGTTAGAATTTGTTTGTAACAGAATCTGTTTGTAACTTCCTTATTGTTTTTAAGGCTATAAAAGAGCCTCTCTGTATACTGAATTTAAAGTGAAAAAGAAAGTTCAATTCGCTTATACCTATAAAAGTTATAATATAAATTGAACTTTCAATCTCCTGTTGAATACTGAATGGTCCTGAAGCACTAGCATCATATGGGGAGCATTAGCATAAAAAATGAGAGAAGCCATCAGAACATGGCCTTTTTAAGCATTTTAAAACTCAAGAAAGTGAAACATTCAGATATAATGAATGTAATAAGCATGGTTCACTATTAAAAAAGATTTCTAAAGATATAAAAAGAACAATACCTTGGCTGCAAATTTAGTATCATCTCCCCTTCTTTTTACCTTGACCTAAATCCACCAAACAGATTATTTAGGTTACGCAATAATAACTAATAAGAACAGTTCAAAGAGAACAAGAAAAGAAATGCATCATCTTTTGAAAAGGATAGTCAGTTCTATTATTAAAAATAAGAATGTGTTCACCAGACGACTAATAATTATAATAATTTCTACAATATTGCTTGGCATAACATTGCAAGGACCATGCCATCAAGGTCGTATGTCAACAAAAGGTATCATAAAATTAGAAGTACGGAGTGTTTCCAAATAAATATATGAGTTTCAGAAATTAACGGATAACCCTCCCAAAATATAAATTATAAAAGTGTAGAAGCTGCTGTTTCAAATGCAAACAAAACTCTTCAAGAATGACACTAGACTTGGATGTGAACTATGAACTTGTGAAACATCAAGATAGAACATTCTGAAAAATTATCCATCTTGCTGAATATTAATGGTATCATGGATCTGCTTCCAGAAAAGAAGTGCTGGTTTCAATTATTAAACCTATAAATCATATCCTTTGCAATATGATCAATACCTGAGTACCATGTTCAACACAATGTGCATTTGTCAGAAGTTTCCCGTCACCGATCATAAAAGCACTGTGAAACAAGAAGAATCAATGAATAATTACTCTGGTTGATTGCTACTAGTAACCAACTACAATCAATAGAAAGATGTTTCTCTGCTCTGAATACTGTAAAATATGTTATGAATTGTGCCATATACAACAACAACTGAGCCTTTTATCCCAAAGCATATGGGGTAGGCTACATGAACCAACATGAGAATCACGCCGGGTCCAGCACATGAATCCTCCGCCTCCACTCACTCCTATCGAACAATATACTTTCATTGAGTCATTTGGCAACCATATCGTTTCGTATCACCTCCATCCATGTTTTCTTCGGTCTCCCTTTTACCCTTTTACCATTGCCCATATCGAGAGTATCTATTCGTCGAACCGGTGCTTCCATAAGTCTGCGTCGCACATGACCAAACCATCTTAACCGGTTTTCCCGCATCTTCTCCTCCACGGGTGCTACACCAACTTTTGCACGAATATCCTCATTTCGCACCTTATCTTTTCTAGTGTTACCGCACATCTAACGAAGCATGTGCATCTCCGCTGCGTGCATCTTCTGTTTATGATGCTTCTTAGGAGCCCAGCATTCTGTACCATATAATAAGGCAGGCCGAATAGCGCTCTAATAAAATTTCCCTTTCAATTTTAACGGAAAGTTACGATCACACAAAATCCATGTTGCACTCCTCCATTTCAACCAACCAGTTTGGATCTTTTGATTAACATCACTATCGATCTCCCTATTTTTTGGATGATGGAATCTAGATATCTAAACTGGTCGCTCGGTGATATCTTTTGCCCTTCCAATGTTATACCAATATGGTTTTGACTTTTCTGGTTACTAAATTTGCAATGCATATATGTTGTCTTGGACCTGCTCAATCTGAATCCCCGAGATTCCAATGTTTGCCTTCATAATTCCAATTTGGCATTAACCCCTGCTTTCGTCTCATTTACTAGAACAATATCATCAGCGAATAGCATGCACCAAGATACCTCATCTTGGATAGTTCTAGTAAGCTCATCCATCACGATGGTAAACAGGAATGGACTTAATGCAGATCCTTGATGTAAACCAATTGTAATCGGAAAATCAATCGTTAAGCCACCGCAAGTTCTGACATTTGTCAGAACTCCATTGTACATATCCTTGATTATGTCAATATACTTGACGGAGACCCCCTTCTTCATCATTGTCCCCCATAATACCTTTCTAGATACCTTATTGTATGTTTTTTCTAAATCAATAAATATCATATGCAAATCTCTTCTCCTCTCTCGAAAACGCTCGACAAGTTGATGAAGCAAATGAATAGGCTCTGTCGTCGATCGTTCAGGCATGAACCCAAACCGGTTCTCTGTTATTTTAATATCCTTCCTTAGCCTGTGTTCAATCACTCTTTCCTAAAGTTTCATGGTGTGACACATAAGTTTTATTCCACGGTAGTTTAAGCAATTTTGAATGTCGCCCTTGTTCTTGTAGATAGGTACAAGGATACTTTTCCTCCATTCATTTGGCATCTTTTTTGTTTGTCAAATCTTATTAAACGGATCTGTCAGCCATTTAACGTCTATTTCTCCTAACTATCTCCAAATCTCGATAGGAATCCTGTCAGGACCAACCGCTTTTCTTAAACTCATTCTGTTCAAAACTTCTTTAATCTCAGGTAGTCTTATTTTACGCATGAAATCACGGTTTATATCTTGAGATTGAATGACAAGTCTATCCAAATTCTTAGTAAAGCCCTCATTGAACAATTTATCAAAATAATCTCTACATTTTTCCTTGATATCCTCATCTCGAACTAAAACCTTCTGATTTTCATTTTTGACATACTTCACCGCACATAAGTCTCTAGTCTTCCTTTCCCGCATCCGAGCAATCCGGTATATATCATTTTCAGCCTTTTTAGTGTCTAATTTCTTATACACCTTCTTGTAGACCTTAGATTTAGCTTCCCGAACAACTTTCTTAACTTTCTTTTTAGCCATTTTATACTTCTCAAATCTCTCCACATCTCTACTTTTCTTCAAATCTTTATAAGAATCCCCACATCTCTCCTTGATGTAAACCAATATATGAATTGTGCCATATATACAATAAAAATTGAAACTATAAAAGTATATTAGTTGCAGAGAAAAAGGAGTGACAAAATTCAGTGAAAAAGACTAATATACCTTCCAGTACTTGTAAATTGCCTTTGTTTTTGCCAAGGAAGCGAGTAATCAGGTGGAGTATGCGTGCAATATACCTGGACACAGCACAAAACATGCAAACTAAAATTTCACCCAGAAATTTTGATTTTGCATAAAGGGGCGTAAAATAAGGCTGCCAACTGGTTCATAATATTTTGACAGAATTTTAGTTAGCCATGGTTGTTTTTACTATTTAAGGACACAGTGAATGAAAACATGAGCTCTTAACAACCTAAAATTCACCTTCCATGATATTGTACTTTATGGATTATTAGATGCAGGTTAAGACATAAATCAAGAAAAGAGTCATGAGGCATACCTTCACTACAGCGTTGAGAAAAGTTGCATCTTGAAGAGCTCCAATGTCATTGGCCTAATACATAACTTATTGTTTTAGAATTTATTAAATGAAGAATAGAATGTGAGATATTCTTTAAGGCTTTAATCAATCTGAGAATCATAATATGTTAATATAAGTTGTATTTAGAATCATCCATAAACACTCAAAAGAATTTTTCATTAGTACAGATAAATTTACACCAGTGTAACAGAGATGAATACCCAGCCTATGCATAAACCATGAAATAATGCAACTTTCACGGAAACAATAGTCCTTGCCTCCTTGGGGGTTGTTCGAGAAGAACTCAGCCTTTAAAATGCCCAAAATTGAAGCCATTTATGTACTTGGGCATGAGAGTTGTGACAAGGAGGTCATGACTTCAAAGCATGCAAAAAAACAAAAGGATGGAGGAGAAGAATTCAAAGAAAAAAGCCTATATCCCAACTTCTGGGGTCAAGTACACGAATATTTTTCTTCTATTCAGCTCTCTTACGAGACCGCTTGATGCAGAACAGAAGGATCACACCTCCTCGATTAAATTATTTAATTAACAAGTAACTTATCTTTTTTTTCTAACTCTACATCCATATCTGTTACATGAATCATTTTCAAGAAAACCATATATCCCATTTTTTGGGGTCAATTATGTGAACCTTCTTCTTCTATTGAACTATCCTAAGAGACATCTCCCCAATTAATTTGAGTTATCAATAATAAACATATCTTTCATTTATGTCTCTCTATGCATATTTGTTTAAGCATTTACCTCAATCCCTAACTGCTCTATTGGAAACAATTTTGTAACTCCTTCTAAATGATGCAATTATTGGTCTTCGTTATACATGTCAAAATCTCAATTGGTTCTCCCTCATTCCATCTCCTAGGGAAGCTACCTCTACATTCGAAGCAGTGTTACCTTATCCTTCTGCCACTCATCTGTCATAACATTCTCATAAAGCAATGTTGGTTTTTATAGCTATTCTATAGAACTTTCCAAATCAAAAAAAATCTGTTTAATTCAGAGATGAGGAAATAGATTAAAGGGTAAATTTCACTAAACATTCGCCATGAGGATTTTTCAGTTGGCTACCTTGAAGCTTTTTATTCCAGTAAGCTCCCTTGAAGTGCTACAGTTAAGGGTATTTGAGTGGGAAAGAAACATATTAAAACCAAGTTTATGGGAATTTACTACGGAAAAACAGTGATGGTTAAGGGTTATTCGGTGGAATTTAGCCTGGTTCAAAGGCATCAAATATCAACCAAATTGCGATCCTATTCACAATTGCAGGCATCAAAAGGTGTAAATATCTAATTAGGACAAATCACTAAGCACGAAGCATCATCAATTCTCAACTACAGCTTAATTTTTATTCAAAATCCATAAAGCAAACCAGCTGCTCTTTGATATCATAAATCTCCTTCTTCTGCATTCCAAACGATTTCAACGCGCTCGAGCTCGACGACCCATCGTCCCTCCCTCTACCTTGAAACCTCAAAAAACAAACAATTGGGTCAAAAAATCTACTAAAAATTTGAAAATTGATGGGATTTTTCTTCTATGTGGGGCACCTCATCGTTGTTGGGCTCATGAGAAAAGCGGCGTTTTTGGAGAGAATTCCTTTTGGATCGTTGAGGATTGTGTGAGGATAAGCAAGAGAAAGGGGTTGGTCTGCGAGAGTGAGATAAAGAGAGAGAGGATGAGGAGCATGAGGGAGAAGCAAGGAGTGCGCTAATGGCCGCCATTTTCTAGGGTTTTGGAGGAGAGAGAGAGAGAGAGAGAGAGAGGGTTTAAGAGAGAAGAAGAAGAAGAGAGTGAGGTTTCTTTCGTTGTTAGTTGCTGCTCGCTCTCCTTATCGTATCGAGGACTGAGGAAAATTGAAGGATTTCATAAAACTACCTTTAATTTCAACTTCGTTGCTATGTCTCTGCAATTATAACTGGAGCCGTATAGGTGCACGTGGGATGCATCTCCAAATATTGAAGCGGAAAATTATGCATAACCTCTCAGTATTTGATAATTTATATACAGGCTTGCTGGCCCTAGCCCTAGGGGGTTTCCCGTGGCCGCTTTCCGCAAAAGCAAGAGAAGAGGAAAGGGATGGGCAGATGAGCCCCGGACTGGGACCCCTCCCCTATGCTCCTCTGTGCTTCGCAGAAAGCGGCGTCATTAAAATTTTACAAATATTGCATTCTTTTCTATTTGTCAGGTGCATCGCACATGCTTAAATCTGGTAGAAATGCATAAGGTTAGTAGATTCCAAGTTAGTATCTTTTATCTGTCTAATATTTCAAATTTATGCCCTACAGTTGTTAGGCAACTTTGTTAACCATGATAGGGTTTTTTTTTTTCCAAATAGAAAAAGGGTATTAGAAATTTGAAAAGCACTAAAGTTTTCAAGGCATTTATTTGTTTGTGGCGCAAATTATAGGTTTAGGATGGTTGTTTGCAGCACAAAAAAAAACAGGTTTAGGATGGGTGTTTAACAGTTCAAGGAGCTTTTGTGAAATTTAGGCACTGAAAAATTAAATTAAAAAATTGCTAAACAACCAAAGGGAACAGAAGAAGAACACAATAAACTTGCTCTAAAAAAACAACGGAGACATAAAAGAACAAAATGTATTTTCTTAAACAAAAGGATTTCGACACCCTTTATGCTTTGTTTGAAGATAGACTTAGGATAAACTAAGTTTATATTTCTGTGGAGAAGAAGAGGTGAAGCAAACTCCGGTCTGCAAGGCCCTATACCTTCACTTAAAAGTTAAAGTTTGATCGGTTTGCTTGACTTTAGAGTTATCTAAACTCCATAAATTGTTTTGGAGTTATCTAAACTTCAAAATGAGTGTTTTTTTCCTTCTTCTTGGACTGCATAAAACTTTGAAAATGAATTCCAAAGATGACATAGTTAGGGTTTTGGTGGCCAAGTTTAGATAACTTCATGAAAATTAAGTCTAAACTTAAATCCATTTATTAGGGCCCTAACGAATTGGAGCCTACCCGCCCGGATCCAAACCCACACCATTAACTGTATAAGCCTTAGTTTTACTCGATTTTTTCCCCTGATTAATCCTATTAAATAAATTAACTCTCTAGATGACCCCAGAGCAAAAATAATTCCCAGAATGACTCTGGGAGGCCACGTCGGAAGAAAAGTGGACCAGGACTGCCACGTCAGAAAAAAAACGCCAGTTGAAATAGCGTTTTCTTCCTATCGAAAACGCTACTTGTGATATCGTTTTAAGACAACAGAGACACGGAGAGTCAAGAAATTCGCTCAGAGGGCCCTTGAGGGAAAACGCTACTTGTGATAGTGTTTTCCCTTCAAGGGAAAATTCTAACTCCTATATCTTGCTGTCGTTCCCCCCGAATCTCAAGTGCACAAAATTTTTGGTTTTCGATGAATGAAATAGAATCTAGATTCAAAATTTTTGGTTTTCGTGATTTATGATGAATTTTAGTAATGGATAAATTATGAAATAAAATGGACAACATTTCCTTTATAAATATTGATATATTTCCACAAATACATAATAATCTCCACTCCGGAGTAATACAAGCCACACACGGCTCAAAAATCTCACCTCGAAGGATGGAACTATACAATAGAAAATATATCACATAAAGTATATGCCACGCCCCGCTTCCCAAAATACATAAAATCGGGAACGTAACAAAACTAACCATGCTACCTACGGTAAGAAAATATCCTCTTATAGTCACATTACGGCTGTCAATCAGTAATCAAGAACAATAATATAACTATCTATCTCTAAACATGTCCAATAACCATGATAAACAATAACAGGAAACGATAGAGGAAGCAGTAAAGATTCAAGAAAATAAGAGAATACCTAAACCAAAAATAAGAACTATATCAGTGGAATGATCCTCACTGATCGGAGATCCTGTCGAAGCATTCATGATTCTCATGTGCTAAAGTCAAGTATCTGGGCCATGCAAAACCCAGACGTCAGTGCGTCATAAATATCATGGTAATAATAATAAACTGAACAGTGTGCTACATAGGATGTCACGTGTAAAATTAGGTATGAGAATAAACAAAACAATCACAGGTGTTATAACAGCAGGCTATAAGTATATCACGCGTATCCTAAAGTCTATGTTTCTAGGTTAACTATCCTACAGGTATTTGAAGCCAATGAATGTACTTCTCCTTGTAACTCAAAATTATATATCATGTTATCCCCCGGGACCACGGACCAAGATATATGAATCAGGAATGATTCTGTTCCATTGCCCCTCAGAACCACGGATCAAGTAGTATGAACCACGAATGATTCTGTTCCGTTACCCTCCAGAACCACGGATCAAGTAATGTCCTTTTAAGTTACATTTCAGATACACTTTTGATTTTCCTATTTCCCCAGGTTTCATTTTCCAAGTCATGTATGAAATAATATTTACCTAATGCCAACATAGGAACATGCAGGTACATGTTATGTCTAACTAGATAACATGTCACGTCCATCAGGACAACAAGTCAGGATTGTTAGTATCGGTAAATATCACAGGTAAGCGGGTAAAAGTGAGATAGCAATATCTGTAATAAGATAACGGGTTATAAACATGTCAAAGTAGTATATTAATTTATATAAAGTGTTTATTCATAATACTATCGTACAAACGAGTCGTGGTGAAATGCGGTTATTTATGTGTGATAAATAGTGTAACGAACCAAATAAACATATTAATTCCTACACTCGATTTACCAATTGACCAAACTAGAATAGTTTGTTATAATTGCTAGTTATAGATATAATATGCATAACTTTATAAACTGCAATTGTAAAACGTGTTAGTGTTAACTAACTAATGAAATACGGATTATATATATATAATGGTATATTAATAATAAATTACGATAATATATATATTAGTAAACTAGCATGTAGCAAGTTGTAAGCTTATCTCGATCTCGACGAATGTGGATACGAACACGAACACCAACGGAGCAGATACGGAACAACGGCAACATGAAGCAATCTCCCAAACTTGTAAGGCTCAAGGATGAAGTTCAACAACAATTGGCCTGCTGCTCATCTCGATAGTTTCGTTTGATGAGAAGAAGAAGGCAATCTCGACGAGGATGCTCGTTGCAGCTGCTCGTCGAAGGTGACGTAGGGAAACTGCGGCAATGGGGAGGTGTTCTCTGTTGAGAGGTGAGAAGCCGCAGGATGAAGAAGATCGGCGACGACAACCGGAGTTGGTGGCTGCGGTGAGGCCTCGGTTGGGTTTGAAGATGAAGAGACGTGACGATGAAGATGACGATGATGGTGGACGTAGGGTGTTGGTTGGTGGAGAGGGAAGTCGCGTCGATGAAGTTGTCGATGGGTGCTCCGAGGGAAAAGAAGAAGACGTCGGTGATGGAGATGGGTTCCCGAGTTGGGTAGGGAAGAAGAAGGAGGAGGTCGACGGTGAGGAGACAAGGATGAACAGAGTTGGATGGATTGGTGCAGGCGATGCTCGAGGTTTGGAGACGGCAAGGTTAAGGATATGGGTTTTAAGGCCGGAGTTTGGGGAGATGAAGTTGGGTTCAGTTTGGAGAAGAAGAACAAGTCGGTGGCGAAGGTGAAGACGAGTTGAAGACGATGACGATGATGGTGGTGTTGGGTTGCCGGCAGTGGAGCGAGGAGATGAAGACGAGGAAGAAGGAGAAGGTGAGTTCGATGATGAGTTGAAGGAGTTGAGAGTGATCGGAGTTAGGAGGAAGGAGGAGATAGGGTCTTTCATGCCCCGCTTCCCAAAATACACAAACACGACATGTGACAGAGCCAACCATGCTACCTGTGGTTAGGAATTATCTCTCCACAGTCACATTATGGCTGTCAAGCGGTTATCGAGAACAGTAAAATACAATCTAGCTAACACATATTCATCTGTCACGATAAATAAAATCAAGAAATGCATATAGCGGAAACGAATCAAGATCCAATAAACAATAGTATCTGAATCACGTCCCAATATGGGCTCACATCAATAGAAATAAAACTGCGGAAATAAATAAACTAAGAGTTTATAAACTAAATGGCTAGCTCCTCATTGCTCGGCTTGATTGTTAAAGTGCTCTTGATCTGCCTGCGATAAAGGTAGAGGAACTGGGCCATGCAAAATCCAGACGTCAATGCGTTATAATATCAAAAGATTAATAATAACCAGGATATGATGCTATTATTAAACATGTGTATGAATAATAAACACAGGTATAAAACAGTGAGCTGTATATATGTGATGTGTATCCTAAAGTTTGTGCCTCTAGGTTATCTATTTTAGAAGTTTTTAAAATTAATTTAATGGAATCGTCGATGTAACTCAACAGTATCCCATGCATACCCGGGACCACGGTCAAGATTCTCGGGCTGAATCCGAGACGTGTTGCTAAGCAGTAAATAGGTAACATGTACAGATGAATGATATCAACAGCATCATTCCGGGGCTGGCCGAGCCCGTAAAGACTGATCAGTATAAGTATCGGACTGTTGAGTTACAAATCAGGTTTCATTATTGATTTTCCCTTACCCCCAAGATTTTGTGTTCAAGTTAGGTATTAATGATATAAATCTAATGCCAACACAGGATCAAGAAGGTACAGGTCTTGTTTATGTAGACAACAAATTACGTCCGTAAGGAAAACAAGTCAGGATTGCCGACATTAGTAATAAGATCCAAGTAAAAAGTCTGGCAGTGTGTCGTGAACATGTCATGTATTATATATTAACCAAAATAGACACCAATGTAAAACTGTAATCGATATCGAAACACGACTAATGCTGTTCACCGCCGAAAACAGAGATGAACCGGGATGGATCGTCTTGCCTGAATTTGGGGGCAGATGCTATTTGGATTTATCCATCCACCTCTCCGAAGATATCAAGTTGATTTATGACACCGTATATTGGAGGTTTGAATGGATGCGGCCGTTGTAGTAGACTTCATCAGATTCTCCCTCACTTTACGAGGGTTTTTTGATCGTGGGGACGCTCTTCCCTGCAGACGCAAACCCCTGCAGTTAATTATGTTACCGCATTGCGATAACCACTTTCTCCTGCTCCGGCAGTTCACTTCGTGTCGTGTGTGTTTTTGTTTGTTTCGGTTGCCCGTGGATTGTATACGGAGACTGGTTTATGTCGTCGCCCGTAGGGCGTGGATCAATCCAAATCCGTATATTTTAGATTTGGGTTTGGGTCAAGAATTTGCTTGACGGGGTTTTGAACTTAGGTTGTATATTCCTATAGTTCAAAAATTTTTTTGTTTGATTTAAGGATCATTAATCTAATTTGAGATTAAGATAAAACTTAAATCGATAAGTGAGCATTTGGGCTCAGTTTGTCTTCGCTAAGGATGCGTTAGTCTTATTTGAGATTAAAATCAACTTAACAATATTTTAGGATCATTTGTTTTACTTGAGATCCAGCAAAAGAGTATTTGGGCTCAGCTGCAAGAAAACTTTCAGAGACTTAGCCTGTTTAGGCTTAGTCTACTTAGTCTTTCTTTTATTCAAAAGTGTTAAGCACTTATTTAGGCTCTGATGCTCACATATATGTCCTGGGAAGCATTCAGTCATGGACGCTGCCCAATAAATGTTGAACACTTTAGTCATTTTGGCTACATATGAAGTGCTAAGCACTTTTTATATGGCGCCCACGTGCGGTGCTGGGCGCTGCCCAATCAGTGCTAAGTACTTAGCTGTCTTTGGCTATATATGGAGTGCTGAGCACTTTATTCAGCGCCCACGTGTGTTTCACGTGAGGCGCTGGCCCTATTTTGGACGCCCGCGTGTTTTTCACGTGAGGCGCTAGGCGCTGTTAAAAGGGCACCCACGTGGGAAGCACGTGAGGCGCTAGTCCTTTTTTTATATGGAGATTTAATCTCTGTTGATGACTTCTAAGAGGCTAAACCTATGTCAATGGTATTTTGACCATTAACACTCACCAAAATCACCATTTTTTAGGATTTCGGGTTGAGTTTTTAAAGAACCAAGTTCTCAATTTGAAGGAACTGAGTTTCTGGAGTATCATAGACTCCATTTTCTTTCTTTTTAAATTTGTTCTTCCCTAAATGTTTGATTCTCAAGAACAAGATCTTGCCTATAAGAATTAAATTCTCAACTTATGGAAGACTTGTCTTGTGGATCTCAGATCCAGAGAAAGAACTAAGTTCTTTTAAAAGGGTTAAACTCTTAGATGTGATAGAGATATTTTGATCCATTTTCTTTACCTAGGGTTTTGAGAAGGAAAATCTTCTTCTTTGAATTCTCTGTTCTTTTTTAGAGCTCACTGTATTTTTTGCATAAACTTATAGGGGGTTCCTTCTATCTGAGAGTGTGCCTCCGTCTGTGTATGTGTCTCTCTGTGTGTGAGACTTGAAATCTCAGGTCCTTTATATAGTAGAGGCAGATTGTTAATCTGTTTTGAGAAAATCTCTCATTGAGAGATTCCAATTGATTTAATTGGTCTCAAGATTTGTTTAGGGACTTTTATCCACCATTGGATCTTTGATCCAAGAATTTCTATTTTGCAGAATATGTTTTTCTTGTTTTTAGCCAGATTGGGAGAATATTTTCCCATATATAGAATTTTATTCTATAAAATAGTGATTTTTAATCACCGTTAGATTTTTTAATCCAAGAATTCTCTATTTTACAGAGAGAAATTATTTTTGTTTAGAAAGATTGAGGGAATATATTCCCAAAATAGAATTTTATTCTATAATTGGATTTTTGATCTAACCGAGAGTATCTTTCTTATTCAGAAACATTTGGGAGATATTTTCTCATAATAGAATTTGTTGGGGTAAAAATTTACACCCCCGTTGACCGAGTCAAAATCAAGGTCAACCCCAAGCCAGGTGGGCCCAAGCCCAGGTCAAGCGGGCCCATGCCCAAGTCGAGCCCGCGGCCAGCCTCCTCCATGCTAAAATATAGATCATGTAATAAATAATTTTTATGTAATTTTTTACACATGAATATATGCAAAATGGGCATAAAGCCAATATTTTGTAAGCCCATGGCTTATGTGCAAAAAATGAAATGGCACATGAGCCATGGGATGGCTAAAATGCCATTTTTGTGAAGCCCAAGGGGCTATATGCAAATATGTAAGCCTATAAAAGGCAACATGATGAAAAAAAAAATGATACTTTTCATTCTCTCCAAAAATTTAGATCTGAGATCTTTTCTTCCTTCTTCAAGGTTCCAAAACCTTCCTCTTTCTCTTGAATTAAATCAAGAGTTTTACTCTTCCTTTTTCAAAACTAAATAGTTTTCCACCACAAAACCCATTAAGGGGAACCCAGATCTGCCATCAGATCTCAAAAAGGAGAGATTTTGATACCTCACATCCCTCGATCTTCAAGATCCGGCCAAACAACAGGAGGAAGAAGAAGAACATCTTTCACTAAAACCCCCAAAAAGAAGAAAAACACATTCAGGAGTCCAACTCCTCTCTGATTTCTCTTCTGAGAAATTTTTTCAGGCTAAAAGCCTGTTGTGCCTCACCTGCGCGCTTGCGCAAGTGCGCAAGTGCGCAAGTCGCCCGCGTGCCGACACGTGGCGCGCGCGCTTGCGCAAGTGCGCAAGTGCGCAAGTCGCCCGCGTGCCGACACGTGGCGCGCGCGCTTGCGCACCTGCGCAAGTGCGCAAGGCGCCCGCGTGCCGACACGTGGCGCGCGCGCTTGCGCACCTGCGCATCCCTTGGATGTCTTTTCCCCCTCTTTTTGTGTACATACATACATATATACATATGTATACAAATGTACACATACACATACTCCGCCACACTCTCCCCCTCCAAAAAATTTTCGGGCCGGGGCGCTGCCCCGAACCCCGCAAGGGGGCTGCTAGCCCCCTTGACCCCCAGCCCGCTATCCGGGTAGCGGGACCCCCGTAAAAACTCTGCGTGGCTCCCGATATATCCAAAACCCCCTTTCAAAACAAAACACACGCACACTGCACATTGAGTTCGCATGACCAATTTAACCCGTTAATCGGAGGTTCCCTCGCCCCAAAGGCGAGGGGTAATTAACGGCAGCTTAGTCCGCGGCTGCCGGAGATTCGGATCCCCACAATCATTAAGCCCCGGCCTACCCTAGGCAGGGAGAATCTGTAGTACGCCTGACAAGCGCGCGCGTATTCCCATCTCACTGGGGTGACGAAAAACACCCTACAGATTCTGGCACGCCCGGTGGGACCAATCTCTCCTCCCATATTTCGGGTTAAGCGTTCATGCGAACTCAATTAATATACATACCTGTATTTATACTAAAAATAATGCTTTTTCATGCAGATTTTCAAGCGATCACCTTCCGACGATGTCTTCGATGATGAACTCAGCTCCCGTCTCCTACACGATGAGGATAGACTCTAGGACGGTCCTTCCGGCCAGTCTCGGGCGACAATGGGAGGAGCCGCTGCTACCATTTGGCTCTATTATGTTCATGCCAGTTGGCATCATCCCAGCTCCTCAAGCCCCGGTGGCAGACAGACCGGTCTCGAAAGGAAAGAGACCAAATGTGGTGATCTCAAGGACGCCCCAACCCAAACGCAAGTCGGTGTCTGGACGACTTTCCTTGGCCCCAGCTGGGGGCAAGGCCATCAACACCAATAAAGCTACAACGCGTCCCAAGCAAGCTCCAGCGGCGCCCCTGACAAATGCTCGATCGGGTGTCTTCTCTAAGCTCCCCGCTGATCAACTCACAATGGCTCCCCGGGCAGTGGATGCCCGCCAAGCCTTCAAAATCGAGAAGCTGAGGGAGAAAAGGCTCAGATATAGAGCCAACAAAAGGGCTAGGGCTCCTGCCAGGCTAAACCTCATGAGGTTCGAAGAACAGGGTTACCCCGCCAAAGATGAGGGGATGGCTGAATGTGTTATCCACACTGTCTACGTGGTGGGCACGCGCAGCAAGAGCAAGGACGGGGCCGCCACATCTCAAACCCAATCTGGCTTGAATGTGGTGGCCGCTTCCCAAGAACAGCCGCCTCCGCTGGATGATGAAAACCCTCTCGATGAGGCTGATAGGCAAAGAGAGCCCTCAATTCATGAGGAGTCAGGCTCGGAAAGCGAAGATGAGCCAACTTTCCGTCCTAAGACCGCAGAGCAACAACTTCTCCAAGAGCTCCGAAAACAGCTCAGAAGCAAAGATAAGGAGATGGCCAAGCTCTACTCAAAGATCGACGACTTGACAAATGTCGTCTTACGGCTTACGGCCCAACTTGCCTCTCAGCCGCCCAATCAAGCGGAGGGCTCTACTCGTGAACCGGGAAGTGGTGTGCCAAAGCAGCCGACGCCTATTCCCTCAAATCCAAAAGTGGGCGAACTACATGAAAATCAGTCGCATCCTATCTCGGGAAATGTCTTGGCTACCGATGACAATAGCCCGCTAACTCAAGATCAAATTATGGATTTGGTTGCCAGCAAAGTCAAAACATTGGTGGCCGAAGCCGAAGCGCGAAAAGATATCAGCAGTAGTGGGAGACCATATCCTGCTCAGTATGATCTGGTAGAATTTCCTAGCGGCTATGTCATCCCTAAATTCGGAAGATTCGATGGGACGGGAAATGCGAATCAGCATATCGCCCACTTCAAAGCCTCATGCGGAAATACTGGGGGCAATGATGCGCTTCTCCTCCGCCAGTTCGTTAATAGCTTGACCGATGTTGCTTTCGACTGGTACGCGAGCATACCGGATGGCTCCGTCACAACTTTTGTCCAAATGGAGTCTCTGTTTCGGCAGAGGTTCATGAGCGTCAGCGATAAGATTACCATTGCCGAGCTCGTAAGGACCAAGCCCAAGAGCGACGAAAGCAGCACGGATTTTATAACCCGATGGCGCAATCTCTCCGTCAAATGCGAACCGCTGATAGAGCAGGACCAATTTGTCAGTCTCCTCGTCGGAAATCTCAACAATTGGATGGCCCCGTTTCTATGTACCGCGGGTCTCAAAACATTCCAAGAGCTGACCAGAAAAGTCCAGATGTTGGAACGCTCAAAGCAGGAGTCCTCCTCTGACTCCCAAAATAACAATAGGTCCTGGAGAAACCGAAAGGACGAAAATCGCAAAGGCGGAGGTTCTGACGATACTGAATCTTTTAACACTTCGGCTAACCGAAATAGGCAAGGGATGAGTGGGCCTAGCGCCAACCAGCCTCGGAAGCCAATGTTCGGAGAGGGAGGAGAATCTCCACTGAAAGAGAAGCTGGATAAGGTCTATTCCTTCAGAAGGGACAAAATCCTTAAAATATTCAAAGACGCCCTGAAGAACGGTCTACAACTGCCAGAGTCAAAAAGACCGCAGGAAGCGAATAGGACCGACGACCCCAAATACTGCCCCTATCACAGAGTGATAGGCCATGCCATTGAGGACTGCTTCGTCTTCAAAGATTGGGTTGAAAAGCAATACAAGGCAGGAGAGATAGAACTGTCCAAAGGCGTGTTAACAAACAGTCAAGTTGCAACCGCCAATTTCATACAAACGGAGACCGAAGTTCTTCGTGAAACCGATTCTCTCAGGCATCTGCCTTTCTCTGAAAACAATCGACCACCACGTCATTAAACTGGAACAGTCGACCTCTAAGTCGTTAAACTGGGAATGTAAAAAAAAATGTAAATAAACAAAAAATGTGTAAATAAAAGAAAGAAAAAAAAAGCCGAAATGATGGGGCAACTCGCAATAAAAATCAGCGAGTAAAATGAAGATGAAATAGAGCCGAAATGATAGGGCAACCGCGAATAAAAGCCGAAATGGTAGGGCAATCACGATCTTCGCGATAAGAAAAGCTGAAATGATAGAGCAATCGCGGTAAAACAAAAAAAAACAAAACAAAACAACGGCGAATGATGAGTCGCTCCTGGTACCATATTCCAGTGCAGCGATGCAGACGCCAACCAAAATCCAGTTTCCCAAAATTCTCCCGGCCCTACGGTGGGTCCCCAAATTGACCATCGTATACAATCCACGGGCTCAAATAATTCTCATCATACCCATGCCCCACCGTAATCACCAGTTACGCGGCCGGTCTCCGCTTTGGGAATGATGCTCCATTGAGAAGACCCACTCATGTGTCCTCACGATACATGAGGAGAACAAACCTTTGTGGGATCCTTACGACTCATAAAGGAAAAACACACTTAGGAGTCCCCACGACTCCTAAGGAGAAAATACACCTGCGAGATCCTTACGACTTGCAGGGAGAAAATGCTTTTATGGGACCCTCACGGCCCATAAAATTGAAAAGTCTTAGGTGGTAGGGATCTAAACCTGTCTCCTAAGCCATCGCTCCCCAATTCCCAAGTGGCGAATGATGAGTCGCTCCTGGTACCATATTCCAGTGTAGCGATGCAGACGCCAACCAAATTCCAAATCCCATACCCCAAAATGGCGAATGATGAGTCGCTCCTGGTACCATATTCCAGTGCAGCGATGCAGACGCCAACCAAATTCCAAACTCAAATCCCAAATGGCGAATGATGAGTCGCTCCTGGTACCATATTCCAGTGCAGCGATGCAGACGCCAACCAAATCCCAATACCATACCCCACGCGGCGAATGATGAGTCGCTCCTGGTACCATATTCCAGTGCAGCGATGCAGACGCCAACCAAATTCCAACTCCCATATCCCAACGGCGAATGATGAGTCGCTCCTGGTACCATATTCCAGTGTAGCGATGCAGACGCCAACAATGTCCCAAAATTTTTCCGGCCCTACGGTCTGGATCATACATCCTGCAAAACCGTATACAATCCACGGGCGTAAAACGATCCCAATCTCTCCCAAGTCCTCCCGGGGCAAATGATGAGTTGCTCCTGGCACCATTCCAGTGCGGCAATGCAGATGCCAAACCAAAACCGAAATCCTCAAATCCACTCATTGCAAATGATGATTCGCTCCTGGTACCATATTCCAGTGTAGCGATGCTGATGCCAAACAAAAAAAAAAACCAATCCCCAAATCCTCTCATGGCAAATGATGATTCGCTCTCGGTACCATATTCTAGTATAGCGATGCTGATGTCAACCCAAATCAAATCAAACCAACAACCTCTACGGCGGAATCATGCTTCGTCCCAGAATTTACCCCGTGTCGAAATCATGCTTCGCCTCGGGATATCTACCTTCCTCGTCGAAATTATGCTTCACCTCCGAATCAAGTCAACCGACAAGCTCTGCGCCGGAATCATGCTCCGTTTCAGAATGTACCCCATGTCGAAATCATGCTTCGCCTCGGAGTATTTTCCTTCTCTGTCGGAATTATGCTTCGCCTGGGAATCAACCTCCGCATCGAAATTATGCTTCGGTCAGAATGTCTGCTGTTCTTCGGAATGATGCTCCGATCCCTGGAATCATGCTCCGCCCTTCGGAATGAAGCTCCGATCCCTGGAACCATGCTCCGCTCATCGGAATGATGCTCCGATCCTTGGAATTATGCTCCGCAAATTGGAATGATGCTCCGCTCATCGGAATGATGCTCCGATCCTTGGAATTATGCTCCGCAAATTGGAATGATGCTCCGCTCATCGGAATGATGCTCCGATCCTTGGAATTATGCTCCGCTCCCCGGAATGATGCTCCGATCCTTGGAATTATGCTCCGCAAATCGGAATGATGCTCCGATCCCCTGGAATCATGCTCCGCTCTTCGGAATGATGCTCCGATCCCCGGAATGATGCTCCGATCCTTGGAATTATGCTCCGCTCTTCGGAAAGATGCTCCGAACCCTGGAATTATGCTCCGATCATCGGAATAATGCTCTGATCTCTGGAATTATGCTCCGCCCATCGGAATGATGCTCCGAACTCTGGAATCATGCTCCGCTCTTCGGAAAGATGCTCCGAACTCTGGAATCAAGCTCCGCCCTTCGGAATGATGCTCCGAACTCTGGAATCATGCTCCGCTCTTCGGAAAGATGCTCCGATCCTTGGAATGATGCTCCGCTCATCGGAATGATGCCCCGATCTATGGAATTATGCTCCGCCCATCGGAACGATGCTCCGATCCCCTGGAATTATGCTCCGCAAATCGGAATGATGCTCCGACCCTGGAATTATGCTCCACGCTTCGGAATGATGCTCCGATCCTCGGGAATCATGCTCCCTGGGATGATGCTTCGCCTCCGGAATGATGTTCCATCTCGAAGTTCAGCTTCAAGATCCATCAATTTCATGCACACAACTCAAATGTGCGGTGTGCATTTATTGATGGGGGGCACTTTGTTGGGGTAAAAATTTACACCCCCGTTGACTGAGTCAAAGTCAAGGTCAACCCCAAGCCAGGTGGGCCCAAGCCCAGGTCAAGCGGGCCCATGCCCAAGTCGAGCCCGCGGCCAGCCTCCTCCATGCTAAAATATAGATCATGTAATAAATAATTTTTATGTAATTTTTTACACATGAATGTATGCAAAATGGGCATAAAGCCAATATTTTGTAAGCCCATGGCTTATGTGCAAAAAATGAAATGGCACATGAGCCATGGGATGGCTAAAATGCCATTTTTGTGAAGCCCAAGGGGCTATATGCAAATATGTAAGCCTATAAAAGGCAACATGATGAAAAAAAAATGATACTTTTCATTCTCTCCAAAAATTTAGATCTGAGATCTTTTCTTCATTCTTCAAGGTTCCAAAACCTTCCTCTTTCTCTTGAATTAAATCAAGAGTTTTACTCTTCCTTTTTCAAAACTAAATAGTTTTCCACCACAAAATCCATTAAGGGGAACCCAGATCTGCCATCAGATCTCAAAAAGGAGAGATTTTGATACCTCACATCCCTCGATCTTCAAGATCCGGCCAAACAACAGGAGGAAGAAGAAGAACATCTTTCACTAAACCCCCCCAAAAAGAAGAAAAACACATTCAGGAGTCCAACTCCTCTCTGATTTCTCTTCTGAGAAATTTTTTCAGGCTAAAAGCCTGTTGTGCCTCACCTGCGCGCTTGCGCAAGTGCGCAAGTGCGCAAATCGCCCGCGTGCCGACACGTGGCGCGCGCGCTTGCGCAAGTGCGCAAGTGCGCAAGTCGCCCGCGTGCCGACACGTGGCGCGCGCGCTTGCGCACCTGCGCAAGTGCGCAAGGCGCCCGCGTGCCGACACGTGGCGCGCGCGCTTGCGCACCTGCGCATCCCTTGGATGTCTTTTCCCCCTCTTTTTGTGTACATACATACATATATACATATGTATACAAATGTACACATACACATACTCCGCCACACTCTCCCCCTCCAAAAAATTTTCGGGCCGGGGCGCTGCCCCGAACCCCGCAAGGGGGCTGCTAGCCCCCTTGACCCCCAGCCCGCTATCCGGGTAGCGGGACCCCCGTAAAAACTCTGCGTGGCTCCCGATATATCCAAAACCCCCTTTCAAAACAAAACACACGCACACTGCACATTGAGTTCGCATGACCAATTTAACCCGTTAATCGGAGGTTCCCTCGCCCCAAAGGCGAGGGGTAATTAACGGCAGCTTAGTCCGCGGCTGCCGGAGATTCGGATCCCCACAATCATTAAACCCCGCCCTACCCTAGGCAGGGGGGATCTGTAGTACGCCTGACAAGCGCGCGCGTATTCCCATCTCACTGGGGTGACGAAAAACACCCTACAGAATTTAATTCTATATTTTGATAATTTATTGTCTCCGTTGGATTTTTGATCCAACGGCTCTGTTTAACAGAGAATATCCCAAATTCTGTTGATCTTGACTTGGGCGCCGGCGCTTACGTGTTGTGCACGTGGGCGCCACTTAAGAATTTAATTGTTATGATACGTACTTATGTGCTTTGCACATCGGCGCCCGCGTGAGAAGCACGTGCCGCGCCATATAAGAGTCTAACTCTTATGTAATAAATTCTCTTATGCTTTGTGTCACACCCCGCTTCCCAAAATACGGAATACGAGGGGTGACTAGGCCAGCCTTGCTTCTACGGTCAGGAAATAATCCCGCCGTAGTCACGCCTCGGCTTCTAGCTTTACATGGTAGTCAGTAAACAGTACTGGAGTAAAAGAAAATCATAGTTCATAATTTTATTACATTACAATAAAAGAGTTCGAAATACATTATTTTGCAGAATAAAAACTAACCAATGAAATACAAAGTGCTGAAAGCAAAAGAAATGGCGCCGATGATACAGTCTAGATCTCCGCGATCTCAAATGGCAGGTCCTGCTCCTGGGCTGGGTCCACTTCGTCCTCTGAGCATGCATACTCAGGTCGTCAGGGCGACACATATAGCAATAATTATACAATGGATGTGCAATATTATTAAACATGAGAAGTGCAACAGAATGCAGAACATGAGTATAATAAACATCAACTGAATATGAATAGTGCAATATAGGTATCATGTCAATAAACTAGGTGTTTACCGCCAAAAGCCGGGAAGACGGACGTCTTGCCTGAATTTGATGGCAAATGCTATTTGGCATTATCCGTCCACCTCTCCGAAGATGCCAAACTGATTTATGGCACCGTGCATCGGAGGTTTGGACGGATGCGGCCGTTGTAGCAAACTTCGTCAGATTCCCCCTCATTGTGAGGGGTTTTTGATTGTGGGGACGCTCTTCCCTGCAGGCGCAAGCCTCTGCAGTTAATTACGTTACCGCATCGCAGTAACCACTTTCTCCTGCTTCAGAAGGTCACTTCGTGTCGTGTGTGTTTGTTTTGTTTTTGGTTGCCCGTGGATTGTATACGGAGACTAATTTATGTTGTCGTCCGTAGGGCGGGGATTAGTCCAAATCCGTATTTTCTTAGATTTGGGGTTTGGTTTGATTTAAGACTCGTTAATCTCTTTTGAGATTAAGATCAACTTTGTTCCCCTCCGAAAGACGCGGACGAAGATGCGGCGAACGTCTTGCCTGAAATTCGGGCCAGATGTTAATTGGTGCTATCCGTCCACTTCTCCGAAGATGCCAAGTTGATTTATGGCACCATGTATCGAAAGTTTAAACGGATGCGGCCGATGTAGCAGACTCCGTTAGATTCCCCTTCATTTAAGGGGGTTTTGATTGTGGGGACGCTCTTCCCTGCAGGCGCAAGCCCCTGCAGTTAATCACGCTACCTCATCGCGGTAACAACTTTCTCCTTCTCCAGATGGTCACTTCGTGTCGTGGGTGTTTGTTTTGTGTTTGGTTGCCTGTGGATTGTATACGGAGACTAATTTATGTTGTCGCCCATAGGACGTGGACTAGTCCAAATCCGTATCTTTCTTAGATTTGGGTTTGGGGGGTTGTGTTTAAGGATACGTTAGCCTTATTTGAGGCTAAGATCATCTTAAACATTTGTTAAGGACACGTTAGTCTAATTCTAGACCAAGATCAACTTAACAGGATCGTTTGGATCCGACAAGAGAGCAATTGGGCTCTGTTGTTTAGTTTAATGACATTGCGGTCGATAATTAGTTTAAGGACATTGCGGTCCATTGTTAGTTTTAAGATATCGCGGTCGAGGTTAAGGACATCATAGTCCGCGGATTTAAGGACTCCACAGTCCGACGTTAGTTTTAAGATATTACGGTCGAGGTTAAGGACATCATAGTCCGTGGATTTAAGGACTCCACAGTCCGACGTTAGTTTTAAGACATCACGGTCAAGGTTAAGGACATCATAGTCCATGAGTTTAAGGACCCCACAGTCCGAAGTTTAGAGACGTCATAGTCTATGAAATATGTGGTTGTCGGGACCCATCACCTCTCTGAAGACGTTGAAGGATTACAACGACAAATATCAAAGGAGTGAAGAGATGTACCCTCGAACCAAAGTGGATTAAGTGATTTGTAGCCCAATTTGGAACTAAGATCAATTAATTAAATTATGAGCACATTGGCTCAGTTGAGTCTGAATTGAGGACTTATGGCCAACTTGGGCTAAGTCCAATTAAGTTTGAAGAATTGGCCATTTGTTGGACTATTAACACTTTTCTGGGTTCAAGCCCACATTTTTTAACAATGCTAAACATTTTTGTAACACTCTAGTCCAATAGTACGTTTCTTTTTTTGGATATATTGGGTTTTGTTTTACTATTATTATAATTTGGAGTTTAATACTTTTAATTAAGATATATGCATATAATTATGGTTTTTCAAGTTTGTTAAATATGCATATTATTAGTTTTTAAATATATTTTTGTCTAACACTATTTTATAACCATATTTATATTTTAGTATCATAGTTTAAACAAAAAATATTTTATTTGGTATTTCTTTAAACAATACATATACATAAGATTTTACCCCTTTTTAAATTCTATTTATAAGATATTTTGTCTTACGATATTTATTTGGTTAAAATATTTAATTTTGAAAAGTCATGAGAGCCCTTGTTAAATCTCTTGACCATATAAATATTTTTCCTAATCTAACAACTCAATTTTTTCTCTCCAATCACCATATATGTCTCACCTGATAACTTTATTCTTTTAAAACAAATACCATTCTCTCTCTCCAAACAAATATCTTTTCCAACAGATTTCTTTCTTCCCATATTCTATTCTATCTACATATATTTTTCTAAATCACTAACTATATTTCACCAAACCCCCGCTCTCTTTTTCTATATATATTCCCTAACAAAATCTCTCTCTCTCCAATATAATCTAATCTCTCTCAGCAGATTCTCTTTCTCAAATCTACTCTCTTTAAATATTTTCTACAAACATATATACATACATACATATATATATTATTGAAGATATTTTGTTACGATAGTTTAACTGAAAATATATTTTAGTTGTTTGATATCATAAAATCCTATATATATAACTGATTATATTTATTTTCATTAACCCATGACCATATACATATCTACATATATTTTCACTATTTACTAATATGTATATATGCATATACTTTTCTATTATTCTAGCTATATACAAACTAATATGTATATATACAACTTTTCTAATATCTTATAGAAGTATATAACAACCCATCATATCTTTCTTTTATAAAATCAAATCCAAATCTTATCTCATCAGAATATTTATCTCTCCAATTATAATACTCTCTCCAATTTTTAAACATCTCTCTTCTCTATAAATAACAATCTAATTATTATCATCTCTCCTCTTCTCATATAAATCAACCTTCTTTTCTTCCCATCACAATATTTTCTTCTTCTTCAAAATTAGCCGAGCAATCAAATCTTGGAGTTGTTCTTTGTGTCGTCGTGTTTATCTGTCTCCGAGTCAAGTATTCTTACTCTTTTATTTTTTTTAGTCGATATAACATCGGCAATTCTCTAAATAAATTATTAACTTACAATATTTAAATAAAATTGTAATATTCTGCCACTTTATTAATATATCTTATAATACTTGTACATATGATGAAAACCCTAGAATTTAGAATACTTATTAATCTTTTCATCAAGTGAACTACTGTAAAAGTGCAAGCGTAATAAAATAACTATTAACATGTAAATGTGGTTTAATATATAAAAAGCTTTATAAGTAATTATATGTTTCTGTTGCAACAATATTGGTATACACTAGCATGCAAAATATCAACACTTATATCCTAATCTAAAACATAAAAATATACCATTATTACTGTTAATCAATAAACGATTTGGGCTTAATATTTTATATATATAAACTAAACTTTCTACATTATCACTCATTATAATATCGCTGCACTCTATGTGCCCTAATCATATAAATTATTTTGATACTATAATTTGTATTAACATTTTCTATTATCACATGATTATAAAACTTATTATTAGCACTTACATGATGACTAGTCAATCTGTCATTTATTTTATCTTACTTACTATTATCTCGTAATTATACTATTACCACTATCCGCTTTATGCATCCGTAATTTGTCATTCCTATTTAACTATATTAACCCTTTAAAACCATATTTCAGTTTATTATTCTTTTCAATAAATAAACCCGGATGTTTAACACAGATACTTGCATATTTATGTTGAGTCTTGTTTATATTTTTGACCTTATCATATCCTATTATCTATATTTAACATTTTACTTGAGACTATTATTGTCGGCATGCTTGAGAACTCTTAACATGCTATTCTTGTTTATGAACACTATCATTTTATAACTATTGTACTTGACATGCCATGCCATGATTACTCATTGCTCCAGACTACTCATATTAAAACAAGTTCTCTAATTTGAATGCTGAATTACATGACATGACACACCACTATTCACCAGTTTTATTTCCATACAATTACCATACTACAAGTTCATGTCTTTTCAGCATTCTTAATTAGTGATTTTAATCTTTACCATAGCAGCTATAAATACGTGGGTGTTGGGGTAGTTTGAGTGTACGTTGTACAACAGGATCTCAGGAGTCCCATGCCGGCAGCTCGTACCGGGCTATAGCGGTCACATGATTACAGCTCGTACCGGGCTATAGCGGTCTCATGATTACAACTCGTACCGGGCTATAGCGGTCACATGTTTACAGCTCGTACCGGGCTATAGCGGTCTCTTGTTCATTCCACAGTTGGGCCCGTGTTTCCTAGCCCCTGGGGCACCACTCTTGGGTTAGGAATACTCCTGCAGAGGTTGACGCACACACTCAAGCTTACGATATGATAGTTTACCTTTTAGTGGCCAGTTAGGTTATGACTGTTAGTGTATATGCCCTAGAGGCCATTACTGTATCATACTGGTTTGTATATTACTTAATGAAAGCTTGGGATATTCACCTTGTATATACAATCTTGCTCAAAATAGTAGTATGCTACTTGGTGTGTTTCTGCTTCAATGTGTACATGTGTTTATTTTTGTATATCACTTATGCACATTAGTGGAGCCCTTAGGATCTTTGCTTGATTACCAGCGTTGTGATGGCAGTCACACTAGTGGGGCTGGGTAATCTATAAGCACATCCTCATACAGGTCCCTAGTCGCAGGACTATCGAGACAGGGCATCGATACTCCGGAGTAGACTAGCGTATGCGCTTCTCATCCCAGTGTGGGAGACGGTCTGTCCCACAGCCGTCAGTACGTCGTACTTGAGATAGTATGCGGGTGCTCGTTAGGTTACGGGTACACTGGACAGGACTCGTCGGGAACTGACCAGTTGGTATTATACCTATCGTCAGTTATCAGTTCCCAGGTGACATGAGTACAGCTTAGTCCGCTGACTTGACACTGTCACTTCGCCTCGAGTGTGTTCCCACTGTACTTTGGTCACTACCCTACCACGGCTCAAAGGAGTCGTGCAAACAGGTAGTGATTGGGTGCTGTCCCGAAGCACTTGGAGGCAGTGACGGTTAGACAGGATTCGTCTCTCCCGGTATTGGGGGTTGACATCGCGCTGTGTCTAGGAGAGCCATTACACGAGTAGTCCCTGGCCAGGGCAAACGAGATATACTGGTAGGCTTCCAGTGTTATCTCAGGGGGTTTTGGGCTTCGCTCCGACACGACTTGTACCGCTATTGGGGGACTGACGTTTACCGCCCCCTAGGCCCGCCATGCGATGTATCAGACGAACAGACCGGACTGTACGGCGACTGTCACATTCAGACTCAGTAGGAGTTCAGATGGGGTTCGCCTCGTCAGCCTTCTTATCGGCATCTACCTGGGGACCGTTACGCACAGCTAGTGCCGCTTGCGGTCTGTGGTTAAACCCACTGCCAGCGTAGTGTCGAGTCTTTAGAGTCCCACATAGAAGGCTATTCGCCTTTGGGCAAAATTGAGTGGAGCTCGCATGGTTTTGCGACAGGGTTCGTTCTCATCCACGCACTTGTGCACGTTTGGAGTCCGGATGGTTTTTGCTGGCAGGCTCTGGTTTGAGCCAAGTGCTAGTATTTGTTTTGGAGTTTATAGTATTCATGTTCCTCGGAACAAGAATGCGGGTGTGTATGCACAATTGATTGAGGCGGAGGAAGAGGCTTTTTCATTAGGGTTTCGGATCGGGTGTGTATGCACAGTTGACAGTCGTCTTTTTCCAAACCCTAATGAATTTGTGTTATATCAATTAATAAGATTAATTAAATGAAATTGTTTCATGGTTGCTTTTGTTGACTTGTTGACCATGGTTGAAACTTTGACCACCATCATTACACATCCAATATAATCCTTGGATCTTGCAAAAGCCTTTTAATTTTGTAATGATAGTGGCCATGTCATGTGTCATAAAAGCTCCCACTAACTCTTTCTTTTAGATTAATTTTGTTAATTTGAAATATTCTCTTTTCAAGTTATGGTTGTAAGAAGCATTCATTCTATCATAACACTTCTCTCTCCTCTCTTCTTCCTCCTCCTCCTCTAGCTCAAGGAGATCCACTCTCATGTGTTGAGAAACTCTCTCCTTGAGATAAAACACTCCAAATCACTCTCTACTCATTCTAAGGTTGAAGGTCTAGCAAGCCAAAGACCTTAGTTCTCTCCAAGTTCGAGAAAGGAGCCCTAAGTTGAACCCTCGGGTGGATCCATCTTTGACGGAAGAAGGCGACGAGGAAAGCACCATTCCACCACCACAAAGAGACCAAGAAGAAGGAGTTCAAGTGAGGTATAACCCCTAACTGAGTAGGTAAACTCCTAGTTAGTTGTTAGTTAGATGTTTAACAAAGATCCCGGCTTTAAGTCCATGTTACAACCTCTAGTAAAAATCGTTTTTCACCGTTTCCGCAAGCCCGAAAGAACCGGGAGAGGTAGCATGGACTTACAGTGGTATCAGAGCCTAGTTAAACTCTATCTAACATGTTAGCAAAGTAGCTAGAAGATCGATCAAAGCAAAGTCGCAAAACGAACCCAAAACTGTCAACTTTCTGTCGATTTTAAAAATGCTGGAAAACCTTTTTAAAATACACCTAAAATCGGCTCAGGCTTTTTTATAAACACACAAGAAAATTTTTCACATGAATCGTTCAAATGGCGGCGGAAGCGCGGCGGGAGCATGCTCCCGCCGCCCTTCCGCGGCGGCATTAACTCGGAATGGGATAATTTTTCTGCAGAGTGTTTATTGGGTTGTTTTGGGATTTTTAATATATATATTTTCTGCCCAGATTTTCCAGAACGAAAATTTTATTTTGGGGTCCCGAAAATCCGTATTTTTGATCGAACTTCTAAAAGACTTAAGCTAACGGGTTTTTCTGTAATGTGTTTTTGTATTGAACGTCTACTAATCGCTATATGTCGATTAGTGGGGGTTATACAAATCTATGATCTGTAATGTTATTGGAATGTGTATATGAATATGTTGGATTGTCGCGGGTGAATAGCCGGGGTTGTGAGACGAGAGTTTTCTTTTCTTTCAATTCTTGTATATTTGTAAATTGATGTAATAATTATTTGTATGGCCGCACAACCGGGTCGGGGTTGTAGCCGTCATTGTATAATTTCTTTTTACTGTTTTTGCTCCTAGGATAGACCCATGGAGGGGGTGCACAAACTACCGGGTATGCCGAAGTGTCGAGTGGCCTACTCATGGAGATGAGGGAGGTTGCTACGCTTCGGGTACTTGGCGGGTAGTTTGCCGCACCCGTAGGGGTCTTGGGTGGGGTATTGGCTATTCACCGCAACCGTGTAATCTGTCTTTCGTTACAGGCTCGTACGAATTGCAGATTCCTAGTATATCCAATGTATTCATCTGTGATCTGAAATGTTTATCATTGCAGTATATCTATATATGATATTATTTAGGCGTTGCTTATGTTTTACAGACGCGCTAGCCCAGCCCCCGCTCTGTCGTTAGTTAAGTAACCTAACGGGTAATGACGGGGCCCAGTGGCGAATGCGAATGGCATAAGCGTACGTCATATTTTGGTTGTTTTCTGCAATGGTAGGATTAAATGATGGGACGGATTAAAAGAACTAATGCAAGAATATCACGCATTAAAAGAACTAATGCAAGATAATAAACCAAGTTAAAGTCGTTGGAACACTTTCGAAAAACCACTCGGTTCTTTTCAAAACCAACTTTTAAATACGGAGCTTGAGCCACTCCTTTTAAAAGCTATCTCGTTCCATCGACCAAATCAAGTTCACTACGTTCACGGTTTTGCCATAACCATTCGTAGCCCTCCGTCGTTTCGTATGAATATTCAATAGTATTCAAGCTGTGTTTGTTGACCTTCGTCAAGGCATAGTGATTGGTAGCTGTTGGGTATTCATATGTAGCATAGATAGATGCGTTGGTTTGGGACATTTGCATTACCTTGTTGACCTTCGTCAAGGGTATATACGGGTGGATTCAAATTAACCTGGATAATGACGGGCAGAACTTGACATGTGACTTATGATTTGTTGACCTTCGTCAAGGTCATAAGAGCATGGGGCAAAAATCCACATCGGGAGTTTCATAAGTACTGAAACTTGCTAGATTTGCATACCATTTGGAGTGTGATGATTCTGGTAGGATTCCTTCAGTTTCGTCACGCGATGATATTTGGATCCCGATCCTACTGTGAGTATATGCTACTCCTCGGGAAATTTCTCACTAATCGATCAATGCTATAAACCTAGTAGGTGCCTAGAAAGGTATTAGCGGGGTTACGCCCCCAGGGAAAAGAGCTTCTTTAATTAAGGAACTTCGCGAAAGCGTTGGAAAACCTCCCCCGAAGTACCGACACCGGCCTGGCTGAACGGTTAAGCAAGTATTGTGCGGTGGGATTGATTCCGACTAATTCTTCTTTTATAGTTTGAGGAGGGATTCGAGAAACAGTGGGAGCCATCCTGTTTAGATAAACTAAAAACCATTCTAAACTTGCAAGAGCATCGTGCTGAGTGTTCCTTCTCTCTCCTAATTGCAGCGACCGATCGAAATGACTGGACTTAAGTTACTTCTAGATAAAAACATACTGACAGGGCCAAACTACAAAGATTGGTTCAGGAATGTCAAAATGGCAATCACTTACGACAAGCTGGGGTATCTTCTTACCACCAAAGCTCCCCCTGTCCCTGGTCCCACTTCCAGCGTCGCGGATAAGGAAATCCGCAAGACTTGGGAGATTGATAGCGCGAGGGCCAAATGCCTCGTACTTGCCTCTATGGACAATGAACATCAGAGGAGGCACGAGAATATGGACTTGGAATCCATATTTCTTCATACAAAAGAACTGTATGAAGAGCAATCTCGTATCGCAAGATACGAAGCGTCGAAGAAGTTATTTTCGACAAAGATGGCCGTCGGATCATCAGTAGCCGAGCATGTGCTAAAGATGATCAGCTACACTGAGGAGCTTGCGGACCTAGGGACCACATTGGATAGTGAGCTCTATACGGACATAATTCTCCAGTCCCTTCCTTCCACTTACGCCCAGTTTATACTGAACTTCAACCTACAAGAAAAAGAGGTTGAACTATCAGAGCTTCTCAACATGCTGAGGAGCGCAGAGAGCACCCTACAGAAAGGTAGGGAAACATCCACTTTGTTTGTAGGAGGATCATCTTCTTCTAGGTCCAAGGCGAAAGCCAAGGGAAAGAAGAAGAAAGCCCCCACCAAACCAAGGGGCGGTGTTAGTAAAGTGGATACGAAGGGAAAAGCTAAAGCAACAAAGAAAGCGGGAAAGCTTGTGGATAAGGAAGAATGCTTCTATTGTCATAAGAAAGGACACTGGAAGAATGATTGCAGGGCCTGAAAGGCCAGAACACAGGAATTGAAGCAGGTTGCAGCTTCAGCTTCAGGTGTGTATGTTATTGAAAACTGTCTTTCAATAAACTCTACTTCCTGGGTATTGGATACCGGATCAGGATCTCATATCTGTAATTCTTTGCAGGCGTTGAGAAACCGTAGGGTTTTGAAGGCAGGTGACATGACCCTCAGAGTTGCGAACGGAGCTAGCATGGATGCTAAAGCCGTGGGGGACTATCACCTGGGAATGTCAGATGGACATGTTTTGGTTTTGCGTAATTGCTTTTATGTACCCAACGCAACTTGTAATATCATTTCTGTATCTTTAATTTCTAGAGAAGGTTATGAATTTGCGTTCGTAAGTAATGTTGTAAACATTCACCTTAATCAAGTATTGATTGGGTCAGGTACATTGAGTAATGGTATATACGTATTAAACCAACCACAGATTTTCAACGTCCAGAATACACACAAAAGAAAGTCTCCGGAAATAAATCAGACTTTCTTATGGCATTGTAGACTGGGTCACATCAATGAGAGAAGGTTGACAAAGTTACATTCTGAAGGATATTTGAATCCGTTCGAATATCAATCGTATGCCACTTGTCAATCCTGTCTCAAAGGAAAGATTACAAAGTCTCCGTTTACTGGACACGGAGAAAGGGCGAGCGAGCTCCTGGGACTCGTACACAGCGACGTGTGCGGTCCAATGTCTACACATGCGCGAAGCGGTTATTCTTACTTCATCACTTTTACGGATGACTTCTCAAGGTATGGTTATGTCTTCTTAATGAAACATAAGTCCGAAGCCTTTGGAAAGTTCCAGGAATATAAAAGTGAAGTAGAAAAACAGACCGGCAAAAGTATCAAGATTCTAAGATCGGATCGAGGTGGAGAATACTTAAGTGCCGAGTTCCTGGATTATTTAAAAGAGAACGGAATTCTCTCTCAGCTTACTCCTCCATACACTCTGCAACATAACGATGTATCGGAGAGACGGAACCGAACCCTATTGGACATGGTTCGGTCCATGATGAGTAACGCTGAGTTACCGCGATCATTCTGGGGATATGCGCTAGAAGCAGCTGCGTATCTCTTGAACAAGGCTCCCACCAAGACTGTGCCTGCCACCCCATATGAGATGTGGACTGGGAAGAAACCCTGTCTTAAGTATCTTAAGGTATGGGGATGTCCAGCTTTTGTAAAAAAGCAGCATGCGGACAAGCTTGAGGCACGTTCAGTACAGTGTAAGTTTGTGGGATACCCAAGGAACTCCAGGGGGTATCTTTTCTATTCCGCTGAGGAACAAAAGGTTTTTGTTTCTCAGCATGCCCGCTTCTTGGAAACTGAGTTTTTGGAAACCCAGATAAGTGGGAGCACAATAGAACTGGAGGAAGTTCCAGAACCACAGACTATTACTGAAAGCTTAGTGGAACCAGAGGGTTCAACAGAACAGGACATTCCTACGCCGCTCCGCAGGAGTAGTAGGCAGTCTCATCCGCCCGAGAGATACTACGGTTTTCTCATAGACGGGGATAGAGAGGATTGCATCATAGATTATGATGAGCCTACTAGCTTCCAGCAGGCCGTTCAGAGCGTTGACTCAGTGAAATGGCTGGATGCAATGCGGACCGAAATGGAGTCCATGTACACCAACAAAGTATGGACGTTGGACATTGCTCCAGACGGGGTAAAACCCGTAGGATGCAAGTGGATCTTCAAAAGGAAGATTGGTGTAGATGGACAGGTTGAGACCTATAAAGCTAGACTTGTAGCAAAGGGTTTCCGTCAAAGACCTGGCTTGGACTATGACGAAACCTTTTCTCCAGTGGCTATGCTGAAATCCATTCGGATCCTTCTTGCCATTGCTGCCTTCCACGATTATGAGATTTGGCAGATGGACGTAAAAACCGCTTTTCTAAATGGAAATTTAGAGGAGTGTGTCTATATGGATCAGCCAGAGGGTTTCATTCAGAGTGGGAGCAGCGGAAAGGTGTGCAAGTTGCTTAAGTCCATCTATGGACTAAAGCAGGCATCGCGGAGTTGGAACATCTGTTTTGATGAGACGGTCAAGGAATTTGGCTTTATCAAAAATCCAGATGAACCATGCATCTATAGTAGATTTGTAGCGAGAACTGTAGTATTCCTAGTTTTATACGTGGATGACATTCTCTTAATAGGAAATGACATTCCTATGCTACAATCTGTCAAGGGGTTCTTGTCACACAGGTTCTCCATGAAAGACCTAGGTGATGCCTCGTACATTCTGGGTATCCGGATCTACCGTGACAGGTCCAAGAGGATATTAGGACTTTCACAGTCCAGGTACATCGACACTGTACTGAAGAGGATCAGTATGGAAGATTCCAAGCGCGGTAACCAACCGGCTTGTCACGGGATCACCCTCTCTAAAGAGATGTCTCCCAAGACTGATTTGGAGAGGGATCGCATGTCTATTATACCCTACGCTTCTGCGGTAGGCTCTATAATGTATGCGATGTTGTGTACCAGACCGGATGTGGCTTATGCACTGAATGTGGTAAGCCGGTATCAGTCAAACCCTGGGGAGAAACACTGGATAGCGGTAAAGAACATTCTCAAGTACCTGAGAAGGACTAAGGAGATGTTCTTGGTGTATGGCGGAAAAGACCTCCAGATCGAGGCCTTTGCTGACTCCAGCTTCCAGAGTGACAAGGATGATTCCAAGTCCATGTCGGGGTTTGTCTTTACCCTCAATGGAGGGGCGGTGTGTTGGAAGAGTTCCAAACAGGAAACCGTTGCAGACTCGACTATGGAAGCGGAATACATCGCTGCATCTGATGCCGCAAAAGAAGCTGTCTGGATGAGGAAGTTCTTGAAAGAACTTCAGGTAGTTCCGTCCATTGTTGATCCAATACCTCTGTATTGCGACAATAACGGGGCTATAGCTTTAGCAAAGGAACCCAGGTCCCATCAGAAATCCAGACACATCTTGAGGCGGTATCACCTGATCAGGGAGATCGTGGATCGCAAGGAGATCGAGGTTCGGAGAGTTGCTTCAGAAGATAACACTGCAGATCCATTCACCAAGGCCTTGCCCCAGACTCAGTTCGAGCGGCTGATCGAGATGATAGGTCTTCGATACGCCAGTACATGGCCTTAGTGCAAGTGGGAGATTGTTAGTGTATATGCCCTAGAGGCCATTACTGTATCATACTGGTTTGTATATTACTTAATGGAAGCTTGGGATATTCACCTTGTATATACAATCTTACTCAAAATAGTAGTATGCTACTTGGTTTGTTTCTGCTTCAATGTGTACATGTGTTTATTTTTGTATATCACTTATGCACATTAGTGGAGCCCTTAGGATCTTTGCTTGATTACCAGCGTTGTGATGGCAGTCACACTAGTGGGGCTGGGTAATCTATAAGCACATCCTCATACAGGTCCCTAGTCGCAGGACTATCGAGACAGGGCATCGATACTCCGGAGTAGACTAGCGTATGCGCTTCTCATCCCAGTGTGGGAGACGGTCTGTCCCACAGCCGTCAGTACGTCGTACTTGAGATAGTATGCGGGTGCTCGTTAGGTTACGGGTACACTGGACAGGACTCGTCGGGAACTGACCAGTTGGTATTATACCTATCGTCAGTTATCAGTTCCCAGGTGACATGAGTACAGCTTAGTCCGCTGACTTGACACTGTCACTTCGCCTCGAGTGTGTTCCCACTGTACTTTGGTCACTACCCTACCACGGCTCAAAGGAGTCGTGCAAACAGGTAGTGATTGAGTGCTGTCCCGAAGCACTTGGAGGCAGTGACAGTTAGACAGGATTCGTCTCTCCCGGTATTGGGGGTTGACATCGCGCTGTGTCTAGGAGAGCCATTACACGAGTAGTCCCTGGCCAGGGCAAACGAGATATACTGGTAGGCTTCCAGTGTTATCTCAGGGTGTTTTGGGCTTCGCTCCGACACGACTTGTACCGCTATTGGGGGACTGATGTTTACCGCCCCCTAGGCCCGCCATGCGATGTATCAGACGAACAGACCGGACTGTACGGCGACTGTCACATTCAGACTCAATAGGAGTTCAGATGGGGTTCGCCTCGTCAGCCTTCTTATCGGCATCTACCTGGGGACCGTTACGCACAGCTAGTGCCGCTTGCGGTCTGTGGTTAAACCCACTGCCAGCGTAGTGTCGAGTCTTTAGAGTCCCACATAGAAGGCTATTCGCCTTTGGGCAAAACTGAGTGGAGCTCGCATGGTTTTGCGACAGGGTACGTTCTCATCCACGCACTTGTGCACGTTTGGAGTCCATATGGTTTTTGCTGGCAGGCTCTGGTTTGAGCCAAGTGCTAGTATTTGTTTTGGAGTTTATAGTGTTCATGTTCCTCGGAACAAGAATGCGGGTGTTGTAAGTCCACGTTGCCCACCCCGGTACTTGCGGGGAGGCGGAAAACATAATAAAAAACGGATTTTTAATGACTTAGGCAACATGGACCAAGCTTATGAGGATCTTTGCTAAACTAAAACTAGCTAACCCTAACTACAAAGTAGCTAAGTGATGGAAAGGTTATACCTTTGGTCTTTAGTCCTTCTCTCCTTGCTCGTCGGAATGGTAGAAAGGCCTCACCTTGCTTGTCTCCTTCCGTCAAAGAACGATCCACCCGAAAGCCTCGACCTTTAGCTTCAACTCCAAGCTAGGAGTAACTAGAGTGCAAGAAATGCTAAGACTTGAACCCTAGAAGTGAGTAGAGAAGATCAAGTGAGGGTTTTTCTCAAGCTTTTTGTTTCTCAACACATGAGAGGGAGAGAGCTTGAGGGAGAGGATGAACAAGAGAGAGAAAAGATATGATAGAATGAAAATAATAGTGAGCCATTCTCACTAATATGTGTGGATAATTTTAATTAGATAATTAGCTTGAAAATTGTCATGATAAATCATGACATGACCATTATCATTTCAATTTTGCAAAGATCAAAGAGCATCTTCCAAAACAAATGATGATGGTCAAGTAGTCAACAAGGTCAACAAGTCAACGAAGTCAAAATGTCAACAACAACCATGCACAATTTATTAAGCTAATTATCAATTAACTATAATCCACACAAAATCAATAGGGTTAATAAAATGACAATAGTCATTAACCCTAAACAAGGTCCTCTCCCTCAATCTCAAGCAACCGTGCATACGCACCCGCATTCGTGATCCGAGGAACACGAACACAATGAGAAAAACCAATCTCAAATCATATACTAGGATCTGGCTTAAACCAAAGCCCGCTAGTATAAACTGTCCGGACAGCAACCGTGCACAAGTGCGCGGATGCGAACGAACCCTGTCGCAAAACCATGCGACCTCTACTCGTTTTGCCTAAAGGCGAATAGCTCTCTGTGTGGGACTCTAAAGACTCGACACTACGCTGGCAGTGGGTTTAACCACAGACCGCAAGCGGCACTAGCTGTACGTAACGGTCCCCAGGTAGATGTCGATAAGAAGACTGACGAGGTGAACCCCATCTGCACTCCTACTGAGCCTGTATGTGACAATCTCCGTACAGTCCGGTCTGTTCGTCTGATACATCGCATGGCGGGCCTAGGGGGGCGGTGAACGTCAGTCCCCTAATAGCGGTACAAGTCGTGTCGGAGTGAAGCCCAGAACACCCTGAGATAACACTGGAAGCCTACCAGTATATCTCGCTTGCCCTGGCCAGGGACTACTCGTGTAATGGCTCTCCTGGACACAGCGCGATGTCAACCCCCAATACCGGGAGAGACGAATCCTGTCTAACCGTCACTGCCTCCAAGTGCTTCGGGACTGCACCCAAAAACTACCTGTTTGCACGACTCCTCTGAGCCGTGGTAGGGTAGTAATCAAAGTGCAGTGGGAACACACTCGAGGCGAAGTGACAGTGTCAAGTCAGCGGACTAAGCTGTACTCATGTCACCTGGGAACTGATAACTGACGATAGGTATATTACCAACCAACAGTTCCCGACGAGTCCTGTCCAGTGTACTCGTAACCTAACGAGCACCCGCATACTATCCCAAGTACGACGTACTAACGGCTGTGGGACAGACCGTCTCCCACACTGGGATGAGAAGCGCATACGCTGGTCTACTCCGGAGTATCGATGCCCTGTCTCGATAGTCCAACGACCAGGGACCTGTATAAGGATGTGCTTATAGATTACCCAGCTCCCACGAGTGCGAGCGCCATCGCAACGCTGGTAATCAAGCACAGATCCTAAGGGCTCTACTAATATGTATACCTGCAATATGCTAAAAGAAACACATGCACATATTAAAGCAGAGACAAACCAAGTAGCATACTACCATTTCGAGCAAGATTGTATATACAACTGTGAATATCCCAAGCTTCCATTAAGTAATATACAAACTAGTATGATACAGTAATGGCCTCTAGGGCATATACACTAACAGGTGTGTATGCACAATTGATTGAGGCGGAGGAAGAGGCTTTTTCATTAGGGTTTCGGATCGGGTGTGTATGCACAGTTGACAGTCGTCTTTTTCCAAACCCTAATGAATTTGTGTTATATCAATTAATAAGATTAATTAAATGAAATTGTTTCATGGTTGCTTTTGTTGACTTGTTGACCATGGTTGAAACTTTGACCACCATCATTACACATCCAACATAATCCTTGGATCTTGCAAAAGCCTTTTAATTTTGTAATGATAGTGGCCATGTCATGTGTCATAAAAGCTCCCACTAACTCTTTCTTTTAGATTAATTTTGTTAATTTGAAATATTCTCTTTTCAAGTTATGGTTGTAAGAAGCATTCATTCTATCATAACACTTCTCTCTCCTCTCTTCTTCCTCCTCCTCCTCTAGCTCAAGGAGATCCACTCTCATGTGTTGAGAAACTCTCTCCTTGAGATAAAACACTCCAAATCACTCTCTACTCATTCTAAGGTTGAAGGTCTAGCAAGCCAAAGACCTTAGTTCTCTCCAAGTTCGAGAAAGGAGCCCTAAGTTGAACCTTCGGGTGGATCCATCTTTGACGGAAGAAGGCGACGAGGAAAGCACCATTCCACCACCACAAAGAGACCAAGAAGAAGGAGTTCAAGTGAGGTATAACCCCTAACCGAGTAGGTAAACTCCTAGTTAGTTGTTAGTTAGATGTTTAACAAAGATCCCGGCTTTAAGTCCATGTTACAACCTCTAGTAAAAATCATTTTTCACCGTTTCCGCAAGCCCGAAAGAACCGGGAGAGGTAGCATGGACTTACAATGACATGATCCCTTACATACATGTTTCATAGTGTTAGTGCATTTAATTACTTATATACATGTTTTCTTGCGCACCGGGCTTCACTTTTATATATTCTTGTTATTATGCTACACACACTTTATACGTTGAGTACTTGCTGGGATGTTCTGACATCCCTGAGATTTGCCATCTCAGGTTTAGAGACAGATCTGCAGGCTGAGCAGGATCAGAGCGGCTACCAGGACTTTGTTGAAGATCGGTAATCGTAGATTTATTTTCCTTTACTTTTAGCCTTTAACATGTGCGCCCTTATGGGACATTAGGACTTTTGTATCTCTTTCGGATCTTATTTTATTCCGAATCTTTTGTTTTGGATCTTTAATTACATCAATTATCTAGTGGACCCATTTTTAGGATTTCTTGTGGTTTCATTGCAACATGATTATCAGTATTATTTCTTTTGGTATTGGATTTTATTTTTGACAGGTTAATCTAGACAGCCTTATGTGACTATGGAAGGACTTTTCCTTACCGTAGGTAGCACGGCTGGCCTTCGTCGCTTCCCGTATTCCATATTTTGGGAAGCGGGGCGTGACAATTTTCATCTTTGATTTCCTCAATTTTGAGATTCGTTTGGGGGAGGGACTTTTGCTTCTGGAAAATTAGCCAATTTGGCTAAAAGCAGTGTTAAACACCAAAGAACAACAGTGTTAAACACTGGAAATAAAATTATCAAATTAGTGTTAAACACTAGAAATGTGATTCTCAAATCAGTGATAAACACTAAAAGATAACAATGTTAAACACTGGGAACAAAATTGCCAGATTAGTGTTAAACACTAGAAGGGGAAGAGGTCACGTGGGAGCACATGATGGCATCAAAAGGTGGGGGCCAGATCCCCTTTATTTTGTTCTGCAAACAGGTGTTAAACACTTTTCATAGCCATCACGTGTGGGCCCATGATGTATACTCATGCACTGATTTGTTAAGGCATTTATTAGGGGTCACGTGGTAACACGTGAGAGCGCCCAAGTCAGATTTTGCCTTTGCTTTTGTTCCATATATAATGAGGGTCACGTGAGGCATGTGAGGCGTTGCCTCAAAGCTAATTCCTTCTCATTTGTAGGGATCTTTTCCGGGGTCACGTGGGAACACGTGACCTTAATCCTTTTCATGCACAGAGATCTCTTTAGTCTCTTTATTTTATTTTGAGAATTAAATTCTCTGTAGGGTTAAACCCTGATCATGATTTTGAGGAATTAAATTCCTATTATGAAAGAATTAAATTCTTATATAGGGTTAAACCCTAATTTTCTTTTAGAGGAATTAAATTCCCATATATGTAAAAGAATTAAATTCTTTATAAAGGGTGAAACCCTAATTTCATTTTTTTAAGAGGAATTAAATTCCTGTGAATTTGAGAGAATTAAATTCTCAATTAGGGTTAAACCCTAGTTCTGTCCATCTTGGAGGAATTAGATTCATATATTTTCAGGAGAATTAAATTCTCATATAGGGTTAAACCCTAGTTTCATCTTGGAGGAATTAAATTCCTATAAATTTAGGATAATTAAATTCTCTGAACTCAATCCCCTCTTCAAGTTTTGGATCTGCATGGCAGGATCTCAAACCCGATGAGAATTAAATTCTCAACTTATGGGGAGATGTGCTCTTTGCAGATATTCAACCATAGTAAGAACTAAGTTCTTTTGTGCAGAAGAGTTAAACTCTTAGATTTGAGAATTAAATTTTCTGTTTGAAGTTTTTATCCCCTTTCTTTTCTCACTTAGGGGTTTTCTTTGTAGAGAATTAAATTCTCCTTTCTTTTCTCTCTGAAATTTCAAGATTCCAATACTCTATCTCCAAAACTCTCTTTAATTCTTCCTCTTGGCTCCTATTTATAGGAGAAGGAAAAGAATCAATTTGTTCAGCAAATCTTTCATTGAAAGATTATGTTTGTTTCCATAGTCAATATGAGCCTTTAGATCATTAAGTGAATTTTATTCACCGTTGGATTTTCAATCCAAAGATATTATGTTTATTATTTCTGGTGAGATTTAGGGAAATCTTTCCTTGTCTAAGATTTTTCCATAAATTGGTGATATTTAATCACCCCTGGATTTTTAATCCAACGGTTTTCCTTAATCCTTTCCCATTTGGAAAGATTTTAGAGAAATTCAGAATTTTAATTTTATTGATTTATGAATCTTTCAAAGCCTATCACGTGTTGGCACGTGACCGCTCCTCCTTCAAAGTTTTAATTCTGTACTTTAATTGGGCTGAAAGGTCATCACGTGACCTCTGGTCACGTGTGAGCACTGGCCTCTGGTCATGTGTGAGCACGTGACCCCCTTTGGGGTCTTTTTTTAGCCACTTGTTTTACTTAGGATTTTTTATTCTGTAAATAAATCACGTGTCAACACGTGATGCCTCATTGAGGCCTCTATAAGTTGATAGAATTAAACTCTGCATTTCAACTGGGCTAAAGACCATCACGTGTCAGCACGTGACCCCTGGTCACGTGTGAGCACGTGACGCCCCTTTGGGGTCTTTCCTCAGCCGCTTGTTTATGATTCTGTTTGCTTAGATTTTAACTCTGTAAATGGATCACGTGTCAACACGTGACCCTTGGTCACGTGTGGACACATGATGCCTCATTGAGGAAATTCCTGATTTTTAATCAAGGAACAAACTTAAATGTTTGTTGAGGATACGTTAGTCTAATTTTAGACTAAGATCTACTCAAGGGGGGGGTCAGGATCATTTAGATCCAACGAAAGAGTATTGGGCTCCATCGTCTTAGTTTAGGGATGTTGCGGTCTATTGGGTTTAAGGACATTGTAGTCCATGAGTTTAAGGACCTCATAGTCCGTAAGGTTTAAAGATATCGTAGTCTGGTTTTTGTTTAACCGTTTGGGGATGCACCAAAAGTTATTGGTTATTGGGACCCTCCATCTCTCTGAAGACGTTGAAGAATTACAACAACATGTATCAGAGGTATGAAGAGATGTACCCTTGAACCAATGTTGGTTGGGAGATCTATAGTCAGGTTTGGGACTAAGACCAAAAAGGATTGTGAGCACATGAGCTCGTTTAATCTGAATTGGGGACTTATGGCTAACTTGGGCTCAGCCCACTCAGTTTTGAATAAAATGTTGAACATTTGTTTAGGCTCAGTCCCTTTTTATCCAACAATGCTGAGCATTGATTTGGGTTCTGACACCCCTTTTTCTTTTTGTCTTTTACTGAGTGTTGAACACTCTTTATTATAGCGCTGGGTTCTGTGTGATGAGTGTAGAGCACTCTATGTCAAGAAGCGCCCACGTGAGGAGCACGTGGCGCGCTTGGCGCTAACCAATGAATGCAGAGCGCTCCTTATAAAAACATCGCCCACGCTAGGAGCACATGGAGCGCTTGGCGCCAACCAATGAGTGTAGAGCGCTCCTTATAAAAACAACGCCCACATGAGGAGCACGTGGCACACTTGGCGCCAGCCAATGAGTGCATAGCGCTCCTTATAAAAAAAACAGCGCCCTCACGTGGAGCGCTTGGCGCTGAGCGCCAGACTTGGAGCGCTGAAGCGCTTCTTTGGCAGTTCTGGTTAGTTCTGTGCTCTGAGAATTAAATTCTCGTTTATAAGAGACTTTGTCTCATGGATTTAAGAACTGAGTTCTTTTTTATGAGGAGATACTATGATCTCTTTTGTTTTTCTTTATGAGAGATTTTGTCTCATGGACCTAAGAACTAAGTTCTTCTTTTTGTGAAGAGAGACTTTGTCTCATGGATCTAAGAACTAAGTTCTTCTTTTTATGAAGAGATGCTATGATCTCTTTTGTTTTTATGAAAGACTTTGTCTTATAGATCTATGATCTAGAAAAAGAACTAAGTTCTTCTGATGTGAGAGTTAAACTCTCAAATATGGAGGAGATGTTATGATCTCTCTTCTTTTTATATACCTTGAAAAAGGTTTTTCTTCTTAGAGCTTGTTCTTCTCTTTTTCCTTTCTGAGAACTTGAAACTTATAGGGAGGTTTCTCTCTTTGTTTCTTCTTTTTAATTTGAAACTTATGGGGGGGTTTCTCTGTCCAAGACTTGAAGTCTTGCGTCCTTTATATAAGGGAGGCTGATTTGTTGAATCGGTTAAGGAAATCTCTCATTGAGAGATTTCTAAATGATTTGGGGATGTTTTCCACCATTGGATCTTTGATCCGAGGGCTTCTGTTTTACAGAAGACATCTTTCTTGTTATTTAACAAGATTGGGAAAGTATTTTTTCCAAACAGAACTTATTCTGTATCTTGGTGATTTTTTAATCACCATTGGATCTTTGATCCAACGGTGCTCTGATTTACGGAGCGCAATCTTTCTTATTTGGAAGGATTTGAGGATTATTTCCTCTGCAGAATTTAATTATGTAATTTGATGATTTATTATCTTCGTTGGATCTTTGATCCAAAGGTGGAGAACATTTAGTTCTAGCGTTGGCGCTCTCGTGCTTTGCACGTGGGGCGTTGCCTCAGAGTCTTTGACTCTTAGCGTTGGCGCACTTGGTGCCAGCGCTCTCGTGCTTTGCACGTGAGGCGCTGCCTCAGAGTCTTTGACTCTTAGCGTCGGCACACTTGACGCCGGCTCACTTGGCGACGGCGCTTTCGTGCTTTGCACGTGAGGCGCTGCCTCAGAGTCTTTGACTCTTAGCGCCGGCGCACTTGGCGCTGACGCTTTCGTGCTTTGCACGTGAGGCGCTGCCTCAGAGTCTTTGACTCTTAGCGCCGGCGTACTTGGCGCCAGCGCTCTCGTGCTTTGCACGTGAGGCGCTGCACTTGGCGCCAGCGCTCTCGTGCTTTGCACATTAGGCGCTGCCTCAGTTTAAATTTCAAATTTTGAAATTTTGAATAGAGCTTTGCTCTCTGATTGGGGGAAAGAAATGCCCCCCACCGCTGCGCTCACGTGGCTTACACGTGAGTGCAGCGGTGGCAGCCTTTCCACCGTTGGATTGTCTTAGAAGTCGGATCGACTTCAAACGCCTATAAATAGGGCCTTTGGTCCTTGAGATGACTGCTGTTCATCTTCTTGATTTCTTATTTTCTGAAAATTTTATTCTCTCTTCAGAGCTAAGTTCTCTGCCTTAAGAAACTTTTCTAGAGTCAAAACTCTGCCCAAATTTGGTAAGGATTGAACTTATTAACAGAGTTTTGCTCTTCTCAGATCGTAGATCTTAAAAAAAATGTTTTAGGGTTTTACCCATTAACAGAGTCGTGCTCGTCTTTAGATCATAGATCTGTTCATCTTCCATGAAGAACTCTTAGAGTTTGTTCATAGATCTTGAAGATCTTGGAGTTTTTTTTAACTTAGTAAAAGCTTTGCTTTTTAGAGTTTTTGATAGATTACTCCATCATCTTCACAGAGCATAGCTCTTCAGAATTTTGGGGGGAATTTTTATTCCTTTCATCATTGATTTTGACAGATGTCATTTCTGTTGCAGAGCGCTGCTCTCGAGCATAGTCACAAATTCGTGATTCGGCAATAACTCGGCGAGGTCGAAAATTCGGATTCGGAGAACTATTCGGAAAAAATCGGCAGGTATTCGGGAAATATTCGGTAAGTGTTCGGGAAATATTTGGGAAGGATTTCGAGCAAAAAATTAATATATGAGACGATAGATTTTGATTTCGTGAATCATTTCCTGTTTTATGAATAATTCGTTTTTTTTGAATAATTCGCGAATTATTCGCCACGTTCGGTGACGGCGAATAATTCGCAGATTTAATCGGCAGTGACATAATTCGCGAATTATTCGCGAATTCGCCGAATAATTCGCGAATTCGCTGAATAATGCGCGAATTATGTAACTATGCTCTCGAGGGAGTTTACTTCTTGGCCCAATGAGCCTCTCATTAAATGAGAATCATTTTAGGATTTCTTCTTTAATGAGTGACTGTCTCATCAATGATGAGCCGTCACCTTGATTTGGTGGGTCCCCTTTGGTCCCTTTCCACTGCATTGCAGTGTGGTACAAATGTTAAGTACCAAGTGTTAGAATTTGGACCGTAGTATTGACAGCTAATCCTTGTTCTTTTTCGTGCAGGTACTATGTCTTTCGACACTTCTTTTCCCTTCGTTCGTCCGGAGAGCGCATTTGCTGACGCGCCCGTAGACCAGGAAGTTTTCGCACTGATCAAAGATCACGACCCGGAGAAGAAGTCTCTTCATTTATGGGGGTTGTGGTACAATCAAATCATCCGGGGCCGACGCAGCTTCTTTTGTGTGGCGCCTTCGGAGCCCATTTCATCGATCCACTACGCCGACTCACCCCCAGTGAACTATGCCGTAGAGGAGGTCAACTGGACTTCGGAGGGTCTCCTTCAGCCCTCTATGGCCGCGATACCCGTACAGCCGCCGATGGCTTTACATATCCTGGGGCGGCGCATATGTCAAGGCGAGTCGCGCCCTTGGGGACAGCCGTACATGATAGGCTTGACTCCTCGCCATCCAGCCGGGTAATTGCAGTAGGCTCGATACATCTTGTCGGACAAGAAATCACTGCTGCTAAAGCTTGGGTTGTACACCGGGAAGCGGGGCGTGACACCAATATGAGACACTTGGCATTCGCACTGTATTTTTCCGATGTCTTACGGATATCAACATCCGCGACGGTAGAATCTGGACCTGGGACGGCGGGGGCTTGGGTAGTAAGGAAGTGGCCCAGCTTGTCATAGGTAATAGACATCTGGATAAACCTTTGCCAATCAATATAGTCTGGTTTAGTCAATTAATTATCTAGCTGTAACCTACGTCCGGTCACATGGTTGCTGCAATTAGGAGAGAGAGGAGAAACACTCAGCATGATACTCTTACAAGTTTAGATTGGTTTTTTGTTTATCTAAACAGGATGGCTCCCACCATTTCTCGAATCCTTCCTCAAACCATAAAAGGAGAATTAGTCAGGATTAATCTCACCCTACAATACTTGCTTAACCTTTCAGCCAGACTGGTGTTGGTATTTCGAGGGAGGTTTTGCAACGCTTTCGCGAAGTTCCTTAATTACATAACCTCTTTTCCCTGGAGGCGTAGCCCGCTAACACCGTTCTAGACACCTACTTGGTTTATAGCATTGATTGTGTTAGTGAAAAAATCTCCCGAGGAGTAGCGGATACTCACAGTAGGATCAGGATCCAAATATCATTGTGTGATAATCCTGAAGGAATCCTACCAACATTATCACACTCTAAATGGTATGCAGTACTAGCAAGTTTCAGTTTCCTTAGAAACTCCCGATGTGGAGTTTTGCCCCATGCTCTTATGACCTTGACGAAGGCCAACTGTCACGCCCCGCTTCCCAGAGTACGCAAGATTGGGCACGTGACACAGCCAACCATGCTACCTGTGGGTAGGAAGTATCCATCCACAGTTACATTACGGTTGTAGAGATATCAAGAACAAGATAATAAACTAATCTAACACATGTCCAAATCCATAATAACAAGAGTCAATAAACAATAAGTGCGGAAGCAAATGATCCAATACAATAAATAAATAGTACGTCCCATAATGCGGGCTCACATCTGGAAATGAAATGAAATAAATGAACTAATCACTAAGGAACTCACAGATCAGCCTGCTGGCTGAAGTACTCCTGCTCGGTCGTCGACAGTGGTAAGGAATCTGGGCCATGCAAAACCCATACGTCAGCGCGTCATGTCAACCAATAATATAATATGAACATGGTAATAAGCAATGCAGGGATGAACATGAATAAGCAGTACTATGAATAACAGTGCAGGGTAATGTGCAGTGGTAACTAAACTGTCCTATCAGGTGTCTACTCTAAAGTCTATGAAATCAATTGGTGACTCGTCGATGTAACTCAATAGTATCCCGTGCATGCCCGGGACCACGGTCAAGACCCTCGGGGCTGAATCCGAGACGTGCCGCTAGGCAGTAAATAGGTAGCAGGATGGACGAGTGATGTCAGCATCATCACTCCCGGACTGGCCAAGCCCGTAAGACTGATCAGAACAGGTATCGAACTGTTGAGTTACAAGTCGGTTTCACCTTTGATTTCCCCATACCCCCAAGTTATGTATGTCAGGTCAGGTATTCAGTAATCAAGGACTAATGCCAACACGGGATCAGGTAGCAGGTCAGGTTTGTCTGGATAGACAACAGGAATGGTCCATGAGGACCCCAAGTCAGGTTTGTTGGCATTAGGCATGAGATCAGGTAACCAGTCAGGTCGTGGTACAACAGGTTGAGTCGGTATGTATATATATGTCATGCGTAGCAAGGTCAGGTCAATATATAGTGCAATCGAGTATGTGCTCACAACAGGTATACAATCGAATAATGAACAGCAGCAAGAATAAAGTAAATAACAATAACGGTTCATTTAATCACAATGGTACATGAATATGATGCAGTTGTATTATACTAGCAGGTTCGAGCACCCTTGGGGTGCAATAATCACAGGGTAGCGCAATATTAATAACAGCAGGTAATGAAGATATAAGTGTACGACTATCATCCTCTAAAATAACAAAATGATTAACAAGTAGTTGTTATTAAAGTTATGGTGGCAAAATACGATTTAGATGGCAGTATTATGATGTATATCATATTTCGTTCAGTGAGACAAGTAACTATGCTTAGTTAATATTGCAAGTTTATGAGTCAAACACTTAATTAGGATAACATAGCATGTAGCAAGTAATACTTGCCTCGACGGTTTCGCAAACCGGAAAACACGAACGCAACGTCGGCGGAAAACACGCGACGGATGCACGGGCCACGGATCGAGTCCAAACAACGAACAGCGGAACCACACGGACCAGAATACTTCGCTGGAGAGTCGGGTCGAGTCGTCGGCACGGCCGGAATCCGGCGAAATGTCAAAATGGCGACGAAGTTAGCAAAACACATAACAAAGCAAGAATCGACCAAAGAAGGAAAAAGGGAAGGGGAGTGGTCAGGAGAACTTACTGTTGTGGGGTTCCGTGGCAGAGACGAGGCGAGGGATGACGACGGGGTCGACGGAACTCCGGCAAGAGGTGTTGGATGCTAGGGTTTCGGTTAGGGTTAGACTCGGGTGTAAATGGGGTGCAGGGATAGATTGAGTCGGGAAAGGAGATAGGTGCTGGAGGTGGAGGTGATGAAAACGAAGACATGGAGACGAGGGGATCGGCGGTGGCGGCGAGCGGCGACGACGAGGTGCTGCCGGTGGCTGTTGCGAGGGTGGAGGCTCGGGCAACCAAGGAAAAGAGAGGAGATGGCGAGGAAAGGGAGACTCAGGTGAGGGGAGCACGGCACGGTGTTGGTCGGCAGCGCAGGTGATCGTCGGCGGCGACTCGCGCGACTGCAGCGAAGGCTGCAAGTGGCTGCAGTGCGCGGGGGAGGAAACAGTGCTGAGATGGAGAGGAGGAGGCGGAGGCGAGGGTGACGGTGGTGGCGTTGTCGGCGCGGGGACGGCGGCGGCGTCGGCAGTGGAGAAGGATAGGGTTCGCGATGGAGAGGTTCGTCGTTGGGTTTCTTTGTTTTGATGAAGGAACAAAACCAATGAAGGGTTAGAGAGAGGGATCGAGGAAGAGAGAGAAGGATCGAGGAAGAGAGATGAGGCGGGGCCCACGAGAATTTACCCTCTCGTGATTGGCTGCGCACGAAATCTTTTGAAGATTAAAAAAAATAAAGGATTAACAAACAGTGAGATTTAAGTATATATTATGGTTTTAAATATATTATTAAATTGGGATTTTGGCGCTAAATGAAACATTTTCAAATCGCGCCCGGGTTGCGCCCAAATGTTTCAAATTCAAATTATAGGATTTTAAGCGAGTTCCAAATTTTGAAATGAGGTGTTTTATGATTAAAATGCATGCCCCCAAGTCGGACACTTGCACGTGCGCGTAGCCGTCCAAACTTGCCCGTTTCGCCGAACGGGATGAAATCTCGACGCGCGGACGCTACCACGCGACTAGTGGCGACGAGTAGGCCAATATGGATATTTTTAATTTCATTTTAGGTGTTAAAATTTGTTATAGGCAAAAATGACTTAGCCGGTTAAAATTTAGCAACAAGCACCAAACAAACAAGATAATTGAAATGAGCAATGTCTAACACTCAACCAGTACCAGAAATAGCATTATTGGGCTCGGGTGTTACACCAACAAAGCATAAGTCACATGTCAAGTTCTACCCGTCATTGTCTAGGTTAATTTGAACCCACCCGTATATACTCTTGACGAAGGCCAACAAAGTAGTACGACTATTCCAAACCAACGTATCTATCTATGCTACATATGAATATCCAGCAGCTACCAATCACTATGCCTTGGCGAAGATCAACAAACATAGCTTGAATACTATTGAATATTCATATGAAATGATAGAGGGATACGAATGGTTTTAGCGAAACCGTGAACGTAGTGAACTTGATATAGTCAAAGGAACCATGATAGCTTTTAAAAGAGTGGTTTAAGCTCCGCATTTTAAAAGTTTCTGTTTTGGAAAAACCAAGTGGTTTTGAAATTTGTTCCAACGATTCAGCTTTGGTTTGTTTGTTTTGCATTAATCTAATGCAGGCCCATCATTAACACCTATCATTACAGAGAGAAACGAAAATAACGCGTCCGCTTATACCATCTGCATTCGCCACTGGGCCCCGTCTAACACCATTAGGTTACTTAACTAACGCCAGAGCGGGGGCTGGACTAGCGCGGATGCAAAACATAAGCAACGTCTACTATATAGAATATATATAATAATCATTCGTCTCACGCAATAATAGGCATTCCATGTCACAGATGAATATATTGGATATACTAGGAATACCACATTTCGTTTAAGCATGTAACGAAAGACGGATTCCACGGTCGTGATGAATAGCCAAAACCCCACCCCAGACCCCTACGGGTGCGGAAAACTACCCGCCAAATTCCCGAAGTTAAGCAACCTCCCTCAGTAAAATGAGTAGACCACTCGGCACTTCAAAGAACCCGGTAGTTTGTGCACCCCACCTTGGGTCTATCCTAGGAGCAAAAAAAAACAGAAAAATAAATAGTACAACGGTGGATACAACCTTAACCCGGATGTGCCCCGCAAAATAATATTACATCACTTTACGATTTATATCGAATGAAAGAAATTCTCTTCTCACATCCCCGGCTATTCATCCACGACAATCTAATAAAGTTCATATACACAAACCAACAGATATGTGCAACCTCAAACTAACCGACATATAGCAATTAGCTGAAATTTAAAAACACATATAACAACAAAGATAAAACCCGATTAGCCAAGAACTTTAAAATTTCGATCGAAACATATTTTCCGTGTCTACCCCAAGTGCAAACCAGCACACTGTTCCCCTCCGAAAGACGCGGCAGAGACGCGGCGGACGTCTTGCCTGAAATTCGGGACAGATGCTAATAGGTGCTATCCGTTCACCTCTCCGAAGATGCCAAGTTGATTTATGGCACCGTGTATCGAAGGTTTAAACGGATGCGGTCGATGTAGCAGACTTCGTCAGATTCCCCCACGCTTGAGGGGTTTTTTTTATTGTGGGGACGCTCTTCCCTGCAGGCGCAAGCCCCTGCAGTTAATTACGCTACCGCATCGCGGTAACAACTTTCTCCTTCTCCATGTGGTCACTTTGTGTCGTGTGTGTTTGTTTTGTGTTTGGTTCCCCGTGGATTGTATACGGAGACTAATTTATGTTGTCGCCCGTAGGATGTGGATTAGTCCAAATCCATATCTTTCTTAGATTTGGGTTTGGGGGTTGGGTTTAAGGATACGTTAGTCTCATTTGAGACTAAGATCAACTTAAACATTTGTTAATGATACGTTAGTCTAATTTTAGACTAAGATCAACTTAACGGGATCGTTTAGATCCAACAAAGGAGCAATTAGGGGCTCTATTGTTTAGTTTAGTGACGTTACGGTCGATAAGTAGTTCAAGGACATTGCGGTCCAATGTTAGTTTTAAGACGTTGCGGTCAAGGTTAAGGACATCATAGTCCGTGAGCTTAAGGACCTCACAGTCCGATATTAGTTTTAAGACATCACGATCAAGGTTAAGGACGTCATAGTCCGTGAGTTTAGGGACCTCACAGTCCGATATTAGTTTTAAGACATCACGGTCAAGGTTAAGGACATCATAGTCCGTTATCAGTTTTAAGACATCACGGTCGAGGTTAAGGACATCATAGTCCATGAGTTTAGGGACCTCACAGTCTGGTGTTAGTTTTAAGACATCACGGTCAAGGTTCAGGACATCATAGTCCATGAGTTTTAAGACCTCACAGTCAAGGTTAAGGACATCATAGTCCGTGAGTTTTAAGACCTCACAGTCAAGGTTAAGGACATCATAGTCCATGAGTTTAGGGACCTCACAGTCCGTCGTTTAGAGACGTCATAGTCTATGAAATGTGTGGTTGTCAGGACCCGTCACCTCTCTGAAAACGTTGAAGGATTACAACGACAAATATCAGAGGAGTGAAGAGATGTACCTCCGAACCAAAGTGGATTAAATGATCTGTAGCCCAGTTTGGAACTAAGACCAATTAATTACATTATGAGCAAATTGGCTCAGTTGAGTGTGAATTGAGGACTTATGGCCAACTTGGGCTAAGTCCAATTAAGTTTGAAGAATTGACCCTTTGTTGGACCATTAACACTTGTCTGGGTTCAAGCCCACATTATTTAGCAATGCTAAACATGAGTTTGAGGGCTTTGGCAACATCTTTACCATTGATTTCCTCAATTTTGAGATTCATTTGGAGGAGGGACTTTTGCCTCTGGAAAATTAGACGATTTGGCTAAAAGCAGTGTTAAACACTAGAGAACAACAGTGTTAAACACTGGAGATAGAACTCTCAAATTAGTGTTAAACACTAGAAAATAACAGTGTCAAACACTGGAAGTAAGGTTTTCAAATTAGTGTTAAACACTAAAAGTAAAGTTCTCAAATTAGTGTTAAACACTAGAAGGCAATCAGTGTTAAACACTGGGAATAAGTTCTTTAAATTAGTGTTAAACACTAAATAGGAGCGGGTCACGTGGGGCCACATGAGGGCACCCAGAGGTGGGACTAGATCCTTTTTCATCGTTCTGCAATTAAGTGCTAAACACTTTTTATATTTTTGTTTTGGAGTATCACGTGTTGGCACGTGACGGTCATCTGTGTGCCGACTGTTAAAGCGTTTGCTAAGGGGTCACGTGGTAACACGTGAGAGCGTCCAAATCTTAGATTTCCCTTGTTTTTATTCCCTTTGTTTTGGAGGTCACGTGAGAGCACGTGAGGCGTTGCCTCAAAGCTTTTTCTTCTCATTCTTTTGGGGATCTTTTCAGGGGTCACGTGGGGACACGTGACCTTAGCCCTTTGCATGCACAGAGATCTTTTAAGTCTCCTTATTTTATTTTGAGAATTAAATTCTCTGTAGGGTTAAACCCTGATTTCTTTTAGGAGGAATTAAATTCCCATATATGTAAGAGAATTAAATTCTCGTATAGGGTGAAACCCTAATTCTGTCCGTCTTGAAGGAATTAAATTCCTATATTTTCAGGAGAATTAAATTCTCTTATAAGGTTAAATCCTAGTTTCATCTTGGAGGAATTAAATTCCTATAAATTTGGAAGAATTAAATTCTCATATAGGGTTAAACCCTAATTTTGTTTTGGGAGAATTAAATTCTCAAAACTCAATTCTCCCTCTAAGTTTAGTATCTGCATGGCAGGATCTCGACCCGATGAGAATTAAATTCTCAACTTATGGGGAGATGTGCTCTGTGCAGATCTTCAACCAGAAGAAGAACTAAGTTCTTTTGTGCAGAAGAGTTAAACTCTTAGATTGAGAATTAAATTCTCTTTTTCGAAGTTTTGATCCCCTTTCTTTTTTTACCTAGGGTTTTTCTTTGTAGAGAATTAAATTCTCCTTTCTTTTCTCTCTGAAATTTCAAGATTCCAAAACTCTATCTTTCTTTTTTTTAAAATCAATTCCCCCCCAATTCTTCATCTTGGCTTCTATTTATAGGAGAAGGAAAAGAATCAATTTGTTTAGGAAATCTTTCATTGAAAGATTCTGTTTGTTTTCATAGCCAATATGAGCATTTAGATCATTAAGTGAATTTTATTCACCGTTAGATTTTACAAAGATATTCTGTTTGTTATTTTCAGTAAGATTTAGGGGAAATCTTTGCTTGTCTAAGATTTTTTTCTCATAAATTGGTGATTTTTAATCACCCTTGGATCTTTAATCCAACGGTCCCCATAATCCTTTTCTATTTGGAACGATTTAGAAGCTTTTAGAATTTAATTCTATTAACTGTAAGGCTTTCGAAGCCTGTCACGTGCTGGCACGTGACCATTGGTCACGTGTGGACACGTGACCCTCGTTGAGGCCTTTCCTAATTTTTTTAGAATTAAATTCTTTCAAGCTGTAAGGCTTTCAAAGCCTGTCACGTGCTGGCACGTGACCCTTGGTCACGTGTGAGCACGTGACCCCCAATTGAGCCCTTTCACAGCCGCTTGTTTATGTTGTTGTTTTAGCCATCACGTGTCAACACGTGACCATCAGTCACGTGTGAGCACGTGACACCTCGTTGAGTTATTTCCTGATTTTTTTAGAATTCAATCTTATTGAGCTGTAAGGCTTGCAAAGCCTGTCACGTGTGAGCACGTGACCCCCAATTGAGTCATTTTTCAGCCTTTTGCTTTTCGTTTCTATTTGATGAAGTCTTAACCATCACGTGTCATCACGTGACCATTGGTCACGTGTGAACACGTGATACCTTATTGAGGTGATTCCTGATTTTTTAATCAGGAAACAAATGCCCCCACAGCGTTCCTCTCACGTGTCTACACGTGAGTGCAACGCTGTCACTTTTGTGGTCGTTGGATCCATCTAGGGAATAGGGTAGATGAAGCGTTTCCCATCACATCCTATAAATGCAGGGTTCTCTTCAGAAGCGCCTCCACTCTTGCTTCTCCTTCCTTGCAAACTTTTGAGAATTTAATTCTCGTTCTCAGAGCTTAGTTCTCTGTTCCAAAATCTTCAGAGTTTAACTCTGTTTAAGAAGGACCCATCTCTCCAGGTAATGGCTTTGGACGATCGAAGAACTTTCATACATATAAAACTCTTTGGATTTTAAATCCATACTAAGGGTTTTCCCTTTTAACAAGAAACCATTTTTCTTTAAGTCCTTTTATCAAGAACAGAAAACCATTTAACCTTCAAAATAGCAGATCTTTTAGGGTTTCTCTAATCTTCAGGGATTAATGGTGGTGTTTGTCTTTCCCATAGAATCATCAAAAAGCTCTGGCTATGGGAAAAGAATTTCTGGGAATTAAATTCCCTTTTTCAAAAAGGAATTTAATTCCTATGAAGAACTTAGTTCTTCTCAAGGGACCTCTTGGGTTTTCTTGCCCTGAGTTCTCTTTTTCACAACCGAGAAGAAGTAGTTTGCACTGTCACTTTCTAGGAATTTAATTCTCTTGATTCTGTCTGATTTGTCACAGAGTCCAAGATGGGTTTCTTTTAGGGGAACGTGTGGGGTCATTTGAAAACCACTTCTTATTTAATGAGAATCTTCCTTTTGTCTCATTATAATTGCTTTGCCTCATCATTAGCCGGCCGTCATCTTGATTTTGTGGGACCCATGTGTTTTGTAACCAATGGTCCTGTAAAATGAATCCTCTGTCGTTGTCTTTATATATATATATATAATCACTGTTGACCTTGTTTTAACAATTCCCCCTTTCTTTATTTCAGGAACAATGACGTCTGTTCTGTACTTCCCTTTCACTCGCTCGGAAGCCGCTTTTCCCCAATCACCATCTGACGAGGAGGTGATGGCAATGATCAGGGATCACGACTCGAATTGCACCAACCTACTTCTGTGGAGGACCTGGTACAGTCACATCATTCGGGGCCGCCGGAGTTTTCTTTGCAAAGTGCCGACAGAGCCTACCCTTCCGTTCCTGCCGATGGATTCTCCCAGGACAGTCTTTGCTGTAGAGATGCCTAATTGTACTCCGATGGGACGACTTGAGCCTTCGACGACGGGGATCCCGAATCATCCTATCCCAGCCATAGATATTCTGGGACGCCGTATTTGCCAGGGCGAGGCCCAACCATGGGGGCATATCTACAAAATAGGGCTCACCACTAGACACCCCACGGGCTACCTTCTTTGGGCTCGCTACATCCTATCCGCCCACCGCGTGCGACTGCAGAAGGTTAGGCTCTATCAGGCGATCTATGCGTCCCTCTTCCACTACCTGTCTCCTCATGTCTGGTGGGTTAAGGCGTTCCTGAACCAGTGGAATCTCCCCACCAACACCTTCCTCCTAGGGGACCGCGAAGTTTCAATTTCTTTGGAAGAATTTCGCGAGATCTCGGGGATGCCAATCAGAGGGACACTTTACGAGTAATTTCTTCCTTCTGACGAGTACGTCTTTAAGACTGAGCCTGCAACGCTCGACGGCTTGTCTACCGAGAACGCCGTCCGCTACAAGCGTCCGAGTTTGATCAAGGTGCTGGGCATCTTCGACAAACTATTCACAGAATCTGAGGAGTAGGGTGTTACTTTCAAGAGCTTCATCGCCTGCTTCCTTCGCGAGGATGTCCTGTCGAAGACGGCTCCCAAGTTTGCAAACATCAGCGACCCCTTTGGGTTTGGTTTGAACAGGCGGCCGACTAAGGAATTGGATTTACCGTAGTATTATATTCCCATTATGTCGCTGGTATCTTTCGAATCGATTGCAGCTCGCGGCATGGACGAAGAGACATTCTTTGTGGGCTTTATCAGTGTCTGGCTCAGCTGGTTCGTCATCCCTATGCATCGTCGCTTCATGAGAGTCTCGGGTATCTACCCGGCTCATCGTATCGCTGAGGGGACACGGCTGGCCGTAGGCATCCCGGCGCTAGCGCATCTTTATCATGGATTAGGCGTCGCGGCCAATACCTCTACTCCTGGCGTGGATGTAGTAAACTTCTCCCTTCATTACTTCACATCTTGGATTGAGATGCACGTGTTGGAGGCTTTTGCCGCGCACCAGAGACCTGCATTTTACGACGCCTACACTTTCCCGCGGCTCATACGACTAGTGGATGCTTTTGCCCCTGACCCGACTCAATTTAGGGCCATTCGTGCATTGATTGCTCCTTACGCTACTACGGGCGGATTGGCATTCGTTGATCGAGTCCTATCCTCTCCTTCAGGTCCAATCCAACAACTCCATGACTTGTCGAAAGAGGGGGCACCTTCTCTGAAGCCCCGGGAGGCCACGCACTTGTACACGATCAGGCCAGGTTATCTGGTATTCCGTCAGAACAGTGCGGCCCTCTTTATGCGGTATAATCCGCATCGCTTCGCCCGGCAGCTTGGATATGATCAGGACGTCCCGTTTGAAGCTTTTACAGTCGCGCCGGTTCCTTCACCTGAAGCTGTTCGCGATGCTGCTCACCACTTTGTGAGGCTGAACACTGGTTCCCGCTTCATGATCCTGGAAGCTGACCATATTCCCCGGTGCGTGGGGTCCTTCACGGGCTGGTACCTTCACCGGGTCAGCCCAATTATTGCTGAGGAGAAGAGGGTGCTTCTTGGACACAGCACTCCTATTTCGGTTCAGGCCGCGGGAGTTCCGCCGCGACCGCGCGCACCGGTCCGCTTCCCCCTGAGGGATACCAGTATCACGCTCATTCCGGGGGAATCAGAGGTGGACCTTACTCCCACAGTTGGTATGCCATTAGATACCCGGGCTCAGTCAAGGGGTAAAAGGGCGCTCGTAGCAGTACGACCGCCGGCGGCGTCGACAATGGCCATGTCGTCCTCGGCAGCACCGCCAAGCGAGGGTGCCGGTAACGAGGGTGTTGAAGGTGAGGTGGGTCGGCGTCGTGCCAAGGCTCCACGGGAAAAGAAGCGAGCGTCCTCTGGCATTAGTTCTGGGCCAAAGAGGAGGAAGAAGACAGTCGCCCGTCTGCTTGATCTTTTAGAAGAATCCGAACCTGTCGTTCAAGACGAACCAATATCCATGATACCGCCGGATGATGGTCTTCTTTTCCCAGGTTCATCTGCCGAGGAAGCCGCACAATTGGCTGAGGCTATAAGACGCTTGCAGCTTGAAGCTAAGAAGGTAAGGATCCCGAAGAGGCCTTATCCTGCCGTCATCTTCTACGAGGATCCTTCGTGGATACGGCGGCGGTTCATCGGCCCTTTGGAGGAATGGGGAGAAAGGGCCCTTAAGCAGGCTGCTTCGGGGGATGCTGTGGACGCACTTTCCTTGTGGACCGGCGGCCACGAGTCCACCCTTGAACCCCGGCGAGCACACCTCCTTGAGAAGGAGCATCGGCTTGAAGAAGCCATATTGAAGGCTTCCTTACGCATTGGTATGTTCCTATATTTCTTTGCAGTACTTCATATTGCTTGCACTTGTATATATGTATTCTTATTCTTGTGTGAATTGTGCAGAGACTTCGGCGATAGGGGAGGTTCCTACGGGCTTGCTATTGGTAGAGCCTGTTGACACCTCCAATGAAACATTGTTCGATGCGGAGGGGGTTGACGACGCTATCCCTCTCGCGATAGAGCCTCCTGTGGCGGTTTTTGATCCCGAAGCACTCACTCCTTTGGGAGAAGCACCCCTGGTGGTCGCCGTCTCAACGGATCTTCCTGAGGGCGACCCGGAGGTTGGGATGGAGATAGTGGAGACTACCCTCCCTTCGCTGGAACCCGGAATGGCTGCCGCCGCTCCTTTCTCAGAGGCCGTTACACCGGCTCGTGTCCTTGGTACTGTGCCTGAGGTCGCGGCGGAGGCCGTTGAAGCTGCTATCCCTCCAGCTCAGAATGGGAGGAGCGTCGAAGGTAACCTTCCACGTTTTAAACTATTGATCTTTCCGTTATCTGAACTCTTTTATCTTTTCAGAACTGCGTAGACTGGCGGCCTCTATTGCCGATCTATCTCCCCGGCAATCCTTTCAGCGCCTATTGGAGATGGCTGCTCCACAAGCGATATCCCCTCAACGCATCATCCTCTCGTCCGGGCAAGGTTAGTGTTGTCCACCGTCTTTTCATAGCATTGTTGTTATTTCGCAAAATGACATTGATGTCCTTTATAGTTCTGGAGGCCGACGATGAGGTTGAGGTTCTTGAAGGGCCAGGGGAGCCTTCAGCTCCTTTTTGCATGACTGTGGGTAAGTGAAGTCTCAACTTTGTTCCACTTGTTCTTCTTAAAAGTTTCATTGATCTTTTATGAATCTGAATAGCCCTGCCAGCTCTCACAGCGCTGGAGTCGCGCATCGCCATGCCGCCCGGCCCCTATGCTTTGCGAGCCTCAGACCGTCTGGAAAAATTAAGCCTCGACTCCCTGTCGTCCCTGATCGAGGAGCTTCGTGCGGGCAGTGTAATCACGGCCGAGGTGTTTGCTGCTGAAGCTAACGGCTCTCTTCCCTTTCTTTCCACCTAACATAGCGAGGCAGTGGTGCGAGTCTGGGTTGAGTTCTGTCAGCAGGTGGAGGCTTGCTTGCACGTACTTGAGTGTTCCTGCCTTTCTTCGAAGGCTGTAGCTGCAAAGGCGGGCTTGCGGGGTCTGATAGAGCAGTGCTTAGCGAACATGGTGTCGTGCGAGAAGAGGCTCGGCCGCAAATTCTCGGAGAGGGAGCTGGCCTCTATGGCGCTGAACGAGCTCCAAGCCAACCTTACAGCCAAAGCCAACAAAGCGTATGAACTCTGGCGAGTACATCAAGAGGCCATCAAAGAGGTAGTGGCTATCGATAAAGCCGCGGTGTTCACTCGCGAAAGGGTTGAGGCTCATAAGGCTACCGAAAAAGAGCTCGAAGGCCGGCTTGCCTCATATCAGGCTCAGCAAGCTCAGGCGGAGGCCCGTCTTCTGACAATACTGAATCACGAAGGCGAGGCCCAGCGGAAGAGGGATGAGCTGACCAAGCTGCTAAATCGCCCGCCGACCTGAAGACTTGTATACCTTCTCTTTTTTTTGTCTTTTGTACATACTCCTGAATAAGAGTATATATTTTTTTGTTTCTTCACAAATTGTACTTTGTATCCATTTTGGTTCATGAATAAAAGATATATTATTCTTCTTAATGGCGTGTCCCTTTTTATTGAATGTATTCTGTGGATAGTCTACCTTGATCTCTTTGCAGGACAACGGTGGCTTATGATTCAGGGTTAAGATCTGCCTCCTAAGACTTTTCAACTTTATGAGCCGTGAGGGTCTCATAAAGAGTTTTTCTCCCTACAGGTTGAGGGGATCCCATAGGTGTAATTTCTCCTTAAGAATCGTGAGGATTCCTAAGTGCATGTTTTCTCTTGAGAGTCGTAAGGATCTCACAAGAGAATTTACTCCCTTACGAGTCGTGAGGACCCGCAAGTGATGGGTGAAGTTGCCCTTCTCCGCATTTCACGAAGTTAGGGGTTGCTCTGGATGCTTCCTACGGGTTCATTGCCGTGTTCTGCGAGGACCAAGCTCCGCTCTGGACGTTTTCCAGGATACCATATTTTAAAAGATGTCGCGGTTGAGGTTAAGGACATCATAGTCCGTGGATTTAATGACTCCACAGTCCGTTGTTAGTTTTAAGACATCACGGTCGAGGTTAAGGACATCATAGTCCATGAGTTTAAGGACCCCACGGTCCAATTTTAGTTTTAAGACGTCACGGTCGAGGTTAAGGACATCATAGTCCGTGGTTTTAAGAATTCCACAATCCGTTGTTAGTTTTAAGACATTACGGTCGAGGTTAAGGACATCATAGTCCATGGGTTTAAGGACCCCACAGTCCGTGAAATGTGTGGTTATTGGGACCCGTCACCTCTTTGAAGTCGTTGAGGAATTTCAACGACAAATATCGAAGGAGTGAAGAGATGTACCCTTAAACCAAGGTAAAATCAGTTTAAAACCATTTTGTTTGATTGTTAGTTTTAAGACATCACGGTCGAGGTTAAGGACATCATACTCCGTGGATTTAAGGACTCCACAGTCCAATGTTTGCTCTGGATACTTCCCACGGGTTCATTGCCGTGTTTGGAGAGGACCAGGCTCCGCTCTGGACGTTTTTCATGGGGTCAGAAGTGACGCTATCCGTGTTCCACGTGACCAGGAATCTTGCACTAGATCTTCACACGGGTTTACTGCCGTGTTTGGCGAGGACTAGGTTCCGCTCTGGATGCTTCATACGGGTTCACTGCCGTGCTCTGCGAGGGCCAGGATCCGCTCTGGACGTTTTCCACGGGGTCAGAAGTGACGTTATCCGCGTTCCACGTAACCAGGAATCTTGCACTAGATGCTTCACACGGGTTCACTGCCGTGTTCGGCGAGGACTAGGCTCCGCTCTGGATGCTTCACACGGGTTCACTGCCGTGCTCTGCGAGGACCAGGATCCGCTCTGGACGTTTTCCACGAGGTCAGAAATGACGTTATCCGCGTTCCACATAACCAGGAATTTGCACCAGATGCTTCACACGGGTTCACTGCCGTATTCGGCGAGGACCAGGCTCCGCTCTGGATGCTTCACACGGGTTCACTGCCGTGCTCTGCGAGGACCAGGATCCGCTCTGGACGTTTTCCATAGGGTCAGAAGTGACGTTATCCGCGTTCCACGTAACCAGGAATTTGCACTAGATGCTTCACACGGGTTCACTGCCGTGTTCGGCGAGGACCAGGCTTCGCTCTGGATGCTTCACACGGGTTCACTGTCGTGCTCTGCGAGGACCAGGATCCGCTCTGAACGTTTTCCACGAGGTCGGAAGTGACGTTATCCGCGTTCCACGTAACCAGAAATTTTGTTGATTATATCCGTATTTCACGGATTTGGGATTTGACTCTCGGTCATCTGTACACCGCCAAGTCATGGAACTGGGAGTTGCCGTTGTTCCGCTTTGCTTGATATTGTGTCTGCTGAGACGAATGTTGAGATGATTTCCAGGCTATCTGTGACCCATCGAGATTTGGCTTCTTCTTCTGAGGAAACCTGGGGAGGAGGAATGTAATTCCTTCTCTGTTTGCACCCCTGGATTGTATACAGGGATTGATGTGATATCACCTGTAGGGCATAAATTTTATTTTTATTTTTCAATTCTTTCCGCGATGCTCTATCATTTCAGCTTTTATATCGCGAAGGTCGCGATTGCCCAATCATTTGGGCTATTTTTCGCGGTGCCCAATCATTTCGGCTATTTATTTTATTTTTACTCGCTGATTTTTATTGCGAGTTGCCCAATCATTTCGGCTATTTCGCATGCATATATTTTTACTTGCTGATTTTGTTGCAAGTTGCCCCATCATTTCGGCTATTTCGTATGCATGTGTGGCTTGCTAGCTTTTCGCTGCAAGCTTGGGATTAGACACCGATTTCGGCATCAGCACCGCTACAACTGGAATATTGCCAGGAGCGAATCATCATTTGCCTCTGTCGATATCGAATAAAGGTGGCTTAGAGAACAGGGTTAGGATCCTGTCGACTAAGGCTTTTGACTTCATTAGCCGTAAGGGTCTCACAAAGGTATTTCTCCCTGCGAGTCGTGAGGATCTCGTAGGTATGCTTTCTCCTTAGGAATCGTGAGGAGCCCTAAGTGCATGTTCTCTTATAAGTCGTAAGGATTAGAGTTATCCCCTCATAAGTCGAGAGGACTCACAAGGGTTGTTCACCGTGCGAACATGTCCCTAGTCACGGGTGGGACTTTGTTAGGGAAATGTTTATTCGCGCCCGTGGATTGTATACAAGGGTCCGTGTTGCACCGCTTGTAGGGCAGTATCGGAGGTTATGGGGGTTGCTTAAGAATAGGTTCAGGTCTCTGTAGCTTAAGACTTTCAAATCTTATGAGCCGTGAGGGTCCCATAAGAGGATTCTCCTTACGAGTCGTGAGGATCTCGCAAGTGTAATTTCTCCTTAGGAATCATGGGGATCCCTAAGTGTGTTGCTCCTTTGTGAGTCGTAACGATCTCACGCGGGTGGTTTCTCCTTACAAGGTCGAGAGGATCCTGTAAGTGTCTTTTAACGAGGTTGCGCCCTTTCGGGTTTTCACAAACACTCGTCGGTAGCCCTGCTGTTTTTACTTCTTCACGATTTTTGTCAGAGTCTTGTTGAAAGCCTACGCTAGACCGTTGGCTCGGGGATCATAAACTGAGGAGTACCTCCAGTCTATATTGTGCTGTTGTGTGAAGCGGCTGATCTTGTGGCTTCTGTAGGCTGGTCCGTTATCGGAAATGATCCGTCGCGGAGTTCCAAACCGATAAATAATGTGCGTCTTGAAGAAATGGAGGATATTCTCCGTCTTCACTTCCCTCAGCGGTACTGCTTCTGCCCATTTGGAGAAGTAATCAGTTGTCGCCAAAATGAATCGATGTCCTCTGGACGATGCTGGTTCGATGGGGCCGATTATGTCAGTCCCCCACATTTCGAACGGCCAGCTAGCCACTATCGGGTGTAGTGGATTTGGATGCTGATGGATGAAGTCCCGAGGATCTGGCACGAGTGGCATTGTTTCGCATACTCGATGCAGTCCTGAATCATCGTGGGCCAGTAGTAGCCCATCCGTTTGATCTTCAGCTTCATCTTCGGCCCGGCTTGGTGAGAACCGCAGAGTCTGTCGTGAGTTTTTTGGACGACTCTTTTTGCCTCTTCAGGTCCCAGGCATCTTAACCATAAAAAATCAAATGACCTCTTGTACAGAGTATCGTTGACGAAGGCGAAAGACAGAGCTCGTTTCATAAGCTGATGTCTTGAGGACGCATCTTCAGGTGTTCGACGGGATTTGAAGTAGTCTATAAAGACTTCTCTCCAATCTGTAACCTTTTCCTGGTCTTTTATTTGTAGAGTCGTTTGCTCGGTCGCTCCCTTTTCCTCGGACGATTCCGGAGATATTTCTGCCGGTGCAAGAACCCGACGGCTTTATACTACGATTCTCACGTCATCGAGGTTCTCGTCGGCCAGTTTTTTAGCGAGCTTGGCTAAGGCATCCGCTTTGCTATTTTCCGCACGCGGTATGCTTTCTAGGGTATAGGCGGGGATTTGAGTCAGCAGTTGCTGCACTCTCTCGCCGTACTTCACCAACTCTGGTTTGCACGTTTGATAGTCGCCATTTACTTGACTAACAACCAGCCGGGAGTCTCCGTATATGAGGAGGTTTTCAATTCCCATATCAATGGCGATCTTGAGACCTGCTATCAAAGCTTCGTATTCGGCTTCATTGTTCGTCCTCGGCTCTGTCAAAGAGAAGGTGAAACGCATTTTCCCTCCTTGAGGAGTTACGAAGATTAGGCCTACCCCTGATTTGATTATAGGGGTGCTTTGCTTGCGCTTCTTCATGGAAGACGCTCCATCGAAGTAAAGTTCCCACCGGGTATCATTTCCGTCGATCGTGTCAAACGCATGTTCGTCTGGTAATTCGCAATTCAAGGGAGAATCGACAGGTATCGGATGCTCAGCGAGGAAGTCGGCGATGGCCTGGCCTTTCACTGCCTTTAGAGGCTAATAAGTTATCGAGAACTCCATCAAGAGCAGAGCCCATTTAGCGAGTCGCCCCGTCAGTATGGCCTTTGACATCAAGTACTTGAGGGGATCCACCTTCGATATGAGACGAACTTCATGCGCCAACGCATAGTGCCTGAGCTTCGTTATCGCGAAGATCAATGCCAAGCAGTGTTTTTCGATGGGAGAGTTATTGCTTTCTGCCCCCAGCAGAACTCGACTCAAATAGTAGAGGGCTCTCTCCTTCCCTTGGTCGTTCTCTTGTGCCCATAATGCGCCTAAGGAACCTTTGAGGGCTGCTGTATAAAAAATGATAGGCTTTCCCTTGACCGGAGCGGCCAGTACTGGCGGATTCTGCAGGTATTGCTTAATTTCATCCAGTGCGTTTTGGCATTTGTGATCCCAGACGAACGAGGTTCCCTTCTTCATCGGGTGACTGTAAGGACAGCACTTGCCCGAGAGATTGGCTATAAATCGCCGGATATACGCTAGCTTCCCTTGGAGAGACCGCAATTGCTTGAGAGTCCTTGGCGGAGGCATTTTCATGATTGCTTTGATCTTTGACGGATCTATCTCGATGCCTCGGTGTCTGACGACGAATCCCAGGAATTTGCCCTAGGAAACTCCGAATGCGCATTTGAGAGGGTTCATCTTCAAGTTGTATTGCCGAAGGCGTTAAAACACGATTCCCAGATGCTCTAAATGTTCCTCGTATGATTTGCTTTTCACCACGAGGTCGTCGATATAGCATTCGACGATTTCATGTATGAGGTCATCGAAAATCTTCGTCATGGCTCTCTGATAGGTGGCACCGGCATTTTTTAGACCGAAGGGCATCACTTTGTAGCAGAATATACCCAGAGGGGTCCGGAAAGCGGTGTGCTTCTGGTCCTCGGGATGCATCTTTATCTGATTGTATCCTGACGAGCCGTCCATGAAGGAGAAAACTTCATGAGTGGATGTATTGTCTATCATTAGCTCAGTGACCGGTACTGGGAAGTCGTCTTTCGGGCATGCTTTATTGAGATCCCGAAAGTCTACACATATACGCACTGTCCCATTTTTCTTTATCACTGGGACGATGTTGGCGATCCAGTCAGGATACTGAACCTTTTGGATGAAGCCAGAGTCGATTAGCTTCTTGACCTCGGCGTTGATGCTCATCTCAAGCTCGAGCCGCATCCTTCTCGATGCTTGTTTGATTGACTTGACATCTAGGGATATGGCCAATTTGTGTACAGCAATCTCTGGATCTAATCTTGGCATCTCGGAATAGTTCCATGCGAAACAATCTTTATGCTGCATAAGCATGCCTTTTAGCGTAACCACCCTTTCTTCAGACAACAGTTCGCTGACGAACGTCGGTCGCGGGTCACTTGTCGTCCCCAAATCAATTTTCTTGAGGTCATCTGCAGTGGTATGTATTCCATCTTCCAGCTCTTTTGGCGCCGGTGGAAACTCTGAGATTACCTCGTCATCATTGTTTTCGAAGCACCAGAGGAGGTCATCCATATTCTCGGGTTCTTCTTTCGATATCGTTATCATATGACAAGTACGGGCTCGCTTTCCAGACCGATGTTGATCTGGTTCTACTCTTGTTATATGCGCGGCTTTTGGTTCATGCTTCCGTGGCGGATTTATCCTCCAACTGCTGGATAAAGCGAACTTGCCGAGCTGATATTGATCTTCGACCCAATTCTTGAAGGTGAAGCAGTCTTCAATAGGATGCCCTATTGCCCTATGATAGGAGCAATAGTCCTGATGAGAGACTTCGCCTGCTTGCTCGGGGTGTTTGGACTCCGGGAGTACAATCAGTCAATGTCTTGTGGCGAGATCAAGTATCTTTCGTGTTTTATTCTGAGGAAAAGAGTATGCTCGACCCATCTTCTTTATAAGAGACGATTCCGGATTGTTCGATTCCCAATCACGTGGCTTCTTGGTCCCGCTTTGTCGCTGTTGAACGCTTTTCCCACTCTTTGATGTATTTTTGCCTCTGCGTCGGGCCTTTTGCATAACGGGTTGATAAGGAAGAGCATTGTCATTCTCCGTGACCTGCTGAAGGAGGCGTTGTGTCCTGACTTTCTCGTAAATGGCCATTTCACGGTTATGGTCATCCCGGATCTTTTGACCCGCTTCCCTGATAAGCTCGTCCATTCGTTCTTCAAATGACGGACTCGGCATTTTGATTGCAGGATCTCGTTTTGGTTCAGGGTCAGCGTTTTCTGACAGGGCGTCCTCTTCTTCATCGAAATTATATATGGCGTAGCTACCATGAACTTGTTCTCGTTTCCCGGATTTCACATACCCAAGCCCGAGCGTTTCCATTCTCCCGTTGGGCAACTTGCGCTGAGTTCCAGGGACATCCCAAATCCTGTTGTAGAACCGAGCTTGTCGAATGGTCTGTTTGAAAGGTACCCCTTGGCGCTTCAAAAGCCTTCTGAGTAATATCTAGGCAGATGGATGGGCTGGAGTCTGTCGAGCGTAGAATCGGCGCCATGCCAGGTTTCTTTTTCCACCTTGGTTTCCCCCGATTGGTAGAATAGTATCGCTTTTTCACCTTTTCGCCTGGGAGGGACATAAAATGTCTGCATCTCTTGCACACTATAAGCTTCAAGTGCATCGAGCTCTTTGTAATGCTCCCGTGGGACCATGGTAATTTGCAAATTCTGAGTATTGTCAGCGAAGGCCTGCATTGACGGTCGAGCGAAAAATATAGCGTTAACCTCATCTTCCGAGTCGCTGCCGAAGATCAACATGGGGGGGGACGGTCCCGGGTTGTTGCGTTGAGGCGGCTCCGAATAAACTATCTCTTCCTCTTCCTCAGTATCACTCCCGAAGACTGGAATGGTGATGACAGCTTTGTCCTTCGGTTTGTGACATCTTTCCGTGTCCTCGAAATCTGGCAAGAAGTATTTTGCATCTTCATACTTGCGGACTTCGTTCACGGAGCATGGGTTTAGCTCTCCTGTCACAGTATACTCGAGACCATCCTTGAAATATTTCATACACTGGTGTTGTGTAGAAGGGATGATGCTGTACTCGTGTAACCAAGGACGGCCGAGCAAAGTATTGTAGCAGGTCTTGGCATCAATGACATGGAACTTAATGTCCGTAACAAGCAGCCCAAAGCGTAACGTCAGTATTACGGACCCAAGCGTCCGTGATGACTGAGAGTCGAACCCGGAGATGGTGATCTTATCCCGAGCGAGGTGCTGAACGCTCATGCAGATTTCCTTCAATACTTTCACGTTGAGAAGATTGATGGAAGACCATTGTCAACCAGGATTTTGCCTATTTTGATATCGTGACAGTATCCGGAGACATAAAGGGGACGGTTGTGCTCGCACGTCCCAAGGAGGAGATCTTCATCGCCGAAGGTGACATCAGCCGTGTGCACTTCTTCCAGCTCGTCCTTCATCTTTTCTTCGGCGAGAAAAGCTTGGAATTGTTCCGGCTCTTGCAGCGCCTTAATCAATGGATCTCTCGCTTCTTTGGATAGTAAGAGGGCGTCAAGAATGCTGAGTTGCGAGGGCAATTTCCTCAAGTGCGCCAGAACGTTATAGTCCACCTTATTCTTCTTTGGCGGGTCCTTGGCGGTCAACTCTTTCATGACTTGGTCATCGAGGGTGATATCCTCAGAGATCTTTTCTTTTCCCTTATCTATTTTACTCGTGGATCCGAGATTCTTTTCCGGAAGTGTGCGATTGCACAGCTGGATGTTTTCACAAGCCTTCGGTTCTTCCTCCTTCCCCAATGCAGATTCTTTAAAGAGGGGGGCAAGAGCCATTTCTTCGTCAGAGTCGCTTCCGAAAGTGAGAATTGGTGATTCCCCGGTGTTGACCATGCGGCAGTTACCAGTATTTCTTTTATGCTCCTCAGTCGCATCTCTTTGTTCCCGACGAGTCTTGCGTTTCATCCGCTTGAAATGTTGCCGGTGAGCAACATACCCTTGCCACCATCTTTTAAAAGCGTCGCATTTCTCTGTGGGGTGCGAAATCTTTCGGTGATATTGGCAGTAGCTAGGATGCATCACTGCTTCACCGAGGGTGTTTCCTTCAGAGGGTGGTAGCTTCATTCCCATTGATATGGCTTTAGCAAACCTTTTCCTCGTCTTGAACTTGTTTTTATCCGCAACGGATGTCTTTTGATTTGGCGGGAGGGGCTTAACTCTTTCATCCAGCCGCCGGCGTTTAGCCCTTTCAAATATGGCCGTCTCACGCTCCCTATCAGCTTTACTTTTCAGGAGAGCTTCATTGAGGAATGTGTCAATCATTTCATCTGACGGCCCCAGAAGTTTTGGTTCAAGTTCTGCCCCCAGCTTCTCAGTGCAAGGAGTTTCTTCATCGTCTACTGGTGAGTGAGAGATCACATGACAACTTGCCACGTGCTCCTCAGATCCATCTGACGAGTCTTCTCCATCATCTTCGTCCTTGAAGACGTGGCTGAGGAACTCTTGGAGCGTGATATGAGTCCGCGTCTTCTGATTATACTCTTCCAGCGCGTCAATCTATTTCTGTGGGTCCGTGCGCTTGTCGCCAGGCTTCACGGGCTTTTTGGATTTCTTCTTCTTTTTCGAAGATTTCGGCGGCTGGGTGTGAGCGCTTTGGCTATCACCACCAATCTTTGGAGTTGGGCGCAACTTCAGCATCCCTTCGATGATTTGGGGTTCCAGCGGGTTCTTCCACCTGATCGCCGGGCATGCCTGGAGATCATTCAGCATCCTTTTGGTTTTGGCTGAAAACATGACCTCCCATGGGGATTCTTCAACAAAAGAACAAGTTGCTCCCGGTGTGTCCGTCTTCTTAGGAGTGTGCGGTTGTGGTGGGTTTACCTTCCACTTCTCAGACAACGCGAACTTGCCTTATAGGTACTGATCTTCGATCCATCCCTTAAAGACGAAGCAATTCTCGATCGGGTGACTTACCGTTTGGTGGTAAGGGCAATAATTAGGATTATTCACTTCGCTGGGTTGCGGCGATCGCCTGGGATTCGGCAAGTTGATAAGCCTGTTGCGCATTGCTAGCTCAAACAGCCTCTTTGTTTTATCCCGCGGGAATGAGTAAGGACGCTTCATTTTCTCATTATAATAGCGTCGTCTCTCCTCCAGTTGATCCGCTAGATTTGGGGCACTGGGCTGCGGTTGGGGGTTCACAACGAAGGTTGCCTTCCCTTTACCCTTATCGTTTCGTTGTTCCGGTTTCGGGGGAGACGGTCTGTGGCCCATTTGATCCATCTGGGCTAGCTTATCAATTAAAGCCTGAAACGTGGTCGGTTTAAAGAACATCATGAACTGTGAAATAGTTGCATGAGGGTCTAGGGTGCCCACGAACATGTCCACCGCTGGTGCTTCTTCGATGCGCTGTTCGCACTTCGACCACAAGTTCCGCCATCGGATTGCATATTGGACCCAAGCTTCGCCCGGCTTCACCCTTGCATTAATCAACGCCGTTATTGGGGTGCGTTCGCTGGCGCTCGCGAATCACTGAGTAAATAGCAACTCCATCTCTGCGAAAGTTTTGACGGAGTCGTTTGGAAGCTCGGAGTACCACTCAAACGCCGTCTCCAATAAGCTGCCGACGAATTGGCGAAGCAAGAGCTTATCATCGCCGCCGGTGTTGCCACAAAGAGCCCTGAATTGGACGACATGTTGATGGGGATTGCCTGTCCCCTTGTAAACATGGAATTTAGGGATCGTGCAGCCCGGCGGGTATTTTATCTGATCATACCAGCTCGGATATGGTCGCCCTGTTTTTACAACTTGGCCGGCTGCCTCATTTGCCTGGTGAACTCTTATTTGTTGAGCAATATAGTCATCCAGGGCAGCTTTAGAGATTGTTTCCTCTTTGGCTGTTGACAAAGCCGGAGGTGGATTTGACGTCTCTCCTCTGTCATCTTCGAGGATAATCGGAGGATCTTCAGCTGGAGGGTCCTGCTGGATCATCATACCCACCATGTCTTGGAACAGAAGCCCCATTTGCTTTATATTGGCCGCTTGTTCTGCAGCCTCCTTGTCCTTCTTTTCAAGCATTCTACGAAGAAATTCAGCATCGGTCTCGTGTTCGCGACGTTGTTCCGATGACGCCTCCGGGCTTTGTTTTGGCCCGGTGAGTGCGGCCATCGCAGTCAGCATCTCCTGAAGCTTCTGCTGCTGCTGTTCTTAGGCTCTTGTGATGGATCGGGTGAGTGGTCGGTGGCCCATAGAAGCGTGACTATCTTCCTTTCCGGATGCCATGTAAATAGTATGGACCACTATGCCCCCAGACTTAGGGCGTTTGGGCTCAGTGCCTTTGACATTTGTCGCGGGCACGGGGATCTTCTCCGGCCTTCTCTTCTTATGAGCGGTCGAAGTTGAGGGGGCCGTCGCGGTGGGCACCTAGACAGCTTTTCGTGGCTTGGCAAGATGGCTTACTTCCTGTTGGACCTTCAGCTTCTTATGCTGGCTGGAGAAATTCGGATCGATCACCGAATCTTGGACCTACCACCAGACTTTGTATATCTTGGAAGACAACTGCTGCGGGGACCGTTCTGGCTTTGCTTCCGTAGCTTTCTTCAGTGGAGGAGGAGACCTTTTCAGTACGGCGGTAGGAGAATTCCTACGCACCTTATTCAGCAGCTCAAAGCTGTTCCCAGTTGGAACAGCAGCATTAATTTCCGCCGTCGGGGCTGGTGGAGTTAGCCCAGAAGGGGAGCTGCCTCCGGCCTTCCTCACTCGGCGCCAGTGGCGACGTCGAGCATGTCGAGCTGATGGAATTGACTCGGTGACGGGGATGGCCTTGTCTTGCCCCCTATTCAGGTGAGGGGCTGTCGCCGGTGTCAGCCTATTAAAGACCGATGTCTTTTGAGTAGCAGGAGCGGGAGTTGGGACGGTCAGTCTTGTAAAGACCGACCCCTTGGCAGGAGAAGCCGCCTTGACGACTTCGGAAGCAGGGTTAGTTACTCTCTTCGGAATAACTTTCTCTGGGACTGCAAGCTTCATTGTGGGCCCGCAGGAATTTTGGCCCAATCTAGAGAAGACCGAGGCGCTTGTGCTGGATGACCCGCTGAGAGGGGCCGCAGTAGCTGTAAGTCGATCGAAGACTGAGTTCTTGGGAGCTTCTGGTACGGGCACTGGGGTGCTGAAGCTTGTCGGCGGAAGCATGGTTCCGAAAAACAGCCTTGTGGTGGCTTGAGTAATCTGCTCCACGGGTATCGTGAACAAAGAGGCCGCTTGGGGCCCGTAGGTTATGCCCCCAGTTGAGGCAGGACGCGAGATGCAGCTGCAGTTGGAGCATTTCGAGCAGGTGAATGCCATTGCTGTTTTGCTTTCTGCGCCAAGCAAGAGACCAAATCTCAGTAACTTGAAACCCAAGGGCAACCATTAACAAACCGCGATTAGTTCGCGAATACGACAAACGAAGTGTGGAGTGGAAAGAGGAAAAGGTCCCACCGGGCATGCCAGAATCTGTTCCCCTCTGAAAGACGCGGCAGAGACGCGGCGGACGTCTTGCCTGAAATTCAGGGCAGATGCTAATAGGTGCTATCCGTTCACCTCTCCGAAGATGCCAAGTTGATTTATGGCACCGTGTATCGAAGGTTTAAACGGATGCGGCCGATGTAGCAGACTTCGTCAGATTCCCCCTCGCTTGAGGTTTTTTTTTATTGTGGGGACGCTCTTCCCTGCAGGCGCAAGCCCCTGCAGTTAATTACGCTACCGCATCGCGGTAACAACTTTCTCCTTCTCCATGTGGTCACTTTGTGTCGTGTGTGTTTGTTTTGTGTTTGGTTGCCCGTGGATTGTATACAGAAACTAATTTATGTTGTCGCCCGTAGGACGTGGATTAGTCCAAATCCGTATCTTCCTTAGATTTGGGTTTGGGGGTTGGGTTTAAGGATACGTTAGTCTCATTTGAGACTAAGATCAACTTAAACATTTGTTAATGATACGTTAGTCTAATTTTAGACTAAGATCAACTTAACGGGATCGTTTAGATCCAACAAAGGAGCAATTGGGGGCTCTATTGTTTAGTTTAGTGACGTTACGGTTGATAAGTAGTTTAAGGACATTGCGGTCCAATGTTAGTTTTAAGACGTTGCGGTCAAGGTTAAGGATATTATAGTCCGTGAGCTTAAGGACCTCACAGTCCGATATTAGTTTTAAGACATCACGGTCAAGGTTAAGGACGTCATAGTCCATGAGTTTATGGACCTCACAGTCCGATATTAGTTTTAAGACATCACGGTCAAGGTTAAGGACATCATAGTCCGGTATTAGTTTTAAAAGATCACGGTCGAGGTTAAGGACATCATAGTCCATGAGTTTAGGGACCTCACAGTCCGGTGTTAGTTTTAAGACATCACGGTCAAGGTTAAGGACATCATAGTCCGTGAGTTTTAAGACCTCACAGTCAAGGTTAAGGACATCATAGTCCATGAGTTTTAAGACCTCACAGTCAAGGTTAAGGACATCATAGTCCATGAGTTTAGGGACCTCACAGTTCGTCGTTTAGAGACGTCATAGTCTATGAAATGTGTGGTTGTCAGGACCCGTCACCTCTCTGAAGATGTTGAAGGATTACAACGACAAATATCAGAAGAGTGAAGAGATGTACCTTCGAACCAAAGTGGATTAAATGATCTGTAGCTCAGTTTGGAACTAAGACCAATTAATTACATTATGAGCACATTGGCTCAGTTGAGTCTGAATTGAGGACTTATGGTCAACTTGGGCTAAGTCCAATTAAGTTTGAAGAATTGGCTCTTTGTTGGACCATTAACACTTGTCTGGGTTCAAGCCCACATTATTTAGCAATGCTAAACATGAGTTTGAGGGCTTTGGCAACATCTTTACCTTTGATTTTCTCAATTTTGAGATTCATTTGGAGGAGGGACTTTTGCCTCTGGAAAATTAGCCGATTTGGCTAAAAGTAGTGTTAAACACTAGAGAACAACAGTGTTAAACACTGGAGATAGAACTCTCAAATTAGTGTTAAACACTAGAAAATAACAATGTCAAACACTGGAAGTAAGGTTTTCAAATTAGTGTTAAACACTAAAAGTAAAGTTCTCAAATTAGTGTTAAACACTAGAAGACAATCAGTGTTAAACACTGGGAATAAGTTCTTTAAATTAGTGTTAAACGCTAAATAGGAGTGGGTCACGTGGGGCCACATGAGGGCACCCAGAGGTGAGACCAGATTCTTTTTCATCGTTATGCAATTAAGTGCTAAACACTTTTTATATTTTTGTTTTGGAGTATCACGTGTTGGCACGTGACGGTCATCTGTGCGGCGACTGTTAAAGCGTTTGCTAAGGGGTCACGTGGTAACACGTGAGAGCGTCCAAATCTTAGATTTCCCTTGTTTTTATTCCCTTTGTTTTTGAGGTCACGTGAGAGCACGTGAGGCGTTGCCTCAAAGCTTTTTCTTCTCATTCTTTTGGGGATCTTTTCAGGGGTCACGTGGGGACACGTGACCTTAGCCCTTTGCATGCACAGAGATCTTTTAAGTCTCCTTATTTTATTTTGAGAATTGAATTCTCTGTAGGGTTAAACCCTGATTTCTTTTAGGAGGAATTAAATTCCCATATATGTAAGAGAATTAAATTCTCGTATAGGGTGAAACCCTAATTCTGTCCATCTTGAAGGAATTAAATTTCTATATTTTCAGGAGAATTAATTTCTCTTATAGGGTTAAACCCTAGTTTCATCTTAGAGGAATTAAATTCCTATAAATTTGGGAGAATTAAATTCTCATATAGGGTTAAACCCTAATTTTGTTTTGGGAGAATTAAATTCTCAAAACTCAATTCCCCCTCTAAGTTTAGGATCTGCATGGCAGGATCTCGACCCGATGAGAATTAAATTCTCAACTTATGGGGAGATGTGCTCTGTGCAGATCTTCAACCAGAAGAAGAACTAAGTTCTTTTGTGCAGAAGAGTTAAACTTTTAGATTGAGAATTAAATTCTCTTTTTCGAAGTTTTGATCCCCTTTCTTTTTTTACCTAGGGTTTTTCTTTGTAGAGAATTAAATTCTCCTTTCTTTTCTCTCTGAAATTTCAAGATTCCAAAACTCTATCTTTCTTTTTTTTAAAATCAATTCCCCCCCTAATTCTTCCTCTTGGCTCCTATTTATAGGAGAAGGAAAAGAATCAATTTGTTTAGCAAATCTTTCATTGAAAGATTCTGTTTGTTTTCATAGCCTATATGAGCCTTTAGATCATTAAGTGAATTTTATTCACCGTTGGATTTTAAATCCAAAGATATTCTATTTGTTATTTTCAGTAAGATTTAGGGGAAATCTTTGCTTGTCTAAGATTTGTTTCTCATAAATTGGTGATTTTTAATCACCCTTGGATCTTTAATCCAACGGTCCCCATAATCCTTTTCCATTTGGAAAGATTTAGAAGCTTTTAGAATTTAATTCTATTAACTGTAAGGCTTTTGAAGCCTGTCACGTGCTGGCACGTGACCATTGGTCACGTGTGGACACGTGACCCTCGTTGAGGCCTTTCCTAATTTTTTTAGAATTAAATTCTTTTAAGCTGTAAGGCTTTCAAAGCCTGTCACGTGCTGGCACGTGACCCTCGGTCACGTGTGAGCACGTGACCCCTCGTTGAGGTACTTCCTGATTTTTTTAGAATTCAATCTTATTGAGCTGTAAGGCTTGCAAAGCCTGTCACGTGCTGGCACGTGACCCTTGGTCACGTGGGAGCACGTGACCCCCAATTGAGTCATTTTTCAGCCTTTTGCTTTTCGTTTCTGTTTGATGAAGTCTTAACCATCACGTGTCATCACGTGACCATTGGTCACGTGTGAACACGTGATACCTCATTGAGGTGATTTCTGATTTTTTAATCAGGAAACACACACCAAAAAATACTGGGCAGAAACCAAATATTCCAGAAAACAGAACACCAAAAATAAGAAACAACAGTGGAAAAATGAGTTGAATCGGCCTCGACTCGGCCGCGGATCCGTGGCAAAACCCACCGTTCCGCCGCGCTTCCGCGACCGTCTTGGCGATTCATCGACTCGTTTTTCTACAGTATTCATAGAATACCGTGCACACATTTTTCATACCTCTGAAATAATTTTCCTGGCACTTTTAAAAATCGATAGAAAATTAGGGTATTGGTGTTTCGTTTTCGGGATTTTTCCGACGATCGAAATTCTAACACTTGCTAACAAGCTAGTAAAGGTTAAGTAGGCTCTGGTACCACTGTAAGTCGATGTTATGCACCCCCACGGGTTCGCGGGGAGGCGGAATATGTAAAAACGATTTTTACAGGCTTCGTAACACCGACTCGAACTCTAGGATCGATACAAAACCCTAACTAGCAAACTACTATGAGGTAAATTACATGAATAGAATGTTATACCTCATGATTTCAAGTCCTTCAGGTCTTCTTGTCGCTGTCCTCCTCCTCGTCACAAGATCCAAGGATCGTAACGGATTGGTGCTTCGTCGTCGGCCTCCTCGAGTCAAAGATGATCCACCCGAGAGTCTATAGTCCGGGCTCCAACCTCAAATCCAAGGAAATTAGAACACCTAGTTCGCTACACTAGATGACCTAAGTGATGTTGAGAGTATAGATGGATTGGTATGTCTCTCATAACCTTAGGTTTCTTAACACATGAGACATGAAAGGTTAAAGGTAGAAGAAGATCAACTTGAGGAAAAGCTAGTGAGGTGTTAGCATGAAATGGAGAGTGTACTCTCTTGTAAATAATCTGAACCATTCTCATTTTTCAATAGAATAACTCTAATAAAAAATCAAGTATGGTTCATATTTCATCTTAGTGAGTCATGGCTTCAAAACCCTCCATGTGTCACCAAGAGCCATGTTCCATATTATGCAAAATTCCATCTCATTTCCTCCACTTCTTAATGCATTAATCATTTAACCTAAAATGTTTAATACATAATATGAGGTGTCTTCTTTTAGAAGCATCTTTGAACAAATTACGAAAATGCCTCTCATCCGTATATACATACCCGTATCCGTATCCCGAAAAATACGAATACAAAAGAGACGAAAATAATCTATCAGTATAATACTAGGATCCGGTTTAAACCAAAATCCACTAGTATTATCTGTCCGAATCATCATCCGTACACAAGTACACGTACGTGATCGAACCCTGTCGTAAAACCATACGACCTCTACATCTTTTGCCTGATGCAGGGAAACACTATGTGTGGGACTCTGAAGACTCGACACTACGCTGGCAGTAGGTTTAACCACAGGCCGTCAGCGGACTAGCCGCACGTAACGGCTACCCAGGTATCTGTCAATAAGAAGGCCGATGAGCAAACTCATCCGAACTCCTACTGAGCCTATCTGTGACAATCTTCGTACATCCCGGTCTGTTCGTCTAAGAGTATCGCATATCGGGCCTAGGGGCGGTAATCGTCAGACCCTTAATAGCGCAATAAGTCGTGTCGGATGGTAGCCGAAAACACCCTAAGAAACTACCGGAGTACCTACCAATAAATCTCGCTTGCCTTGGCCAAGGACTTTGTGTAATGGCCTTGTGAACACAGCGCGATATCATCCCCAAATACCAGGAGAGACGAATCCTATCTAACCGCTACTGCCTCCAAGTGCTTCGAGACTGCACCCAACTACTACATGTTTGCACGACTCCTTTGAGCCGTGGTAGAGTAGTAATTTAAGAACAGTGGGAACACACTCGAGGCGAAGTTGTAGTGTCAAGTCAACAGACTATACCGTACTCATGTCACCTGGGAACTGCTACCCGACGATAGGTATAATACCCACCAGCAGTCCCCAACGAGTGATGTCCAGTATATTCATAACCCAATGAGCACCTGCATACTATCTCCAGTACGGCGTACTAATGGCTATGGGACAGACTATCTCCCCTGCTGGGATGAGAAGCGTATACACCAGTCTACTCTAGAGTATCGATGCCCCGTCTCGATAATCCAACGACTAGGGACCTGTATAAGGATGTGCTTACAGACTACCCAGCTCTCACTAGTGTGACTGCCATCACAACGCTGGTAGTCAAGCAAAAATCCTAAGGGCTCTACCAATATGTATAAGTGATATGCAAAAACACATGCACATATTGAGGTAGAAACAAACCATGTAGTATACTGCCATTTCGAGTAAGCTATTACTATGTCCGTGTATATCCCAAGGTTCCATTAAGTAATATATAAACCAGTACGATACAATAATGGCCTCTATGGCATATATCACTAACAGGTCGTCCTTTCTTGCATCTTCGCATAAACTCGTCGGGAACAACATGTGCACCGGTATAGGTGCACCGGTACTCCTTACTAGGGATCGAGAAAAAATTAATTGCCCAGGTGAAGGCCAACCGATCTACGGAATAGTGTGGGTAGATGAAGGTACGGTAGTCAATCGCTCGAGATGCGCAAGCTGCCATAATATGCGAGTAAGGGAGGTGATAGGCCTATATTTTCTCACAAGAACATCTTGGGGGCTCCTGAAGGTTAACCATCTGTGTTCTGCCACCTCTAAGCCGACCACCTACAAGACGTGTACCGGTCTTAATCGAAAACAGTCCAGTATTTTGATCGTACATCGCCACCTTATGACAATTAGCCTTTTCACGCTCAATGTCTAACGGTGCTTGAACCCTCGGAGCGAACATTTGACCCTCGATAATAAGTTCTTGCGCTACACAACGTCGCTCGGTAAAATATACATTCAACCGATGGAATGTAAACCGGACAACCTTAAACTATAATTTTCCTAAATTTTCAAACCCAATATCAGACCCATTTCAGATCTAGTGATTTTCAAATTATTTTTTAATCAAACAAACATCAAATTTCTGAACAAAACCCCTATAAAGCTCATGCTGACATTGTGAAAAATCAAACCAACAACCCATAAAAAATCAAGCAACCAACATGTAAAAGGAGCGATCATCGTAGAAATGGGATGAGATATACATTTGTTTGCGCTGAGAGGAATTCTCATTCGACCTTCGAATTAAATTTCAGAGATTTTTAGCGAGAGAGATGAGAATTTTTAAGAGCGGCGAGAGCTGGATTTTTTTTTGTTACTGAGAGCAAGGGGATCAAGTGGAGAGAGAGTGTCACGCCCCGCTTCCCAAAATACGGAATATAAGGGGTTGACAAGCCCAGCCATGCTCCTACGGTCAAGGAAATATCCTGCCGTAGTCACACTTCGGCTTCTAGCTTTACATGGTAATCAGTAAAGAATGCGCAGGTAATGAGAAATGCAGTAACTGAAACAAATCAAATACAAGAAACTGACCTGATGGAGGTAAAAAGAGTATAACTCTGGATAGCTGATCAAGATATCCGCGATGTACGTCTAGTCCTGGTCCAGGCTAGATCCACTCCTCACTCTGAGCATGCATACTCAGGTCGTCAGAGCGACACGATAGTAAAATATATATAGATACAAGTGACAACTCGAACAGTGATAATAGATATATATAACAGTAAATCAAGACGGTATAGGTATGAACATGCAGTAACCAATGAAGTGTCTAGTAGATCAGGTGAACAGTAAAGCAGTAAAATAGTATGCCAGGTATGTCAACACAGTAAGTAATGTATATCAATGCCATTATCCCTATCAGTCTCTAAGTCTCACTGTACAGGTCACTAAGCCTAACTTCAGTCCAAGTGTGAGAGTCAACCACTCGCGAGTGTCCTCCACCCAAGGGTAGTACCCAAGGGCAAGGGACCACGGGCCCAACATGTAACTCACGGTAATAATCATGTACCCTGTAAATCTCCATATATATCCATATATATAAGCCGGCATGGGACTCCCGAGATTCTGTTGAACTCACACTCAAACTACCCCACACCCCGTGGTCTACATCAAACGCTAACCATAACCTCAAATACCAGTCGGTCTGTGACAAGTCTGCACGAGAACTGGAGACAGGATCTCCATCAAGCACATCCCGACTAATACTCAAGATAAATGGCAGTGTCTGGTGTCTTATCTGTGACATCCATGCAAGAGCTTCCATAAGTGTCCCATACCACTTATAGTCACACGTACACGCGTCCCACAGACGTCGACAATGCAATAGAATAATAAGGTTCACTGATTGTGTACAAGTACGTGTCACTTTCACTTATCCACTCATGCACGAACACTAACGTACTTGCCACAATCACCGCTAATAACTAACACTGGGTAATGCACATGATCACTAGGTTATCAATCCAGTGACATATGTATGATATGACGAGGAAACAATATCTAAAGCAATGATTAAGATGTCATAAATCAGTATTCTACCACTTGCATAATTTATCATAAATCATACGTGTACAGTTTAGCAAAATGATGAATTGGGAATAAATAGTATGTTTGATTATCTATCTAGCGAATTTTGTTTCACGTCAATCGGGTTTCAGGATCACTAGTTATGACCATTTCATTTTAAGCGTTCACGGCTGGAAATCCGGTTTCAGAATCGGAAGTCTATTTTGCAACGCATTTTAACCCCAGTAGAGATCAGAATTTAGCGACGCTACAGTTGAATGATATCTAGGGTTTTCAATAAGGTTTTCAACTCAATAGACGGATTCTCCATCGCATCTGTACGTCAGGAGTTATACACCGTTCAATATTAGTATGTCAATTCTGATTCTGTTGGGACTGTTATACGTCCCGATCTTTTAAATTACAGATTAAATAGCAAACGATGACGAAACAGAATGAAACCACTTGTGTTATCTAGCTAACAGGTTCACCTTTACTAAACCGCAGAGTTTCGCAACATACGAGTTCAGGAAAACAGGTGGCACACATTATGGAACAGTAAACATTAACCAGAGTCGCTCTGGACTGCAGTCCAGAGTCGCACTCCGATCCAAATATTGTCACAATTTAAGTACAGAAATCATTAGAAACTTGCATAGGGTTATAGTTCGTCGAGTCAGCTTCGATTTAAGCCCTCGAACGCATCATTCCAGCATGTACATAATTTATGATGATTTTAACGGTTTTCAGATACAAGAAATTTCCAGTTTTACCGGTATACTTGGGGGTAATCGTTTTAGTCGTTAATAGTCGTATTATCCAGTGAAATTTATACACCGCATTCAAAATCACATGGGCCAACATAAACAATCCAATTCCGTCAAATTAGGTGAGTATTTTCATTGCGATCACACATCGAACAGGTATGGCACATAATCGATCTGAAGTTGTAAATTTGTAATCTATACAATTTAAGTTTGTAACTTGAATATATTAGCATGTAGCAAGTAAAATACTTGCCTGGAGACGCACGGCAGTGGCAACGACCCACGCGCGGCACAACAACGACGATTCCGGCACGGCCCACAGGTGACAAAAGTCTCGACCTTGGCTCGGGCTTGGATTTTGATGTTGATGCGGCGCAACAAGGGCTCGTGGGTGCAGCTGTATTGTGATGGCGAAGGAGGCAGCGGAAAGGAGGAGAGAGAGAGATTTAGAGATTGAGAGACAGAGAGAGAGACAGAGAGAGAGAGAGAGAGAAAACAGAGAGAGAAACAGAGATTGAGAGAGAGAGAGAAATGAGTTGCAGGGGCTTGGGCTTGGAGGTGACGGTGATGGTGCTGATGACGAGGAGGGTGCGGGGGAGTCGACGAGGTGCAGTGGGGCTCGCCGGCGAGATGGGTCGCGGGTGGGGATCGGGTGGATCTCGGGTGCAGGTGGGTTTGGCGGCGGCTGACGAGAGAGCTTGGTGCAGAGGGAGCTGAGGAGAGTGTTTGAAAGGGTGAACGCCGATGATGTGGGCTGCGGTGGCCGGAGGAGGGGTGTCGAGGGAGTTGGAGTTTGAGCGGGGTGCTCGGTGGGTTTTGAAGGTGGGTCAATTGGAGAAGAGGGAGGTGGTGTTCGAGGGTAGTGAGGGCTTAGGTTGGTGGTGCTGGAGGTGGTTGTAGGGAGTCGTGGTCGATAGAGGGTGGTCGGCGGTGATGTTGGGGGCCGTTAAAGAGGTCGTAGGTGATGCAGAGGTGGCTCCGGCGATGTGAGCGTGGTGAGGGAATTTGAGAGGGAGGAGAGTTTTGTGAGTGAGAGAGGAGTGAGGGGGATCGGGGAGACGAGGGGTGCGTGTCGTGGGGGTAACGGCGTGCGAGCGTTGGCGACGGAAGCGGCGGAGATCGCGGATTGCGTGGGCGGGAACGAGGGAAGGAGCCGTTGGGGAAGAGGAGAAGCGAAGCGGGTCGGGTTAGGGTGAGCGGGCGCAGGCCGAGTTGGAGTGGGCCGGGCCGAAACAGAAATAATAATAAGGAAAAGAAACGAAAGGCCAGGTTGGGAAAATTGAGAAAGAAAATAGGGAAATGGGCTGAGGGAATTATGTGAAAGAAAATGGGTGTTGGGCTTAATAAGATTTTGTATGTGGGTTTTGGGAATATAGGTTCAAGAAAAATGTGATTAAATATGGACTTGGGTTTATGGTTTAGGATAAATAATTGGAACTAGGGTTTTAGATTAGGATATAAAACAACTAGAGTTAGAAAACTAGAAATATAGGAATATAGGAAAATATTTTGATGAAGAATATATATATATATATATATATATATATATATATATATATATGGAATAGATAAAAAATAAAATATATAGAATTATTATTGAACTACGGATAAAATACAAAGGAACTGGGTTTTACAGAGAGAATGATTGGGATTGTGAAGAGAGAGAGTGTCACGAGCCTTGCTACTCAAATCGAAGAAAAATTTGCTTCTGGGCAAAAAACGCCAACACAAAAACCGTTTCTTGCTTATGTGGCAATCTAGACTCAACGTTAGCAACCCAGAGTCATTTTAGGAAATAATTTATGTCTAGGTTCATTTTGGGATTTAATTAATTAATTAGGTTTAATTAAGGGAAAAAATCGTATCGCTCTCCACTCGCTTCTCTCTCCTTCTCTCCAAAACCCCCATTCGAAGCCCAAAATAACCCCGACTTTCAAAACCCTAGATCCTCAAACAAAAGACCCAAGAGAAAAAAATGTCGATTCGAGTGCTGAATCCCAACGCCGAGGTCCTCAACAAGTCGTCAGCGTTGCACATGAACATCAACGCCGCCAAGGGCCTTCAAGACGTGCTCAAGACCAATCTCGGCCCCAAAGGAACCATCAAAATGTAATCATTTTCCCCAATCTTTTGATATTTACACCTTTTTGCATGTTTTGATCTATATTTTGATCTGTGATTTGATAGGCTTGTTGGTGGAGCTGGGGACATCAAGCTCACTAAGGACGGGAACACGCTGCTGAAGGAAATGGTATCGGATCTTGTAAACTCTGAGGAACTTTTTAAGATATTGTTGACTTTATGAGACTGAATGTGAAGTTTTTTTTGGTAGCAAATCCAAAACCCTACGGCTATTATGATCGCGAGGACTGCGGTGGCTCAGGATGATACAAGCGGGGATGGGACTACTTCTACTGTGTTGTTTATCGGGGAGTTGATGAAGCAGTCAGAGCGATGCATCGACGAAGGTTTGTTTTGTTTCAAAACCTTGGGTATGTAAGAAATAGTTGATTCAAATGGTGGTTTATTTGTTTGGTTTCTTGCTTTTTCCGTATTTGTACTAGTTCGCGTTGACTTGTCCGACAACATATGTATATTATGAAGTGACACAATAAAGGTTCTTGTTTTTCCTGGTCCATTAGAATGGAAGTGTAGTATGCAAGTATCATCGTGGTGATGTTAGAAGCCATGTGAGTAGCAACATTTAATCTTGTCGTGTTCTGTGGTAGAGAGCCTTAACTTCGATGTTTGTAGGAATCGTTTGACCTCAACGCTGTGGTTACTGATAAGGGAGAATGGGTACACTCTACCGGGAGGTATATATGAGATTTATGACTATAGAAATTTTTTTGTTGTTGACTTTTTATGTAAAAGAATCGTAACTTTAATGAGGCCTTATTGGGTTTAGTTTGTTCACCTTTACATATGCCGCGTGTCACACGCAAACATTTGCTTAACATGCAACCATTAGAAGTTTTAGATGGATTAGATAAATAAACTTGTTTAATTGTAGTCATGTTCCTGCAAAGAGTGTAGTTGAGCAAAGATTGAATGTTAATCAAGGGAGATGCACTTTTCCCATTGGATCTAGCGAGATAGTCTGTATGGAGAGTAATGCTCCTCTCCAATTTCACGATAGCTAGGGTACCTACACGGGCATCTTCAACATACTCAAGTACTCTTTGGATCTATGATTATCAAGTTGCTTTGTCACAGCAGGTCAACTTCTAGTCTTGTGTGGAAATGCTAAAATATGAAATAGTTATTTTATTAAATGCATACAGATGGATGATAACTATGCACATCTTAGGGCCTGTTTGATTGGGTGTAATTGGAGACCTATGTGGTTCTAACTACGCCTGAATCTTAAAATTAGTGTTTGGTATTGAGTGGTTGTAGCTCCAACATGCAGTTTGAATAACAATTTGAGTTAGACAACATGTAAGTGCAACATGTAAGTGCAGCTAAGCTTAAATATAAGCGTTTTCCAACCACAAGTGTTGGAACACAAAATTCAAAGGGATAGGTAGTATTGCGTTGCAACTACATCACATATTTGGCAAAACGAGTAATTAGAACCACATTTTAACCATAAAAAAGAGTGTTGCAAGTGAAGTAACTAGATATGCATGTTGTTGCAAATGCATTGCTTTTCTAACTACAGGCAACCTAACACACCCTTAGAGATCTATTGCTTGCTTAAGAAAAGCATTGGTCAGTCTTCCAAAGTAATTATTTATGTCATATCCATCGTCAAATTCATGGAAATCGATGCTTCTAGGTTTTTAGGTGTTTTTTTGGGGGGATTTTCAAGTTCTCACTTTCCTAGCTAGTACTTAGCAATCCAGGCGTTGTAGGGTACTCTAGACCATTGGTCATGCCAACCCTAGACATAGATTACCAGTATGTTCTTGTTCGTTGCTGTTTGTAAACACAATGGATGGTGAATAGATAAACATATGAAATGGTAATGAGCGGATTTCACAAAAAAAAATCTGGAGGGATTTGTGAATGATGAACTAATTATAAAAAGTAGACAAGTCACAAGATTGCGATGGTTTGGACATGTGCAACAAAGACCGGTCGATGCCTGGTTAGAAAAAGTGACAAAACTGTAGTTCTTACCGCAACCGTAAATTTAACGGAGGAAATTACCCTTGACAGAGCTTAATGGAAAACAGGATTTATATAGCCGACCCCAAAAATTGGGGTGAAGGCTTCTTGTTGTAGACAAGTCACAAGACATAACTTGGTTCTGGAGCTTATTTACAGGAAGAAAATCATTGACATCTTTTAAGTTGATCTGTATAAAGACAGTAACATTTTCATAGTATATCCAGAAGGTCTGTGTGGAAAGAGTAAAAATGAAGCTTATATAAGTTTCATTATTCTGGTCTGATATCAATGCATGGATAGCTGTACTCTTTTAAACTTGGTTGTAGTGTGTTTGCACCTTAGAAGAGTGAAAATTTTCCCAGATAATAGTTCTATAGAGACTCCCTTATTTTTTTTATGTGAATTTATAGAAGAATTACTAGGTTAATTCTAATTCACCTCCCAAGCTCTATTAGCTGCATAAAGTATAAACATATATAACATCACTCCAATTTATCTTAAGTGAATTTATTGAAATTTATGTAATGTGATTTCACTCCCAGTCCACATGCAAACATTGAGCTATGTACAAGCTATTTAAACTATGCTTTGGTCTCTGAACTGTTCAACCTTTTGTCTCATATCTCAAGATTTTCTTTTTAATTTGGCAACTTTTACATATAGGGCCATTGCTTGCTTCGAATAAAGGTCCTATAACTTGATGTTCTGGCGCCTTGTGTTAAAAGCAATAATATAGTTCAAACATATTTTCCTGCTTTATATGTAGAGTACATGAAAACTGGAGCTTGGCATCATGTGAGGCTCTTTCAATAAATCAAACCTATTTAATATATTATCCTCCTTTGTTAGAGGTATTTATGTCCCTAAAAGCGATCTTCATATGTGCAAGCTTTTTAGGGACGCTTGGTACACGGCATGGAAGATTACCGGGAATCCAAACATTTCCGGGGATTGATGCCCATGTATCACTGATCCCAGGGAATGTTGCATTATCGTGCTTGGTATATTGTAATCGTACTCGTTAATATATGTGTGCAACGATAGTGGACAACATTGGTTGTTGTGGCAACAGACGATGGCAGGCGTAATGGTAGAGCCGGCAGAGAAAATGGCGATGGAGGATGGGGGTGGCCGGTTGGTGACAAGTGGTGGGTGGAAAATAAAGGGTGACTGTCGGTGACCGAGCGTACCGGAGTAGCTGAAGTGGCCATTGACATCGAGCGGTGGCAGGGGACGTCCATCCGATCAGCGAAGGCGGGTCGATGAGCGACGGTGGAGGGCAGCGGCCGGCGGAAGACAACTATGGAGGCAGCGGAGGATGTCGACGACGGCCAGTGACGGTGGCCGGGGACAAGAAATGGCTGTGGCTGGAGAGCGACAGCAAGCGATGGAGGTGAGCATCCAGCAGCAGCCGCCGATAGTCGTGATGCTGGATGTGTTGGGCGGGAATATTTGGATAGACACTTGTAGAATGGGAATAAGATTCCCATGATTTGATGGCATATTATTTCCATGAGAATCTTAAATTCATGAAGATTATGTGTGTCAATACAAGCATGGTAATCTTTGGTGGTAATCTAGGATTCACTGTTAGATTACAGCGTACCAACCGCCCCCTTATGGAATTTAACTGCCATCAATGCAGACATCATAACTCAATATGCTATTGTCACTGATCACTAGTTTTGCTGTTGAGTTGGTAAGTCTATGTGGTGCTTTTTTTTTCCAGGTATGCATCCACGTGTATTGGTGGATGGATTTGATATAGCTAAAAGGGCAACTCTGGAATTTCTTGAGAAGTTTAAAACACCCGTTGTGATAGGTGATGCACCAGATAAAGAGATCTTAAAAATGGTTGCAAGAACGACACTTAGGACAAAGGTAGCCATTTTTCTCTTCCAGCATTACATTTTTTCCCCACTGATAGTATTTCTTTGTGTGTCTTAACATTGATTCCACTAAACATTTTTTTATAATAATTACAGTTGTATGAATCACTGGCTGATCAGTTGACAGATATTGTCGTTAACGCTGTAAGTATAAATTTTGACCTTGTAATTTTTGTGAAAAATATTTTATCTTAGTTGCCTGTTACTTGTCTGATAGGATTTCTTTGACATCTCTGTAATAACCATTTTTTGCAACTGGTGATACTTTAGTTTCTACATACTCTTAAAAGTTTCCCATGCAACTCGTGCCAATGTTTCTTATACTGCATAGATTACACTTTTTTAAGAAACCACATTCAATCTTAAGTTAGAAGGTGCTCATGCAACATTAAAGTGGTCTTATCTTTTTCATGAACAAGAGAATAAGCATATCTTATATTATATATCCTGACCTGCTGCATTATATGTTTAAGGGTCAAATATTATCCAATTCTAATCTGCTAGTGGCGAACCATGTTAAAATTTAAGCCAGACATAAAATTATCACATACAATATCTCCTATTATTGAGTGCCTGCAACATAAAAGGAAGCTATTTTCCCATGCATTTCCAACCAGTGGCACACCCAGGATTTTGGGTCAGAGGGGGCACCAAAAGATTATAGATTTCTTGATTAATTAAACGGTCTGACAAAATAATATATAACAACCAATTAATCATCACAGAAATTTGAAATAATACAATAAAACTATAAACCAGTTAATCATACATTATAAGAATATTGTTTACAATATCATTCCGTGATGCTTCATATCTTGAAACGGTTCCATGATTGCTTCATTGTCGATGGTATCAAATGTCTCTTTCAATCATTCAATGCATGTCACCAAGCAACTATTCAACCAATCATCTTCCATTCGGTTGCGTAATGCACTTTTGACAATTTCAACGCAGAAAATGCTCTTTCCATTGTAGTAGTAGCCGTCAGGCAATGCCAACTTTATCAACAAAAAAATGAAGGATACATAATATGTTTCTTTTTCTGAACCATTTTTGAGCAAGTGCACTAATCCGTTTCACTTCAGAAAAATCATCATTGTTACTCACATCCCAAACATAGCTTTCGAGTTGACTATCATGTGCAACGAGACTTGTTGGAAAGTATTCGTAGGATAAAATTGCGCGAATCGAATTAGTTTCGTTTTATCAAATGCGGAAAATAAATCACTTGGATCAAGACATGACATATATAAAAGTAACTCCGTGCTAACCTCGTTAAATCGGTTCTTTAATTCTTGAAGTTGTGTATCGATCACGGTATAAAATAATTCAATTTTAAATTGATGAAGATTTGTGTTTGCTCGGCTGGATTGACCTCGAACAACAAATACATCTTCCATTTTTGGGACATCTATATCATGCTTTTCACAAAAATTACTCACATATTTCAACAAATCATTCCAGCCACTCTCTCATTTTTTGTAATCTTTGTTTGGATATTTTAATAAGAGTCGAGGCATTCACAAGATCTTGATATTTTCTTTTTAATGATTGCAACAAATCATTAGTGATTCCCATGATAGTTTTCATCAAGTGTAATAAAAATGCAAATTTAAAATATTGTATCAAATCTAAAAGATCCGCTGCTTGTCTTTTGATCCGAACTTGCACCTTTCTCACTAACAACCTTAAGCACGTCGATCGTCGAGGAGAATAATGAGATCAAACTGATAATTGTACCATAAGAACTCCATCTTGTGTCTCTTATCCGCTTTAAGTTTGTTTCTTGATTTAAACCGCGTCTGGTTATGATTTCACAATTGCAAATTCCTTAAACAACTTTTTCAAATTGTTTCTCCCTAAGAACACCTTTGCATTTTCATGAGCCTCGAACTATATTTGTTAATATTGCAATATGATTAAAGAATGAAGCAACTTTATTATAATTTCTAGCAATCGCTTCAAGTGCTAGTTGGAGTTGATGGGCAAAACAATGAACATATATGCAGAAGAATTTTGTGCTAATATTAAGCTGTTGTGACCATTAAATTCTCTCTTGCCTTATCATAACTTTGACCTCACAAACTTGACATGTTCAAATCATGTGCGCTAAAAAGAAAATCAATAGCCACCTTCAATGAAAAGTAGTATCGTTTACATGCATAATATCGAAAATCCTCTCGACGACGCATCTTTTCTTGTTCACATAGCGCAAAATAATAGCAATTTGCTCTTTATCTGATACATCACTAGCTTCATCAACTAATATAGAGAATCGTTCATCCCTAACCTCGACAATGATAGCTTCGGTCGTTAAACAAGCCACCGCATGAACAATATCTTTTTGAATTGTCGGTACTGTGAGTTGATTGTTGGTTGGAGCATTTTTAACACAACTGGTTAATATCATCATTAGCTTTCACAAGAAAATTTAGGAATTCACGAAAGTTTCCCTTGTTTATTGATTTCTCGGATTCATCATGATCACGGAAAGCCAATCCTTGTCTTAATAGAATCCGAATGGCTCTAATTGATGCATCTAAACGAATGCGATAGTCATTCTTTGTTTTATCACATACGTTTGAAAAAGCATTATCTATATGTTGCTTTTGTTTCATTAAGTTTTCACATGTCTTCAAACATTTGCTATGGACGCTATTATGATCTCCAACATGCAAATCAAATTTATATTTTTTTCCAATTTGTAAATTCTTGGGTAACAAATACTTTACTATCCTTGGCCACCATGCTCGGGCTTAAAGAGATAACACAAACAATATGATGCATCTTTTTCTATGCTAGTGTTGAAAAAAAGAATATTCGGCTGAATATTCCAATTCGGTGGCAAAACGAACAAACACTGCAATATTCGGTTAAATATGTGGTCAAACTGAATATTTGCCACACAAACCGTATATTTAGGTGAATAAAGATCGGCATTCTATGTCCAATAGAATATCTCGATCTAAGTATGAAGGTAAGAATAAATACAATAATGATGAATGGAAAAAAGAGAAAATCTTTTAGCTAGATAAAGCGCGGATGTAGCTAAGTGGATGCGAATATTCGGCTGAATTGGTCCATTAGGCCCAAAACAAAATACCCACAACTAAAAATTCAAGCGTGTGATCCACAACTTAATTAAAAAACTAGTATCCATACTTATTATTTCACATACTCTTCCCTTATTTCTCGCCTTATTCTTTTTCTCAACTGATATTTGAACCCACATCCGATTTAGTTCAGACGCCTTACCATTAGGCCACAAAATTTAGTTTTTTATATCTTTATATTTTTTGAATTTTTTATATGTAATATATATATGAAAATATTGATGGCTGTATAATCTGAATAAACTAAATATTCAACAAATAAACATGATATTTTTTATTCGTCGACCAACCAAACAAACTCCGAATCCGTTGTTTACAACATTGTTTTATGCTATACTCTAACCAGCTACTGCTACCGTAGTCTTTGAAGCATTCCAAAATAAATCTACCTTTTATCTCCAAATTGCCTAAAAGGAAAATCATGATTTTTGGATTGACAAGAACACCTTACCAAGTATGTTATTCGGATCTTCTCCTTTTCATTTGCATCAGAAGAAATGATACTAATATATTTTCTCAATCCCGGATCAGTAGGAAGCTCATCTTGACTAGGGCTCGATCCCTATGTAAGAGGGGATACTTTGAGAAAGTTCATCATTTTTAATTTGAGTGGATAAACCTTCATTAGGTTTTAATTTCTTGAAAAATCTTTCCATATCTGTTTCAAAATAGAACATTTATAAATATAAAAATAAGGATAAAATTAAATATATCAACTAGATAAGTTTGTGCAATTTTAATGCACTTAACATGGTCATGATATTCCTGAAAAGAGAAAAGCCCATGGTATTTAAGTATAATTTATCTCATAAACTACAATTAACAAAATGATATTCCTAATTTCTAATTCCACCTCTACATTTGTATCAAGATGAGATGCACTCAATTAATATATTTCATTTATTGGATTTAATAGTTTAAGAGCTTAAAAAAAATCCCAATACTTTAAAATTAGGGATGCTTATTGCTCAACCCTAAATCTAATTAATTCAAAGCAAAGAAATCTCATGAAAAAGAACCGAATGAGGATGACGAACACAAACATTACTTGAATTTCCTTAAGAAACCAATATTTCTTAGAAATACAATTAAACACATTAACGCAAAGAGACTCAAACATAAAATCCGAAGACAATTGCATAATTTAATTACAAGAAAATATAATGTATAAACCCTAATCTAGATATTGCGAGCGAGAGGAGGATGGGAATTGAGAGGTCCGATCAGCGGAGACTTGGGGGGCGAGCAAGAACGACGATGGCGAGGTCAAGGGAGCGTCATGGGCTTCACGACTAGGACTTCGGTGGCTAAATGAAAAGAAATAGAGAAGAGGTAGAAATAGAGGAGCGATTTTAAGGATTGGGTTTGAGATTTGGGAAATTCTATTCTTTTGTTTTATTAAGGGTTGAGTTAGTGAAGAATGGGGACAATTTGGTCAAAAAAGAAGTAGAGAAGTCAAGATGCAGCTCTGGAGTGTTTTAAAAAAAATATTGGCCAAATCTGGTGAGGGGTCACGTGCCTCTCGGACTAAGCATGGGTCCGCCCTTGTTTCCAACCCTTGACTTTCCAAATTATCTATTAACTGGAACTTTCCCAGGCTGTTTTCATGTTAAATTGGAGGGGCACTGGTCATACTAGAATAATTTCTTATGTACCGCAGACCGAGATTGAAATGCTTATAGAAAATTATAATTTTTAATGCTATCAATACCATGCACATTATATCTGATAGACTGGTGCATTCTATTGCAAACGATTGGTTTTTTAAGCAGTTAGTAGTTGCAGTTTATCCAAATGATATTGTTCAACCATTAGACATTTAAATTCTTGTCCATGCCGAAAAATGTTTACTATAATTATTAGCAAACCAGTTTATTTATGATAATAGGATAATACAAAATCGTGAATTATTTATTTATTTATTTATTGGTTTTTTGTTCATTTTGGCTATAAACCGGAGATAACAGTCGTCCCTTAATAGTTATAGAACTTATAAAGCTGGAACATAGGTGATATAAAAATTTTCGGTTATGATTTATGCAATCTTTGTAAAATATAGCAGTTAGGCAAGAACTGTCCCTTCTTTCTGTACCCGCTTCTTTGGAATATTTAAGTTGACCTCTAGGTTATGAAGCACGGACTCGGACACGGGGCACGACAAGTTTGTAAAAAGGAGGATATGGAGACACGGCTATATTATTTATCTATATATTTAATTATATATATTAAACAAAATATAGTAAAATACAAGAAAAATATATATTAATACAACCTTAAAATCATAATAAAATAAAACAAAGGCTATAAATTTATCCAAAACGTAAGTATTTTTTAAGTATAAACAAATACATATATTAAATAAAAAGTAACACATAAGAATACAATCCTTAAAAGTATAACAAACAAAATATTTGCTCTTTTTAATTGGAGTCGACTTTTATATATACGAGCATCAATATGGGCATTTACTGTTTCTAGTCGTAGTCCGTCGTAAAAAAGATTTAATCCCTTACACAATTTAGAAATGATATTTACTCTTTCTAGTAGGCAATCATGAAAGAGATTTAACCCTAACACTATCTAGAAGAGTCGGGCACGTCCAATATGGCCGGACACGGCCCAAGTGTGTCCGTAAGTGTGTCCGGCAGAGTGTCCAAGATGTGTCGGAGTGTCCAAGACGTGTCGGAGTGTCGGAAACGGCAAGCAAATAGAGTCTTTGGGATTACCTGCCATCATTCACATTGATTATGTTATCTTATGTTTCATATATCTCTCCTATGCTCCCACAACCATTCCTTTTTATTATGTATACTTGAATAGTTCAGTTGTATTTTTCGAGATGGTTGGTTGTTCGTAGTTATAATTGGTGATACTGTATATTTTTATTGTTGCTAACATGACGAACATTCTTTCGCAGATAATTTTGTTTATTGAGTGGGTATCTAGGCTTGTTATGTATTCCTTATTTTTCATGATGATGCAAATTGTACAAGTTGTCATATTAACAATTATTGCTCTCATCACAACTGTATGCTTGGTGATCTGTGGCATATTTATTTCTCTCTTTGAATAAAGTGTATGTTTACATGGTCAGGTGCTTTGTATCCGCAAGCCTGATGAACCTATTGATTTGTTTATGGTGGAGATAATGCACATGCGCCATAAGTTTGACGTTGATACTAGATTGGTATGTTTATAAATTGCGTTATTAGATTATAGCTTTATTTCTATATTATTGCATTGCCTGTATATGATTAGTCCAAAAAATCTTATGTTCTCTAGTAAGTTCATTGGATAAACAACATTCAGCCTCAGGTCCTCTAAAATAAATATCTTGATGTCTTATACAAAAAATACTAGCAGTGAGTAGAAAAATTAACACTATATTGCACCCGATATTTATCTCAATATAGTTTTGGCTGAAGTCACAGCCATTGCACTCATTATATTGCAATTGTTATACTAAAGCTATATCTTCATACTTTCTAATTGCCCTTGAGATGATTTCCCATTAAGGGTGTCTGCAGTGGTACTGTTATTTTCAAGAATTGACTTTAACCCCCATACCAAACTTAAAAGTTGTCGGCGTGTGTGGGTGCATGTGTGCAGTTACTAGGGATTCTTTTTTCTTCTAAATATTATATTCTCTTTTCTAACTCCTAAACATACCCATCGATCTTTTTTCTAGGTTGAAGGTCTAGTCCTTGATCATGGTTCTCGACACCCTGATATGAAGCGTAGGGTGGAAAACTGTTACATCCTGACGTGCAATGTATCTTTGGAATATGAGAAAAGGTACCGACAATTTTAAACTACAAAACTTGCATTGAAGCTAGTTTCATATGACTCATATTTCAGTATATTGTTTGTTTTATTCATAGGTTTCTAGTTTAATTTAAATGCACCAATGTATCTTCTTGATAAGGTTAGCAACTAGCATAGCTTGCATATTGTCTCCTTGCATGTTTGTTTTGGCCTACATATAGCCCATGTTACACCATTAATTACATTTTTGTTGTTGCTCATGACTCGTAGACTAATTGACACATGCCCAAACCCATCTTATTCTGTACCCCTTATCGATACTTTATTTATTTAATTAAAATTTTACTTTTACTCTTTCTTGGTTGGTAGTTTGGTTGTTTTCGTCAGATTCCTGTAAGTACAGTGCTCCATACTGAAGGTTATTTGGAATGCTATTAATCTATCAATTCTCTGCTTTACCCTCCAAAACATGATTGATTGAAATACTACTGTGCCGTCGTAGCTATAAGACTGCAGGAGCCCTATGTGGGAGCACAACTGCCAACTCGATTTGTATGCGGACGATTGGTAATCTAACCTGCTTGAAACACTTTACTTTCTAAAACAAGGGTGAGGACTTTGGTTGATTTCAGTCGTTTCCCTGATGAAATACTTTACTTTCTTAAGCTTGAGGGTACCAATTCGATATTGAATAAGATACATTATGTTGACTGTACATCCCTATCTCCTCCCCTGCTCTGATTACTAATTTCAAATTTATACTTTGCACATAGACCTCCAATTTCTTTTCGTCCTTAAATGTAATGTACTTCTCTGTGTCGCTATTAGGATACTCTTTCATGCTTTTTTAAAAATAACAATGCTGGTTTACCTATATACTCGCATTCACTAATATAATTCTTTTTATATCAGTGAAGTAAATGCTGGGTTTTTCTACTCCAATGCTGAGCAGCGAGAAAAAATGGTTGCTGCAGAAAGGCGCCAAATTGATGAGCGAGTTAAGAAGATTATTGAACTGAAGAACAAGGTCGGGGATAGCTGCTGTACTTTACCATGCTTGTTCTAGCAAGTTATTTGCTTTAGGTTGATTTTTGTGATATGTAGGTTTGTGCAGGTACTGACAAAAACTTCGTTGTGATCAATCAAAAGGGAATTGATCCTCCATCACTGGACCTACTTGCGAGAGCAGGGGTTAGTGATTCTCCCATGTTTTCTTCTGTTGGAACTTCATCTTGTGCAATCACTTAATTTGCATTTGATGAGTATTGTTTGGTATATTTGTGTACATTTTTCTTAGTGCCTCCCCCCCCCCCCCCCCCAAGCTTATTATTTTGCAACTTCATTAGAGGACACAAGTAGGGAAATTGTGAACAGAATTGGTCTTTCATTTTAATTTTTCTTGCTCATTGCTATGCTCAGGAAGAGCACAGAATATTGAAATTCAAATATTTCATGGACAAACTGCTAATAACTATCTGCTATGAGTGGGTGTATAATTACAAATCTGGCTTGCTAATCAGAAAGTATTCTCTGTATTATCACAAATTGTATTCTATTTTCTTACATTGAATTATTAATGCTGGCCGTCAATAGTATTTATGGCACGATTCTTCTGATTTCTTTTTCTTTTTTCCTAATGGAAACAGATGTCACTCTTCCAATGTTTATTTATTTATCAACCATTGCATTTGGTTTGCCTCCATTTTTCTTTCATAATTATACAAATTTTATATTAATTCTTATAAGGGTATAAAAATTCTTTTGAAGTTCTTGTGTAACGATAATTTGTTCGTGCTCATTTACAATTTCTTTACTTCGCAATTTACAGATAGTTGCTCTTCGAAGAGCAAAGAGGAGAAATATGGAAAGACTTGTTCTAGCATGTGGTGGTGAGGCTGTTAATTCTGTCGAGGATTTAACTGAAGATTGTCTTGGTTGGGCTGGACTTGTGTATGAACACGTCCTTGGGGAGGACAAGTATACCTTTGTGGAGAATGTGAAAAACCCTCACTCTTGTACAATTTTAATTAAAGGTTCTTAAGCAATCTCTTTGATCCATGCTTCTCACTTTAATTATCACCAGTATTATGGATTTGATGCAAATTCCTCTGTTTATAGTGCACTTAAATAACTATACCCATCATCTTCTATACTGCAGGACCAAATGATCATACCATTGCTCAAATCAAGGATGCTGTTCGTGACGGCCTTAGATCTGTTAAGAATACGATCGAGGATGAGGCTGTTGTCCTGGTGAGATTTTGTATCACCAAATTTATTTATTTTTGAATAGCCGTCCGTGCTTGCGGTTATCTTGATTCTCAACTGAACAAGCTTATGCATTTGGATGCCATTATTATGATTTGTTTCGTGCTCAATAGGTCTTGTGTACATATTTGTTGTGATGAAGTGCATGTTTATCTTCTATATTCATAAAACGTGCATCAGTTATACCCTATCTCTTAATCCCCATAGTTTGACATCTTAGTATCTCTTCAATGTATCCTTCTCCTTCTTTTACCTTTCAAAAACTTGAAAGTTTTTTCAGTGTTTGTTTAGTTTTCAGAATACAAAGTCGACTGTTATGGGTAACAATCACTCTCCATCACATCTTTAAAGATATAAATGGACAAACTGTTCTTTTGGGTTTGAAAAAAAATCTCCCAACCTATTACGAGATCAATTTCGTCTTTTGCATAACAGCGGCAAAAAAGGAAATGTATATTAAATGCCAGAAAAAGTGATCTGTTCAGCATTTATTTTTGAATAAACAATTGATATGCCAACTTAGGCTAGCGAAATCTGCCTCTTATAGTTGGAAGCAAAGTTGCTGGATTTATCTTAAGAGTTCAGATTCAAGTATTACTTTCATAATATTCTTTATTTACCTTTTGTTTTTCATCGTTATCACAGGGTGCTGGAGCTTTTGAGGTTGCAGCAAGGCAGCATCTTGTTAACATTGTGAAGAAAACTGTTCAGGGGGCAAGTCATACTCTCAAATTTCTCTTTTTAGCAAATTTCTTGATACTGAATCATTAATCAAAAGTGTTACTGTTAACAGCGTGCCCAGCTCGGTGTTGTAGCCTTTGCGGACGCACTCCTTGTCGTGCCCAAGACTCTTGCAGAGAACTCTGGCCTCGACACTCAAGATGCCATCATAGCACTTACGGTAAAGTTCTGTTTTTTAAAATAATAGGTCGAAACATGATGCGTGATTTGAACTCTAGATATTTTACTTACTAGAAGCTTTCTATACTGTCGCGACACCCACAATTTCTCTAGCCTTTGATGTGTGGGAAGTATGATTGTGTTAAGATGGTGTCAAAAATCAAACAATGCTCTTTATAGTAAATTATATCTTCCATGCCATGTTTTCACATTGTAACGAAGTTATAAAGTAAAGTTATATTTTATTATCGTTATTAGGGGGAGCATGACCAAGGAAATGTTGTGGGCTTGAACCAGCACACGGGTGAAACGATTGATCCACACATCGAGGGTATCTTTGACAACTACTCGGTGAAGCGCCAAATTATAAACTCCGGGTATTAATTAACTATTGTCAATATATCTTTTGAGACGGGTTCACTTTGAGCCCCGCTCTTTCTTCCCACAAAAAAATAAAACTCTTAACTATTTCGAATTCCTCATACCAAAGTGATTTTTGTAAATTTATTGTTTCACATTGTAGGCCCGTCATTGCCTCCCAGTTGCTTTTAGTGGATGAAGTGATTCGTGCTGGCCGCAACATGAGGAAACCGTGTTAAATATTTTCTGATGCAACATGGATTGTGTTTAATTTTGACGAAGTTGAATTGAATGGGTATGATGTGGAATGCCAAAGTAGAGGGGAGAATTCGGCTAAATGTTTGTTGCACATTTATATTTTCCTCTTGTGCTTTTTAAAGATCAATTTACTGACTGCTCTTATACTTAATGAGCAGTGGAAGGGCAGAACACACTTAAGCAAACAGCTGGTCTGTCTTCTATAATGTGGGAGGATTTGATTGTGAAATTTGTTTAAGATTTTGTTTAGTGATGGCAACCATTCTACAATTTTGTCGATTGGGTTCAAAATTTTATGTTTTTATCCAAGGTATATTCTGATGCATCACATAAGCATCAAGCTTATGTGAAATTGTCTTATTTTGATCAGCATAGGCATTGGAGATAGGAAAGTTTATTTGTTCTAAATGCAGTGGGAATTACCGAATGCATGAGTCAAAAGGTTAAATCCCTTTCGTTTTTCCACTTGGCAGAAAAAACTTTTCTTAGTTTATATAGAACATGCATGTTCCAGAAATAACACGTAAAATGTTGGTCGTTAAAAATGATTTTCCTGCAAAATTGATGGGTTTTCAGTGATTTAGCCAATGATTTGTTTCAATAATTGTATCATGATGTTTGTATCGGGTCAACCATTTCTGTTCAAGCTGCTCCCTATGGTCGCCCTCATAAGTTTGTATTGGTTAAGAATGCCTCACACTGAAGCTTTTACGATGGTTCCGCAACACCACTCATTCTATTTCTCACTAGCTTGAATCGGGCCAATAGTTTTTCCTTGCCAATTTAAAATATATAAATTTGCACCAAAAGAAATACAAAAATATATTTAAAAAAATCGAGCCTTAAGGTTTTCCTAACCAATTTAAAATCTATAAATTTGCACCAAAAGAAATACAAAAGTATATTAAAAAAATCGAGCCTTGAGGTTTTCCTTGCCAATTTAAAATTTATAAATTTGCACCTAAAGAAATACAAAAGTATATTAAAAAATCATATCGATGTTTAACATCATATTTGGTAAAGTGGGTAGCGAGAAATATAATTGTTAATTTAATAAACGGGTTCAAGTTTGTCTAAACCTTGCCAACTAACTTTAAAATTATTAATTATCCAATTCTTCAATACATATCAATCTTTGACTCGATATTTAGTATGAGCGAGTCTCGAATTAATATCAACGAGTTGATAATTATGATTTAAGTTTAAGAATGATTAATCATTTTATTATTACTGCTCAATACGATCCAACTTATCCTTGAAGCCTAAACATGAGCCGAACTCAATGTTGTGATGTTCGTATTTGTTCGTCTATTTCAGCAAGCTTAGATTTTTATTCAGGCTCTATTCATATAGCTGTCGAATAAGATCGAACAAGTTTTTAATGAGCGGAGACTAAGAGCTTCAAGTTTCAAACCTTAATAACAGCCCCACCTGATATTACCTAATCCCTAAAACAGCGGAATAGCACGGTGTTTTTGTTTTTTTTAATGTTTACGAAGGCCGTAATGTCCTTCTCGAGCTGTTTCTCTGTCCACTCATCATGGGGCCCACTAACAGCTGCCACTTCATCGACCCACCAACCATAGGTGTGGGGCCCGGACTTAGTTGTACTTAGCTCTTTCCATCTGATGGGAAAAAAGAAGTTAGACCGACAGAAGATTCAGTGGAGACCGATTCGAAATCCGAAACCGATACATAACCTGTAGAAATCCAGCAAAACAAATAAAATTATGATAAACCAAAACAGAAACCAAGTTCTTGAACCTTGTATATAACCATGTCGTAAAATTTTCTCTCCATAAAAACAAATTAATTTAATAAAAAAAGAAAACAGAGTCCGGTCCTTGTGAAAAGTTACACTTTTCCCAAAAAACCAAAATAAACAGCTAAATTATTATCCAATTAGTGTCATAACATCCACATACATAAAAGTTTGGTGTAGTATTGATCTTTATTTAATATACTAAGGAAAAAGAACACAATGATACTCTAAAACGACATAAACTCATTAACTCTAACTACAACTTGGAAAGAGAGTCTTAGAAAAATATGGTGTTAGCATAGGAAAAGCTCTTTTACTTTCCTTCTCATTTAAACAATTTTTCCCCTTAAAAATTGCCTCCCAACTTATTAGCAAAGGTAAACAAAAGAAGGCCTCAATGACATGCCATTTTGTTTAATTTTTCTTATTCTAACAATTTATATATATATATATATATATATATATATATATATATTGTACATATCTACAAAAAGACCAAAATGCCCCTATCTCCACTGCCAATCGCCCTCTCAAACTCTCCCCCGAGCCATCACCGATTTATTCACCAACCCCCATTCTCCGTTTCTCTCTCTATAAACCCCCCCCTCTCTTCCCCAATTTCTCTAGAGAGAGAAAGCTCCGAAGAGAGAGAAAATGGCGGATAAGTTCGGGACGGCGCTACTGTGCGCGCCACTTGTGTCGAAGACGGTGGAGGAGATGGCCGCCGACATGGCGGCGGCGAGATCTCAGGGCGCTGACGTGGCCGAGATCAGGATCGATCACCTCTCCTCCTTCGATCCCGAGACAGATCTCGAGTTCTTGATCAAGAATCGCCCGCTTCCAGTTCTCATCACTTACAGGTAATTGATTGATCCCTAAGTTAATTTTTCAGTAATTGCGTTGAGAATCGATTATAGAAAGCTGAGCGTAGTGTGTTTAGAGATGGGAAAATTCTAAATTTGCAGTTATTGCAATTGAATAATCGATCGCTAGTTTTTCTCACCAGCTCATAGGTATTGCAAAGATAGCAGAGGTGTACATATTATCACAACAGTTATCAGATCCAATTCAAGAAAGCATACCATAACAATTAGGAACAAACAAATAGAAATGAACATAATCAGTTAACTGAACAACAAAGTAATGTTACAGACCGAACAATCAAGTGAACTGAATCGTCTTTTGAAGAAGACTAGCCTTGAAGAAAATATTGCCCCACAAACCTGTTGCGCCGAGTACTGCAATATTCTTCGTAGGATCAGCCAGCTCCAGCCAACAGCGCACTTACAGTTAGCATTTCGAAAGCTACTTCAGATAGTCTAAACTTTATAACTCGAAACTAGAAAAACTCAGAGAAGAGATTGTATTTTTCTTTCCTTCCTTTCCCTCAGTATATTTGGAGAGAAATGCACCTATTTATAGGTGCACATGGGGGAGTTCAACAGCCTACCGGGATTTTTATCTCCCACCAACTGCATTTTATAGCCTTCCATTAACTGTATTAAACAACCAGGCTTTTTAGCTTCCACTAAATGCATTTAACATGCACTTAATAGCCCTCCATTAATTGCATTAAACAACCAGGCTTTTCAGTTTCTACTAAATGCATTTAACATGCGCTAAATAGCCCTCCATTAATTGCATTAAACATCATACTTTTCAGCTTCCACTAACTGCATTTAATTAATCAGGTCAATATTGTCAACCATGGAAACCAACCATATATAAGGTATATTTTCAAAGTTTAATTATGACAACTACTTTCATATATGGAATCTAACCACAAATATGGTATCCATCTATAGAACATTTTGCAATTAAACCCCCCTTTAATTTATTATTCTCATTAATTCCAATTTATTCCAACAGTCCGCCACAATTTCATAGATGAAAGTTCAGAAGTGATTTCTAACATGTTTTCAGTGAAGGTACCTTCCGGTTTGAACTATCATCTTTGTTATCCAATTTTACCAGCACAGGGACGAAATGAAACCGAGTCTTGAACTTGACCCTTTAGTGTGGTGGTGTTCATTGGTAGCAACATGCTATAGGCTATAGTAGCAATATTTAGGTTTTGATGCATTATGGCCATGTATTCTTATCCTGATTCATGAATGTATTCGAGGAATAACCCATTTCCTCTAATTGCGGCCACACAATAACATTCATATAGTTGGACATCTCTAGAGATGTTGTAACACCCTAGTCCGATCGTACGTTTCTTTTTCTTGGATATATTGGGTTTTGTTTTACTATTATTATAATTTGGAGTTTAATACTTTTAATTAAGATATATGCATATAATTATGGTTTTTCAAGTTTGTTAAATATGCATATTATTAGTTTTTAAATATATTTTTGTCTAACACTATTTTATAACCATATTTATATTTTAGTATCATATTTTAAACAAAAAATATTTTATTTGGTATTTCTTTAAACAATACATATACATAAGATTTTACCCCTTTTTAAATTCTATTTATAAGATATTTTGTTTTACGATATTTATTTGGTTAAAATATTTAATTTTGAAAAGTTATGAGAGCCCCTGTTAAATCTTTTAACCATATAAATATTTTTACTAAACTAACAACTCAATTTTCTCTCTCCAATCACCACATATGTCTCACCTGATAACTTGATTCTTTTTAAAACAAATATTTTCTCTCTCCAAACTAAATAATTTTACCAAACCAAATATATTTTTAAATCTTTTATTAATCTTGATCCTAACAATCGCTCATCTAATCTCTCTCAGCAGATTCTTTCTCAAATCTACTCTCTTTAATTATTTTTTCTACAAATCTATATACATACATACATATATATAATTGAAGATATTTTGTTATGATAGTTTAACTGAAAATATATTTTAGTTGTTTGATATCATAAAATCTTATATATATAACTAATTGTATTTATTTTTATTAACCCATAACTATATACATATCTACATATATTTTCACTATATACTAATATATGTATATATACATATACTTTTCTATTATTCTAACTATATACAAACTAATATGTATATATACAACTTTTCTAATATCTTATAGAAGTCTATAACAACCCATCATATCTTTCTTTTATAAAATCAAATCCAAATCTTATCTCATCAGAATATTTATCTCTCCAATTATAATACTCTCTCCAATCTTTAAACATCTCTCTTCTTTATAAATAACAATCTAATTATTATCATCTCTCCCCTTCTCATATAAATCAACCTTCTCTTTTTCCAATCACAATATTTTCTTCTTCTTCAAAATTAGCCGAGCAATCAAACCTTAGAGTTGTTCTTCGTGTCGTCGTGTTTATCTGTCTCCGAGGCAAGTACTCTTACTCTTTTATTTTTTTAGTCAATGCAACATCGGGAATTCTCTAAATAAATTATTAACTTACAATATTTAAATAAAATTGTAATATTTTGCCGCTTTATTAATATATCTTATAATACTTGTACATATGATGAAAACCCTAGGATCTAGAATACCTATTAATCCTTTCATCAAGTGAACAACTGTAAAAATGCAAACGTAATAAAATAACTTTTAACATGTAAATGTGGTTTAATATATAAAAAGTTTTATAAGTAATTATATGTTTCTGTTGCAACAATATTGGTATACACTAGCATGCAAAATATCAATACTTATATCATAATCTAAAACATAAAAATATACCATTATTACTGTTAATCAATAAACACTTTGGGCTTAATATTTTATATATATAAATTAAACTTTCTACATTATCACTCCTTATAATATCGCTGCACTCTATGCGTCCTAGTCATATAAATTATTTTGATACTATAATTTGTATTAATATTTTCTATTATCACATGATTATAAAACTTATTATTAGCACTTACATGATAACTAGTCAATCTGTCATTTATTTTTATCTTACTTACTATTACCTCGTAATTATACTATTACCACCACCCGCTTTACACATCTGTAATTTGTCATTCTCATTTAACTATATTAACCCTTTAAAACCATATTTCAATTTATTATTCTTTTCAATAAATAAACTCGGATGTTAAATACAGATACCTGCATATTTATGTTGAGTGTTGTTTACATTTTTGACCTTATCATATTCTATCATCTATATTTAATATTTTACTTGAGACTATCATTGTCGGCATGATTGAGAAACCTTAACATGCTATTCTTGTTTATGGAAACTATCATTTTATAACTATTGTACTTGACACGCCATAATTACTCATTGCTCCAGACTACTCATATTAAAACAAGTTCTCTAATTTGAATGCTGAATTACATGACATGACACACCACTATTCACCAGTTTTATTTCCATACAATTACCATACTACAAGTTCCTGTCTTTTCAGCATTCTTATTTAGTGCTCTAGTCTTTACCATAGCAGCTATAAATACGTGGGTGTTGGGGTAGTTTGAGTGTGCGTTGTACAACAGGATCTCAGGAGTCCCATGCCGGCAGCTCGTACCGGGCTATAGCGGTCACATGATTACAGCTCGTACCGGGCTATAGCGGTCACATGATTACAGCTCGTACCGGGCTATAGCGGTCACATGTTTACAGCTCGTACCGGGCTATAGCGGTCACATGATTACAGCTCGTACCGGGCTATAGCGGTCACATGATTACAGCTCGTACCGGGCTATAGCGGTCACATGTTTACAGCTCGTACCGGGCTATAGCGGTCTCTTGTTCATTCCACAGTTGGGCCCGTGTTTCCTAGCCCCTGGGGCACCACTCTTGGGTTAGGAATACTCCTGCAGAGGTTGACGCACACACTCAAGCTTACGATAGGATAGTTTACCTTTTAGTGGCCAGTTAGGTTATGACCTGATCCCTTACATACATGTTTCATAGTGTTAGTGCATTTAATTACTTATATACATATTTTCTTGCGCACCGGGCTTCACTTTTATATATTCTTGTTATTATGCTACACACACTTTATACGTTGAGTACTTGCTGGGGTGTTCTGACATCCCTGAGATTTGCCATCTCAGGTTTAGAGACAGGTTTTTACGCTGAGCGGGATCAGAGCGGCTACCAGGACTTTGTTGAAGATCAGTAATCGTAGGTTTATTTTTCTTTTCTTTTAGCCTTTAGCATGTGCGCCCTTATGGGACATTAGGATTTTTGTATCTCTTTCGGATCTTATTTTATTCTGAATCTTTTGTTTTGGATCTTTAATTGCATCAATTATCTAGTGGACCCATTTTTAGGATTCCTTGTGGTTTCATTGCAGCATGATTATCAGTATTATTTCTTTTGGTATTGGATTTTATTTTTGACAGGTTAATCTAGACAGCCTTATGTGACTATGGAAGGACTTTTCCTTACCGTAGGTAGCACGGCTGGTCTTCGTCGCTTCTCGTATTCCACATTTTGGGAAGCGGGGCGTGACAAGGTTTTGTTGGTATCAGAGCCCAGGCTGACATCAAAGTTAGTCTTGGTTCTACCGACCTTTTAGGTTAGAATCACATGTATAGGTTCTCCCCAGTGTGTCATGCTGCATATTCTTTCGACTCTAGTTGTAGGATTCGGGTGACTGAAATAGAATTACGATATTATACCCATGTACCGCGGCATGGTTACAATGCGTCATTCTGTTTGAGTAACTTAGAGTTCTATTCTTAATTTGTTTCCACTGATTTGATTTTCTTGGACACGCCGATTTCTCAAGCCAAGACCGTGACTCTTCATGCCCTCATTTGTTTCCTTGATCCTTGATTTTTCATACCTATCTATTTTCATTGATCCTTGTAATTAGTTCACGACCTTGTATTTTCGTTCTTCAAATTTCGAGGACGAAATTTCTTGTAAGGTGGGTAGGATGTAACACCCTAGTCCGATCGTACGTTTCTTTTTCTTGGATATATTGGGTTTTGTTTTACTATTATTATAATTTGGAGTTTAATACTTTTAATTAAGATATATGCATATAATTATGGTTTTTCAAGTTTGTTAAATATGCATATTATTAGTTTTTAAATATATTTTTGTCTAACACTATTTTATAACCATATTTATATTTTAGTATCATATTTTAAACAAAAAATATTTTATTTGGTATTTCTTTAAACAATACATATACATAAGATTTTACCCCTTTTTAAATTCTATTTATAAGATATTTTGTTTTACGATATTTATTTGGTTAAAATATTTAATTTTGAAAAGTTATGAGAGCCCCTGTTAAATCTTTTAACCATATAAATATTTTTACTAAACTAACAACTCAATTTTCTCTCTCCAATCACCACATATGTCTCACCTGATAACTTGATTCTTTTTAAAACAAATATTTTCTCTCTCCAAACTAAATAATTTTACCAAACCAAATATATTTTTAAATCTTTTATTAATCTTGATCCTAACAATCGCTCATCTAATCTCTCTCAGCAGATTCTTTCTCAAATCTACTCTCTTTAATTATTTTTTCTACAAATCTATATACATACATACATATATATAATTGAAGATATTTTGTTATGATAGTTTAACTGAAAATATATTTTAGTTGTTTGATATCATAAAATCTTATATATATAACTAATTGTATTTATTTTTATTAACCCATAACTATATACATATCTACATATATTTTCACTATATACTAATATATGTATATATACATATACTTTTCTATTATTCTAACTATATACAAACTAATATGTATATATACAACTTTTCTAATATTTTATAGAAGTCTATAACAACCCATCATATCTTTCTTTTATAAAATCAAATCCAAATCTTATCTCATCAGAATATTTATCTCTCCAATTATAATACTCTCTCCAATCTTTAAACATCTCTCTTCTTTATAAATAACAATCTAATTATTATCATCTCTCCCCTTCTCATATAAATCAACCTTCTCTTTTTCCAATCACAATATTTTCTTCTTCTTCAAAATTAGCCGAGCAATCAAACCTTAGAGTTGTTCTTCGTGTCGTCGTGTTTATCTGTCTCCGAGGCAAGTACTCTTACTCTTTTATTTTTTTAGTCAATGCAACATCGGGAATTCTCTAAATAAATTATTAACTTACAATATTTAAATAAAATTGTAATATTTTGCCGCTTTATTAATATATCTTATAATACTTGTACATATGATGAAAACCCTAGGATCTAGAATACCTATTAATCCTTTCATCAAGTGAACAACTGTAAAAATGCAAACGTAATAAAATAACTTTTAACATGTAAATGTGGTTTAATATATAAAAAGTTTTATAAGTAATTATATGTTTCTGTTGCAACAATATTGGTATACACTAGCATGCAAAATATCAATACTTATATCATAATCTAAAACATAAAAATATACCATTATTACTGTTAATCAATAAACACTTTGGGCTTAATATTTTATATATATAAATTAAACTTTCTACATTATCACTCCTTATAATATCGCTGCACTCTATGCGTCCTAGTCATATAAATTATTTTGATACTATAATTTGTATTAATATTTTCTATTATCACATGATTATAAAACTTATTATTAGCACTTACATGATAACTAGTCAATCTGTCATTTATTTTTATCTTACTTACTATTACCTCGTAATTATACTATTACCACCACCCGCTTTACACATCTGTAATTTGTCATTCTCATTTAACTATATTAACCCTTTAAAACCATATTTCAATTTATTATTCTTTTCAATAAATAAACTCGGATGTTAAATACAGATACCTGCATATTTATGTTGAGTGTTGTTTACATTTTTGACCTTATCATATTCTATCATTTATATTTAATATTTTACTTGAGACTATCATTGTCGGCATGATTGAGAAACCTTAACATGCTATTCTTGTTTATGGAAACTATCATTTTATAACTATTGTACTTGACACGCCATAATTACTCATTGCTCCAGACTACTCATATTAAAACAAGTTCTCTAATTTGAATGCTGAATTACATGACATGACACACCACTATTCACCAGTTTTATTTCCATACAATTACCATACTACAAGTTCCTGTCTTTTCAGCATTCTTATTTAGTGCTCTAGTCTTTACCATAGCAGCTATAAATACGTGGGTGTTGGGGTAGTTTGAGTGTGCGTTGTACAACAGGATCTCAGGAGTCCCATGCCGGCAGCTCGTACCGGGCTATAGCGGTCACATGATTACAGCTCGTACCGGGCTATAGCGGTCACATGATTACAGCTCGTACCGGGCTATAGCGGTCACATGTTTACAGCTCGTACCGGGCTATAGCGGTCACATGATTACAGCTCGTACCGGGCTATAGCGGTCACATGATTACAGCTCGTACCGGGCTATAGCGGTCACATGTTTACAGCTCGTACCGGGCTATAGCGGTCTCTTGTTCATTCCACAGTTGGGCCCGTGTTTCCTAGCCCCTGGGGCACCACTCTTGGGTTAGGAATACTCCTGCAGAGGTTGACGCACACACTCAAGCTTACGATAGGATAGTTTACCTTTTAGTGGCCAGTTAGGTTATGACCTGATCCCTTACATACATGTTTCATAGTGTTAGTGCATTTAATTACTTATATACATATTTTCTTGCGCACCGGGCTTCACTTTTATATATTCTTGTTATTATGCTACACACACTTTATACGTTGAGTACTTGCTGGGGTGTTCTGACATCCCTGAGATTTGCCATCTCAGGTTTAGAGACAGGTTTTTACGCTGAGCGGGATCAGAGCGGCTACCAGGACTTTGTTGAAGATCAGTAATCGTAGGTTTATTTTTCTTTTCTTTTAGCCTTTAGCATGTGCGCCCTTATGGGACATTAGGATTTTTGTATCTCTTTCGGATCTTATTTTATTCTGAATCTTTTGTTTTGGATCTTTAATTGCATCAATTATCTAGTGGACCCATTTTTAGGATTCCTTGTGGTTTCATTGCAGCATGATTATCAGTATTATTTCTTTTGGTATTGGATTTTATTTTTGACAGGTTAATCTAGACAGCCTTATGTGACTATGGAAGGACTTTTCCTTACCGTAGGTAGCACGGCTGGTCTTCGTCGCTTCTCGTATTCCACATTTTGGGAAGCGGGGCGTGACAGATGTACTGCTCATATCTCGTCATAAAATCATGATCCCATTCAGAGTCATACTCCACTGTACTAGCAGTATACAGCACCTTTCAGGTTTGTCAGGGGATAGACTCAGATACAATAGTATCAATCTATTTTAGGTGTTCAATTCACCCAACAGTTTGTTATTACCACATTGAACCTATTTCGTGGGATCTCCACTCAGATAGACTGGGTTACTACTGTCGATGAATTAGAGAGGGTTTTCTGACACATCCCCAACCTGGATTTCAGGATTAGTGACGACTCAAGTTCTTAAGTAAAAAGATCTATTGTGTTGTCTTTGGACCTAACAAAGTCCATAACCTTCATCCATTCTTTCACAAATTGTTTCACAGTCTTAATTCTTACTTGGATATGACCCCTTGTTTTGTGGTTGTTTTTTGAACTCTTAATTCTTTCAATTGTGACCACGTTGTCACAATGTACAGAAATATCAGGAATAGGCTTGCTGATTATGGACAACTCGGACATAGGTCTCTTAAGCCATTCAGCTTCTAATCAGTAGTATCTAAAGCACACAACTCAGCCTCAAAAGTGGACCGAGACAAAATAGTATGTTTAGCAGACCTTCAGGCGATTAGCCACCACCCAAGGTAAAAACACATCCTGTACAACCATTACAGCCAGAGCTACTAGAGCCACTAGCCATCCAACTAGCATCACTGCACCCTTCAAGTACAACGGGGAATCTTCCATAATGCAGCCCAAGGGAAATGGTTCCCTTCAAGTACCGAAGCACTCTATCCAAGGCCTTCCAATGAGTTTTATTTGGACAGCTAGTATATCTACTTAACTTTGTCACTGAGAACGAAATATTCGGTTTCGTGCAGTTTGCAATATACATTAAGCTTCCAATGATACGAGAATATCTCAATTGAGATACAGAGACACCATTAATGTTCTTGTAGAGAGTTACCGAAGGATTGTAAGGGGTTTTAACGGTTCTACCATTTTTATAGCCAAATTTCTCTATAATCTTTTTAACGTAATGAGACTGAGAAATGGCTATACTTTCAGCTGTCCTCAACAGCTTCACACCAAGAATCACGTCAGCAACACCCATATCCTTCATATCAAACTTGGTATTCAAGAACGACTTAGTTTCATTGATTATCCTTATGTTTGATCCAAACAATAAGATATCATCAACATAAATACATAAGATTATACATAAATCATCTCTGATCTTTAAACACACTTATCAGACTCAACCATAGTGAAACCAAATGAAACGATGGTGGTGTCAAACTTCTCATGCCATTGTTTAGGGGCTTGTTTAAGTCCATAAAGAGATTTCACAAGTTTGCATATTTTGCTTTCAATATCAATAGCTATAAATCCTTCAGGCTGATTCATATAAATCTCTTCTTCAAGAGTACCATAAAAAAAAGCGGTTCTCACATTTATCTGATGGATAGTGAAATCATATATGGAGGCCAGTGCTATAAGCACTCTGATTGTAGTCATGCGGGCAACCGGAGAATAAGTATCAAATAAGTCAATGCCTATTTGTTTAAACTCCTTAGAACAAGTCTGGCCTTAAACTTATCGACGGTTCCATCAGGTTTCAGCTTCCTTTTGAAGATCCATATACACCCAATGGTAGTACACCCAGGAGGAAAATCTACTAATTCCCAGGTTACGTTAGAAACAATGGAATTCATCTCTCTTTATAGTATCTTTCCAGTGCTTAGCATCTTTTGAGGCCGTAGCAGCACCGTAGGTAGCAGGATCTTCCTCGCCATTGTAAACGACAAAATCGTTTCCAAAGTTCTTGAAGGTTCTAGTTCTTTTGTTTCTTCTGGGTTCATCTAATTCTTCAGATCCATGAGATCCAGAGTCGGAACTTTCCGCCCTCACATTTGTCATCCTTTCAACATAATCAGGAATGGAAGCCGAGACAGTGTTGGAATCTTCATTAGTAGTATTTTGAAAAACATCATCAAATAAAGTTGCATCACGAAACTCAACTATAATGTTAATATCTATGCCAGAGATTTCAGACTTAATCACTAAAAATCTCAATGCATAGGTGCTTTCCATATAGCCTAAAAAGATAGTATCTACGGTCTTAGGACCAAGCCTTCTCTTTTTGTGTTCCAGGATTAGTACTTTTGCAAAACACCCCCACATTTTAAGGTATTTCAAGCTAAACTTTCAACCTCTCCAAAGTCCGAACGGACTACTTTCTTTACACTTCTGAGAGACTCTATTCAGAATATGGCAAGCCGTATTCAAAATATTTCCCCACATATATTTAGGAAGTCCAAAATTTTCAAGTAAGCTATCAATCATTTCTTTCAATGTTCTATTTTTTCGTTCTGCTACACCGTTAGATTGTGGAGAATGTGTAGTTTCCTTATGCACCATGCCAAAAGATTGACATAATTGAGTAAACCGATTAAAGATGTATTCTTCTCCTCTATCAGATCTTAACCGTTTAAATTTCTTATCAGTTTGAGTTTCAGTTTTATTCTTAAAAATTATAAATTTTTCTAGAGCATCATCTTTGATTTTAAGCAAGAAAACATACCAATATTTACTAAAGTCATCAATATAGGTGACAATATTTTTTAAGTCTTTAGTTAAAACACCATTGAACTCACAAATATCAGTGTGAACTAAATCAAGTAAATCTGAAGTCCTAGCAACTGAATGAAAATGCTTCCTTAGTTGTTTAGTTGTGGCACACATTAAACATTTTTTTTTATTTCGATCAATGTCGTGTTTAAGAATCAGGTTCAAGTTTATCATTCTTTTTATAGAATCAAAGTTAACATGACCTAAACGACCATGCCAAATATCAGATGATTCAATTGAATAACTAACTGGATAATCAAATATTTCATTAACTTCAGAAAAAATACATATTCTACCATAAGCTTAAATAAACCATCAGACAAATGACCTTTGCCAACAAAAGAAGCAGAATTTAAAATAACTGCTTTATTACATTTAAAAGTAAATTCATGACCCTCTTTAACAAGACAAGATCCACTAAGAATATTGCGACAAATAGCAGGAACATGATGCACTCTATGTAAAGACATAACTTGCCATGAATGAAATTTCAAGTCTATGTGTCCATATCCTAACACCTTAGCAACAGAAGAGTTCTCCATCATCACCGACTTCCCAACTGCAGGCCGGTAAAACACAAATAGCAATTTATCAGCACAGATGTGCACATTTGCTCAGTATTTACTAACCACTCATTAGGTTCATAAATAGTGAAAATTTAAGGATCAACGGAACATACCCTTCAATGGAAGACAGAACCTCAGTCGTCATCATGTTGACCTGAGACTGACTAGGAGACTCTGGTCCATCTTTGGATTTCTTATTGGGATAATCCTTAACCCAATGTCCAAGCTGTCCACAGTTCCAACACGATTTGTTTACTTTCGGTTTCTTTTGGATATTTAGCTTAGGTTTGATTTTATCATTATTTTTAGCAGATAGTTTATGTTTATTTTTCCTAGCAGTGATAACATTTCCCTTGGGTTAGTGTTCAACATAAAATGATTCTCATTATTATGCTCTTCAATTGCTATGGCAACCATCAAATCATCGATAGAGAACTTTTCCTTACGATACTTGAGAGACACTGAATATTCCCCCAGATCGAGGAAATTTTTCGATGATTGCCATTACTTGAAACTTTTCGGGCTGTTTCATTTCAGCCTCTTGAAGATCATGAAGAATGAACAGAAGTTCATATGTTTGTTCTGTGACAGATTTGCCCTCAATCATTTGGATCTTTAAGAACTCGGACACAAAATACTTTTCAAGACCGAGGTCCTCGGTATTGTATTTCCTGTCTAATTCATCCCACACTGCCTTTGCAGTGTTCGAAAAGGAACAATAGACATTGAAGAGCACATTGGACATAGCTAACAAAATGCATCTTGTTCCCCTCCGAAAGACGCGACGGAGACGCGGCGAACGTCTTTCCTGAATTTCGGGGCAGATGCTAATTGATGCTATCCGTCCACCTCTCCGAAGATGCCAAGTTGATTTATGGCACCATGTATCGAAGGTTTAAACGGATGCGTCCGATGTAGCAGACTTCGTCAGATTCCCCCTCATTTGATGATGGGTTTTTGATTGTGGGGACGCTCTTCCCTGCAGGCGTAAGCCCCTGCAGTTAATTATGCTACCGCATCGCGGTAACCATTTTCTCCTTCTCCAGATGGTCACTTCGTGTCGTGTGTGTTTGTTTGTTTTTTGGTTGCCCGTGGATTGTATACGGAGACTAATTTATGTTGTCGTCCGTAGGGCGTGGATTAATCCAACTCCGTATCTTCTTAGATTTGGGTTTGGGGGTTGGGTTTAAGGATACGTTAGTCTCATTTGAAACTAAAATCAACTTAAACGTTTGTTAATGATACGTTAGTCTAATTTTTAGACTAAGATCAACTTAACGGGATCGTTTAGATCCAACAAAAGAGCATTTGGACTCTATTGTTTAGTTTAGGGACATTGCGGTCGATAATTAGTTTAAGGACATTACGGTCTATTGTTAGTTTAAGGACATCTCGGTCCATTGTTAGTTTAAAGACATCTCGGTCAAGGTTAAGGACATCATAGTCCGTGGGTTTAAGGACCCCACAATCCAATGTTAGCTTAAAGACATCACGGTCGAGGTTAAGGACATCATAGTCCATGAGTTTAAGGACCCCACAGTCCAATATTAGTTTAAAGACATCACGGTCGAGGTTAAGGACATCATAGTCCGTTGTTAGTTTTAAAACATCACGGTCGATGTTAAGGACATCATAGTCCGTTGTTAGTTTTAAGACATCACGGTCGAGGTTAAGGACATCATAGTCCATGGGTTTAAGGACCCCACAGTCCGATGTTAGTTTAAAGACATCACGGTCAATTGTTAGTTTAAAGACATCTCGGTCAAGGTTAAAGACATCATAGTCCGTGAGTTTTAAGACCTCACAGTCAAGGTTAAGGACATCATAGTCCGTAAGTTTTAAGACCTCACAGTCAAGGTTAAGGACATCATAGTCCGTGAAATGTGTGGTTGTCAGGACCCGTCACCTCTCTGAAGACGTTGAAGGATTACAACGACAAATATCAGAGGAGTGACGAGATGTACCTTCAAACCAAAGTGGATTAAATGATCTATAGCCCAGTTTGGAACTAAGACCAATTAATTAAATTATGAGTATATTGGCTCAGTTAAGTCTGAATTGAGGACTTATGGCCAACTTGGGCTAAGTCCAATTAAGTTTGAATAATTGGCCCTTTGTTGGACCATTAACACTTGTCTGGGTTCAAGCCCACATTATTTAGCAATGCTAAACATTTTCATTTTTGATTTCTTCAATTTTGAGATTCATTTGGAGGATGGACTTTTGCCTCTAGAAAATTAGCCAATTTGGCTAATACTAGAGAACAACAATGTTAAACACTGGAAATAAGATTATCAAATTAGTGTTAAACACTAGAAATGCGATTATCAAATTAGTGTTAAACGCTAAAAGATAACAGTGTTAAACACTGGGAACAAAATTGTCAGATTAATGTTAAACACTAGAAGAGGAAATGGGTCACGTGAGAGCACGTGATGACATCAAAAAGTGGGGCCAGATCCTCTTTATTTTGTTCTATAAACAAGTGTTAAGCATATTTCATAGCCATCACGTGTGGGCACGTGACGCATACTCATGCACTGATTTGTTAAGGCATTTATTAGGGGTCACGTGGTAACACGTGAGAGCGCCCAAGTCAGATTTTGCCTTGGCTTTTGTTCCATATATAATGAGGGTCACGTGGGAGCACGTGAGGCGTTGCCTCAAAGCTTTTTCCTTCTCATTTGTAGGGATCTTTTCCGGGGTCACGTGGGAACACGTGACCTTAATCCTTTTCATGCACAGAGATCTCTTTAGTCTCTTTATTTTATTTTGAGAATTAAATTCTCTGTAGGGTTAAACCCTGATCATGATTTGGAGGAATTAAATTTCTATTATGAAAGAATTAAATTCTTGCATAGGGTGAAACCCTAATTTCATCATTTTTTAAAGAGGAATTAAATTCCTGTGAATATGAGAGAATTAAATTCTCAATTAGGGTTAAACCCTAGTTCTGTCCATCTTGAAGGAATTAAATTCCCGTAGTCTTTAGAGAATTGAAATCTCATATAGGGTTGAACCCTAGTTTTTTTTTGGAGGAATTAAATTCCTATAACTTTGGGAGAATTAAATTCTCATATAGGGTTAAACCTTAGCTTTATTTTGGGAGAATTAAATTCTCTAGACTCAATTCCCCCTCTAAGTATTTGGATCTGCATGGCATGATCTCAACCCGATGAGAATTAAATTCTCAACTTATTGGGAGATGTGCTCTTTGCAGATTTTCAACCAGAGGAAGAACTAAGTTCTTTTGTGCAGAAGAGTTAAACTCTTATATTTGAGAATTAAATTCTCTGTTTGAAGTTTTGATCCCCTTTCTTTTATCACTTAGGGTTTTCTTTGTTGAGAATTAAATTCTCCCTTCTTTTCTCTCTGAAATTTTAAGATTCCAAAACTCTATCTCCAAAATTCGCTTTTTAATTCTTCCTCTTGGCTCGTATTTATAGGAGAAGGAAAAGAATCAATTTGTTTAGCAAATCTTTCTTTAAAAGATTTTGTTTGTTTTCATAGTCAATATGAGCCTTTAGATCATTAAGTGAATTTTATTCACCGTTGGATTTTCTGTCCAAAGATATTCTGTTTGTTATTTCTGGTGAGATTTAGGGAAATCTTTCCTTGTGTAAGATTTTTCCATAAATTGATGATATTTAATCATCCATGGATTTTTAATCCAACGGTTCTCTTTACTCCTTTCCCATTTGGAAAGATTTTAGAGAAATCTAGAATTTTAATTCTATTAAACTGTAAAGCTTTCAAAGCCTGTCACGTGCTGGCACGTGACCCTTGGTCACGTGGGAGCACGTGACCCTCGTGGAGGCATTTCCTAATTTTTAGAATTAAATTCTTTTAAGCTGTAAGGCTTTCAAAGCCTGTCACGTGCTGGCACGTGACCCTTGGTTACGTGTGAGCACGTGACCCCCAATTGAGCCCTTTAACAGCCGCTTGTTTATGTTGTTGTTTTAACTATCACGTGTCAACACGTGACCATTGGTCACGTGTGAGCACGTGACACACCTCGTTGAGATATTTCCTGATTTTTAGAATTAAATTTTATTAAGCTGTATGGCTTTCAAAGCTTGTCATATGCTGGCACGTGACCCCCAATTGAGTCATTTTTCTACAGTTTGTTTTCGTTTCTGTTTGATGAAGTTTTAATCATCACGTGTCATCACGAGATCATTGCTCACGTGTGAACACGTGATACCTCATTGAGGTAATTCCTGATTTTTAATCAGGAAACAAATGCCCCCACAGCGTTGCTCTCACGTGTCTGCACGTGAGTGCAACGTTGTCACTTTTGTGACCGTTGGATCCATCTAGGGAATCGGGGAGATGAAACGTTTTCCATCACATCCTATAAATGCAGGGGGTCTTTTCAGAAGCGCCTCCACTCTTGCTTATCTTTTTCCTTGTAAGTTTTTCCTTTCTGAGAATTTAATTCTCCTTTCCAGAGCTTAGTTCTCTGCTTTAAGAATTTTCCAGAGTTTAACTCCGTTGACAGATTCCTTTTCCTCAGGTAATGATCTTGAACGAACGAAGAACTTTCACAGAAATCACCACTGGATTTCAAATCCACACCAAGGATTTTCCCTTTTAATCAAGAACCCATTTTTTTTAAGTTCTTTAAAAAAAAGAAAACCACTCATTCTTTAATCAACATGCCCTTTAGGGTTTCTCTGATCTTCAGGAGGCTAATGGTGGTGTTAGTCTTTCCCTTAGAATTTAATTCCATCTCAAAAACTTTGGCTCTGAAAAATGTCTCTCGGAATTTAATTCCCCCTTTTTAACAAGGAATTTAATTCTTATGAAGGACTCAGTTCTTCTCATAGGACTCCTTGGGTTTTCTTGCCCCGAGTTGTCTTCTTCACAACTAAGAAGAAGCTTGCAATGTTGTTTTCTGGGAATTTAATTCCTTTGATTCTGTTTGATTTGTCACAGAGTCCAAGATGGGTTTCTTTTAGAGAAATGTGTAGGGTCATTTGAAATCCACTGCTTATTTAATGAGAATCTTCCTTTTGTCTCATTATGATTGCTTTGCCTCATCATTAGCCAGCCGTCATCTTGATTTTGTCGGACCCATGTGTTTTGTAATCAATTGTCCTATAAAATGAGTCCTCTGTCGCTGTCTTTATATATATATATATCTATAATCACTGTTGACTTAGCTTTAACAGTTTCCCCTTTCTTTATTTCAGGTACAATGACGTCTGTTCTGTACTTCCCTTTCACTTGCTCGGAAGCCGCTTTTCCCCAATCACCATCTGACGAGGAGGTGATGGCAATGATCAGGGCTCACGACCCGAATTGCACCAACCTATTTCTGTGGGGGACCTGGTACAGTCACATCATTCGGGGTCGCCGGAGTTTTGTTTGCGAAGTGCCGACGGAGTACCTTTCCGTTCCTGCCGATGGATCCTCCAGGGACAGTCTTTGCTGTAGAGATGCCTAATTGGACTCCGATGGGACGACTTGAGCCTTCGACGACGGGCATCCCGAATCATCCTATCCCAGCCATACATATTCTGGGACGCCGTATTTGCCAGGGAGAGGCCCAACCATGGGGGCAGATATACAAAATAGGGCTCACCCCTCGACACGCCACGGGCTACCTTCCTCGGGCTCGCTACATCTTATCCGCCCACCGTGCGCGACTGCAGAAGGTTGGGCTCTATCAGGCGATCTATGCGTCCCTCTTCCACTACCCGTCTCCTCGTGTCTGGTGGGTTAAGGCCTTCCTGAACCAGTGGAATCTCCCCACCAACACTTTCCTCCTGGGGAACCGTGAAGTTTCGATTTCTTTGGAAGAATTTTACGAGATCTCGGGGCTGCCAATCAGTGGGACACTTTACGAGGAATTACTGCCTTCTGACGAGTACGTCTTTGAGACTGAGCCGGCAACGCTCGACGGCTTGTCTACCGAGAACGCCGTCCGCCACAAGCGTCCGAGTTTGATCAAGGTGCTGGGCATCTTCGACAAACTGTTCACAGAATCTGAGGAGCAGGGCGTCACTTTTAAGAGCTTCATCGCCTGCTTCCTTCACGAGGATGTCCTGTCGAAGACGGCTCCCAAGTTTGCAAATATCAACGACCCCTTTGGGTTTGGTTTGAACAGGCGGCCGACTAGGGAATCGGATTCACCGCAGTATTATATTCCCATTATGTCGCCGGTATCTTTCGAATCGATTGCAGCTCTCGGCATGGACGAGGAGACATTCTTTATGGGTTTTATCAGTGTCTGGCTTAACTGGTTCGTCATCCCCATTCATCGCCGCTTCATGAGAGTCTCGGTCATCTATCCGGCCTATCGTATCGCTGAAGGGACGCGGCTAGCCGTAGGCATCCCGGCGCTAGCGCATCTCTATCATGGGTTGGGCGCCGCGGCTAACACCTCAACTCCCGGCGTGGACGTAGTAAACTTTTCCCTCCATTACTTCACGTCTTGGATTGAAATGCATGTGTTGGGGGCCTTTGCTGCGCACCAGAGACCCGCATTTTATGACGTCTACACTTTCCCGCGGCTCATGCGGCTAGTGGATGCTTCTGCCCCTGACCTGACTCAATTTGGGGCCATTCGTGCATTGATTGCTCCTTATGCTACCACGGGCGGATTGGTATTCGTTGGTGTCACGCCCCACTTCCCAGAGTACGCAAGATGAGGCACGTGACATAGCCAACCATGCTACCTGTGGGTAGGAATTATCCATCCACAGTCACATTACGGTTGTGGAGATATCAAGAACAAATAATAAACTAATCTAATACATGTCCAGATCCATAATAACAAGAATCAATAAACAATAAGTGCGGAAGCAAATGATCCAATACAATGAATAAACAGTACGTCCCATAATGCGGGCTCACATCTAGAAATGAAATGAAATAAATAAACTAAACCCTAAGGAACTCACAGTTCAGCCTGCTGGCTGAAGTACTCCTGCTCGGTCGTCGACAGTGGTACGGAATCTGGGCCATGCAAAACCCAGACGTCAGCGCGTCATGACATCAAGTATATAATAAAAACATGGTAATAAGCAATGCAAGTATGAACATGAATAAAGCAGTACTAAGAAATAACATAGCAGGGTAATGTGAAATGGTGACTAAACTGTCCTATCAGGTTTCTACTCTATAGTCTTTGAAATCAATTGATGAATCGTCGATGTAACTCAATAGTATCCCGTGCGTGCCCGGGACCACGGTCAAGGTCCTCGGGGCTGAATCCGAGACGTGCCGCTAAGCAGTAATAGGTAGTAGGATGGATGAGTGATGTCAGCATCATCACTCCCGGACTGGACAAGCCCGTAAGACTGATCAGAAACAAGTATCGAACTGTTGAGTTACAAGTCGGTTTCACCTTTGATTTCCCCATACCCCCAAGTTATGTATGTCAGGTCAGGTATTCAATAGTCAAGGACTAATGCCAACACAAAATCAGGTGAAAATAGGTCTGTCTGGATAGACAGCAGGAACGGTCAGGTTTGTCGGCATCAGGCATGGAATCAGGTAACAGGTCAGGTCACGTTTCAACAGGTTGAGTTGATATGTACAGGGTGTCATGTCAGGTGTATCAGTACATGTGTCAGGTGTATCAAGATCGGTCAATATGTAATGCAATCAAATGTATGCTGATAACAGGTATAGTAACGAATAAAGAACAACAGCAGGAACGGCAATAACAATATTATTCCATGTAAACACAGTGATGCTTTGTATTCTCTTATTAACAGGTTCAAGCACCCTTGGGGTGCAATAATCACAGTGTAGCGCAATGTTAATAACAGCGGGCAATAAAGATATAAGTGTGCGACTATTAACCTCTAAATAGTAAAAGATTAGCAGGTAGTTGTTAATAAGGTTACGGTGGAAAAATACGATTTAGATAGCAGTATTATAATGTACATCGTATTTCGTCCAATGAGATAGGTAGCAATACTAGTTAATATAGCAAGTTTGTGAGTCCAACACTTAATTAGTTTTACGTAGCATGTAGCAAGAAATCTTGCCTCGACGGTTTCGCAAACCGGAAAACACGGATGCGATGTCTGCAGAAAACACGAGACGGGTGCACGGGCCACGGATCGAGTCCCAACAGCGAACAACGGGACCACACGGACCAGGGTACTTCGCTGGAGCGTCGGGTCAAAAAGACGGCACGGTCGGAAACCGGCAAAAGTCAAAAGTAACGGAGTTAGCAAACGCGATATACATGAGCAACGACCAGCGGGGTTTTGTACCAATGGAAAGTAGAGGGATGCTTACAGGGAGACACCAGGGGCAACCACGACGGGCTCGACGGCGCTGGAACGCCGGCGAGGCAGCGACGGCGGCTGCGAAGGCTGGACAGCCTCTGGTTCGCTGGAGAGGGTTGTGCGACGAGTAGAGGAGGGTGGTGGTCGGCTCTGGTGATCGAGGGGGAAAGGAGGTGGTCGAAGGTGGCGCGGGTGACGTCGACGAGGGTCGACGTCACGTTTTCCGGCGAACTGCAGAGGGTGGTAGGGTTGTGGTTTTGGGTTCTGTGGTCCGGCGAGGGGAGGAGGAAGGCGACGGCGAGGTCGGGACGAGGAGGAAGAGAGGGAGTCTCGGGCGTCGTTGGTGACGGGAGGCGGCGGCGACGGCGAGGTCTGCGGTGCAGGAGGTGGCGTCGGGGTTGGGTGCAGGCGCGGAAAGGGCCGGAGGAAGGAGGTAGGAGGGTGCGGCTAGGTTGAGGAGGTGATGACGGCGACGGCGAGGTCGCGGGGAGGTCGGCGGCGCGAGTACGAGGGCTAGGGTTAGGGGTTCTCGTGGTGGGTTCTCTCGTGGTCGAGAGGAAGAGAGAAGCGGCTACATGATAATAAAGAGGAAGAGAGAGAGAGATTGGAGAGAGAGAGAGAAGGATTTGATGAGGAGAGAGATAGAGAGAGAGGCGGTTGAAGGGGGCCCACGAAGGGAAGCTGATTGGTTGAGGCAAGATAAAGGAATTCTTAAAGTAAAGATTTTGAAAGGATTTTAACTGTTAAAGAATATATTTCGTATAATTTTAGTTTTATGATATTTAATTAAATGGGCCTTTTTGGCGCTAAATGAAACATTTCCAAATCGCGCCCGGGTTGCGCCCAAATGTTCCAAATTCAAATTATAGGATTTTAAGCGGGTTCCAAATTTTGAAAAGAGGTGTTTAATGATTAAAATGCATGCCCCCAAGTCGTACACTTGTACGCGTGCGTAGTCGTCCAAACTTGCCCGTTTAGCCAAACGGGACAGAATCTCGACGTGCGGACGCTATCACGCGACTAGTGGCGACGAGTAGGCCAACATGGACATTTTTAATTTCATTTTAGGAGTTAAAATTTGTTATGTGCCAAAATGACTTAACCGGTTAAAATTTTGCAAAAAGCACCAAACAATCAGGATAATTGGAATGAGCAAGATATAACCCTCAACTAGTAATATAAATAGTATTATTGGGCTCGGGTGTTACAGTTGGTCGGGTCCTATCCTTTCCTTCAGGTCCAATCCAACAACTCCATGACTTGCCGAAAGAGGGGGCACCTTCTCTGAAGCCCCGGGAGGCCACACACCTGTACAGGATCAGGCCAGGTTATCTGGTATTCCGTCAGAACAGTGCGGCCCTCTTTATGCTGTACAATCCGCATCGCTTCGCCCGGCAGCTTGGATATGATCAGGGCGTCCCGTTTGAAGCTTTTACAGTCGTGCCGGTTCCTTCACTTGAAGCTGTTCGCGATGCTGCTCACCACTTTGTGAGGCTGAATACTGGTTCCCGCTTCATGATCCCTGAAGCTGACCATATTCCCCGGTGCGTGGGGTCTTTCACGGGCTGGTATCTTCATCGGGTCAGCCCAATTATTGCTGAGGAGAAGAGGGTGCTTCTTGGACACAGCACTCCTATTTCGGTTCAGGCCGCGGGAGTTCCGCCGCGACCGTGCGCACCGGTCCGCTTCCCCCTGAGGGATACCAGTGTCACGCTTGTTCCGGAGGAGTCAGGGGTGGACCTCACCCCCACAGCCGGTATGCCATTGGATACCCAGGCTCAGTCGAGAGGTAAAAGGGCGCCAGTAGCAGTACTACCGCCCGCGGCATCGACAATGGCCGTGTCGTCCTCAGTCGTAGCACCAAGCGAGGGCGTTGAGGGTGAAGTGGGTCAGCGTCGGACCAAGGCTCCTCAAGGGAGGAAACGGCCGTCTTCGGCGGTCGGTTCTGGATCCAAACGGCGGAGGAAGGTGGCTATCAACCTGCTCGACTCTTTAGTAGAGTCTGAGCCCGTTCTTCAGGACGAACCCTTGGCTCTGCAAGAATCGGACGCTGGCTTACCTTTTCCCAGTTCAACTGCCGAGGAAGCCACACAGTTGGCTGAGGCTATAAGACGTTCTCAAGACGAGTCAGAGAACGCAAGAATTCCGAAGAAGCCCTACCCAGCCGTCATTTTTTATGAAGACCCTTCATGGATCCGGCGACGATTCATCGGTCCTTTGGAATGGGGTGAGAGGGCCCTTAAACAGGTTGCTTCGGAGGACGCTGTGGATGCGCTTTCATTGTGGACTGGCGGCCACGAGTCCACCCTTGAACCTCGGCGAGCACACCTCCTCGAGAAGGAGCGTCGGCTTGAACAAGCCCTATTGAAAGCTTCCTTACGCATCGGTATGTTCCTGTTATTTCTTTGTAATACTTCATATTGCCTGCACTTGTATATATGTATTCTTATTTTTGTGTAAATTGTGCAGAGACTTCGGCGATGGGGGAGATTCCTACGGGCTTACTGACGGTAGAGCCTGTTGACGCCCCTAATGAAACATTGCTCGATGTGGAGGGGGTTGACGACACTGTCCCTCTCACGATAGAGCCTCCTGCGGTGGTTCTTGCTCCCGAAGCACTCGCTCTTTCGGGAGAGGCACCCTTGGTGGTCGCCGTCCCAATGGATATTCCTGAGGACGGCCCAGAGGCTGGGATGGAGATAGTCGAGACCACCCTCCCTTCGTTGGAGCCCGCAGTGGCTGCCGCTACTCCTTCCTCAGAGGCCGTTACACCAGCCTGTGCCCCTGACATTGTGCCCGAGGTCTCGACGGAGACCGTTGAAGCTGCTATCCCTCCAGCTCAGAATGGGAGGAGCGTCGAAGGTAACCTTCCACATTTTAAACTAGTAATCTTTCCGTTATCTGAACTCTTTTTGTCTTTTCAGAATTGCGCGGACTGGCGGCCTCTATTGCCGATCTGTCTCCCCGGCAATCCTTTCAGCGTTTGCTGGAGATGGCCGCTCCGCAGGCGATATCTCCTCAACGCATCGTCCTCTCGTCTGGGCAAGGTCAGTGTTGTTCATCATCTTTTCATAACATTGTTATTTTGCAAAATGACATCGATGTCTTTTACAGTTCTGGAAGCCGACGACGAGGTTGAGGTTCTCGAAGGGCCAGGGGAACCTTCAGCTCCTTCTTGCATGACTGTGGGTAAGTGAAGTCCCAATATTGTCCCACTTGTTCTTTTGCTTAAAAGTTTCACTGATCTTTTATAAATCTGAACAGCCCTGCCAGTTCTCACAGCGCTGGAGTCGCGCATCGCTATGCCGCCCGGCCCTTATGCTTTGCGAGCCTCAGACCGTCTGGCAAAATTAAGCCTCGACTCCCTGTCATCCCTGATCGAGGAGCTTCGTGCGGGCAGTGTAATCACAGCCGAAGCGTTTGCTGCTGAAGCTAATGGTTCTCTTCCATTTCTTGCTGTCTATCATAGCGAGGCCGTGGTGCAAGTCTGGGTTGAGTTCTGCCGGCAGGTGGAGGCTTGCTTGCATGTGCTTGAGTGCACCCGCCTTTCTTCGGAGGCTGTGGCTGTGAAGGCGAGCTTGCGGGGTATGATAGAGCGGTACGCAACGAACATGGTGTCGTGCGAGAAGAGGCTCAGCCGCAAATTCTCGGAGAGGGAGCTGGCTTCTAAGGCGCTGAACGAGCTCGAAGCCAACCTTACGGCCAAAGCCAACAAAGCGTATGAACTCTGGCGAGTACTTCAAGAGGCCATCAAGGAGGTGGTGGCCATCGACAAAGCCTTCGTGTTCACTCGTGAAAGGGTTGAGGCTCACAAGGCTACTGAGAAAGAGCTCGAAGGCCGGCTTTCCTCATATCAGGCCCAATAGGCTCAGGGGGAGGCTCGTCTTTTGGCGATATTGAACCATGAAGGCAAGGCCCAGCGAAAGATGGACGAACTCGCTAATCTGCTAAATCGCCCGCCGACTTGAATCCTTGTAGATATATATATTTTTTTATCCTTGTACATACTCCTCAATTAGAGTATATTTCTTTGTTCTTCCACGAATTGTACTCTGTATTTTGATTCATGAATAAAAGACGTATTTTTTCTTCACAATGGTGTCTCCTTTTTTATTGAATGTATTCTGTGGATAGTCTATCTTGATCTCTTTGCAGGACAACGATGGTTTAGGATTCAGGGTTAAGGTTTGCCTCCTAAGACTTTTCAACTTTATGAGCCGTGAGGGTCTCATAAAGAATTTTCTTCTTACCGGTCGAGAGGATCCCGTAGGTGTGGTTTCTCCTTAAGAATAGTGAGGATTCCTAAGTGCGTGTTTTCTCTTGAAAGTCGTAAGGATCTCACAAGAGAATTTACTCCCTTGCGAGTCGTGAGGACCCGCAAGTGATGGGTGAAGTTGCCTTTATCCGCATTTCGCGGGGTTAGGGGTTGCTTTGGATGCTTCCCACGAGTTCATTGCCGTGTTCTGCGAGGACCAGGCTCCGCTCTGGACGTTTTCCAGGATACCGTAGTTTAAAAACATCGCGGTCGAGGTTAAGGACATCATAGTCCGTGGATTTAAAGACTCCACAGTCCGTTGTTAGTTTTAAAACATCACGGTCGAGGTTAATGACATCATAGTCCATGAGTTTAAGGACCTCACAGTCCAATGTTAGTTTTAAGACATCACGGTCGAGGTTAAGGACATCATAGTCCATGAGTTTAAGGACCTCACAGTCCGATGTTAGTTTTAAGACATCACGATCGAGGTTAAGGACATCATAGTCCATGAGTTTAAGGACCTCACAGTCCGATGTGTGGTTGTTGGGACCCGTCACCTCTTTGAAGACGTTGAGGAATTACAACGACAAATATTAAAGGAGTGAAAAGATGTACCCTTGAACCAAGGTAAAATTAGTTTAAGGACATTACGGTCCATTGTTAGTTTTAAGACATCACGGTCGAGATTAAGGACATCATAGTCCGTGAGTTTAAGGACCTCACAGTCCGATGTTAGTTTTAAGACATCACGGTCGAGGTTAAGGACATCATAACCCGTGGATTTAAGGACTCCACAGTCCGATATTTGCTCTGAATGCTTCCCACGGGTCCACTGCCGTGTTTGGTGAGGACCAGGCTCCGCTTTGGATGCTTCACACGGGTTCACTGCCGTGCTCTGCGAGGACCAGGATCCGCTCTGGACGTTTACTACGGGGTCAGAAGTGACATAATCCGCGTTCCACGTAACCAGGAATTTTGTTCTAGATGTTTCCCACGGGTTCACTGCCGTGTTCGGCGAGAACTAGGCTCCGCTCTGGATGCTTCACACGGGTTCACTGCCGTCTTCGGCGAGGACTAGGCTCCGCTCTGGATGCTTCACACGGGTTCACTGCCGTGCTCTGCGAGGACCAAGATCCGCTCTGGACGTTTCCCACGGGGTCAGAAGTGACATAATCCGCGTTCCACGTAACCAGGAAGGGTTGACTTTATCTGCGTTTCATGGAGTCGGGATTTGACTCTCGGTCATCTGTATACCGCCGAGTCATGGAACTGGGAGTTGTTGTTGTTTCGCTTTGCTTGATGTTGTGTCTGCTGAGACTAATGTTAAGATGATCTCCAGGCTATCTGTGACCCATCGAGATTTGGCTTCTTCTTCTGATGAAACCTGGGGAGGAGTGTGATTCTTTCTTTGTTTGCGTCCCTGGATTGTATACAGGGATTGATGTGATATCTCCTGTAGGGCAAAAATTTTATTTCATATTTTTTTTATTTCTTTCCGTGATGCTCTATCATTTCAGCTTTTATATCGCGAAGGTCGCGATTGCCTCATCATTTCGGCTATTTTCCGCGGTGTCCAATCATTTCAGCTATTTGTTTTATTTTTACCTGCTGCTTTTTATTGCGAGTTGCCCAATCATCTCGGTTATTTCGCATGCATACATTTTTTTTACTTGCTGATTTTGTTGCAAGTTGCCCCATCGTTTCGGCTATTTCGTATGCATGTATAGCTTGCTGGCTTTTCGCTGCATAGCTTGGGATTGGACACCGATTTCGGCATCAGCACCGCTACAACTGGAATATTGCCAGGAGCGAATCATCATTTGCTTCTGTCGATATCGAACAAAGGTGGCTTAGCAAATAGGGTTAGGGTCCTGTCGACTAAGGCTTTTAACTTTGTGAGCCGTAAGGGTCTCACAAAGGTATTTCTCCCTACGAGTCGTGAGGATCTCATAGGTGTGTCTTCTTCCTAAGTGTATGTTCTCTTATAAGTCGTAAGGATCTTACAAGAGAGTTTTCCCCTCATAAGTCGAGAGGACTCACAAGGATTGTTCACCGTGCGAACATGTCTCTAGTCACGGGTGGGACTTCGTTAGGGAAATGTTTATTCGCGCCCGTGGATTGTATACAAGGGTCAACATTGAGCCGCTTGTAGGGCAGTATCGGAGGTTGTGGGGGTTGCTTAAGAATAGGTTCATGTCTCTGTAACTTAAGACTTTCAAATCTTATAAGCCGTGAGGGTCTCATAAGAGGATTCTCCTTACGAGTCGTGAGGATCTCGCAAGTGTACTTTCTCCTTAGGAATTGTGAGGATTCCTAAGTGTGTTGCTCTCTTGTGAGTCGTAAGGATCTCACACAGGTGGTTTCTCCTTACAAGGTCGAGAGGACCCTGCAAGTGTCTCTTAACGAGGTTGCGCCCTTTTGGGTTTTCACAAACACTCGCCGGTAGCTCTGCTGTTTTTACATACGGAGCCCTTTCGGGTTTTCATCCGTGCCCATTTTGCTTATGGGCATACCGTTTTTTCTTTTTTTTTATTCTCTTTTTTTTCTAACGAGATTGCGCCCTTTCGGGTTTTTCACAAACACTCGCCGGTAGCCCTGCTGTTTTTACTCACGGAGCCCTTTCGGGTTTTCATTCGTGCCCATTTTGCTTATGGACATACCGTTCTTTTTCTTTTTTTTCTTATATTCTTTTTTTTTTGTTTCAGCTTTGGGATGCTGCAATCCACCGTAGTTTATCGACATCTCGGTCAACAGTTAGTTTTAGGACATAGTGGTCCGTCGTTAGTTTAAGGACGTCCCGGTCCGTTGTTAGTTTAAGGACGTTTCGGTCCGCTGTTAGTTTAAGGACGTTTCGGTCCGTTGTAAAGTAAGCCGGTTACCACTTGTAGAGTTTGGGGCTTAGGAAGATAGCGAGCGGACAGTCGTCGTTATCTATCATTGATCTAGGCCGTGACTCGTCAAGCGTAGTAATTCTTCACGAAGCGACCGTTTATTGGCCTGAAAAGTCTTTCACCGTGCATGTCTATGAGTAGATAGGCTCCGCCCTGGTTGACCTTGTCTATGATGTACGGGCCTTCATAATTTGGCTCGAATTTCCCCCGTTTAGCACGATTGGGGATCATAGGTCTTTTAACCACTAGCACGAGTTCACCTTGGCGGAATGTTCTCGGCCTAGCCAATCTCTCATATGAATATGTCATCTTTGCTTTATAAGCCTCCAGATTTTGTTGCGCCACGAGTCGGGTTTCCTCAAGGGCGTCGAGCTCTTCAAGCCGAAGGTGAGCATTCTCTTCGTTCGTTAGCTCATAATGAATTGCCACTCGTAGAGAGGGTAACTCTATCTCGAGGGGGAGTACTGCTTCTGTACCGAATACCAACGCGTACGGAGTTGTGTTTTGGCTGTTTTGAACGTCGTTCGATACGTCCAGAGAGCTTCGTGCAGTCTCTTATGCCAGTCCTTATTTCGGGACACCATCTTTTTCACGATCTTCGTCAAGGTCTTGTTGAAAGCCTCAGCTAGACCGTTAGCTCGGGGATTATAGACTGAAGAGTATCTCCAGTCTATGTTGTGTTGTTGTGCGAAGCGACTGATCTTATGGCTTCTGTAGGCTGGCCCATTATCGGAGATGATTCGTCTCGGAGTGCCAAACCGATAAATGATGTGTGTCTTGAAGAAATGGAGGATATTCTCTGTCACGCCCCGCTTCCCGGTATACGGCGAAGGGGACGCGACGAGGTCCGCTACGTATTTACTGTGAAGTAAATACGCTGAGCGTATCTAAGCAAGATAAAAGTAAATCACAAGAGACAAGAGATATAGAAATAACAGCAACTTTATTAATAACATTCTTTTGTACAATGCATGAAAAGTAAATACAACTGGAATGAAAAGCGATGCCTAAACAATGGCATAACAGGAAATAGAAAATGCTGAATAGAACAAGGTACAATGTCTAGAGCTCGGGGTCTTCGTGAAACTGATCCAAGTCTTCACTGGTAGGCTCGATCTCCGCCGGGTTCAAAACACCTGACGACATTCAAAGAAGAAAGAAATAGAATGTCGTCAGCGAACAGATCGCTCGGTAAGTCCCAAAGATAAAGAAAATTTAGAAAAGACAGAATAAGAGGTATCTTCTAAAGTATAATGTTGTAGAATATTGTGTTCACGCTGTTGTTTGTAGCTTGGTACGGAAGGATACCAGTGTATACGAGAGGGGTCTCAGTATGCTAGAGACCAGGGCAAACAGAATGTACAAGGAACCGTTAAGCCACGGTACAACATCAACGGAATATAGGTTAGGTGTCTTAATCTTACCGCCTCGTGCCACTTCTAACACCTTCCGCACCAATCTACCCCTTAAACCCCGTAGTGTTTTGATCGTATTGTTGTATTGTATTGTGAAAGTTGGATGACCGATCAAAACCATGATATCAGTAAACAGATTGTAACTGCATAATCAGGTAAATGGAATAACGGAATAATGGATGTATATCCATGGTTTGATTCAGTCAAGTTGTATAGATTGTTAATTGGATTCTTTGATTCATGTGTTCATATTGAGTTGGAATATTAAAGAATATAGATTGACTTGAGTCATATTCAAGTCAGAAATAATCGGACTCAAACCCGAGTCAGACCAAAAGAAATGTAAGTCGAAGTTCTATAATTGTTAGGGTCCTTATTGTAATTTATAAAACTTGAGGGGGTTTTATGTAAAAATACTTTTGTATAGTTTTCAAGATACTCCCCAAGTATTTATTATTCATCTTTATAGTTATAATGAGTGTAATTTTTATTTTGTGATATTTCTAGTGAAAATATCCTACTTTTTATAAATAAAGGTATTTATCTATAATATTGATTTATTTGAAATTCATGGTATTTTAATGTAAAATTTATTCTTATGATTTTTTAAAAAAGTGGGATATTTATTTTATAACAAAATAGATCTTTTAATGATAATATACATATATTTATATAAAAATAATTTCAATACATATTTTATATGTTAAAAGTCTCATTTTCTTAAGATGTCGTATTTTAAACCTTTCGAGACCGAAATGCTCTTTGCGGAGGTCTGAATCTCGCACTACTAAGCCGAGGGTGCACGATAAACCGTACTATCCCTAACGGGTTCCCCAAAAATGGGTTGTAGTGGCGCTTTGCAAAGATTTATAAATACTAAACCTTTAGAATACAGTTTTATTGAAGTAAAAGGTATTTATTTGTAAAAGTCAATTTTCCGTATTTTAGATTTTAGGGTTTATTATGCCAACTAGCCTATTTCTAAATGGCCTAAACGACAAGTCATTAGAAGCCTCAAATCGCCTCTTCACCGCCAATTGTGGCTAGGTAAGTACAAGTGAGGAAGGAGGGATCCGCTCACGAATCATGAGACGGGACTTTTAAAGTTACCTTTGCTCACTTGCCTAGCGTAGACACTACAAAATCAGGTTTAGATAAACGATCGATGTCCACGACATATCGTATTTTCCTATTAAAAGATATTTGTTTGAAAGTGTATCAAACTTAAAAACTTTTAGAAAAGGTTTTATAAGAAAAGGGTATTTAAATGTAAAATCTTATATTATCGTATTCTAAGTTTTAATGATATCATTTAGGATTGTATTTGCGTGTGTGTGGAGGTAGGTCATTACCTCGTGGTCTACTTTAAGGTATAGCAATGTTAAAGGGTTAAATGTGATAAACTAAACATGGTGGTATTTAAGTGAAAGAATACGATATATTGCAAAAGTTATCATTTCATGTGAGAAACTTTATCCAAATTAGTTGTTATGTGATTAGTAGTAAACATGAATATGTTTAAGCATTATGGAATTGGTGATAAGTGAGATTTGATAGAAAACGAATCGGAAATCGGTTTGTTCCGATTTCCGTCGGGTTTTTAAGTTCGTATTTTAATGAAAGAAAAAAAAAGGATAGAAAAGGGGAACTTACGGGTTTGGACAACGCTATAGAGTGAGAGGGAGGTAGAGGGTTTGCCGGTGCGTCGAAACGTCGTTGAGAGGTCCTAGCACGATCACCGGGATTTCGCCGTCGATTTCGTCAGCGCTTCGTCTTTCGCTCGTTTTCTAACGTACCAAGTTCTCTTGGAATTTTGGGAGAATGGACTTAGAAAAAGTGATGAGAGGGTAGAGGGTATGGGGGTTTATATAGGGTTAGGCTAGGGTTTTTAATAAAAAAATATATTAAAATTATATAAAAATCATTAAGATCATTAAAATTTTGGAGTAAAATGGATTTATTGTGCATTCGGTAACCGATCTAGGAATTTAGTGTATGCAGGGGGGTAGACTAGGTCAAGAGCCAACTTTTCTCTGTTGGCGACTCGGCCGTCCGGCCGAGTCCGGCCAGCGGCGCCGGCCCGAGTCGGCCGGTCCCCCGGCCGACTCGGAGGGTCGGGGCCGGGGAAACTTCAGAGGGGATTTATGGTATTGTTAGCTTTTAATGTTCAGTTCAAGTTTTGTGAGTTATGGCCTTTTGACTGTTGACTTCCAAAAAAAATTAAAACAAAATAAATACAAAAATAATGCGGGGCATGAGATTTGAACTCTGGTGGCTTGGTTCAGCAGTGCAAGGTATTACCAATGAGCTACAAGCTCCTTCTTGTAATTATGGAGTGAAATAAATACTTAAAGAGATATCAGCCACAATAAATACCCTAAGTATACATTGAATTTAAATCAATTCTTTGTATATTAAAAATGGAGTTGTTACAGTCGACCCTTCTTACAAAAATTTTGTCCTCGAAATTTACAACTTTTATTTGAGGACTAGTTTACAAAGAGGTGTGGATATCTAGTACGCATTTCATCCTATCTTCAAAAACACATGATCTCCTGGCCGGAACTCCAAATGTCGTCTCTTCGCATCAGCCCAGTGCTTCTGTCGATCTTGGGCTATGCGCATCCTTTCCCTGATAGTACGAACCACATCAACAGTCGCAATTATCATCTCTGGTCCAAGAAGTTCTCTATCTCCAATGTCGTCCCAACTTAATAGCGATCGACACTTCTTTCCATACAATGCTGCAAAAGGTGCCATTCCTATACTTGCTTGGTAGCTGTTGTTATACGAAAACTCCACAAGATGTAGGTGATCTTCCCACGATCCTTTGAAGTCTAGCATACACGCTCTAAGCATATCCTCCAAGATCAGAATAGTTCGTTCCGACTGACCATCTGTTTGTGGATGATAGGCCGTGCTGAAGTTCAGACTTGTTTCCAAGCTTGCTTGCAGACTCTGCCAAAATTGCGATCGGAACCGGGTGTCACGATCGGAGACAATGTAGACCGGTACTCCATGAAGTCTCACAATTTCCTGTATGAGTTCATGGGTATCAGGGGTAATACATTATGAAGAGTTTAAATCTTAATTAGATTATTACCTCCATGTACTTCTTTGCTAATGTCTCAGTAGATTGGCTAACTCGAAATGGGATGAAGTGAGCCGACTTTGTGAGTCGATCCACAATGACCCATACGGCATCGTTACCCTTTGTGCTGCGAGGAAGAGCAGTCACAAAATCTATCGTGATGTGTTGCCACTTCCATTCTGGAATTGGTAACGGTTGAAGTAATCCAGCAGTCCTGTGATGTTCAGCCTTTACTTGCTGACACACCAAGCATTTTGCGACGCTTCTGGCTATTTCACGCTTCATTCCATGCCACCAATAATTCTGACGTAGATCTTTATACATTTTGGTACCTCCAGGGTGTACTGAGTAGGGAGAGCTGTGAGTTTCTTTCATTAACTCTTCCCGAACAGGACCTTTTGGTACATACAATCTGCTGCCATATCTCAAAAATCCATCTTCATGTATGATGAAGTCTGTTTTGAGTCCATTCTCCACTTGTTCTCTGATCTTTTGCAACTTAGCATCGCTTGCTTGAGCTGCTTTGATCTGATTGACAATGGTTGATTGAACTTGTAAATTCATCAAACTTGAAGCATTACCTGGCATGATAGTAAAAGGGCGTCGAGAATGCTGAGCTGCAAGGGTAACTTTCTCAAGTGCGCCGGAATGTTGTAATCCACTTTACTTTTCTTTGGCGGGTCCTTGGTGGTCAGCTCTTTTATGACTTGGTCGTCTAGGGCGATATTCTCAGAGACCTTTTCTTTTCCCTTATCTTTTCTGTTGGACCCACTGTTCGAGGGCCCAAGATTCTTTTCTGGAAGCGTGCGATTACGCAGCTGGATGTTTTCACAGGCCTTCGGTTCTCCTCCTTCCCCAAGGTAGATTCTTTAAAGAGAGGGTCTAGAGCCATTTCCTCGTCAGAGTCGCTCCCAAAGGTGAGAACCTGCGATCCTCCGGCGTTGACCATGCGACAGTTGTCGGTGGTTCTTTTATGCTCCCTGGTCGTATTCCCTTGCTCCCGACGAGTCGTGCGTTTCATCCGCTTAAAATGCTGTCGGTGAGCAACATATCCCTGCCACCATCTTTTAAAAGCGTCGCATTCTTCGGTGGGGTGCGAAGTCTTTCGATGATATAGACAGTAGCTAGGATGTGTTTTTCCTTCACCAGGGACGTTTCCTTCGGAGGGTGGCAGCTTCATCCCCATCGATATGGCTTTAGCAAACCTTTTTCTCGTCTTGAACTTGTTTTTATCCGCGACGGATGTTCCTTGATTCGGCGGGAGTGTCTCGGCTCTTTCGTCTAGTTGCCGGCGTTTGGCTCTTTTAAATATGGCCATCTCACGCTCCCGATCGGCTTTACTTTTCAGATGAATTTCATTCAGGAAGGCGTCGATCATTTCGTTTGATGGCCCTAGAAGTTCCGGCTCAGGCCCTGCCCCCAGTTTCTCTGTGTAAGGAGCTTCTTCATCGTTTATCAATGAGTGAGAGATCACATGGCAACTTGCTACGTAATCCTCAGATCCGTCGGACGATTCTTCTCCATCATCTCCGTCTTCAAGAACGTGGCCGAGGAACTCTTGGAGCGTGATTGGAGTCTGCGCCTTCTGGTTATACTCTTCCAGCGCGTCAATCTGCTTCTGTAAGTCCGTGCGCTTGTCGCCAGGTTTCATGGGCTTCTTGGATTTCTTCTTCTTTTTCGAAGATTTCGATGGCTGGGTATGAACGCTTTGGCTATCATCACCGGTCTTTGGAGTTGGGCACGGCTTCAGCATTCCCTCGATGACCTCAGGTTCCAACGCATTCTTCCATCTGATCGTCGGACATCTCTGGAGATCATTCAGCATCCTTTTGGTTTTGGCCGAAAGAGCCACCTCCCATGGAGCTTCTTCAACAAAAGAGTACGTTGCCCCCGATGTGTCCATCTTCTTAGGAGTGTGTGGTTGTGGTGGGCTCACTTTCCACTTTTCGGACAGCGTGAACTTGCCTTGTAGGTACTGATCCTCGATCCATCTCTTAAAGACGAAGCAATCTTCGATCGGATGACTTACTGTTTGGTGATAAGGGCAATAATTGGGATTATTTACTTCGCCGGGTTGCAATGGTCGCTTTGGATTCGGCAAATTGATAACTCTGTTGCGCATCGCCATCTCGAAGAGTCTCTTCGTTTTATCCCGCGGGAATGAGTAAGGGCGTTTCATTTTCTCATTGTAATAGCGCCGTCTCTCTTCCAGTTGATCCGCTAGCTTTGGGGCACTGGGCTGCTGTTGGGTGTTCGCAACGAAGGCCGCCTTCCCTTTACCCTTTTCGTTCCGCGGTTCCGGTTTCGGAGGAGACGGTCTATGCCCCATCTGATCCATCTGGGCTAGCTTGTCGATTAAAGTCTGGAATGTGGTCGGTTTGAAGAACATCATGAACTGTGAAATAGTTGCATGAGAGTCTAGGGTGCCCACGAACATGCCCACCGCTGGCGCTTCCTCAATGCGCTGCTCGCACTTACTCAATGCGCTGCTCGCACCTCGACCATAGATTCCGCCATCGGATTGCGTACTGAACCCACATCTCGTCCGGCTTCACCCTGGTATTGATCAATGCCATTATTGGGGTGCGTCCACTGGCACTTGCGAATCGCTGGGTGAACAACAACTCCATCTCTGCGAAAGTTTTGACGGAGTCATTTGGATGTTCGGAGTACCACTCAAATGCCGTCTCTGATAAACTGCCGACGAATTGGCGGAGCAAGAGCTTATCATCGCCATCAGTATTGCTACAGAGGGCCCTGAACTGGGCAACATGTTGATGGGGATTGCCTGTCCCTTTGTACACATGGAATTTCGGAATCGTGTAGCCTGGCGGGTACTTTATCTGATCATACCAGCCTGGATACGGTCGCCCAGTTTTAACAATTTGCCCAGCCGCTTCATTCGCCCGGTGAACTCGTATTTGCTGAGCTATATAATCGTCCAAGGCGGCCTTGGAAATTGTCTCCTCCTTGGTTGTTGAAAGAGCCGGCAGAGGATTCGATGTTTCTCCTCTATCATCTTCAATTATCACTGGAGGATCTTCGGCTGGAGGGTCCGGTTGGATCATCATGCCCACCATATCCTAGAATAGAAGGGCCATTTGCTTTATATTGGCCGCTTGTTCCGTAACCTCCTTGTCCTTCTTTTCGAGCATTTTCCGAAGGAATTCAACATCAGTCTCGTGTTTGTGACGTTGTTCCGATGACGCCTCCGGGCTTTCTTTTGGCCCGGTAAGTGCGGCCATTGCACTCAGCATCTCCTGAAGCTTCCGCTGTTGTTCCTGAGCTCTTGTGATGGATCGGGTGAGTGGTCGGTGGCCCGTAGAAGCGCGACTGTCCTCTTTCCCGGAAGTCATGTAAACAGTATGTACCACCATGCCCCCAGACTTAGGGCGTTTGGGCTCGGTGTTTTTGCGGTCTGCCACGTTTACAGGGGCTTTCTCTGGCCTCCTTTTTTTCCGAGTGGTCGACATTGAGGGAGCCGCTGCAGTGGGCATCCAAGTAGTCGTCATCTTTTGTGGCTTAACAGGACGGTTTTCTTCCTGTCGGACCTTCAGCTTCTTCTGCTGGCGGGAGAAATTCGGATCAATCACCGAGTCTTGGACTTGACGCCAGACCTTTTAGATTTTAGAGGACAGCCGCTGAGGGGACTGTTCTAGCTTTGCTTCCGCAACATTCTCCACCGAAGGAAGAGATCTTTTCAGTATGGCGATAGGAGAATTCCTGCGCATCTTATTCAGCAGCTCGAAGCTGGTCCCGGTTGGAACAGCAGCATTAATTTCCGCCGTTGGGGCTGGTGGAGATAGCCCAGAAGGGGAGTTGCCCCCAGCTTTCCTTACTCGGCGCCAGTGGCGACATTGAGCGTGTCGAGCTGTTGGGGTTGGTTCGGCGATGGGGATGACCTTGTCTTGCCCCCTGTTCAGGTGAGGGGCCGTTGCTGATGTCAGCCTGTTAAAGACTGATATCCTTTGAGTAGTAGGAGCGGGAGTGGGAGTTGGGACGGTCAGTCTTGTAAAGACCGACCCCTTGGCAGGAGAAGCCGCCTTGGCGACTTCGGGAGCAGGGTTGGTCACTCTCTTCGGAATAAGCTTCTCTGGGATTGCAAGCTTCATTGTGGGCCCACAGGAATTTTGCTCCAATCTGGAGAAGACCGAGGCGCTGGTGCTGGACGACCCGTTGAGAGGGGTCGCAGTAGCTGTAAGTCGATTGAAGACCGACTTCTTGGGAGCTTCTGATACGGGCACGGGAGCGGTGAAGCTCGTTGGCGGGAGCATGGTCCCGAAAAACAACCCTGTGGTGGCTTGAGTGACCTGTTCCACGGGCATCGTGAACAGGGAAGTCGCTTGGGGCCCGTAGGCTATGCCTCCTGCTGAGGCAGAACGTGGGTTGCAGTTGCATGTGGAACACTTCGCACAAGTGGACGCCATCGATTCTTTGCTTTCTGTACCAAGCAAAACGCCAAATCTTAGTACCTCGAAACCTAAGGGCAACCATTATCAAACCGCGATTGATTCGCGAACACGACACACGAAGTGTGGAGTGGAAAGAGGAAAAGGTCCCACCGGGCGTGCCAGAATCTGTTCCCCTCCGAAAGACGCGACAGAGACACGGCGAACGTCTTGCCTGAATTTCGGGGCAGATGCTAATTGGTGCTATCCGTCCACCTCTCCGAAGATGTCAAGTTGATTTATGGCACCATGTATCGAAAGTTTAAACGGATACGTCCGATATAGCAGACATCGTCAGATTCCCCCTCATTTGATGAGGGGTTTTTGATTGTAGAGACGCTCTTCCCTGCAGGCGCAAGCCCCTGCAGTTAATTACGCTACTGTATCGCGGTAACCACTTTCTCCTTCTCCAGATGGTCACTTCGTGTCGTGTGTGTTTGTTTGTTTTTTGGTTGCCCGTGGATTGTATACGGAGACTAATTTATGTTGTCGCCCGTAGGGCGTGGATTAGTCCAAATCCGTATATTCATAGATTTGGGTTTGGGGGTTGGGTTTAAGGATACGTTAGTCTCATTTGAAACTAAGATCAACTTAAACGTTTGTTAATGATACATTAGTCTAATTTTTAGACTAAGATCAACTTAACGGGATCGTTTAGATCCAACAAAAGAGTATTTGGACTCTATTGTTTAGTTTAGGGACATTGCGGTCGATAATTAGTTTAAGGACATTACAGTCCATTGTTATTTTAAGGACATTATGGTCCATTGTTAGTTTAAAGACATCTCGGTCAAGGTTAAGGACATCATAGTTCGTGGGTTTAAGGACCCCACAATCCAATGTTAGTTTAAAGACATCACGATCGAGGTTAAGGACATCATAGTTGTAACACCCAAGCCCAATGCTACTAATTTCAGTTACCGTTTGAACGTAGTGTGACACTTATCTCATTTATCTTGCTTGATTGTTACTTACTGTAAAATTTTACCCGGCAAATTCATTTCTGCATATAACATTTTTTGGCATCTAAAATAAAATTAAAAATATCCATCTTGGCCTACTTGACACCCCTAACCCCGTTGTAGCGTCCGTGCACCGTGTTCTCGTCCCGTTCAGTGAAACGGGCGAGTTTGGACGGCTACGCGCGCGTACGTGTGTCCGTTTTGGGGGTATGCTTTTTAATCATAAAACACTTTATTTTAAATTTTGGATCCCGCTTAAAATCGTATTATTTCAATTTCAAATTTTTGGACCCAACCCGGGTGCGATTTGGAAATGTTTTATTTTGCGCCAAAATCCCAAATTTTATATTTTAAACGTCGCATATTTTCCTTAACCTATATTATATTTTACTGATCCCTCAGAATCTTTTAAATCTTTAATTTAGTTTTCCTAACCTCTAAATTTTCCCTCTCAACCAATCGGATCTCTTTTAACTCCCGCGGGCCCCATCCCTTTAACTCGCTGTATCTATCTCTCTCTCCCTTTCTCCTTCTCTCTCCCTCTTCCCTCCACTAGAAACAAATTTCTCTCTCCCCGTTTCTTCCTCTCTCCTCTCGATCTCTCTCCCCTCTCTATCTCTCTCCTCTCTCTCCCCCCCGTCTCTCTCTCTCTCTATCTCTCTCCCTCCTTCTCCTATATATATATATTCTTCTTCTCTTCTTTTATTCTTTCACGAGCACAACCAGAACCCCATCCTCATCGAACCCTAGCCACCGCCGTCTCCCTCCTCGCCGCCGCAACCCCAACACCGACGACACCAACACCTTTGCCTCCTCTGCCTCGTCTCACCCACACCTTCTTTCATCCACCCCCGCGCACCCTGCACCAGCCGCGACCACCTGCACACGCCCCTGTGCGCGCTGCACGCCGGATCTGTTGCCGCCGACGACCTCGCCTCTGTAGCCCCGGCCTCACAAGCACCCCTCTGTGAGCATTGCTTCCTTCCTCTTTTCCTTTCTTCTCTTTTTTCCCTTCTCTGGTGAGTTTTTCTTGAAGTGCAGATTCCGGTCGCGGTCACTGTTGGCCGATCGTCGAGGCTCCGTCGACGTCGTCAAACCTTCACGACCCCTCTGTTGATCAATGTAAGCATCCTCTCCACCATCCTTCCTCTCTTCTCTTCTCTTTTCTTACATTACAATCCTTGAAAGAGTTGTTCGCTGTTTTTGATCTCGCCGGAATCCGGCCGTGCCGACGACGTGACCCGACGTTCCAGCGAGGTACCCCGACCCGTGTGGTTCCATTGTTCGTTGTTTGGGTTCAATCCGTGAACCGTGCGCCCGTCGCGAGTTTCCCCGCCGATGTTTTACGTTCCGTTTTTCCCGGTTCGCGACCCGTCGAGGCAAGTACCCCTTGCTACATGCTATACAATATTTACATATATATTGTGGCACCCTAAATCTGTGAATTTAGTTTGGGTACAATCATTTCTCCTTTTCATGTACAATATTGTATTATATCATTTTATTTTTAAACTTGGAACCTACAGTCTGCAATTGAACCTAACAACCACATTTACCTGTTTAATCACATTTTAATATTGACATAGCTTATGGCAACTATCTCTATAGTTTTGTTCCATTTGGACACTCGTATGCATTTTTTAACCTGTAATAGCTGTACTGAACCGTTATATAAATCATTGCACCTCTAAGGGTTCTTAAACTTGTTAACATGACTAAACGGCTATACTTGTCTTACTGCACTCTTGTAATCATCTCTGTGACAAATTTGATAACTGTCTTGCAAATCGAATGAATCTGCCTATTGCTTAATTCATTACTTATATCATGTTATTGATGACCATGCTTGATTATATAACTGATTGTGAGCACACTCATGATATTGTCTACCTCTTGACCTGACTTGCTACATACATAGTGCTTGACCCGACATGGTACCGTACACTGTTTGACTTGACCTGATGTACCATGACCTGACCCGTTACCTGATATAGTGTCTAATGCCAACAAACCTGACATGTAGTCCTCATGGACCGTTCCTGTTGTCTATCCAGACAAACCTGCTTTTACCTGATCCTGTGTTGGCATTAGTTCTTGATTACTGAATACCTGACTTGACATACATAATTTGGGGGTATGGGGAAATCAAAGGTGAAACCTGATTTGTAACTCAACAGTTCGATACTTGTTCTGATCAGTCTTACGGGCTAGGCCAGCCCCGGAGTGATGATGCTGACATCACTCGCCTGTACCTGCTACCTGCTACTGCCTAGCGGCACGTCTTGGTTTCAGCCCGAGAGTCTTAGACCGTGGTCTCGGGCATGCACGGGATACTATTGAGTTACATCGACGATTCATCAATTTGGTTTCATAGACTTTAGGATAGAAAACCTGATAGAACAATTAGTGTACCCACTACACACTACCCTATACTGCTCTGATTCATATTATGGTTACTCTTGCTTATTTCATGTTTATATTGCATTGCCTGTTACCCTGTTATTATTATATTACTTGATGACATGACGCGCTGACGTCTGGGTTTTGCATGGCCCAGATTCCGTACCGCTGTTGCAGTCCGAGCAGGAGTACTTCAGCCAGCAGGCTGAGCTGTGAGGTGTCAGTATTAGTTAGTTTTTCTTCATGCATTTTCTTCCTGATGTGAGCCCGCATTATGGGACATACATTTCAGTTATTTGTATTGGATCATTTGCTTCCGCATTTATTTATTGACTGCTGTTATCTTGGATTATGGACATGTTTTAGATAGTTTTATTTTGTTCTTGATATCCCTACAACCGTAATGTGACTGTGGATGGATACTTCCTACCCACAGATAGCATGGTTGGCTATGTCACGTGCCCATTTTAACGTACTCTGGGAAGCGGGGCGTGACAATAGTCCATGAGTTTAAGGATCCCACAGTCCAATGTTAGTTTAAAGACATCACGGTCGAGGTTAAGGATATCATAGTCCGTTGTTAGTCTTAAAACATCACAGTCGAGGTTAAGGACATCATAGTCCGTTGTTAGTTTTAAGACATCACGGTCGAGATTAAGGACATCATAGTCCATGGGTTTAAGGACCCCACAGTCCGATATTAGTTTAAAGACATCACGGTCGATTGTTAGTTTAAAGACATCTCGGTCAAGGTTAAGAACATCATAGTCCGTGAGTTTAAAGACCTCACAGTCAAGGTTAAGGACATCATAGTCCGTGAGTTTTAAGACCTCACAGTCAAGGTTAATGACATCATAGTCCGTGAAATGTGTGGTTGTCAGGACCCGTCACCTTTCTGAAGACGTTGAAGGATTGACGAGATGTACCTTCAAACCAAAGTGGATTAAATGATCTGTAGCCCAGTTTGAAATTAAGACTAATTAATTAAATTATGAGCACACTGGCTCAGTTAAGTCTGAATTGAGGACTTATGGCCAACTTGGGCTAAGTCCAATTAAGTTTGAAGAATTGGCCCTTTGTTGGACCATTAACACTTGTCTGGGTTCAAGCCCACATTATTTAGCAATGCTAAACATTTTCATTTTTTATTTCCTCAATTTTGAGATTCATTTGGAGGAGGGACTTTTGCCTCTAGAAAATTAGCCAATTTGGCTAATACTAGAGAACAACAATGTTAAACACTGGAAATAAGATTATCAAATTATTGTTAAACACTAGAAATGTGATTCTCAAATTAGTGTTAAACACTAAAAGATAACAGTGTTAAACACTGGGAACAAAATTGTCAGATTAGTGTTAAACACTAGAAGAGGAAATGGGTCACATGGGAGCACGTGATGACATCAAAAAGTGGGGCCAGATCCCCTTTATTTTGTTCTACAAACAAGTGTTAAGCACTTTTCATAGCCATCACGTGTGGGCACGTGGCGCATACTCATGCACTGATTTGTTAAGGCATTTATTAGGGGTCACGTGGTAACACGTGAGAGCGCCCAAGTCAGATTTTGCCTTTGCTTTTGTTCCATATATAATGAGGGTCACGTGGGAGCACGTGAGGCGTTGCCTCAAAGCTTTTTCCTTCTCATTTGTAGGGATCTTTTCCGGGATCACGTGGGAACACGTGACCTTAATCCTTTTCATGCACAGAGATCTCTTTAGTCTCTTTATTTTATTTTGAGAATTAAATTCTCTGTAGGATTATACCCTGATCATGATTTGGAGAAATTAAATTCCTATTATGAAAGAATTAAATTCTTGTATAGGGTGAAACCCTAATTTCATCATTTTTTTAAGAGGAATTAAATTCCTGTGAATTTGAGAGAATTAAATTCTCAATTAGGGTTAAACCCTAGTTCTATCCATCTTGAAGGAATTAAATTCCCGTAGTCTTTGGAGAATTGAAATCTCATACAGGGTTGAACCCTAGTTTTATCTTTGAGGAATTAAATTCCTATAACTTTGGGAGAATTAAATTCTCATATAGGGTTAAACCCTAGCTTTATTTTGGGAGAATTAAATTCTCTAGACTCAATTCCCCCTCTAAGTTTTTGGATCTGCATGGCATGATCTCAACTCGATGAGAATTAAATTCTCAACTTATGGGGAGATGTGCTCTTTGCAGATCTTCAACCAGAGAAAGAACTAAGTTCTTTTGTGCAGAAGAGTTAAACTCTTAGATTTGAGAATTAAATTCTCTGTTTGAAGTTTTGATCCCCTTTCTTTTCTCACATAGGGTTTTCTTTGTTGAGAATTAAATTCTCCTTTATTTTCTTTCTGAAATTTCAAGATTCCAAAACTCTATCTCCAAAATTCTCTTTTTAATTCTTCCTCTTGGCTCCTATTTATAGGAGAAGGAAAAGAATCAATTTGTTTAGCAAATCTTTCAATGAAAGATTTTGTTTGTTTTCATAGTCAATATGAGCCTTTAGATCATTAAGTGAATTTTATTCACCGTTGGATTTTCTGTCCAAAGATATTCTGTTTGTTATTTCTGGTGAGATTTAGGGAAATCTTTCCTTGTGTAAGATTTTTCCATAAATTGGTGATATTTAATCATCCATGGATTTTTAATCCAACGGTTCTCTTTACTCCTTTCCCATTTGGAAAGATTTTAGAGAAATCTAGAATTTTAATTCTATTAAACTGTAAAGCTTTCAAAGCCTGTCACGTGCTGGCACGTGACCATTGTTGAGGCATTTCCTAATTTTTAGAATTAAATTCTTTTAAGCCGAAAGGCTTTCAAAGCCTGTCACGTGACCCTGACCCTTGGTCACGTGACCCCTAATTGAGCCCTTTAACAGCCGCTTGTTTATGTTGCTGTTTTAACTATCACGTGTCAACACGCGACCATTGGTCACGTGTGAGCACGTGACACCTCGTTGAGCTATTTCCTGATTTTTAGAATTAAATTCTATTAAGCTGTAAAGCTTTCAAAGCCTGTCACGTGCTGGCACGTGACTCCCAATTGAGTCATTTTTCTACAGTTTGTTTTCGTTTCTGTTTGATGGCGTTTTAATCATCACGTGATCATCACGTGTCATCACGTGACCATTGCTCACGTGTGAACACATGATACCTCATTGAGGTAATTCCTGATTTTTAATCAGGAAACACATCTTTTGGCTATTTGACCCTCTCCGTCCACTCTGTAATCTTCTCTGCACTTTTGGGATATTTTTTATTTTTATTTTTGGGCATTCCGACAGTATCATTGCCAACAACCCTTTTGTGGTCAACCGAATCTTCATCCGTTGCCAATATTTGAAGAACTGTCATAAGAATTTCTCAGGCATTTCTGACTTGTCCATTTTGGGGCTGAAACCAGTCGCACCAACATCAGAAAAGGAAGACATAACTGCTAATATTTTCTTCAAGATTGTTACAAAGATAGCAGAGTCGTACAGATAATCATATAATGAAATAGTACAGATTATTACAACTGTTATTAGATCCAATTCAAGAAAACATAACATACCGATTAAGAACAAACAAATAGAAATGGACGCAATCAGTTAATTGAAGTTAAACAACAAAGTAATTTTACAGATTACCGAACAATCATGGTGAATTGAATTGTCTTTTAAAGAAAACTAGCTTTGAAGAAAATATTGCCCCACAAACCTGTTGCGCTGAGTACTGCAATATTCTTCGTAGGATCAGACAGCTCTAACCAACAGCGCACTTGCAACTAGCACTTCGAAAGTTACTTCAGATAGCCTAAACTTTAGAACTCGAAATTTGAAAAACTCAGAGAAAAATTGTATTTTTCTTTCCTTTCTTTCTCTCAGTCATTTAGAATGAGAAATGCACCTATTTATAGGTTTACCGTGGGGAGTTCAACAACCTACCAAGCTTTCAATCTCCCACTAACTGCATTTAATAGCCCTTCATTAACTGCATTTAATAGCCCTCAATTAACTGCATTAAACAGCCGGGTTTTTTAGCTTCCACTAAATGCATTTAATAAATGCATTTAACATGCACTTAATAGCCCTCCATTAATTACATTAAACAGCCGGGTTTTTCAGCTTTCACTAAATACATTTAACATACCCTAAATAGCCCTCCATTAATTGCATTAAACAACCAGATTTTTCAGCTTCCACTAATTGAATTTAATTAATTAAGTCAATCAACCATATGCAAGGTATCTTCCAAAGTTTAATTATGACAACTACTTTCATCTTTGGAATCTAACCACAAATATGGTATCCATCCATAGAACATTTTGCAATTAAATCCCCTTTAATTTATTATTCTCATTAATTCCAATTTATTCCAACAGTAGGCTGTTATTTAGTTTGCATTTCTTTGGAAATGTGAGTCTAGTGTGTGAGAGATTGGAGCTGATGCTGTGATTTCCTTTTTCGTCGGATTTCTTGTCATACAAAAGTTTTGAGCTTTTTTTTTAAGCATCTGCACAATGCGGACTTTGTTTAAGTATGTGAAGGAAAGAGATCCTTTAGCATAAGATTGATTAAAGAGAGGATATGAACAGTTTGGTTTATAGTTGCTTGGATGAGAAAGATACGGAGCATTGGGGTTGTGACCTCATTAGTCTTGGCCTTTGGTCTCATCATGCTGTCCACTTTTTACGGAGTGAGAGTTAGGATAAAAGATTCACTTTTTACTTATGTTATATCGTTCATGTAATCAGTAAATGAAAGTCCTTGATTTAATTTTAAAAAAACTATCCCAAACCTTTTCTTTTTTATGGACAGCTTTTGCATTGCTCAGGTTTGACATATGGTTCTGATGTTGTTATTAATTATTAGTGTGAACTAAAACTTTGGAGATTAATAGCAATGGCATTTTAAGTACGATATTTAATTCCATTGGAGTTTTGATTAGTGATTACTTATATATTTGTACAATATGAAGTATAATTTATTTATTTATTTTGTACTAAAATCTATAGTGTACCTTTCCGATCAAGGTATCCTTCTCTTTTGGAATAAGCCTCTACAACAGTTAATATAGTCTACATTGAAATCGATATGTTGAACGGACACTTGATCATGATATGTTATCTTGTAATAATATTTCTAACGAGTCTTGTAATACCTCTGCTGTTTATATTTTATGATCCACTTCGACACATACATGTATGTACGGTGCTTTTGACTCTTGCTTCTTCACTATAGGCCAAACTGGGAAGGAGGTCAATATGAAGGTGGCGATAGAAAGAGGTTTGAAGCACTTCACTTGGCCATGGAATTGGGAGCAGACTATGTGGATATTGAGCTTAAGGTATTTTATGCTGCATTAATATATATGTGTCCATTGGGAAAATGCCATTGATTTTGCGTTAATTTATTTGCAGGTAGCTGAGGAGTTTTTTGATTTCTTATCAGAAAAGAGACCAGGGAGCACTAAGGTCATTGTTTCTTCTCATAACTATGAGTTCACTCCATCTAGCGACGAGCTAAGCAGTCTCGTGGCAAGGATACAAGCTGTTGGAGCAGACATAGTGAAGATTGCGACCTTTGCTGTAGACGTTTGTGATGTGGCACGCATGTTTCAAGTGCTTGTGCATTGCCAGGTAATACATATTCAGCACATTTACGCATACATAAAGGACTTGCCAAATTGAAGTTTCCTAGGACATAAATTTTATAATTTATGAATGGATGTTGTTAGTTCGTAATTTGTTGATTTTCATTACTGCACCAACTCAATGCAGCATTTCGTACATTTTCTTTTTTGACCGGGATTGGTTGAAAGTACAGCTAGGTAAAGGTCTACGAGGCTGTGCTAAATGCAGATGGGTCTGTTGATGAAGTTTTTGATGCTAAAGTTCGATTTATGTGAGGATGGTTTTCTATTGTACCCCAGAAATAAGTGAAGGGTCAATCTAGTGAATATTGAGAAAACATATTCCCAATCGAAATCAATTCATCAGACAGAATAAGTAAGGATATCTAAAAAAATTAATATACACGAGACAACGACCTTGCATTAATGAAGAACTTATATGTTTCAAAATAAAGTACTATATTAAGATCTGCAACATGTTACAATTAAAAATGTTATGGAGGTTAACTATATCCAGTTTCCTTCTTACACAATGGATTGCTCGGTACAGATTGATTACATTCATGCTAGTTTGATGCATGTTTTCAAGCAAATACAATATCCTAGGCACTGCCACCAGTTTTCTGCGAATTATCCGTAGTCTCTTTCGTTATAATTCTCTGCTACTTATAATGATCCTTTGTACAAATTGTTGTCTTTGTAAACTACAATTTTCTAAGTTTTCCTTTATCGCATGAATATTTATACAGCTAATGCCTATTTTAGTTATCATATATTTGACCAATGAATGGGAATGACAGGTCCCAATAATAGGATTGTGTATGGGTGAAAGAGGACTGATCTCCCGAATACTTAGCTCTAAATTTGGTGGATATCTCACTTTTGGTACACTTGGTGCGGGAAAAGAATCAGCTCCTGGTCAGCCGACTATGTCAGAATTATTGGATGTATACAGAATCAAGCAAATAGGAGCTGATACAAAAGTATATGGATTAATTGGAAAGCCAGTGCGCCACAGCAAAGGCCCTAAGTTGCACAATGCAGTCTTCGAGGCTGTTGGTCTCGATGCGGTTTATGTGCCCTTTTTGACTGACGACCTTGTTGATTTTCTCAATACCTACTCATCCCCAGACTTTGCTGGGTTCAGGTGTGGTTTCTTCTTTCTTCTTCAGTACTTCTTATTTTTCATAATTTTGATAATCCTACCATTTATATATATTTTTGTAGCTTAATTGGTTTCTTTCGTATATAAGTCCATCTGAAGTCCAAGAGCCGGGGCAAGAAACGAGTACTTATAATTTCCTTAAGAAAATGTTTACAAAATTAGTGCTGTTTGTCTTGTTTATGGAATTAGGTGGACCGCTCATGCTTTATTACACATGATGACTTCATTTTGTTAATTATAGTGCTTTCTTAGCATCATTCCTACATCATGTCCAAATCCACGGCCACCGATACTTAGGTTTATAATTGTGGACCAGAAACTGATGTTTGAGAACCTCTTTTCTTTTTCCCTGAATTTGTCATAATCAATGGTTATTCACCTAGAATATTTGTCTAAAACTATTAGTTTCTACTTTGTTTTCTTTTTTATTTGGATTGCAGTATCACAATGCCTCACAAGGAGACAGCAGCTGCTCTCTGCCATGAGGTTGATCCAGTTGTTAAGGTAAATGATGACATCTGTACTATGGTATTCTTTTGCATTTGCTTCACCGTGCAATGTGACAATACATTTGTAACTAGCTCCACCTCGTGTCTTTCGTGATCTTTCAGTCTATAGGAGCTGTGAATACTATTATCAAGAGACCAAGCGATGGAAAACTCATTGGTTACAACACCGACTACCTCGGTGCAATTTCTGCTATTGAGGATGGAATTAGAGGTGCCTTACTACTATAGATTTTAATATTAATATTTAGAGGTTTAAATGGAAATGAAGTGGCTCGCCTGGAATTTCTATTGGAATGCAAAGCCTTCATGATATGATCTTTTGAACAGGATTACAGGGATACAAGAATGGTACTGTTTCACCTTTGGCTGGTAGGCTTTTTGTTGTCATAGGCGCTGGTGGTGCTGGAAGAGCACTTGCTTTTGGAGCCAAGTATAAGGGTGCAAAACTTGTGATTGCGAACCGTACTTACGGTAGGATTCAATTATGTATTTGGTATTTATTTGATTAGTACATATCAAGAATAACTATTTAATGGCATGTCTAGGAATAAGAACAGTGACCCAATAGTTTGAATAAAGAATCATGTCTTCGTACATTTTGGTACAATTCATTGCAATTCACTTCAGACAAGTATACTTCTTTGCCTTGCTAGATGGTTAAGCAAGGAATTTATTCTTGAATACGTTATATATAGGCTAAATTTTACTTAGACATATTTACTGAAAACTCCCCATAAGTTTGGGCCCGTGACATAAAACTGCCCTTTCCTTTTAAAACTACGATAAACTACCCGACTTAACAATCAACTTTAACGGTGTTAATTTTCATATCAAAATACCTTTTTACTCTTTTCATAATACAATCAATTAATTATTAATTTCATTTTAAATAATTATTACATATTAATGAAATAATTGATAACTGTGGAGGGTGGAGGAGGAGGTCACGGCCACAGCTGTGGGTGGATGAAGTCACCGGTGATGAGAATGGAGGCGAAGAGAAAGAAGAGGAGGTTGAAGACCAAGATGAATATAAGGGCAGAGAGGAGAGAGGGGTGAGGCAGGGGAGGACGTCAAGGGAGAGGTCGGGGTGGCAAAAGGGAGGAAGTCCAGGGGAAGGTCAGGGGCCGCAAAGCAGGGGGAGGTCGAGGGGGTGGGGTTTGCGGACATGGGAGGGAGGTCGGGGGGGGGGGGACAAAGTGAGTGAGGAGGTTGGGGGCGATAGTAGAGGGGGAGGTGGCGGTGCGAAGAGGGGGGCTGGCGATGATGATCGTGATGATGATGTCGCCGCCGCTGATGATGTCGCCGCCGCTGATGATGATAGAGATGAGTGAGGTGGGGACCAGAGTTCGGGTGATGGGGTTGATGGCGAGATGAGGCCGTCGCCGGAGATGGTGGAGGGGGGGAGGAGGAAGATAAGGGTTAAGTTTTTTTTATAGAAATTTGGGTTAGATAATAAGGGTAATTTTGGTGTTTTTTTTTGCTGATGTGGCAATTTAGCTGATGTGGCGTAGTTAGGGCTGATGTGGCATAGTTATGTAGGGATAGTTTTCTGTAATTTCAAATGGAAAGGGTAGTTTACTGTCACGAGTCCAAACCTATGGAGAGTTTTCAGTAAATAAGCCTTTTACTTAACTACTTTACACCCTGAGCGTTTTTCAGTTAACTACTTAAATGTTTAGAAAAATTATAGTTAGCTCCCTTAAAGTGCTATGTTGAAGGGTATTTAATGAAAAAACTCTCAAAACAAAAGGTAGTTTACTGTTATAAAATATTGCAAGGTAGCTAGTGAGAAAACCTATATCTTTATTTGTTAAGGGTGCTTAAGTGAAATTTAGCCTATTATTAATGAATGGAAGATTCTATGATACAGCAATAAGGACCATTCCACGCATCGGTCTAATTTTGACATTTGGAAATTGCAATGTATCATCATCTATTCTTTGCACCTTCAAAAATAGGGTGTTCTACAATAATATATTAGGGCATTCTACATTAATATGTTGCTCACTAGCTTTATTGCTTAGCTGCTTGACTAGTTTCTTTTCAAGGAACAATATCACCACTAAATTTTGTGCACTAAATTATATGTACTTTTCTGACTTATAGAGCGAGCAAAGGAGCTAGCTAACTTAGTTGGAGGAAAGGCTTTAACACTTTCTGAGTTGGAGAATTTTCAAGTGGAGCAAGGTACCATTCTAGCAAACACAACATTCGTAGGGATGCATCCTAACATCCATAACACACCTCTACCTTCTAAGGTTTGTATATTTTTGCTTTTCAGGTATGAAAGTAATTAAATTTAGGAATCAAAATGCTGTGCTCTTGCTAGTCTTAGTTTACTTTAAAAAGTAAAGTTCTTTTCCAATTTTTTTTAATAAAAAATCAGGGTTGGTCTTTTGATGAATGCTAGAATATTACTCGTATATAGTTTTTGCGTAAATTTTAAAAAGCACCATCGAATTTTCAAGGTTTCTGAAATAACACGAACTTTATACATGCCATTAAGTTAATGGCATTAACCCCCCTTGAACGGGCAATTTTGTATGAAAATGCCAGTTTCATTAGCTTGTGGAAGGCACGATTGGATTGAATAACCCCAAAATGAACCGAATATGACATTTTTTTAAAATGAAAACGCTAACAAAAATACCCTTCAAAAAGGGTTCATGGCATTTTTAAAGTTCAACAGTGTTATCTCAAAATCCATGAAAATTAGATGGTGCTTGATTAAATTTATCCATAGTTCTATTTTATTTATGAGTGTCATTATAGCCTAGTGGTAAAGCCTCGTTGCAGTTAAACAGGAGGATTAATGCCTATTATTCATTTTTAAAAAAGTTGCATTTTATTATATTTTTAAATATATATGTTTTTTTTAGACAAGACTACAGTGTTCAGTTGTCAGCCAAGCATTCAAACTATATGCCACCTTTCTATTTAGCAGCACATAATCCCTCCCCCCACCCCTCTCAAAAAACAAGAAGAAGAAGAAGTAGTAGAAGAAGAAGAATGGTCATGCTCAAAGGTCCTAGGCTCTTCAAAAGAACAATCGATCGCTTTCAGACTAGACAAGCTTTATATCTAGAAAGTATGCTTTTTCTTCGTGTATGGTTAAAAAAAGGTGTGACAAAAAAGATCAAATAGAAGTTCGTCAGAAGCGAGAAAAGTCCATACTCCATAGCTAGTCGCTGCTCACCCCTTGCTTGTTTGATCGGGGAAAGAGGACCAAACACCTGTACCATGCTTTCACACACGCACGCGCGCACACACACAAACTCCCAAAAAAGAAGAAGAAGAAGAAAAGGAAGAAGCAAAACAGCAATTTACACTTGTAGAACTTAACCCCTCAAGTAACACCCCTGATGTTCACACACTCTTGAAAACACCCATATTCTACTCTGAGCAACACAAACAAGATCCTCGAGTCTACAGGCATTCATAGAGTTAAATCTGAGTGGATTGTTTTGATCAATGGACAAAGGGGGTGTTTGCTATTAGATCACTCGAGGGGGGTATAATTGGGGCAATGTACAGAGGGGTTCTGTGCATTCAACTCAACAGGACAACCATTAAGTGCCATTGTGTAATTATTTAAGCTAAACAGCTTATCAGTGGTCAGGATATTTTAGAAGGGAATCGAAATCATTACCATAGAAAGCACATAGTAAAGAATACTAATACTATCCAAAGAAGGGTCTCATTGTTTCTTTCTTACATTCTACATCTAAACAAATAAAATCCAATAGTGCTTTCAATGATCATGAACATCCCGCGTCCTATTGTTCAAACAATAAAAATATAGCTAGTGTTATAATCCGACGAATGTAATTAATTAAACACGTGGCATTTGCAGAAAGCTCTCAGTTCATATGCTCTAGTATTTGATGCCGTTTACAACCCAAAAGTAACCAGACTTATGCGTGAAGCTAAAGAGTGTGGAACCGTCGTTGTCCCTGGAGGCGAGATGTTCTTGAGGCAAGCAATGAGCCAATTTGAACTCTTCACTAATTCCCCGGGTAAAAATTTGTTATTTCCACAAAGTGATCTATAAATATTGTTTACTTCTTTGTCAACTTGGCTTGAATTTCAACTAAAATTTACCTTTTTGCTTTCTTTCCTTGTACAGCTCCGGCAGATTTGATGCGAGACACTGTATTCGCATAAATTGATTGTTTTCAGGTAAAATTCGTTTATTTTATGAATTGTAACTAATAAAGTGATATAGATGCAATGCAACCATGTAATGCATATAGATAGATGTAAATTATTTTTACTTAGAATAATTGTGCCCATGTATCTATATAATTAAGCTTACACTTTCTTTCTTTCTTCTAATTATTTCTTTTTGTGTGTAAAGGTGAAATGTATAAGCTACCGAGCATTTTTGGGGAGCATCACAATCGTTCAAAGATGTGAATAAAGCCCCCCCACCCCCCTCCCCCCCCCCCCCCCCTCCCAAAATTTTACAGGAGGTTCAATAATCTCAGCAGCTTTGTTGTATTATCATTTTTTACTGCAAAATATAGCCGATTAAGTTTAATATGTAGGAAGCTTAGAGTACGTTGTGATATCGGATTATTCTTCAAAATTCTTACCGCAGAGCAGCATATCAGTAAGAGTTTTACTTGTTTTGGAAATCGTAATCTTGTATTCTTAATTTATTCACATATGGATGATGCTTTCATTAATTTGATCATATTTTGAAGATTTGGAGTTTGAGCTATTCTCCTATTTAAATCATGATTTGCTAATGTTGCATTACTCGTGTATAAATTGAGTCTGGTTTTCAGCGAATGAGTTACGATATCAAATATGCATGCTTTTCCTTTAAAATCATGCTATATATTTGAGATTTCTGAAAATATTTCTTTTATATTGGGAATATATATGATTAGGTTTTTCTAGCTGTTTAGCGTCATGTAAACCAAAAAAGAAAAGAAAAGGATGAAATTAAATTTCTAGTTACAACTCTTTCATGGCCTTATGAAATACGGTACAAGTTTTCTTTTTATTTTACATAATGTGTATACTAAATAACAAAGAGCTCAAGTTGCCTATGAATTGCATGGGAAATTTTCTTATGCAATTTATTGAAGTGTGAACTACCGTCCATTTTAAACTCTAAAATATTAGTATGCCAATTTTCATAGTATACGGATGCTTATTGCTCTTGTATCAAATGGTTGGAGAATGGTTAACGACTTCTTGATAATAGAAAATTTGACAATCCTAAATCAATGAGCAAAATCATCGAAATCAAATGAAAATTAGTGTATTTATGTTTTAGGGCATGAAGATGGATGATTTTTACAAGTTGCTCAAAAAATTATCTATGCCATTGCTTAGGAACACGCAATGGATCATTTTTCTCCTTTACTTATCTACATAGCACTAGCTATTTCTCTATAATCAAATTTTGTTGTCCTAAAAAGATTTAGGGAAAAAAGTAAATAAAATTTACAAATATAAAAACATTCCAACAATTGAACTCAGGACCTCTCACACCCTAAGCAATAAGCAAGAATCATACCACTATACCAAATGCCCTACTTGTTATTAATTGTCACTTGCTAAATTATTCTAGATTACCATCGCTTTGTTGTATTCCCTGGATCAAGATGAGAAATATAAAGAGCTAGGAATGTCAAGCGGATAGGATAAGGAGTGGATATAGATATTACTATATCTGTATGGCTGTAGTAGTAGTTGACCGATTCGGATACCAATGGTAAAAAATCAAATACGGACATGAAATGCATATTCAAAAAATATTTTTGATAACGTATACGGATACAAAAAGAATATAGGTGTTAGCATATACGTATTCGGTGGCTATTGGCCAGTGGCAGATCCAGGAATTTTCAAAGGATGGGGCCAAGGTCCAAGTTATTCATTCACAATTTTTTTTTAACAAAATCAAGTCTAAATCAATTTATTTTACAGTTGTTAATAAAATCAAGTTATTCATTCATAATTTTTTTAACAAGGTGTTCATTCAAAATCATAATTGAAATCGAGTAACAAAATCAAGCTATTCATTCAAAATCAAAATCTAGGGTTGGGGTTAAAAGAAAAATGCCATATAGATTTTCAACCAACAAGATTCTAGGGTTTCAGCGGTGATGAGGAGACTGTTCACGAAGAGAAGGAGATGACTGATGAAGACGAGTACAACTTGCGACTCGGCGAGGCGAGACGAGGCCGCAACCGCGAGGGGCGAGGGCAAGGATGCCGACGAAGAGGATGAAGCTCAGGCAAGGGTTTTTAGAGATGAGACTGAGAGTCTGAGAGGTGAGAGTTTTTAGATATGATGTGCTGGCTTTTGGATCGAAATGAGAGCCCTGAGGTTAGGGTTTTTAGAGAAGAGATACGGGTTTTTTCCAGAGATGACAAAGCGTATATTTTTCCTTTGATTGAGATCGAGATGAAGATAGGGACCGCAGGGTACCTTCCTATGTTTCGAAAAATAGGATGGGGCCATGGCTCCAACCTGCCCTTGAATAGGTCCACCCCTGCTATTGGCATATCAAAATACGAATACAAATTGTGTTTGGAATGAAAATTACTATCCGTATCCGACAAAAATCAGATATATATACTAAGTTAGCTCGGATTATCCATATCCGTTTACATGCCCATAAAGAGTTATTTGCTTTTCTTTTTCCTATTTATTTATGGGCTCATATGCATGTCTTAGCAAAATTTTCATTTCTGATTAAAAATGCTATTTGTTCCTGTTGCAATTCATTTATAAAGTATTTTCCTTATTTTGTTTTGAAATTAAAAAAAAAACGAGCAAATCTGTTTGGGACTGTTGCCGACCTAATGGTAATGCGTAGCCTGCATTGCTAATATTTGAAGAGTTAACAAAAAGATTATCTCAATTATCAAGTTCATTCCCAAGAAATATGGTGGAGATGCCACATGAACAAAATGTGAAGGCTAATAGTGAAAAGTACTCAAAATCAAGTAAATAAGTTGTTATGGCTAATATTGTCAAGCATGCAATATCAAAAGAATAATTTGTCATGCTAATATTCATGTAGCAAAATCAAGTAAATGAGCTGTTATGGCTAATATTGTCAAGCATGCAATATCAAATGAATAATTTGTCATGCTAACATTCATATAGCATGAAGGCATTTTTTGTTTTATGAGAAGTTAGTTTGTCTCATATTCCTATAGAATCTAGTATTAAATAATGAAAGTTAGTTAAGTCATTTGAAGGGGAAAATGTTTTAGCAGTGCAAATATGTACATATCTAGATCAAATAAAACATCTAATTATACCCAACACTCCATGTCTTTGTAAATATAATTTGTCAACTTAAAATTTTCAAATTTGATATCACCAGTTAATAAATTACTTAGGGCCTTAGGCTATGATTATTGGATGAGATGTTGACAAACAATGTTATTGTAATCAACCTTAATCATTTTCAAAAGGCTAAATTTAACTAAAATACCATGACATCTCAGCATTTATTTAAGATAAGTACTATAAAAACTTACCGTTTGCAATTAATAACCATAATTTTTCAACATATTTAACTCACATGCTATTTTTTGTGTGAACCTATTACTTTTATACACATTTCTTATATTTTTATTTAAGAACTCGTTTATGTTATTTTATTTTCCATTTAAAAATATATGTACTTGGGAAATGCAAGAATGTTATGATGTTGATTGAAAACCAACCATTTTTTAGGCAAATTATGCACCGCGAAACCATTTTTTAGGTTAAAATTCAAATTTTTTTCCAACCGTAGATTAATTTCTAAGCTTCTATTATTTTTCTGCTATCATATTAATTAATGGTTCATAATTTTTTTATGACAATAAGATAACAAAACGAGAGAAGTTAACTGTCGTTAAAATACATGTAAATTTTGGTTTTTAGATACAGTGATGGTTTTAGGCTAATCGTTGCAAAAGTAAGGGAGTTTCTTGTAATTAAAAAACATTTTTGTTAGAAGCCCTGTGCAGCATCGATGTGAATCATATAGAGACTCGATATCATCAAAGTTTTCTCTCTCAAAAAACCATCCTCGCTCTCTCCGCCCTCTTTCTCTCTCATCGCCAAACCCCAACTGCTTCTTCCTTTATATTTTCTCCCCCTCTCTTTTCTTCTCTCTCATCGCTTCTCTCTCTCCTCTCTCTCTGAACAATGGCAGCGGCTCTTCAGGCCTTCTCCATCGCCTCCGCTTCGCTGAGCCTCGCCGACAAGTTTCGTGTCGGATCGATCTTCAAACCCTCGCCAGGTTCTTCATTTTGGGTTTGAATTGAAGATTTTTTTTCAATTGATTTGAGCTTAGATCTGAAGAATTTTTTGTGGTTGTTTTTGATGCAGAGAGAAAAGGGTGCGTTTTGGTTGTGAGTTCTGATGCTAGACCTCGGAGGAATGCTAATTTGATCGCCAATGCAGTTGCAGTTCAGTCTTGTGGATTTTTGTTTGATTAGAGATGGTTTTGTTTTTAATAATTTGATTTGTTGTTGTTGATTAGAAAGTTGTGTGTTTGAATTTGTGTTTTGTAGGAAAAATCTGCAGCTGGAGCTTCGGCCTCGTCTAAACCTGGGTAAGCTCAACACGAACCTTAAATTTCTTGTCGTTGATTGAAACTTTCAAGCTTTGATATTAGCATTAGGTTATATTGAGAAGGAGTTTAAGAAACTTGGTTGAATTTTCAGATGAATGAACAAACATTCATGAGATTATTTTATCTTTATAAACAAGAAAACTATGGGAGCTAGATGGGCAATAAAAGCTACATTTTGTTGGTTGGGTCACAAGTTCTTGGAGATGGGAAATATACAACCTTTGGTTGAATTGTCGTCTTCATCTTTGCATTATTATCATCCCCATGATCATTGCATTTCATGTGGGTGACATGGAGTATAACTACATAGCAAGAAGGCTGTCCAAAAAATTAATAACTTTTTACAGTTAGCTAGGAACGAGATGTTTGCTATAATTCAACATAGCTTCAAATAAGGTGACATGTACTGGGATTCTTTTGTTAATATGATTAAGGTCATACTTGAACCAAAAAGGAAAAAGTTTACAATCCAGTCCTGGTTCCAACCGAAGTCCTCCGTATGCTGCTTGTCTACCGAATCTTTTGTCATACATAGCATTGTGGATTGCCCCTCCAGTAGCCATTTTTTGGATATGCATGCAACCTTTGTGCCCCATAAAGCCGCATACACATCCATACATCCAATACTCGATGAGCCATGGTGACACAAACAATTTTAGTCTCGGAAATGGTCAGAAGCAAGTAATGCATATACTTCAGTTGGAGCGTTCATCGACTTAAACTCATGCTCCATTGTTGTATCCATTATGATAAAAGAAATACTTGCATTATCTTTGACTGGAATTATATACTATTTCTTTCTATTTAGATCTTGCTTCATTTAAATAATGACGCTAAAGAATAATATTCCCAAATGTATTTATTCACTTACAGAGTAAATAGGTTTCAAGTTAGACATAGTAGAAAGAACAATTGGAATATTGGAATGTTTGCAAATGGATCTGCTATTGAATTCAATTATGCAAGAGCTTCGGCTTGGTTGCCATGCTAACTTTACACTTGTTCTCAGCCCACTACCAATCTTTATAGTATCCGTAAGATAACCACTCTTACTTTGTATTAGTCACAACATTTGTTCTACAACCGAGATTCACCTAACTTTTACTTAAATTTAATTTCATGGGTTTGCAGGCATCATCATGAACACAATTATTTATTCTTTAGATGCGTATTGTCCAGTGTGTTGGTAGGCTATTTGAAAATTGGTTGTTCCTTATACCTTGTGAATTCTCTAGGGATACTAATTCCAATGTTCCTGTGTCTCAGATTTGCATATGTTCTTACCCAAACTTCTTAAACTTTTTTTGACTCCTGTGTTACAATCTATATTGCAAAGGCTCATGTTTTTTATGAAGTTGTAATTGGGCTCTTAACTTCCTAATATTAGCTTTAAACTCAGATGTACTTCCTTATTTAACAAGTTCCACTTGATTAATTTACTAAAATCACCACAGTAGGATTTCAAAGTCAATTAGATTTCATTTAGTAACTTATGGAGCCTTCCGTTGTCACGTTCATGTATGGATCATCATTTAAATTAATCACTGCTCCATTACTGGTGAGATCAAGTCACCTCTGGGAATTGTCAATTGCTAATGCAACAGAGGAGAGGTGAATAGGTGATGTCTCTGTGGTGACCAAAAAAGAGCATTGGTTAAGCTATCTTTAGTTTGTTGACACCATAGTTTGTAATTTTGTGTCACCTCATCTTCTTTACAAAGCTCAGTAAAGAGTTCATCTCGGTTTTGATGTTTTGCATTTCTAGCTTATTTAAGCTATGCAGCCTCCTCATAACATCAAAGCTGTAGGAAATTTCGTTAGATTTTTTTATAATATATCATCTCCTTATCACATATTGAATTTGCTCTTTTTACTTTAAGTGCGTTGTACAATTCATTGGAACCTGAATTTTCCTCTATAAGATGGAGGATAAGATACTCCTAACCCCAATCTGGATTATATGTCAAAATTTTGTGATTTTTCTGAAGTATGTATGTATGAATGGTGAGAAAATTGCTCTTGTTGCCAATCATTATCTTCGATTTATTCTTAGGCTAAATTACACCAAACTACTCATAACGTAGTTAACTATTGCTGTTATTCACTAAACTGCCTTAAAAGTTTTTTTTATTATGGTAAACTCCGTTAAAGTTTGAACCTGAACGAGTTTTTCCTTCATTAATTGGAGACTAAGGGATTTTACTCTAATAAGAAAAATTAAGGTAGTTAACTGGGAAAACAAGAATAGTAAGATTAGTTTAGCGCAATTTATCCTTTTTCTTTTTGTTCCTACAAAATTTAATGGATAGGGTAAATACAACTCCTAACAATCCCTATTCTCTAACTTCAGCCACGAGCTCCTGCTATTTGAGGCGCTCCGTGAAGGACTCGAAGAGGAAATGGAGCGTGACCCCCGCGTATGCGTCATGGGTGAAGACGTGGGCCACTACGGCGGGTCCTACAAAGTTACCAAAGGCCTCGCACCCAAATACGGTGACCTCCGGGTTCTTGACACTCCCATCGCTGAGAACTCCTTCACCGGCATGGCCATTGGGGCGGCTGCCACCGCCGGCCTCAGGCCTATCATTGAGGGCATGAACATGGGCTTTCTCTTGTTGGCATACAACCAGATCTCCAACAACTGCGGCATGCTTCATTATACTTCTGGCGGGCAGTTTACTATTCCGGTTGTTATCCGTGGACCAGGTGGGGTCGGCCGCCAGCTGGGAGCTGAGCACTCTCAGAGGTTGGAGTCGTACTTCCAGAGTATTCCGGGTCTGCAGATGGTCGCCTGTTCGACACCGTATAATGCAAAGGGTTTGATGAAGGCTGCAATCAGGAGCGAGAACCCGGTTGTTCTTTTTGAACACGTGCTTCTTTATAATTTGAAAGAAAGGATCCCTGATGAGGAGTATGTGTTGTCTTTGGAAGAGGCCGAGATGGTGAGGCCTGGGGAGCATGTAACGATCTTGACCTATTCGAGGATGAGGTATAGTCGAGAACCACTTAACTTAAAAGCTTAGGTTTAATTATCCTCAAGTAATTTATTATGACAAACGCCCCATCTGTTTATTGACCAAAATCGTCAAAAAACACTATAATTCTACTCTAAACGACATAAAACAAAGTCTAGAGTTAATTAGATGACAGTTCAAGTTGTTTACAAAAGAATTCGATTCTTTTCCGTAGTTTTGGTTATGAGCAGAGGGGTGTGGTGTTTGCGCTAATAAACCACTTGAGAGGAGGTACAAGTGCTATTCATGGTAAACGACAAGGCGGTGTTTTGCAATTTACCCTTTGAAAACTCTTCTTCATGTGGGCTTTTTAATCCTATAAATAGACCTCCAGCTAAAACAGTCATTCATAGTGGAGAAGATAAGCATATATTTTTAATAAACTTGATAAGTTTTGAACCCGGACCTCTTAAAACACGACATTTTGATACTATGCTATGCAAGCTTAGTCTTTATGGTTGTGAGCCAACAATTTATCAAACTAACACTTTTGACAGATACCATGTCATGCAAGCCGCCAAAACCCTCGTGAACAAAGGATATGATCCTGAAGTGATCGACATCCGATCTTTGAAGCCGTTTGATCTTTACACCATCGGAAATTCGATCAAGAAGACGCATAGGGTGTTGATCGTTGAAGAGTGTATGAGGACCGGGGGAATTGGGGCTAGTTTGAGGTCGGCGATCATTGATAATTTCTGGGACTATTTGGATGCGCCTGTTATGTGTTTGTCATCACAGGATGTGCCGACGCCATATGCTGGGACGCTGGAGGAGTGGACTGTGGTGCAGCCGCCACAGATCGTGGCTGCGGTGGAGCAGTTGTGCCAGTAGAAACCAATTGGTGGTTGTGATTGCTAATTCATTGAAGCTGTTATCTTTGATGTTTCTTAATTAGATATTGTAGGGGTTGCATATTTTGAATTTTTGTGTATTGTTTTTGATGTTGGAATAATGAACATGCAAGTTTGAAAAGGCTGGAGCTACCGCAGATTGAAGATATTGTTGAAGAGAAAGTGTTGATGAATTTGTAAAAATGGGTATTTGCAAAATAAAGAGCTTGGAAGTGTTTCTGGGTAATGGGTTGTTAGAGAGATTTTGATCGACTTGGAGAAATTGTAAATGGCTAAAAGATGATTGCAATCTCATACTGCTATTTGGAAATGATTAAATGGATGCATGTTAGAAATGATTGACTGACATGATTTTGTTCGATCGGAGCTCTGCTTAGGCTTAAATGGCCTCTCCAAGGGTTCGTTTGCTATATGCATTTTAGTTGGTGTGGGCTCATGAAGATTGAATTTCATTTTTTATTTTATTTATTTGCCTTTTATTTTGTCTCCCATCTGTTCCATGGGTTTTTTTGTGGGGGTGGGGGAGGACAAGAAAGATGGATTTACTTATGTTGCATTTTATATTTACAAGAAAAAGGATAAAAGGATGAAAATAAAAAAACGAAAAAGTTTATCAAGTAATTCAAGTTGAACTTAAGATTTTAGATAAAATGAATATCAAAGCTCGATGATTTTTTTTTATTAAGGACAACACGGCCCCTCCATTTGCTAGTTGGTAATGGTTAAACCATATAAATTAAGAGATGAACTTTATAAGTTGGTGAGTCCAATAGAGACGTGAATTCGATAGATCTAATAAAATTCATAAATCATATGAATGAGAATTCACATTACCAATGGAAAGAAGTCTAAAATTATGCATCTTCATTTAATATCAATGGATCAATTGATGACACATTTTCAATCTTTATTTTTCTTTGTCAAGCTCTTTTTAAATCAAGGATTGAAAAAGAGCTATCTATCTATTTATATCCTAGAAATCAATGTTCATATACAATTTTTTTAATGTAAAACTGGGAAAAAGCCCAGTTAAAATGTTACTTAAGAAAATAAGAATATGCGCGCGCTTAGCCCCCACTCAGAGGATATATATACAAACAAATATCCTCATGGTTTCATTCTTCTTCCGGCGTCTGAAAAACTCTTCTTATCTTGCCATCTTTCCCCCTCACTCAAAGATTCTAAGCTCAAAATCTCTTTCTTTTCTCCCTTAAATTTTGTAGATCCAAATTCTCTTCGCTGAGATCTACCGAGAGAATCACTAAAAATTCAAATATTTCTAAACTTGCAGCTACTTTTGCACATTAAACCTTCATATCCGAAATCTTCTTGTAGAGATCCATGTTCTCCTCTTTAATCTCTTCAAATCTGAGTTTTTTCTTATGAAATCTATGCTCACTTCGGTTAGATCTACACAAATAAGTTCCAGGTAAACTAAAAATCTTCTCTTTAATAGAAAGCTGTAGATCTAAATTTTCTTTGTGAGACCCCCCTGTAGAATCTTCAAAGGCGTCAGCTTTAACTCAAAGATTCTGACTTGATAAATTTCATAACTTTTTTTGTACAGAAATCCTTTAGAACCGAGTTTTCTTCGTTAAGATCCATATTATCCTTCATGAGATCAGCAGATCCGGGGTCTTCTCGTTGATATCTCGCTGCAAAAGCTCTAAGATTCAAACTTTTTATCCAGTTGACCCATGCTCTTGATTTACAAGTCTGAAAGCATCATCAAACTTGGAATTTTTCGACTTCCTTAAGCGAAATCTCGGCAGGTATGAAAGATAAGACAAGCCAATCGTTTTATTTCTTCAGGAAGCATTTGTATTCTATAGCTACTACTGTGTTTGTCATTATTTGCTTGGGCTGCTAGGAAATTGGCCACAACATTATTTTCACTGAAAGTATGCTTAAAACTGGCTTCAATCTCTACTGCAATTTTTTGAATAGCTTGCACCAAATAGAATAAAGATCATTTTACCTTACTTTTTCCAGTGATATATGCAATGATAGTACTGGAATTAGACGCAACCTCCACCCCTTTAATATTCATGAATTTGCACTGTAACATACCATCTAAAATAGCTTTACATTCAGCTTCTAAAATATCATCTCTACTATTGTAGAATTTGGATACAAAAACTATTTTCCTATCATCATTCCTCAGAACAGCACCCCCTGAACTTAATTTAACAATAGGATCCATTGCCCCATCAGCATTTAGTTTATGTTTCTCTTCTAGAGGCTTCTCCTATGAAGTTGTGATAATGTTTTGATAAATATTTTCCATCATAACCAGATCAAATAAACCTAGGTGCATAAGAATCTGGGGACTTGAGTTACCTTTGAGAGAAATTTGAGCTGCAGATACTAAATTCTTTAAATCTGCAATTATTTGATACCAAACTGTGGAAGCACCAATACTTTCATCCTGAAATTTGCATTTCCACCTCATTTTTCAGATATTCCAACTGATAATGTGTGGAATCCACTTAGCAATATCTGCACCTTTTGATATTTCATACCAAAAATTAAACATATCTTCGATGGTATCAAAATCATATACTCTCTTTCCAGTTTTGAAAATGTCATGCATAGCATTCCAGAGGGATTCTGATAATTCATTTTTAATGAATAAATGCTCTCTGTCTTCTTGTTGTGGATTACTGCAATATGTACACTTGCTAGGAATATTAAAACCCAAACTCCTGATTTTAGAATCAAGTGGCAAAGTATTTCTGAGAAGTTTGCAGCTAAAGATCATAATATTTTAGGAATATTACTGAGTTTAAGGAATTTTGCTTTGTTGTCCAGCTGTTTATTCTGCCTTGTAATATCCCATGCTGAGTGAAGTGTAAAATTTCCTGAGTTGGTAAGCTTCCAAATCATTTGTATGAATTATTATTGAGACAATAATTTTTGCTTTTGATCTCAGAAATAATGCTTACATGGATATCATCTTGAATAGTAGTGAAATTCCACCAACTTTCAGTCAAAAAAATTATTAACAGGAACATCAACTTTCTGATGATTCACACCAACTTTCAAAGGCAGATCTCCATGTCATATATCAGACCAGAAATCAATATTTCCTTAACCGATGATCAATTTAGATAATGAACTGATAATAGAAATACAGTGATAAATCTTTTTCCAAATAGTAGATGCTGTAGAATTGATGTCAGGACCTGAAACTTTCAACTATTTTGCGTGCAAATAGTTGGCCCACAAGCTGTCATTTTCAATAAATTTCCAAGGTTTTTTCATACTATAAGCTTCAGTAACTTCACGTAGAAGTCTGATTTTGAGGCCCCCTTCTTATTGAGGCTTACATATTTTCTCCCATGAGGCCCAGCGGTGATGATTGTGGCTATCACAGCAATTCCAAAAGAACTTTGCAATCGTGGAAGTAATTCTATTTATTACTATATTAGAAGGATTGCAGGAAGCTAAAATGGTACTGGCATAGACATCAGAACATGATTAATAAGAGTATATCTACCTGCTGCAGATAATAACTCGTTTTGCCAACCTTGCAACTTTGCTTTAATATTCTCTATAAGAGACTCAAAGTATCTGATTTTGCATCTGCCATGCCATGAAACACTGGAGCACCAAGGTAAATTAAAGGCCAAGCTCCTTTGTTAATATTAATCATTGTCTAGATGGAAGAACAAGTGGAGAGAGGACAGTCTTTACTTATGTAAAAAACACTCTTTTGCTTGTTTATTTTCTGATCAGATAGCTCCTCATAAACATGTAGAAAATTAAAGAGAGATTTCAGACTCTTTTTACTGCCATTTATGATTATCAACGTGTCAACAGCATACAACAAGTGAGAGATATCAACACTGTTAGTTTTTTCCTGTATGGGATAATTTTTCCTTCTGCATTTAAGTATGTAATGCATCTACTGAGATATTCAGATGCTATAATAAAGAGAGCAAGAGATAGGAGGTCACCTTGTCTGACTCTTGAGCCTTGAAAAAATCCTCCTAATTGTCCATTCATATTTATAGAAAAGTATCGTGTTTCCAAACATCCTCTTATTAAATCCAGAGACTTTTCAGAGAAGCCAAATGATTTCATAATTTGTGTAACACCCTAGCTCGTTTTATACTATAATTTATTTGGGTTTTGCTAATCTTATGGTTATTTCTTGATTATTATTTGTTTTGGGTGCGGATAGTGCATTTGGTATCTGTGTTTAGTATCCGACCCAACCCGCATGCTTGAAATCCCTAATAGATCTAGATTACGATATATCCTTACTAGTACAGAGAATCCGTGCACACATATATGCTCTACATACCTGTATCATATATTTGGTATCTGCATATATTTTAAATAATACAAATATAATCAAATATAATATTTTAAATACCCTGCATGTCATGCATCATACCCCATACCCCATGGTTACATCCGTACATCGTGTTCACTTCCTGTTTGATGAAACAGATTCGTTTGGATTGTTACGTGCATTGACATGTATCCGTTCTGGGAGGGGGTATGCATTTTCTTTAACCAGACGTCGAATTATGGTTTTGGTTGATACGCATATTATTCGTATTTTAAAACTAGATTTTTAGACACAATCCGGGTATTTTCGGAGTATATTTGTATTAGCTATAATATCCTAGAATATATATTAAAATATATTTCTAAACCTAATAGCTTATAAACTTATATATATATATATATATATATATATATATATATATATATTCTTAAACTAATATATCCTCACAAATCCCACTCTCTCTCTATATCCCTGTCTCTCTCTCTCTATATATATGTATATTATATTGTATTTTAAAACCTAATTTTATAAAGAGAATAATGGAGGAAAGATGCCATAGGAGGGAATTTCCTTCTATGGCGTCGAAAAAATACGCGCTCCATCACGTTTTCCGACGATCGGAATCCATATCTTCATCGTTATCATCTAAGATGTGGGTACGCCAAATTTCATGTGATTCTACAACTTTTCACCATTGATTTAGCAATGTAAAAAGTTCTATTATCGGTAAACCGTTAATTTTGAACCCATTAATTCAATAATGAAGATGATGGGTGCCGATCGTCGGAAAACACGATGGTGATTGTATTTTTTCGACGCCATAGGAGGAAATTCCCTCCTATAGCATCTTTCCTCCATTATTCTTTTTTATAAAACCTCACAGCCTCTCTCTCTCTCTTCTTCACCTTTCTTTTCCCTTCTCTGCCGCGAGAAACCCACGTCTCACCCTCGCTATCGCCACCACCGCCGACCCCTTCATCTCCACAACCCCGTCACCAACACCCCCGACCTCGTCACCTTCTCCTCTTATTTTCTTTTCTCCATCCCCAAGAACCCACAACCCTTACAGCCCGACCTTGACCCAGACCTCACTGCCGATCGCCGGCAACCCCTTGTTGTCACCACTTCTGTCTCCTCACTTTCCTGCAAACTCCCGACACCACAACCATCACCTTATCTCTGCATCTGCAACCCATCACCCGAGAACCCTTAACCCTGACGTCTCCTGCAGAAACCCCCATCGCCGTGTCCTTCACCTCGTCATCACCCCTCGCCTCATCTATCCTAGAACTCCAAGCCAGAGCACCAAAAACCCCAGACCTCCACTCTTCTTTTTCATTTCTTTTCTTTTCTTGATTCGTGGTTTTTCCAGTGATCGTCGGAGTCGCACACGTCGCCGACGATCCGGGCGATCCAGTGGTCGCCCTCATCCAGCGTAGTCACGTCTTTGAGTAGCCTAGTTCAGTTCTGTACGCATATGGTGCGCATCGTGACGTTTACCCGACGTCGAACGTGACGTACGTACCCCATCGTGAGGTTCGATCAGGCAAGTTTATCTTGCTACATGCTATCCTACTATATTTATATCCATATGAATAAAAATATTACATGTATTTTTAATTTTGCATCTCATGTTATAGTTTTACCGTTTTTGATACCCGTACGTATCCGTACTGACAATTGCATATCTAATTACATGCCTGAACACCCTGATATCATTTCACTATTATATTATCATGACATGTTATCTAGATTGCATCATAAGTAGTCATGGACGTAGAAAGGTTATTACAGATAGACACATATACATCCTGATATCAGCTTAATTTACTGTGATCCCGATATCGTTTACCGTTTCACATTTGGTGTCCATTTGATACACATGCACCACATGACATGCCCTGATACACTATTTGACTTGATACTTGATCTTGTTACTAATACCGACAATCCTGACTTGTTGTCCTGGCGGACTTAACCTGTTGTCTACATAGACAAAACATGTACATGCTTGATCCTGTGTTGGCATTAGTTCCATATTATCAATACCCGACTTAAACACATAACCTTAGGGGTAAGGGGAAATCAATAATGAAACCTGATTTGTAACTCAACGGTTCGATATTTATACAGATCAGTCTTTACGAGTTAGGCTACCCTGGGATGCTGCTGCTGGCATCATTCATCTGTACATGTTACCTGTTTACTGTCTAGCGGCACGTCTCGGATTCAGCCCGAGAATCTTGACTGTGTCCCGAGCATGCATGGGATACTATTGAGTTATATCGACGATTCTATTAAATTGATTTCAGAAATTTTAGAATAGATAACCCAATAACACAGTTTAGATTACTCATCGCACTTCACAGACATATACACACCTCACTATTTATATTCATCATGTTGATTTATATTCATGCATGTATATCTGGTTACATTCTGGTTATTACTATTGTTTGATATTATGACGCACTGGCGTCTGGGTTTTGCATGGCCCAGTTCCTCTCTATCACAGGCTGAACATGAGTACTTTAGCTGTCAAACCGAGCAGTGAGGATTGTGTTTAGTGATGTTTAGTCCAATTATTTTTCTGCAGTTTTTATTCCTTGATGTGAGCCCATATTGGGACGTATTTTCATCAGATGTTATTGGATATTATTATCGTTTCCGTTTATACATTTCGACTCTTTTATTTTGGCAAATGGACATGTACTAGGTAGATTTTATATTTTTTACCGTTCTTGATATCCTGTAGGTAGTATGGTTGGCTCTGTCACGTGCCGTAGTTTGTGCACTCTGAGAAGCAGGGCATGACAATTTGAAATATAAAATCCCATTCTAATCTGTCAAAAGCTTTCTCCATATACAGTTTAAGAATAATTTTGCGCCCCACTCCCCCCCCCCCCTGCTCCCCCTGATTTCTTGCATATATTTTGAGTGACTTCTTGAGCTAAAGCAATATTCTCATATATTTCTCTGCCTTTTACAAATGCCCCTTATGCTTGAGAGATGATTTTAGGCAGAATACTGGCAAGTCTACTGGATAAAATTTTTATAAAAGAAGTTGCAAAGACTTATAAGCCAGAAGTCAGTAAATTTTGTACAACCTTTCTTTTTTGGAATGAGGCAGATAACTATAGAATTCACCGACCTGGGCACCAAACCATATCTGAAAAAATGTGCAACTGCTTCTTGAAGCTCATACTGAATTGTACCCTAAGCAGTAAGATAAAATTTGCCACTGAATCCATCAGGACCAGGGGCACTATCTTGGTCCATGTTTTGCACAGCCTCCTTTATTTCTTCCATTCTAGGAGTAGCAGCAAGTATGTCATTATCTGCATTTGTTATTAACCGAGGAATAATATCAAACGAATCTGCATTAATCTCATCATGTTGAGTAGTGAAAGCAGATTGAAAGTGTGTGACATCCATATCTACAAGCCCCTTTTGATCTTCAATCTAGGTACCATCATTTGTATGTAACTTGATTATTTTTCCTGCACAGTTTTTAACATTCACACAAGCATGAAAGAATTTGGTGTTTCTATAACGACTCAGAAAACCCTGTACAGAATTATTTGTTTAAATGTATAGAAAAAGGGTATTTCAGTCTGTGTAGGAGTTATCAGTTATTTTTGTTCAATAAAAACAAGAAACAATTTGTTGCTCATTGGTAAAGGCTCTACACTGTTGTGATATAGTTTGTGCGTTCGATTCCCATTAGTTCCAATTATTTTTAACATTTTTCTTTTTAATTTTTCAGAAGCCCAAGAGTTGCACTTGCAATTCACGGAGAAACGAAAAGTTTCAGAAAAATCAAACATGCGCAATAAGGAGTAAACACTGATTAAAGCTGGTGGCACGAATCTCAAGGCTATTGGGCCAAATCCAACCGCCCAAAGTCCCTATCCACCCGCCGCCGCAGGTCCAAGATGTTCCAAATCGCTCCGTGCTTTGCACACAAGTCTCTTTAGCTTTCCTCAACTCCCTTGCATTGTTTGATTTTCCTGTAATCAAACAGAGACTCTTCAAATCCCTAATTAACACCATTAAATCCATTTTAATTCATTTTTATTTCACACCCTCTTTCATTTTTACCCTATAAATATCACCCCATGCCCTAGCTTTCCTCTATTCTAAAATTTACTCAAAATTTTCTAAGTTCAAGAAGAGTTAAGGCTATTCAAGTGGAGTTAAGCAAGCTAAAGGAAGTAGCGATCAAATTCCGACGACCGGAGTATCTCTGACGAGAACAAGACCTCCTCTCTCTTCCTTAACCTTTTCCTAACGCTACACAACGAATAAGTTCCTCTTCTCTCTATTTCTTTCATCTCAAATCGTCTTCTAAAAACACATCGACAAAGTGGAGTTAACTCCGATATATGTTATTTTAACATTTATACTCCCCTCATTAAGCAAAATAGGTCGAACTAACTTTCTCACACCACTCGTAATCTTATTTACAATCATTTAGATTTTAGTTTAATAAATTTTTCATGAGAAACAATCATATAGCAAACTTTTTCATTAAAATACCATGAAGCTTAGGGGCTGTTTGGTCACAGGATTATGGAATTTGGATTTCAAAATAGTACGGTTGAAATTTCTGGATTTGGTAATTTGTTGTTTGGTTGGTTTTGGATTCCTAGTATTGGATTTGTAGATCCTTGTAATCTTTGTTTGGTTGGTGAAAAAAATGGGATTTGGATATGAGGATTTTAGAGAGAGATAGAGAGAGAAAATTGTTAAATAAATAAGGTACATGGCCCTACCTAAAAGTACAATGAATAGTGCCAAATACTTGAAAATCCTCGAAAATATTTAGGATTCAAGAATTCTTGTTTTGTGGTGGCCCCCCCCATAAAAAACAAAGGAATAATAGAAATCCTAATCCTGCAACCAAACACAAAATTGTGAAATCCTAGGATTCCAATATCCAAAATCCAAATCCAAACTCATAATCCTGCAACCAAACAGGCCCTTAGTATAATCGTTTTTTTCGATAACTAGTTTACCTACCTATAGAACCTTCATGGGGTAATGACTTACCCTACATGCACACTATAGTTGCATAGCAAGATATTCTAAATATATGGTTGGTTTAAAAAATAGGTTTTTCATTAAAATACCACAGTTTTACAAAACGGGTTCCTTTTAATCGATATTTTTAAATTCTTGGTAATTGTGCTTTTACAACTCTTGTTAGGGGACCCGCTAATGGATGGTGCGGATTATCGCACATTCTTAGCATAGTAGAGAGAGATGCAGAACTACTCATGAAGTATTTGGTCTCGAAAGAAAATAAAAATACGGGTTTTTAAGAAATACGACTTTTCTAAATAAAACTAAACTTTGAAAATTATATAAAACTATGAATCCGTGTTTTCAATAAAAATGTATTATAAAACTATATTTTTAAAATGAAAGATTAGAATTTTTAATAAAATACCATCAAGTTTCCAAAAGAGCTAGTTTTCATAAAAATACCATAAACTTTTAAAAACTAGGTTTTATCACTAAAATACCATAACGATTAAAATACACGTTCATGAAAACCCTAAATATTACAAATCACCCTTGAGATTTATTTTTAAACTATATTAAAGTATTCCTCATAAAACCCTTCGAGATATACAAACAATATTTAAGGACTCTAAATTAATATAGGTTTAAGCGGTATCATTTCTCTTGAGCCCCAGAAAGCCGGAGAAAGTGAGTGCTTGCCTATTCAGGTTGGACAACTTAACGGAGTTATCAATGGCAATTGTCTTGGAAAAAGACACAAATCCTACCGTTTATGTGCAACAGTTACCGATTTCTTCCAAATATAAGATTTTTTAACAGTTTAAAACAATTCATATGAAAAAAGGCCTGAACTCGAATCCAAATTCGAATATAAACTTGAATCTAAACTCAAACTCAATCTACTCGAACTAACTTGACTCAAACCAAGTTTGCAATTGACATGATTTGCATTTTACTCGACTCACTCGACTTTATTTTACACATTTTGCAATCTATGGTTTCGATCAAGACATGTTATAACCAATCAATCAATTCAATTAAGTATACTATATAGTTATAAGCTAGTTATACTCGGGGTGCTTGGGATAGTTTCTTATGTGAATCCATTTCAGGAGTCCCGTATTAACCTCTTTTTTTTATTTTACTCAAATATCAGTAGGGCGACTCATCTACAGCCTAGACCCCGATGCTAACACATGAAATGGGCTCGTGTTTCCTTACTCCTGGGGCCCCACTCTTGAGCTTGTGAATACTTCTACGGTTGCGTTGACATTCACACTTGGAACGTAACGTTAACATAGTGACCATATAGTACATATTTACCCATGAACATATACTTTTACTCTTATATATATATATATATATATATATATATATATATATATATACACACACACACACACTTGTCATTCTTTTACTCTTACTTTATTTTTGGGACTTACCGAGCATTAGTTCGCTAACGGGCATTCCACCCGCCTTTATTTCTTAGAATGTTCGTTAGATACGGTCGAGACGAAGAAAGTGGAGGCTTCAGAGGAGGACTACAACCAGATTGCTACTCATGACTAGTTTAGCTTTATATTTTTCCAGCTTATGTATGCCACATGTTTAGGCATATTTTTAATTGTGTTTACTTTCCAGCTGAAAGTCATGTACATGTAAATATTTGAAGTTGAATGTAAATAAAGATATTTGTTGAAAATTTTACAGTCTCCATTTATTCTTGCATTATGCATTATTGTTTCAATACGCTTAGTATATTTATTTAGGGAATGATCTTCTTTGAATAAATATGCTACGGGCTTGCCACATCATCGTTTTCATCTATTGGGAAACGGGGCGTGACAGGTTTTGTTGGTGGTCCATGCAGGTTAGTTCTGCATGAAGTCGTAAACAATATACCACAAGAATTAATAAATTCAAAAACATTTTGTCATGCCCCATTTCCTAATAGACGGAAACGGTGACGTGGCAAGCCCGCATTGTATTTACTATGAAAATAAATACGTTAAGCGTAATTAAGTAATATAACAACGAACAAGAATGATAAGAGTAATAAAATGAAACAATAATTTTATTTATATTCAACTTTACATACAACTGTTTGAAAGTAAAAAATACAATAATAAAAGCAAATGCCTAAACAATGGCATACTGAAAGTAAGTGCATGAAGAACTAATAGTTAGGCTGAGCTGCAAGCTGGTCCAAGTCCTTCTGGCTCGGCCCTAAGTCTTTAGAGTCCGGTCCTCCTAACGAACATTCCAAAGAAAGAAAACAGATAGGAATGCCGTCAGCGAACTAGCGTTCGGTAAGTCCCAAAAGAAGAAAGAGAAGATATTATATAAAGTGAAATAAACAGGTAAAGTTGCATATGATCGTTCACTGGTATAAGATAGTTGTTTTAATGTGGTTATTTGTAGTTTGATAAGGAATATATTCATGTATACGAGAGAAATCCATCTTACCCCGTGGAATATGGTAACATGTAGTACAAGGTCCCGTCATAACCTATGGGACAACGGAACGTGAATTCATATAGGTGTCTTTTAAAGCGACCTCTCGTTCCACGATATATGTTCTGTACCAATCTACCCCTTTATCCCCGCGTATTGTATTGTATAGATTAATATTACAAGTCTTGGCTGAATCCATGGATATAAAATGTCCCTGTTGGGGTCAAAAGTTGCACCCCTGGTTGACCGAGTCAAAGTCAAGGTCAATCCCAAGCCAGGCGGGCCCAAGTCTAGGTCAAGCGGGCCCATGCCCAAGTCGAGCCCGCGGCCAGCCTCCTCCATGCCAAAATATAGATCATGTAATAAATAATTTTTATGTAATTTTTTATGCATGAATGTATGCAAAATGGGCATAAAACCAAATTTTTTGTAAAGCCCATGGGTTATATGCAAAAAGAAATGGCACATGAGCCATGGGATGAGCAAATTGCCATTTTTTGTAAAGCCCAAAGGGTTATATGTAAATATGCAAGCCTATATAAAGCAACATAATGATGAATAAGAAATACAATTTTCATTCCCCAAAAAACTAGTGTTCTTTGTGCCTTCTGCTCCTTTTCCAAGGTTTTAAATCTTCTCATTTCTTTTGAATTAAATCAAGAGTTTTACTCTTTCTTTTCGAAAACTAAGTAGTTTTCCACCACAAAACCCACAAGGGGGCACTCAGATCTCCCATCAGATCTCAAGAAGAAGAGATCTTTAAAATCTCATACTTCTTGTTCTTCAAGATCCAGCCAATAGAGGAGGAAGGAGGAGACCCATCTCCAAAAATCTCATCTGGGAAAGATCCAGAGCCAAAGGGAGAAACAAAGCCGCCCCATTTGATCACTTCTGAAACCTTTTAGGAGTTTAACTCCACAAATCGGGAGTACAGCTCCCAGTGCAGGGACCAAAGTCCCCTTTCTATTTGACGTCCAGCGCCCAGAGCGCTTGTGCCCACGTGCCGACACGTGGTGCGCCCAGCTCCCAGACGCTTGCGCCCACGTGCCGACACGTGGTGCGCCAGCGCCCAGGGCGTTTGCGCCCACGTGCCGAGCACTTGGTGCGCCCAGCGCCTAGAGCCCTCGTACCCAGCGCCTGCGTACCATGCACGCGAGGCACTGGCCCCCACGCATCCTTTGGATGCCCTTTCCCTTTCCTTTATATATATATATACACACTCCACGGCACTGTCCCTGTTAGAAAATTTTTTCTATCAGGGCGCTGCCCCGCACCCCGCAAGGGGGCTGCTAGCCCCCTTGACCCCCAGCCCGCTATCCGGGTAGCGGGACCCCCGTAAAAACTCTGCGGGGCCCCCGATATATCCAAAACCCCTTTAAAACACAACACTGCACATTGAGTTTGCATGACCAGTTTAACCCGTCAATCGGAGGTTCTCTCGCTTCAAAGGCGAGGGGTAATTAATGGCAGCTTAGTCCACGGCTGCCGGAGATTCGGATCCCCACGATCAATAAACCCTTGCTTACCTTAGGTAGGGGGAATCTGTAATGCACCTGATAAGCATGCGCGTATTCCCATCTCAATGGGGTGACGAAAAACACCCTACAGTCCCGGTTCATGTTCAGGATGTAATTATATGTTTAGATAGTCATGTCGAGTTCATGTCATGTTATAACCATGGTTCGGTCAAGTCGAGTCAAGTATACAATTTTGAGTTTGATGTTTGAATTCAAGTATTCAATTCATGATCAAGTATTTAAGTTCGTGTTTGATTTTTTTTTGGAATTCTGGTTTGAGTTTAGACTCAGATTGAGTCAGACACTTATGAACGGATTTAACTCTTGACTTTCTTAGGTTCGGGAGTAATTGATAACTTCTGCATATGGACGGCAGGATTTGTATATTTTTCCAAGACAATTCATTGATAACTTTGTTAAGTTGTCTAACCTGAATAGGCAAACGCTCACTTTCGCCGGCTTCCTGGGGTTCAAGAGAATTGATCCCGCTTAAACTTATTATTAATCTAGAGTCCTTAATTATTGTTTGTATATCTCGTGGGGTTTTTATGAAATATATATATTAATATTGTTTTAAAAAAATAATCTCGAGGTGATTTACAAGCTTTAGGGTTTTCATGGGTATGTATTTTAATTATTGGGTATTTTAATGATAAAAACTTAGATTTAAAAAGTTTATGATATTTTATTGAAAACTAGCCCTTTTTGGTAACTTGATGATATTTTATTAAAAGTTTAATCTTTCAAATAAAACAATATATTTTATTAAAACTAGAGATTTATATTTTTATATATATATTTTTTAAAATTAGTTTTATTTAGAAAGGTCGCTTTTCTTAAAAACCATATTTTATTTCCTTTCGAGATCGAATACTCCGTGAGAAGTTCTGCATCTCGTTCTACTATCCCAAGAATGTGTGATAATCCGCACCATCTATTAGCGGGTCCCCTGACGAGAGTTGTAGAGATGTATTTGCCAAGAATTACAAAATACAGCTTTTAAAAGAAACCCGTTTTTGAAAAGATGTGGTATTTTATTGTAAAAGTTATTCTTTAAACTAACTATATATATATGCAGACATCGTGCTATAAAACCAAAGTGTGCGTGCGGGTAGGTGTTACCCCGTGAAGTTTTCCTTAAGGTATTGTTTACATAATTATCGAAAAGAGAGTTATACTAATGTTCAAGGTATTTTAATGAAAAAGTTTATTTATATTTGTTTCACATGAAAATTTTGATTGAACTCGGAGCTAAAAGATTGTAATTAAAGTTACAAGTAGGGTGGTAAAATTAGTGTGACTTATGTAAAAAGGAAAAAGGAGTTCTAAGTTTGTAAAAGAAATGTATCGGAAGTAACTCCACTTTACCGATATACGTTTAGGGAATGAAATGAGATGAAAAGAAAGAGAGATGAGAGGGACTTACAGCTTGGTAATATCTAGAAGAGAGTAAGGAAGAAGAGAAGGGGCTTCGTAGCGTCGCAGGAGCTCCGGAAATGGCTTCGATCTTCGATGGAAGGAGCTTGGTTGCTAACTCCACTTGCATTTAGGAACTTTTGAGGTAATTTTGCTAGAAATTTTCAGAATATAGAGGAGCTAGGGCATAGGGTGATATTTATAGTGGAGAATTAGGATTTGGGAATTAAAATTTTGGATTAAAAAACATTAAAAATGTGTTAAATGGTGAATTGAAGGGTCTTTGTTTGATTGCAGGAAAATCAAACAGTGCATGGGAGTTAAGGGGAGCTGAAGGGATAAGTGTGTAAAGCACGGAGCCATTTGGTTTCATCCTGACCATCGGCTCCGGCCCTTTTGGGGAAACGGGCGGTCAGATCTTGTGCTCTTGCCTTGAGATTTGTGCCACGTGGGTATTTGGGTGTGTACGCTTCATTGCGCCTGTTTGATTTTTCTGAAACCATTCATTTCTCCATATATTGCACGTGCAACTTTTGGGCTTCCAAAAATTAAAAAGCAAAAATCTAAAAATAATTAGGTATGATGGGAATCGAAGGCACATGCTATTTCACAGCAGTGTAGAGGCTTTACCAGTGAGCTACAAGTTGCTTCTTTATTTTATTTAACAAAAATAACTTTTTACTATTACACAATTTGTAATACTCTTTTCTGTACAATAACAAGAAAATTCTGTACAGTGATTCCAGAGTCGTTACATTCTACCTTCCTTATAAAAATTTCGTCATCGAAATTTACAATTACACAGGGACTAAATTTTAAAAAGGTAAGGGTATCGTGTACGCATATCCTCTTCTCTTTCCTAAGTTGATTCTCGTGGCGAATCCTTTCTCTACATCATTCGGATCAAGTTTAACTCCTTATTCCGTAATGTTTTCACCTTTCGGTCCAGGATCTCAACTGGTTGTTACTCGCAGATTATGTCAGTTTGGACTGTGAGCTCTGAATGATCAAGTATGTGGCCGAGGTCGCTCACATATCGTCGTAGTTAGGATATGTGGAACACGTTGTGCACTCCTTCCAATGAGGGTGGTAGTGCTAAACGGTATACCACTTCTCCAACTCGTGCGGGTATGTCGAACGGTCCTATGTATTTTGGATTTAATTTACTGTAACAACCTTAAATTTTCTGTATATTTTTTTCAAAATACAAAAAGGAGTACCTAAGTCTGAACATAAGTTATAAATTAAATTTGCTTTTGAACATCAAGAAAGAGCTTGTAGCTCATTGGTAAAGACTTGCACTGCTGAGACATAGCACTTGTGTTCAAATCCCGTCAGTCACATTATTTTTTGTTGATTTTTCTTTAAACTTTTAGAAATTTAAAGGTTTGCACGTGCACTGCACGTAAAATGAAAAAACACAATAAAAACAAACATGTGGAAATTGGTATTTATACAGCTTAGGACACGTGGCCCCAATCCAAGCCCCATCCCCTCCTAGATGACCGGTGAGATCATGAATTGGGCTGGTGCCGCCGGTCCAAACCGTACCAAATGCTCCCAAAATTTAATCCTAGCACCCTTTGGCCTACCCCACTACCCCCATGTTGTTTGATTTCTCTTCATTCATTCAGAGAATGATAATTCCCCTCTTTAAGCCATTTTTAATATACATTTTAATTTCATTCTTCAATACCATAAACCCTAGTTTTCCCTATAAATACCATACTACATTTCACCCCTTCTCATTCAGAATTTCATGCCAAAACTCTCTAAAATTCTAAGTCCAAAAAGTTGTACAAGTGGAGTTAGTAAAGGTCGAAGTTCCGGCGACGTTTCGAGAAGAATCCGGCGACAAAACGATACCCCGACGGTTCCTAAAGTTTCCTCCTCCTCCCCTCTATCTTAATAGCTTGTAAGTTCCTTTTTCTCTCTTCTTCTACCATTCTATAACATTTTCTTTTCAAAACTCGTCGGAAGCGGAGTTATTCCGACTTTTGACTCTCTTTTATTTCAAAACTCCACTTTTCTTAAACAATAAATCACCATATTCTCTCATAATATTTAACAAACATAAATAAATATATTAGAATAAGTTTCATATCAAAATAATTCATGTTGTAATTTTTATTTCACTTTTACAGTAAAATACTATCATATTTACAAAGGATATTGTTATCCACTTTTAACCGTATTACCTTTAGAAAACTTATGAGGTAATGAACTACCTCATCACAACACACATCTTTGACATAGCATGATGAATTTTAGGATTCTAGATTATGGGATAATACGCTTTTACGAATAAATACCTTAAACAATTAAAAAACTATTTTCCTTAAAAAGAGTGTTAATTAATTCCTTGCAAATACGCATCTACAACCCATTTTGGGGAACCCCGATTGGAATGGTGCAGGTTATCGCACGTCCTCGGGCCTAGTAGAGCGAGATGCAGACCTCCACAAGAAGCATTCGATCTCGATGGAATTTTAATGCAATTTTTAAGAAAATGAGATTTCTACAAAATAAATAAAATTTATTTTTATTAAATATATATATATTATCAAAAGATCTATTTTAAATATATTATAAATATTCCATGTTTTCTAAATCAAGGAAACTACAAATACAATTCAATACAAATTCCAACATTTCATTAAAATACCATATACAATGAAAATATGTCTTACTTGTTGGGTTACGGCAGCGTCCCGACCATCAAACCGTGGCCAAATGCGGAACAAATTTTTTCTAAACTGGCGCTACCATTATCCGATGCCCGGATCTACCTTATACCCTAAACTAGCAAGCTATAAAAAGAAGTTAGAATGGTTATACCGAGTTGATCCGTGTCCTTCGGTCTTCAACCATCATCCCCAAGCTCCTAGTGGCTCCTTGATCGAATTTGGTTGCCGGTCTTCCTCCATCCACGATGATCCATCTGAGAGAAACAGTGCAAGCTTCAGCCTCGTCGAGCGAGGCAACCGACGCTCCAAGGTTGCTAGCAATGGAAAGTGGAGGTGTATGAATATGTCACTATAATTTTCTCTCATCCTATATGCTCAATGAGCAACCATAGAAGATGAAGAAGGTGAGGAAACATGTGGCATGAGCAATTAAAGAAAATGGCTAAGTGTTTTCAAGTGAGAATGAGAGAGTGGAGAAAAGCAAGTGTGGAAAAACAAATATGCCAAGCATTCTTATGAGATAGCCGCCCCCTCTCTCCTCACAATCATGCACACAAAATATCTCTTCAATTTTAACAATAAACAATAAAGACCCATGCCTCTCTACATGTCCAAGCCCATGCTCATGCCACCTCACTCCTCCACCTCATTTGTGAAACAAATGAATTTCCAAAAAAGGAAAATCATACAAATGAGGTGTCTACTTCTAGAAGCTATTCCGTATAAATATGGAATACAACCCGGTACATGTATCGAAATACATATATGCGTATTTTTACAAAAATACGCATAGCCAAGAGAGAAAATGAATAGTGAACAATAATACTAGAATACATATATATAAATACATATATGAATTATTAAATCAAAACATTATTCAATAATCCGGCTCAATCCTAAGTCGCTAGTATTATCAACCGTCCGATTAAAATCTGTGTAGCATGTTCACATATTTAATCGGACACCTTTATGTACTAACATACGTCATCTACACCATATCGCCTGAACCGTGAAAACCCTCTGTGTGGAACTCTAAAGACTCGTCAATATGCTGGCAGTGGGTTTAAACACAAGCACGTTAGCGGCACTAGTTGTACGTAACGGCTACCCAAGTATTGAGCGAAAGGGAGGCCGACGAGCAAACTCATCCTGAACCCCTATTGAGCATGACAGTGACAATATCCGTACAGTCCGGTCTGTTCGTCTAAGAGTATCGCATATCGAGTCTAGGGGTGGATAAAGTCAGACCCCTAATAACGCGACATTTAGTGTCGGCATGAAACCCATCACCACCTGAGAAATTATCGATCCTGGATCGGTAATTCTCGTCCACCGTGGCCACGGATTTCTGGTGATGGCCACCCATGCACAGCGCGACATCAACCCCCAATACCGGGAGAGACGAATCCCCGACGATCCGATCACTGCCTCCATGTGGCTCGGGACTGTACCCAACTAAAACCTGTTTGCACGACTCCTTTGAGCCGTGGTTGGGTAGTAATCAAAGCACAGTGGGAACTCACACGAGACAAATGACGATCTCAGGTCGACAGACTAATCTGTATATATGTCACCTGGGAAGTGCTATCTGACAATAAGTATAATACCAACTAGCAGGTTTCCGGCGAGTCCGTCCAGTGTACTCATAACTCAATGAGCACCTGTATACTATCTTAGGTGAACAAACTAACACCAATGGATTGTGAGACCTGGCCACCGCCCCTCGTCGGGGTCTCGATCAGTATACACTAGTTTACACTGGAGTATCGATGCCCAGTCTCGATACTCCCACGACTAGGGACATTTAAGGATGTGCTTATAGACCCCTAGCTCCCACGTATATGATCGTCATCATAATGCTGGTAGTCAGGCAAGAATCCTGTGGGCTCTATCAACATGTACATGATGATAAAGACAAACCAGATAGCATACTATCATCTCGAGTAAGACTGTTCTACCGGTATAGGTCCTTCCTTAATCATCATAATCACCTAACTGCGATTACGATAATTGCCTTGAGGGCACTATAACCAACAATCTCCCACTTGCACTTAAGGCCAATTATTGCTGTGTCGCATACTCACAGCTCGTGTGATATCGAACACCCAACTTCTTTACTAATCAGTTTCGCAAAGCCCGTTTGCGAAAATATTGTATTCGAGAAATAGCCTCATTGAGTGGATCCGCTCCAATGTTTCTTTCTGTATCTCTCTATATCTTAACTTCGCGGAGAAAACTATCTCCCTAAATGAGTAATACCTGTCTTAGAATTTGTCTGGATATCTGATGGAACCCAGTTCACAAATGAACTCCAAATCCAGCAAACTTCTTAGACTGTATCGTCCACTGAATTTAATTAGTATCCTGCGCCATGCCTTTCTTCAGTATCCGCTTGGACCACCTGTCCAACATACTGTCCCTCAAAAGAGGGAAAACTATAACTCTGACAGTCACTCTGGCATCCAGATCACCTTGGAAGCCTGAAATGATAACCGTCTCCTGAAGGAGGCTGTCGTTACCATATCCCAAGAACATTCACTTATGTTCATAACTGCTTCCCAATATTTCTCCACGATTGGATTAATATATGTTTATTACAGCTAGTGCAAAAACAACATCTAGTGTGGTACTTGATATTTCATGATTAACTCAATTGCCTAAGCAAGTGATATGCTAATCATGCAGATCCCTCTCCCCTTTAGTCTGTAAGACACCTTTAGAAAGGGTGACTCCATCACCTGCAAGTACTCCACCATGCCAGGAGTTGACCATTCTAAAATACCTTTAGAATATTGTCAAGTACCCTAAATTGGGACACTTCCCTGTAAGTACACGGTAGCGCCCCGGCCATCTAACAGACGCCAAAAGCGGAACAAAAACTTTTACAACTGGCGCTATCGTATACTATAACCCGGATCTGCCATTAAAGCTAAACTAACAAACTACAAAGGGGTAGAAATGTTATACCGAACAATCCGAGTCCTTCGGTCTTCAACCATCATCCCACGCTTTGTTGCGACTGCTCCGATCTCCTTAATCTCCAGTCTTCTCGTCCAGGTGGCACCACGTCGACGGATCTTTAAACGGGCTCCCGCCTCTGAACCGAGGCAACTCGATCATCAAGTTTGCTAAAAGAGATGACCAAGATTGATTTAGAGAATGAGTAGAACACTTTGTCTCGTTACATCCAAAGCTATGGATGGACGGTTAATGAAGTTGCCTTTTGGAATCGGGTAATTTAGAAATTGATCACATCTAATTTCTATATACCAAAACTATCATCATCTTTTCTCTCTCAAAAAACCATGCTTCTAACAAGAGGGGCCGGCCACTTAAAATGAGGGGGGAGGTGAGTGTAAGAGCTAGGAGGGTGACCATAACATTAATCAACTAATGAGTCACATATACACCTTGCATAAGTAATCAATGCAAACAATGAATCATATAAACACATCATCATATCATTAAATGAACAATTAATGCACTAAGCCACCTCACCATCCTAGTCATCATCTAGAACCATCTAGAATCACGACTCACCCTCATGACTCACCCAAGTGACAAAAGGATAAATCCGTCTTTAACCGAATGTTAAAGACGGGTGATAGAAAACTGGAAACTGGCAACTTCCAAAAGTGATCCTGAAACGAATTTCAGGATAACCCCATAACAGTATAAACATACCCGCATTTGTATTACGACCGAATACAAATGCAACTGAGACAAAGATATTATATCTACACAGTATAATACTCGGATCCGGCTTAAACCAAAGCCCACCAGTATTATCTGCCCGAAAAATGACACGTGCGTAAACGCACGTGTATTTTCCGAACCCTGCCATAAAACCATACGGCCTCTACAACGTTTCGCCCAAACTTGGGAAACTGTCTGTGGGGGACTCTAATGACTCATCAACACACTGGCACTGGGTATAACCTCTAGCACGTCAGAGGTACAAGCTGTATGTAACGGTTGCCTATGTATTGATTGGAAGGGAAGCTGACGAGCGAACTCATCCAGAAACCCTACTGAGCCTGACAGTGACAATATCCGTACAGTCCGGTCCGTTCGTCTAAAGAGTATCGCATATCGAGTCTATGGGGGTGGATAAAGTCAGACCCCTAATAATACAATAATTCGTGTCGGTATGAAGCCCATCACCACCTGAGAAACTACTGATCCAAATCAGTAATTCTCCACTACCTCGGCCGAGGATTTCTAGTGATGGCCACCCGTGCACTGTGCGACATCGACCCCCAATACCGGGAGAGACGAATCCCCGACGATCCGCTCACTGCCTCCATATGGCTCGGGACTGTACCCAACTAAAACCTGTTTGCATGTCTCCTTTGAGCATGGTAGGGTAGTATTCTAAGCACAGTAGGAACTCACACGAGACAAATGACGATCTCAGGTCGACAAACTAACCTGTACACATGTCACCAGGGAACTGCTATCTGACGATATGTATAATACCAACTAGCATGTTCCCGGCGAGTCCTGTCCTGTGTACTCATAACCCAATGAGCACCTGTATACATCTTAGGTGAACCAACTGACACCAATGGCTTGTGAGACCGGCCACCGCCCCTCGTCGGGGTCTCGACTGTATACACTAGTCTACTCTGGAGTATCGATGCCCTGTCTGGAAACTCCCACGACTATGGACACTTTAAGGATGTGTTTACAGACCCCAGCTCCCACGTATATGATCGCCATCATACTGCTGACAGTCAAGCAAGAATCCTATGGGCTCTATCAACATGCAATAGTAAACTAAAGCATGTATACGATGATAAAGACAAACCAGATAGCATACTATCATCTCGAGCAAGACTGTCATATCGGTATAGGTCCTGCCTCAATCATTGCAATCACGTACCTGCGATCCAATAATTGACTTTGAGGGCACCGTATCCAACAATCTCCCACTTGCACTTAAGGCTAATTATTGCGATTTCGCATACTCATAGCCTGTGTGATACCGAACACCCAACTCCTCTACTAATCAGTTTCACAAAGCTAGTTTGTAAAACTCTTGTGTTCGAGAAATAGCCTCAGTGAGTGGATCCACCCTGATGTCTCTTTCTATGTCTCTCTTAATCTCAAGTTCGCGGAGAAAGCCATCTCCTGAATTGAGCAATACCTGTCTTAGAATATGTCTGGATATCTGATGGGACCTAGTTCATAAATGAACTCCAAATCCAAACTTCTTAAGAGTAGTGATCACTAAACCTAATCAGTATCTAGCACCATGCCTCCCACAGTATCCTCTTGGACCACCTGTCCATAATACTGTCCCTCATCAGAGGGAAAACTATAACTCTGACAATCACTCTGTCATCCAGGTCACCTTAGAAGCCTGGAATGATAACCGTCTCCTCAAGGAGGCTGCCATTATCAAATCCATAGAACATCCATTCATGTTCTAAAACTGCTTCCTAATGTTTCTCCAGGATTGGATTAATATAAACTTATCTCATCTAGTGCATAAACAACATCTGGTGTGGTACTTGATATCTCATGATTGACTCAATTGCCTAAGCAAGTGATCTGTCAATCATGCACATCCCTCTCTCCTATAGTCTGTAAGACCCCTTTAGAGAGGGTGACTTCATCATCTGCAGGTACACCACCATGCCAGGAGTCATCTATTCTAAAATACTATTAGAATACTGTCAAAGTACCCATATTGGGAAACTAACCAAATCTAGATCTAAAACTATAGATCTAGTAACCAGAATATCTGATATTATATTCATATCCTTTGTGGAGAAACAACCGTGTGATGACCAAAGTACAACCGATCGTAGTATAGGAATTTTACTTTCTACTCTGTGTATGTCATCCAAATACCAGGACATCACACCCTACTACCTTCTTAACAGATCCATCCTCTATTCTGATGAAGTCAAAGCCATGACCGTTACATCAAAATTAGATGATCTATCTCCGCTATATTTGCTCTAGTCTATAAATAGACATAAGCTACTTGCCCACTATGCTTCCGCTGCTCCCACTGACTCTGACAACCCTCTGGCAGAATAATATATACGTACACTTCTAAAGCTAGTTTAGAACGACGCTATACTTATCCTCCTGCCGGGTCTCATAGCCTGGAACAACCGTAGTGTCAACTTTGGGTAAACAAGAACCTCCCTGTCACCGTCCTTGAGGGTACCGGAGTACCTCTCGGGTGTCTGAGATTACCCACCATATCTACGGAGTGGCTATTGGAATGTCAAACCTGATTGAATATATAGGTCCTATTAAATTTTCCGTAATCGTTTGCGGTTCTGGAATCACTTCCAGTTCTAACATACTCCCACTACAGTTTTCTGAAAAAATCCATTTTACTAAAACTGTGGCGAGTCACGAACAATATCACTATTGATCTTCCAGATGGTAGAAAATCAACCCTCGTCAAAGCCAGGGTCAACCCACAAACTGCCATTACAGAAACGTGCCTCGAGTTATCCATTGTCTGGTTTTAAGCATAAGCTGGACAACTCCCCTTACCTTAACATCGTTAAGATATGAAGCATTCTATATCCCATATAGAAACTTTGGCACTTATTTAATTGGAAGCAGATTCAAATCATGCAGCAGTCTCCAGTGCATATCAACTTAATGGAGATAGGCTAATCAGCATTACTTAACTTAGGAATACATCCAATTATAAGTAACCTGAAAAAGAAACAATTTTCTCAAAACCATTACTATCAACTGAATACCAGTCACAAGAATCTACATCTTCAATCTCTTTGAAGAATCCCGATACTTGCGACACCTGGTTCTCTACTTTATTCCTATACCCACTGTAACACCCGAGCCCAATACTACTATTTTTTGTTACTGGTTGAGCATTAGATAATACTCATTTCATTTAGCTTGCCTGTTTGTCACTTACTGTAAAATTTTATCTGGCAAAGTCATTTCAGCATATAACAATTTTCAGCATCTAAAATGAAATTAAAAATATCTATCTTGGCCTACTCGACACCCCTAGCCACGTGGTAGCGTCCGTGCATCGAGTTCTCGTCCCGTTCGGTGAAACGGGCGAGTTTGGACGGCTACGCGTGCGTACAGGTGTCCGTTTTGGGGGTATGCTTTTTAATCATAAAACACTTAATTTTAAAATTTGGATCCCGCTTAAAATCCTATTATTTAAATTTCGAATTTTTGGACCCAACCCGGGCGCTATTTGGAAATGTTTTGTTTAGCGCCAAAATCCCAAATTAATATAATATTTAAAACCATATAATATTCCGTTAACTTATAATCTTTACTGTTAATTTAATTTTCTAAAATCTTTTAAATATTTTTTTAAACCTCTGCAATCTTCCTGAGCCAATCAACGAGGGATTTAAACCCCGTAGGCCCCACTTTCTTTAACTCTCTCTCTCCTTCTCCCATTATCTCTCTCTCCCGTTCCTCTCTCTCTATCTTTCTCTATCTCTCTTTCTCTCTAACTCTCTTTCTCTTTCTCCCTCATATATATTCCATCTCCTCCATATTATTTTTCCAGAACGCGAAAAAACCCACCGAGAGCTTAAACCCTAGCCGCCTTCACCGTCGCCGCCGCAGCCCCGACGCCGGCGCCAGCATCACCGTCACCCTCGCCCTCGCCTCCTCGCCTCAACCAACCCTTGTTTCCTCCCCGCGCACCCTGCACGATAGCTGCGGCCACCTGCAGAATTCGCTGCAGTCGCCTGCTCGCCTGCTCGCCGGCGGCCCTCGTCGTCACCAACGTCCTCCTCACCACCTGCGCACTCCAGCACCCCGACCATCTCCTCTCCCTCTCCGTTTTCCTTTCCCTGCGCCGAAGTTCCATACCCGAGCCCTAACCCTAACCGCTGCAACCTCCTCGCCGGCGCCTCACCACCGTCGATCTCATCGCCGTCACACCCTCTGCAACACCAGTAAGCTATCTCTTCTCTTCATCTTTCCATTCCCTCTTCCTGTTTCTCCTTTGGCTGTGCACTAAATTCTGGAATTTTGTAGTCGCTGTTCGCCGGAATCCGGCCGTTCCGGTGACGTGTCCCGACGATCCAGCAAAGTACTCTGACCCGTGAGGTCCCTTGGTTCGTTGTTTGGGTTCAATCCGTGAACCGTGCGTCCGTCGCGTGTTTCCCCGTCGACGTTACGTTCCGTTTTTCCCGGTTCGCGACCCGTCGAGGCAAGTATCCCTTGCTACATGCTATACAATATATTTATATATGTTTTGACATACTAAACCGTAAAACTTAACTTAGTATAGTCGTTTTCCTATTTTGGTTGCAATATGGCATTATATCATTTTACAGATAGCATAGAATTTACAGTTTGCCAATGTAAACCTAATAACCAAGTTTACCTGTTTAATCACATTTTACTATTTAATAGATGGTAGCACTTACCCATGTAGTTCTATTACATTCGGACATTCGTATTCAAAGGCTTGATATAACTGTATTGCATCAATACCTAACTAATGCACCGCTAAGGGTGCTCAAAACCTGTTAATATAATTAAACGGCTGCACTATATTAATAAACTCTTGTGATTGAATGAAACTGCTTATTATTGTTTAAACTCATTGCTTATTTCCTGTTGTTAATACCCTGTTCGACTATACATCTGATTAGGAGCACACTCACGATATTGTTACATCTTGATTTGACATTGTCACACATGGTATATATTGATACACCTGACATGGTACCGTATACTGTTGACTTGACCTGATGTACCATGACCCGACCGGTTACCTGATCTCATGCCTAATGCCAACAACCCTGACATGTAGTCCTCACGGACCGTTCCTGTTGTCAATCGAGACAAATCTGCTTTTACCTGATTCTGTGTTGGCATTAGTTCTTGATTACTGAATACCTGACCTGACATACATAACTTGGGGGTATGGGGAAATCAAAGGTGAAACCGACTTGTAACTCAACAGTTCAATACCTGTTCTGATCAGTCTTACGAGCTCGGCCAGCCCCGAAGTGATGATGCTGACATCACTCGCCCATCCTGCTACCTGTTACTGCCTAGCGGCACGTCTCGGATTCAGCCCCGAGGATCTTGACCGTGGTCCCGGGCATGCACGGGATACTATTGAGTTACATCGACGATTCATCAATTGGTTTCAAAGACTTTAGACTAGAAAACCTGATAGAAAAGTTTAGTTACCCACTGCACACTACCCTGCACTGCTTGTTTCACATTATTGCTTTATTCATGTTTATTTTTGTATTGCCTTTTACATTATTCACATTATATTACTGGCTGACATGACGCGCTGACGTCTGGGTTTTGCATGGCCCAGATTCTGTACCACTGTCGCAGTCCGAGCAGGAGTACTTCAGCCAGCAGGCTGAGTTGTGAGTCCAGTAGTGGTTAGTTTTATTTCCTGCATTTATTTCCTGATGTGAGCCCGCATTATGGGACATACCTTTCAGTTATTTGTATTGGATCATTTGCTTCCGCACTTATTTATTATCGACTCTTGTTATTTTGGATTATGGACATGTTTTAGATAGTTTTGTCTTGTTCTTGATATCACTACAGCCGTAATGTGACTGTGGATGGATACTTCCTACCCACAGGTAGCATGGTTGGTTATGTCACGTACCCAATCTAGCGTACTCTGGGAAGCGGGGCGTGACATGGTTCTTTTGGTATCAGAGCCCATAGGATAGTCGGGTTGATTCTTTTGTAGTTGGGTATTGTACCCAATACACGAATCAGAATACCCGTGTTTAGGAAACATGTCCTGCCACCTTGACCTTTTTACCATTCTTGAATCACATCCTTCCTGATTATATCTTTTACGATGTGCAAACTTACTTTGCATGTCGACTCGAAAAACCTGATTTCTTGTTATCTCTAGGACTTAGGCGACTTGGGTGGAGTTAAGTAATTGTGGCTATGATACCGCGTCATAGTTACAATGCGGTACTCTATTTAAGTATCTTGGAGTTCTAGCCTTGATCTATATATTAAATCTATCATCATGCTAATGTTGGGTGTTTTGATTTCAGGGATATGGCAGATAAGAATTTCAAGACGTACCAGAGGCGTGTGGACGAAGCCGCCATGCTGGGAGTAATAAGAGGAATGCTGGAAAATCAGAAGAGGCAGACCGAGCCGATCCAGCAATAAGCAGATTCGTTTCAGGAAGGTTTGCAGATCGTTCAGCAGTCTGTAAACAACGTTGGAGCTAAACCAGTTGACCGAGTAGGGACCGTGGCAGATTTCAGACGTTTGGGTCCGTCTACATTCACTGGTTTGGAGGAGCCGTTGCCACCGAGCAGTGGCTAGTCGACACGGAGAATTTGCTGATTGCGGCACAGATTCCAGAGGACAAAAGGGTTGATGTGGTACGCATTCAGCTAGTGGATTATGCCCGAGAGTGGTAGCTTGTGGAAGAGACCCACTTGCCCAAGCCGATCAGTTGGGCGGAGTTTTCTAAGAGTTTCCTGGAGAAGTTCTTCCCGCGGACTGCACGGGAGGAAATGGAAGAGAAATTTATTGGGCTGAGGCAGAATGGAGCACCCGTGGATGTGCATGCAGCAGAGTGGACGAGACTCAGCAGATTCGCTGGACCTTTAGTCACCAACGAGGCAGACAGGGCACGAAGGTTCATGCGCAGTTTGGATGTGGACATCCAGAGGCAGATTGTCTCCCTAGGTTTGACCACTTTCTCACAGGTTCTTACGGCAGATCGGGAACAACAGAGTTTATCTGGGATGAAAGGGAGCTTGCAACAGACAGCAGTTGCGGCCAGGAAGCCCGCATTTGTACCTAACCGAGCTCATGGTCGCAAGGGTATTCCAGTGGACCGTCGCGGTGTAGCACCAATGAAGAAGCCTGTGATAGTTGATCGAAGAAAGAGCGTGATTTGCGACTACTGCCGTTTACCTGGACACGTGTAGAAGGATTGTCGAAGAAGGCCGGGACTTTGTTTGGTTTGTGGAGCGGCTGATCACGCAGTTGGTGCCTGTCCGTCGAAGCTTCGCACGAGAGATGATATTCAGAAGCCTCCGCAGAGACCGTTCCAAGGGCAGAAACAGCTGACTCAAGGACCTAATCAGGCTCGAGCTTTTACCTTGACAGCTGAGGAAGCCAAGGCATCAGGAGAAATGGTTTCAGGTACTTTACTCGTTCATGGTTTTCCCGCATTGGCATTATTTGATTCTGGTGCATCCCACTGTTTTATGTCATCCAAATTTATAACTACACACTCGATTACCTGCACGACCCTGTCTAGTTTCTGGGACATACACACTGGGAATGGGAAAATCATAGCTAGTAGGGAGTGTAGAGATTGTACGGTTGTTGTGTGCGGACGGGAACTCTTTGCAGATTTCTTGGTGATAGATACGGGCAGCTATGAAGTTGTCTTGGGAATGGATTTTCTTGGCACTTTCCACGCCCACATTGACTGTAGGGCAAAGAAAGTAATTTTCCAGATTCCCGGACATCCTGAGTTTACCTTCACTGGAGGAAGCAGTTCTGTCGGGCCAGTCGAGTTTAGGGCTAGACCGACAAACAATATTCTTGCAGCAATGGAAGTCGATAGTAGTGAAGAGTCGGCGGTTGTTCGCGATTTTATGGACGTATTTGAAGATATATCGGGTTTACCGCCGAAGCGAGACGTGGAGTTCGCAATTGACCTTATTCCTGGTGCTGCGCCAGTATCTAAAGCGTATTATCCAATGGCACCAGTAGAATTGGAAGAGGTTAAGAAAAAGGTTACTGAATTGCTTGAGAAGGGTTGGATTCGAAGCAGTAACTCACCTTGGGGAGCTCCAGTTCTTCTAGTAAAGAAGAAGGATAGCACAAGAAGAATGTGCATCGACTATCGAGAATTAAACCGGGTGACTATTAAGAACAAGTACCCGATCCTTCGCATTGGAGAACTTTTTGAGCAGCTTAGTGGCTCGAGGGTATTCTCGAAGCTGGATTTGCGATCCGGATATCATCGGGTCCGAGTGAAAGCAGAAGATATTTTTAAGACGGCGTTCCGAACTCGGTACAGACATTACAAGTACTTAGTTATGCCCTTCGGAGTATCGAATGCGCCGGCAGTATTCATGGACTTGATGAACCGAATCTTTTCACCGTTCTTGGACCAGTTTATTGTGGTGTTCATCGATGATATTCTGGTTTACTCGAAGAGCTTTGAGGAGCATGCGGAGCATTTGAAGATCGCACTGCAGACGTTGAGACAGGAGAAATTGTATGCGAAGATGAGTAAGTGTGAATTTTGGCTGGAGGAAGTAAAGTTTCTGGGGCATGTTGTGTCTGGCGATGGAATCGCCGTCGATCCCGAAAAGATTGCAGCAGTTCGAGATTGGCCGATTCCAAAGAATGTTGCTGAGATAAGAAGTTTCCTTGGATTAGCCGGATACTACAGGAGATTTGTGGAGAACTTCGCTCGTCTGGCAGAGCCGTTGACCAAGCTTACGCGCAAGGAGATACCTTTTGTATGGACGGATAAATGTGCGTTAGCTTTTGAGACGTTGAAACAGGAGTTGATAACCGTCCCTATTCTGACCGTGCCAGACAATTCCGGAGGATTGGTGATTCACAACGACGCATCTGGGAAAGGATTGGGATGTGTTTTGATGCAGCATGGGAAGGTTATAGCATACGCATCAAGAAAATTGAAGACCCATGAGAAGAATTATCCAACTCATGACTTGAAGCTTGCGGCTGTGATTTTCACTTTGAAGATTTGGAGACACTACCTCTTGGGCGAAAGAGTCGAAGTTTTTACAGACCATAAGAGTTTGAAGTATGTGTTCACTCAGAAGGAGCTTAACATGAGGCAGTGTAGATGGTTGGAGCTGATGGCTGACTACGATCTTGATCTTAAGTACCATCCGGGGAAGGTTAACGTCGTGCCGAATGCGCTTAGTCGGTTACCAGCAATTCAGGTGTTAACTACAAAGAAGGAGATCATTGCAGATTTTCGAAGATTTGACTTGGAGGTTGTGCTACCACGTTCTACGAGACAGTTGTTGCAGTTGCAAGTACAGTCGTATTTAATTGAGAAAATTAAAGCAGCACAATCGCATGATCCTAGACTGCAAAAGTTTCGGGAGCAAGTTGAAGTCGGACTACGAACAGATTTATTGATCCACGAAGATGGTTCGTTGAGGTATGGTAGCCGCTTGTATATGCCAAAGGGTGATGTTCGTGAAGAGCTTATAAAGGAGGCACACAGTTCAGCTTACTCTGTACATCCAGGAGGCACAAAGATGTACCGAGATATTCGACAGCATTTCTGGTGGGAAGGCATGAAACGGGAGATTGCTCGCTTTGTAGCGAAGTGCTTGGTGTGTTAGCAAGTTAAGGTTGAACATCAAAGGGTTGCTGGTTTATTGCAACCACTTCCGATTCCTCAGTGGAAGTGGGAACATATAACCATGGATTTCGTGACGGCTTTACCGCGGAGTCCAAAGGGCAACAATGCAGTATGGGTGATTGTTGATCGGTTGACCAAGGCTGCTCACTTTATTCCTTTTCGGGTTGGTCAATCAACGGAGACTTTGGCAGAGCGGTACATGCAGGAGATTGTAAGATTACATGGAGTACCGGTGAGCATCGTGTCCGATCGGGACACTCGGTTCTGATCACACTTCTGGAGGAGTTTATAGGAAAGTTTGGGGACTCGATTGAAGTTTAGCACAGCTTATCATCCTCAAACTGATGGTCAGTCGAAGAGAACGATCCAAACTCTTGAAGACATGTTGAGAGCATGCATGTTAGACTTCAAGGGTTCGTGGGAGGATCATCTACACTTGGTGGAGTTTTCTTACAACAACAGTTTTCAGGCAACTATCCAGATGTTTGAAGCTTTGTATGGTCGTAAGTGCCGTTCACCTGTTTGTTGGGATGATGTCGGTGAATGAAGATTGTTGGGACCCGATTTGGTGGTGCAGACGATTGAGAAGGTTAACACTATTAGGAGTCATATGAAGGCAGCTCAAGACAGACAGAAGAGTTGGGCTGACACGTCAAGAAGACCTCTACAGTTCACCGTGGGTGATTTGGTATTCCTGAAGATATCACCGACTAGAGGGGTGATTCGTTTTGGGAGTCGAGGAAAGCTTAGTCCTCGATTTGTGGGACCCTTTGAGATATTGAAGCGTGTTGGAGAGGTAGCGTACCGTTTGGCGTTACTGCAGTACTTGGCAGGTGTGCACGATGTGTTTCACGTATCTCAACTACGAAGGTATGTTCGAGATGAAACACACGTCTTGGATCATTCGGAGTTAACAGTACGGGAAGACCTGACTTTTGAAGAGCGACCGGTTGAAATCGTAGATCGAAGGGAAAGGGTTCTTAAGAACAAGGTTATCCCCCTTTTGCTTGTTTCTTGGGGTAATCGATCGCATGGAGAGTCCACTTGGGAACGAGAAGATAGGATCCGGCAGAAGTTTCCTCACCTTTTCCTGTAGTTTTCTATCTTTGTATTCTTGGAATTTCGAGGACGAAATTCTTTTTGTAGTTGGGTATAATGTAACACCCGAGCCCAATACTACTATTTTCTGTTACTGGTTAAGTATTAGATAGTACTCATTTCATTTAGCTTGCCTGTTTGTCACTTACTGTAAAATTTTATCTGGCAAAGTCATTTCTGCATATAACAATTTTCAGCATCTAAAATGAAATTAAAAATATCTATCTTGGCCTACTCGACACCCCTAGCCTCGTGGTAGCGTCCGTGCATCGAGTTCTCGTCCCGTTCGGTGAAACAGGCGAGTTTGGACGGCTACGCGCGCGTACAGGTGTCCGTTTTGAGGGTATGCTTTTTAATCATAAAACACTTAATTTTAAAATTTGGATCCCGCTTAAAATCCTATTATTTAAATTTCGAATTTTTGGACCCAACCCGGGCACGATTTGGAAATGTTTTGTTTAGCGTCAAAATCCCAAATTAATATAATATTTAAAACCATATAATATTCCGTTAACTTATAATCTTTACTGTTAATTTAATTTTCTAAAATCTTTTAAATATTTTTTTAAACCTCTGTAATCTTCCTGAGCCAATCAACGAGGAATTTAAACCCCGTGGGCCCCACTTTCTTTAACTCTCTCTCTCCTTCTCCCATTATCTCTTTCTCCCGTCCCTCTCTATCTCTCTCTCTCTCTATCTTTCTCTCTCTCTCTCTCTAACTCTATTTCTCTCTCTCCATCATATATATTCCATCTCCTCCATATTATTTTTCCAGAACGCGAGAAAACCCACCGAGAGCTTAAACCCTAGCCGTCTTCACCGTCGCCGCCGCAGCCCCGACTCCGGCGCCAGCGTCACCGTCACCCTCGCCTCCTCGCCTCAACCAACCCTTGTTTCTTCCCCGCGCACTCTGCACGACAGCTGCGGCCACCTGCAGAATTCGCTGCAGTCGCCTGCTCGCCGGCGGCCCTCGTCGCGCCATCCGGGCCACCACCAGCGCCCTCCTCACCACCTGTGCACTCCAGCACCCCGACCATCTCCTCCCCCTCTCCATTTTCCTTTCCCTGTGCCGAAGTTCCATACCTGAGCCCTAACCCTAACCGCTGCAACCTCCTCGCCGGCGCCTCACCGCCGTCGATCTCATCGCCGTCACACCCTCTGCAACACCAGTAAGCTATCTCTTCTCTTCATCTTTCCATTCCCTCTTCCTGTTTCTCCTTTGGCTGTGCACTAAATTCTGGAATTTTGTAGTCACTGTTCGCCGGAATCCGGCCATGCCGGTGACGTGTCCCGACGATCCAGCAGAGTACTCTGACCCGTGAGGTCCCTTGGTTCGTTGTTTGGGTTCAATCCGTGAACCGTGCGTCCGTCGCGTGTTTCCCCGCCGACGTTACGTTCCGTTTTTCCCGGTTCGCGACCCGTCGAGGCAAGTATCCCTTGCTACATGCTATACAATATATTTATATATGTTTTGACACACTAAACCGTAAAACTTAACTTAGTATAGTCGTTTTCCCATTTTGGTTGCAATATGGCATTATATCATTTTACAGATAGCATAGAATTTACAGTTTGCCAATGTAAACCTAATAACCAAGTTTACCTGTTTAATCACATTTTACTGTTTAATAGATGGTAGCACTTACCCATGTAGTTCTATTACATTCGAACATTCGTATTCAAAGGCTTGATATAACTGTATTGCATCAATACCTAACTATTGCACCGCTAAGGGTGCTCAAAACCTGTTAATATAATTAAACGGCTGCACTGTATTAATACACTCTTGTGATTGAATGAAACTACTTATTATTGTTTAAACTCATTGCTTATTTCCTGTTGTTAATACCCTGTTCGACTATACATCTGATTAGGAGCACACTCACGATATTGTTATATCTTGACTTGACATTGTCACACATGGTATATATTGATACACCTGACATGGTACCGTATACTGTTGACTTGACCTGATGTACCATGACCCGACCTGTTACCTGATCTCATGCCTAATGCCAACAACCCTGACATGTAGTCCTCACGGACCGTTCCTGTTGTCTATCCAGACAAACCTGCTTTTACCTGATCCTGTGTTGGTATTAGTTCTTGATTACTGAATACCTGACCTGACATACATAACTTGGGGATATGGGAAAATCAAAGGTGAAACCGACTTGTAACTCAACAGTTCGATACCTGTTCTGATCATTCTTACGGGCTCGGCCAGCCCCGGAGTGATGATGCTGACATCACTCGCCCATCCTGCTACCTGTTACTGCCTAGCGGCACGTCTCGGATTCAGCCCCGAGGATCTTGACCGTAGTCCCGGGCATGCACGGGATACTATTGAGTTACATCGACGATTCATCAATTGGTTTCAAAGACTTTAGACTAGAAAACCTGATAGAAAAGTTTAGTTACCCACTGCACACTACCCTGCACTGCTTGTTTCACATTATTGCTTTATTCATGTTTATTTTTGCATTGCCTTTTACATTATTCACATTATATTACTGGCTGACATGACGCGCTGACGTCTGGGTTTTGCATGGCCCAGATTCTGTACCACTGTCGCAGTCCGAGCAGGAGTACTTCAGCCAGCAGGCTGAGTTGTGAGTCCAGTAGTGGTTAGTTTTATTTCCTGCATTTATTTCCTGATGTGAGCCCGCATTATGGGACATACCTTTCAGTTATTTGTATTGGATCATTTGCTTCCGCACTTATTTATTATTGACTCTTGTTATTTTGGATTATGGACATGTTTTAGATAGTTTTGTCTTGTTCTTGATATCACTACAGCCGTAATGTGACTGTGGATGGATACTTCCTACCCACAGGTAGCATGGTTGGCTATGTCACGTACCCAATCTAGCGTACTCTGGGAAGCGGGGTGTGACACCCACAACTTCTCAAAACTTAGACATTGTATTTCTACGAAACACTTGTCTAAAAACTTGAGAAGACATAAGTAAACAGAACATAGTATGAAGACCTACCCCTTTATCCTGACGGACACTGGAAAACATATAATACTCTGTATAAGTCCGCTGAGTTGAATAACTCAAAACCTGTGCATCGTAGGTTGAAAACTGTACCCAGGCGATTTCCTCAAATATCACCAATTACAACGAATTCCGATATAATGAGGATGATCACCTTATTCCCAATAACTTACTCCCACCCATCATCTGTAAAACCATACAGATATGAGAATGAAACTTGGTAAATACATACCCTGGAGTAAGTATCTAATCAGAAAATCAGTTTTCCTATAACAATGCACTGAAACATGAAAATGTTTCCTAGGGGTATCCTTGTATTCTTAGTAATGCCTCTTCCATAAACCAATTCATGACTATAACCGTATATTACTTTGCCATCTCTCCAAATCCCTTTATTTGACTTTAGTCGTTACCTTCTGTACACCATCGTTAGGCTAAATGGTTTTCTTCCTTTCCCACCATTCGGCACCAGCCTATGGTTTGGAAAAAGACTATCCAGTAAGTATAATAGGTGTACCCTCCTAAACCAAGGAGTACTCGCAACTTGAGAGAAGATGATGATAAAAGACAACTGAATAATTCCTTATTCTCTTTCTCCCGAACTGAGGAAAAAAGGCAAAGGTGAAATAGGAGTAGCGATGAAGTACGCGGTTTGGTCGTGAATGATAACAGTCGCAATTTATTTTTCCATCTTTCTAATCCCTTTATTTTGTCTTTAGTTATTACCTTCTGCACATCTTACTTAGGCTAATTGGTTTTCTTCATTCCCTACCTTTCGGCACCTGCCTATGGTTTGGAAGAAGACTATCCAATAAGCGTAATAGGTGTACTCTCCTAAACTAAGGACCCCTCGCAACCTGAGAGAAGGTGATAATAAAAGACAACTGAATAAACCAATTCTATTTCTCCTGAACCTGGATCCATCCTCGAAGATGTCCCTTCGAGTTCGTATATAACCATACGATGGATCTATCCAATGGAAGTGGATGTCCGTAATAATACGGGGTGTTTTGAGAAATACAAAGGGTAAAAGAAGGAGCGACAATGACTTATGCAACTTTAGACAATCAAAAAGCCAGTATTTTAAGAAGGTTCGGTCAACTTGGTCGCTGAGTCATAATCTAGGGTCGGTCAAAGGTCGCTGCCAAAAGAGAGAGAGAGAAAAGAAACACTCTGCGTGCACTCTAACCTAGATTAGAATGGTTATCACTTTATCTAATCAGGAAACCTCCCACTGTAATCTCAAATTCTCCTCCAAACCTGAAAGAAGAATTAGTCGGGATTATCCGAAGAGTAAACCAACTCATCAGAGGGAATCGGGATCCAACTCTCATTGCATGATAATGTGACGGAATCCACTCACGTTATCACACTCCAGAAGGTATGACTTGGCAAGTTTCTTTATGTTTGAAACTCCAGATGTTAATTTTTGCCCCATGCACTTATGACCTTGGCGTTGGTCAAAATATCATAAGTCACATGCCAAGTTCTACCCGTCACTATCCTGGTCAATTTGAACCCACCCGCACATGCCCTTGACGTTGGCCAAAATGGCAGAACGACTGTCCCAAACCAACTCATCTATCTATACAACAAATGAATATCCAGCAGCTACCAAACACTATGCCTTGGCGTTGGTCAAAATATATAGCTTGAATACTACTGAATACCCAAAAGAAATGATGGAGGGCTACGGCTGGTTTTTGGCGAAAAACCTTTAACGTAATGAACTTGATCTCGTTGAAGGAACCTGATAGCTTTTTATAAAAATATAGTGACGAAAACTTTTTGCTAAAGAGGTCACTCCCGGTGAAGGGATCTCGGCTCTTTCGTCGTGGAATGAGGTGCAGGATATTCTAACTGAATACCGCGATGCAAAGCAACTTATAATCGATTATAGTAAAGTTATTACCCTGACGCAAACTTCTGCCCAAGAGGTCACTCCCGGTGAAGGGATCTCGGCCCTTGCCTCGTCGAATGAGGTGCAGGATATTCTAAACTGAATATCACTATGCAGAACAAAAAGAAACGTCTTTATAATAACACTTTTTAAAACTGTTCCAACAACATCAAATATAGGTTTGTTTTCCTTTGCATTGATCAGAATCAATGCAGACCCATCAATTAATCACACCAGAAAAGAACGAAAATATAATGTACGTATATGCTATCCGCATTCGCCACTGGGTCCCGTCATCACCCGTTAGGTTACTTAACTAACGGCAGAGTGGGGACTGGACTAGCACGGGTGTAAAATATATACAACATCTAATAGTATATATACCAATATACAATAATCGCTCCAGGCATGATAATATGCAACATTACAGAAAAGTAATAAGCATCACATAACAATACAGATAATCTGGGATCCCCGGGTTTCACAGAGCCGCTACTGAAACCCGATGTTCCCTTGGTCGTCTGGATAGCCTGTGCAATGAAACCTAGACCCCTACGGGTGCGGCAAGTTACCCGCCAAAACCTGAAGCGAGGCAGCCTCCTACAGCATAGTGAATGGACCATCCGGCACTTCATGGAATCCGGTAACTTGAGCACCCCTCCTTGGGTCAACCTGTACCCCCTACGAGTGTTGCGAATAGTCTGCCTATTCTAGAGTGAGGCCCCTCTGCCTCTCAAAGCCATGAGATACGGACCCGTTGCCCTCCAGAACCCGGCTATCCGTGCACTCCGTCGCGGGGTAATCCTAGTACAGAAAAGAAAATATATACAACGGGTACATCGACCTCACCCCGGTCGTGCCCCAAAAGAATATTATACAAACAGGCAGTGACGGCAGTCCGCATGTTGGACGCTCACCCCACAATATCAAATGTACAAATAAATCCAAACAGCACTACCACTGCACACTGCTATCCACCATGACATATCCGCAATATCACAGCACAACACAGAACATCAACGCGAATGTCATGTTCGCAAACCCGTCTAAAAGGACTATAGCAATTAGACGCGGTTTACCGCTCGAATGACATTCACGGTAGGAGATATAATATAAGTACTGCATACTAACAACTTTAAAATTTCGATCGACAAAACTTTCCGAAGTGGGCCCCACGAACATCTGCTGTACAGTAACAAAATATGGGCCCAAAAGAAACATTCCAAAAATCACAATTTACCATGTAGAACACACTGTAGAAATTTAGATCACTGCTCTCATAAAAGCGCGCCGGATCCGCGGCCGTATTGTGGGATCACGTGACCAAATTTCACCAGTTTGCTTAGAATTGCCTGCACAATTTTCTGTGATATGCAAAATAATTTTTAGACCAGATTAAAAATCGACAGAAACATTGAACAGAAAAATTATAGTTTTTGAAATTCGGTTCGATCGATGTTTTAAACGTGTTAGCACAAGTTAGTAAAGCTTAATGGCGAGGCTTTGATACCACTGTAAGTACACGGTAGCGCCCCGGCCGTCTAACAGACGCCAAATGCGGAACAAAAACTTTTACAACTGGCGCTATCGTATACTATAACCCGGATCTGCCATTAAAGCTAAACTAACAAACTACAAAGTGGGTAGAAATGTTATACCGAACGATCCGAGTCCTTCGGTCTTCAACCATCATCCCACGCTTTGTTGCGACTGCTCCGATCTCCTGAATCTCCAGTCTTCTCGTCCAGGTGGCACCACGTCGACGGATCTTTAAACGGGCTCCCGCCTCTGAACCGAGGCAACTCGATCATTAAGTTTGATAAAAGAGATGACCAAGATTGATATAGAGAATGAGCAGAATACTTTGTCTCCTTACATCCAAAGCTATGGATGAACGGTTAATGAAGTTGCCTTTTAGAATCGGGTAAATTAGAAATTGATCACATCTAATTTCTATTTACCAAAACTATCATCATCTTTTTTCTCTCAAAAAACTATGCTTCTAACAAGAGGGGGACGACCACTTAAAATGAGGGGGGAGGTGAGTGTAGGAGCTAGGAGGGTGACCATAACATTAATCAACTAATGAGTCACATATACACCTTGCATAAGTAATCAATGCAAACAATGAATCATATAAACACATCATCATATCATTAAATGAACAATTAATGCACTAAGCCACCTCACCATCCTAGTCACCATCTAAAACCTTCTAGAATCACGACTCACCCTCATGACTCACCCAAGTGACAAAAAGATAAATCTGTCTTTATCCGAATGTTAAAGACGGGTGATAGAAAACTGGAAACTAGCAACTTCCAAAAGTGATCCTGAAATGAATTTCAGGATAACCCGTAACAGTATAAACATACCCGCATTTGTATTACGACCGAATACAAATGCAACTGAGACAAAGATATTATATCTACACAGTATAATACTCGGATCCGGCTTAAACCAAAGCCCACCAGTATTATCTGCCCGAAAAATGACACGTGCGTAAACGCACGTGTATTTTCCGAAACCTGCCATAAAACTATACGGCCTCTACAACGTTTCGCCCGAACTTGGGAAACTGTCTGTGGGGGACTCTAATGACTCATCAACACACTGGCACTGGGTATAACCTTTAGCACGTCAGAGGTACAAGCTGTACGTAACGGTTGCCTATGTATTGATTGGAAGGGAAGCTGACGAGCGAACTCATCCATTACTGAAACGTGCCTCGAGTTTATCCGGATTCTGGTTTTAAGCATCAGCCGGACAACTCCCTATACCTTAACATCGTCAAGATATAAATTGATTCTATATATATCTAATATAGAAACAAAAGCACTAATTTAATTGGAACCAGATTCAAAATCATGCTGCTGTCTACAGTGCATATCAACCAAATGGAAGGAGGCCATTCAGCGTTACTCAACTAGGAGTGCATCCATATATGAGTGACCTGAAAAAGAAAAAAGTTCTCAAAACCATTACTTACAACGGAATACCTAGCACAAGTATCTACATCTTCGACTATCTCGAAGAATCCTGATACTTTCAACAAATGGTTCTCTAGTTTATTCTTATACCTATAACTTCTCAAAATCCGAACCTTGTATTTCTATGAAATACTTGTCTAGAACTAGAGAAGTTATGAGTAAACAGAATATAGTACGAGTACCAACCCCTCTGTCCTAATGGACACAGGACAACAAACAATACTTTGTACAAGTCCCCTGAGTTCAATAACTCAAGACCCTGTGCGTCGTGAGTTGAAAACTGTACTATGGTTAAGAAGAATTACACCGCCGTTGAATTCACCTTACTTAATCACCAACTGATATAGGTAAATGTCATAGACATAATTTCAAAAAATTATATCTCACTTTATAAAATAAACGTACAGATATATCAGTTTAAAATTGGTGCATAATGACAGATATTCAAAACCAAATATTTGCTGTCAGGCAAAACCCAGGCGATTTCCTCAAATATCACCAATTACAACGAATTCCGATATAATGAGGATCTAATCACCCAATTCCCAATATATTACTCCCACTCAATATCTGTAACACTATACAGATGTGAGAAACGAATCTGGTAAATACAAGCCCTGGAGTTAAAATCCAATTGGGAAAACAATTTTCATTTAATATCGCATAGTGAAACTGAAATATGAAAATGATTCGAAGGGGTAATCTGGTATTCCTAGTAACGCCTCTTTCACTATCCTGATTCATGACAGTAACTATATACTTACCTGCCCTCACTCCAATCCCTTTGTTATGTCTTTACTTATTACCTTTTGTACACCTTCTTTAGGCTAATTGGCTTTCTTTCTTTCCTACCCTTCGGCACCAGCCTAAGGTTTGGAAGAAGACTATCCAATAAGCGCAATAGGTGTACTCTCCTAATCCTAGGAGCCCTCGCATTCTGAGAGAAGGTAATGGGAAAAGACATCTGAATAATCCTATTCTATTTCTCCTGAACCGGAAACCATTCTCGAATCTGGAGCGAATTCTTTCGAGTTCGTATGTTACTATACGATGGAATATCCAATAGAAGTAGATATCCGTAGTGATACTGAGTGTTTTGGAGAAATCCAAAGTGGATGTGGGAGTGGCAGGGGTATACATGGTTTTGTCGTGAATGATGGTGGTCGCAATTTTCTTTGCCCTTAATCTAATCCCTTTATATGTCTTTACTTATTACCTTCTGTACACCACATTTAGGCTTAATTGGTTTTCTTCCTTCCCTACCTATCGACACCTACCTATGGTTCGGAAGAAGATTATCCAATAAGCTCAATAGGTGTACCCTCTCCTAATCCTAGGAGCCCTCACAACCTGAGAGAAGGTAAAGGAAAAAGACAACCGAATAATCTTATTCAATCTCTCCAGAACCAGAATCCATCCTCGAATCTGGAACAAGTTCCTTCGAGTTCGTATGTAATTATACGATGGATTTATCCAATGGAAGTAGATGTTCGTAGTGATACGTGGTGTTCTGAAGAAATGCAAAGGTGATATAGAAGTAGCAACGATGTATGCGACACCGTGACATTCCAAAAGCCAAAGTGTTTTAAGAAGGTTCGGTTAACTTGGTTCATGAGTTTTAGTCAAGGGTCGAGCCATGGACGCTGCCAAAGAGAGAGAGAGAGAGAGAGAGAGAGAGAGAAGAAACACTCTGCGTGCACTCTAACCTAGATCAGAATGGTTAATCACTTTATCTAATCAGGATGTCTCCCACTGTATCCTCAAATTCTCCTCCAAACCTGAAAGAAGAAGTAGTCGGGATCATCTAAAATCACCCGAGGAGTAAACCAACTCATCAGTGGGAATTGGGATCCTTCCATCATCTCATGATAACCTGATGGAATCCGCTCAAGTCACCACACTCCAGAAGGTATGCTCAAGCCTGGCAAGTTTCCTGTATGTTTGAAACTCCCGATGTGACTTTTACCCCTAACGACTTCATGGCCTTGATGGAGACCAACACGCCATAAGTCACTAGTCAAGTTCAACCCGTCATTATCCAAGATTGATCTAAACCCACCTGCACAAGCCCTTGATAGATACCAACGTGACTATGCGCTGTCCTAGATAATCACATATCCATGCTACATACACGTATCACGCAACTACCGTACACTATACCTTGATAGAGACCAACGTACATAGCACGAATACTATGAGATACCTATCTGAAATGACGGAGGGCTACGGCTTTTTTTTGGCGAAAAACCTTTAACGTAATGAACTTGGTATCGTTGAAGGAATCTAAGTGGTTTTACAAATATATAGTGACGAAGACTTTTGCTAAAGAGGTCACTCCCTGTGATGGGATCTCGGCTCTTTCCTCGTAGAATGAGGTACAGGATATTCCAAACTGAATACCACGATGCAAAGCAAAAGAATTGACTATAGTGAAGTTATTACGTTAACGCAAACTTCTGCCCAAGGGGTCACTCCCGATGAAGGGATCTCAGCCCCTGCCTCGTCGAATGAGGTGCATGATATTCATAACCGAATACTACTGTGCAAAGCAAAAGAGAACGTTTGTAATGTTAGTTTTTAAAAACTTGGTTCCAACAACATCATATAGGTTTGTTTTATCCTTGCATTGATAAGAATCAACGCAGACCCATCAATTAATCACACCAGAAAAGAACGAAAATATGATGTACGTATATGCCATCCGCATTCGCCACTCGGTCCCGTTATCACCCGTTAGGTTACTCAACTAACGACAGAGCAGGGACTGGGCTATCGCGGGTGCAAAATATATACAACATCTACTAGTATATATATAAATATATATAACAATCATCCCGGGCATGATATAAAGCAACGTCACAGAAGCATCACAGAAGCAATACAGAATGGTGGATAATCTTGGAGCCTCGGGTTTCATTTGAGCCGCAAATGAGACCCGACGTTCTCTGTCGTGTGGATAGCCTGTGCAATGAAAATCTAGACCCCTATACGCGTGGTAAGTTACCTGTCAAAACCAGAAGTGAGGCAACTCCCTTCAACAACGTGAATGGGCCACCCAACACTTCACGGAATCCGGTAACTTGAACACCCCTCCGTGGGTCAACCTATACCCCTTATGAGTGCGGCGAATAGCCTGCCAATTCTAGAGTGAGGTCCCCTCCGTCTCAACGCCATGAGATGCGGACTCGTTACCCTCTAGAACCTGGCTATTCATGCACTCCTCCGCGGGGTAATCCTAGTACAGAAAAGAAAATAATATATAAGGGTGACATCGACCTCAACCCGGTCGTGGCCCAAACGATTAATATACAAACTAGCAGTGACGGCAGTCCACATGTCGGACGCTCGCCCCGCAATATCAAATGTACAAATAAAACTAAACTGTATTAATATTACATCATAGCTATCCACCACGACGACGATCCAACCACAACACAGAACATCAACGTGAATGCCACATTCGCAAACCCGTTTAAAAGAATTATAGCAATTAGACAAGTTGTACCGATCTAATGACATTCACGGTCGCATATAGTAATGTAAGTACTGTAAACATTCAAACAGTGTTAAATTTTCGACTTCGAAACACCCAGAATTTCCCCCGAACAAAAGACAACACTATATCCAAACTGGGCAAAACAAGCAATACCACTGAACTAATATTCCAGAGACCAGACAACACCCAAAATACGAAGCCCAAACTCCTCATTATGGCCGGCCAACTCGGATTTTGTGAGCATGTGCTCGGGTCAAAATGGGTGGAATGGGTTCGTATTTGGGGTATGTTCTAGTGGTCATACAAGTAGTCTTCTGCAGTTGCTTAAATTTTTTTTTGAAGACTTTCAAAATCGACAGAGACTGGAATGTGCAGTGCACTGTTTCGGAGTTGTTTCGGTTTCGATACTTTAACATTGTCTAAACAAGCTAGCTAAGGGTTTAAAGGTTGGCTCTGATACCATGTTGGGTTACGGCAGCACCCCGGCCATCAAATCGTGGCCAAATGCGGAACAAAATTTTTCTAAACTGGCGCTACCATTACCGGATGTCCGGATCTACCCTAAACCCTAAACTAGCAAGCTATAAAAAGAAGTTAGAATGGTTATACCGAGTTGATCCGTATCCTTCGGTATTCAACCATCATCTCCAAGCTCTTAGTGGCTCCTTGATCGAATTTGGTTGCCGGTCTTCCTCCATCTACGATGATCCACCTGAGGGAAACGGCACAAGCTTCAGCCTCGTCGAGCAAGGCAACCGACACTTCAAGATTGCTAGCAATGGAGAGTGGAGGTGTAGGAATGTGTCACTATAATTTTCTCTCATCCCATATGCTCAATGAGCAACCATAGAAGATGAAGAAGGTGAGGAAACATGTGGCATGAGCAACTAAAGAAAATGGCTAAGTGTTTTCAAGTGAGAATGAGAGAGTGGTGAAAAGCAAGTGTGGAAAAACAAATGTGCCAAGCATTCTCATGAGATGGCTGCCCCCTCTCTCCTCACAATCATGCACACAAAATATCTCTCCAATTTTAACAATAAACAATAAAGACCCATGCCTCTCTACATGTCCAAGCCTATGCTCATGCCACCTCACTCCTCCACCTCATTTGTGAAAAAATGAATTTCCAAAACAGGAAAATCATACAAATGAGGTGTCCACTTCTAGAAACTATTCCGTATAAATATGGAATACAACCCGGTACATATATCGAAATACATATACGCGTATTTATACAAAAATACAAATAGCCAAGAGAGAAAATGAATAGTGAACAATAATACTAGAATACATATATATAAATACATATATAAATTATTAAATCAAAACTTGATTCAATAATCCGGCTCAATCTTAAGTCGCTAGTATTATCAACCGTCCGATTAAAGTCTGTGCAGCATGTGCACATATTTAATCGGACACCTGTATGTACTAACATACGTCATCTATACCATATCGCCTGAACCGTGAAAACCCTCTGTGTGGGACTTTAAAGACTCATCAATATGCTGGCAGTGTTTAAACACAAGCACATCAGCGGCACTAGCTGTACGCAACGGCTACCCAGGTATTGAACGAAAGGAAGGCCGACGAGCAAACTCATCCTGAACCCCTACCGAGCTTGACAGTGACAATATCCGTACAGTCCGGTATGTTCATCTAAGAGTATCGCATATCGAGTCTAGGGGGTGGATAAAGTCAGACCCCTAATAACGCGGCATTTAGTGTCGGCATGAAACCCATCACCACCTGAGAAACTATCGATTCTGGATCGGTAATTCTCGTCCACCGTGGCCATGGATTTCTGGTGATGTCCACCCGTGCACAGCGCGACATCAACCCCCAATACCGGAAGAGACGAATCCCCGGCTATCCGATCACTGCCTCTAAGTGGCTCGGGACTGTACCCAACTAAAACCTATTTGCACGACTCCTTTGAGCCGTGGTAGGGTAGTAATCAAAGCACAGTGGGAACTCACACGAGACAAATGACAATCTCAGGTCGACAGACTAACCTGTACACATGTCACCTGGGAACTGCTATATGACAATAGGTATAATACCAACTAGCAGGTTTCCGGCGAGTCCGTCCAGTGTACTCATAATCCAATGAGCACCTGTATACTATCTTAGGTGAACAAACTAACACCAATGGCTTGTGAGACCTGGTCACCGCCCCTCGTCTGGGTCTCGATCAGTATACACTAGTCTACTCTAGAGTATCGATGCCCAGTCTCGATACTCCCATGACTAGGGACATTTAAGGATGTGCTTATAGACCCCCAGCTCCCACATATATGATCGCTATCATAATGCTGATGGTCAGGCAAGAATCCTATGGGCTCTATCAACATGTACATGATGATAAAGACAAACCATATATCATACTATCATCTCGAATAAGACTGTTCTACCGGTATAGGTCCTCCCTCAATTATCATAATCACCTAACTGCGATTACGATAATTGCCTTGGGGGCACTATAGCCAACACTACTCACTAGAAAATTTTATTTTTATAAAATATATATCTATGAAAACCCTAAAGACGATAATTAAATACTTGAGGTATATTTTGAAAATATATCAAAACTATTTTTACATAAAACCCCCTCAAGTTATATTAAATTACAATAAGGACCCTAGTAAATATAGGTTTAAGCAGGACCAATTCTCTTGAGTCTCAGGGAGCCGGAGAAAGTGGGTGCATGTTTATTTAAGGTAGATAACTAAAACGGGGTTATCATACGGTAATTGTCTTAGAAAAAGACATAAATCCTACCGTCCATATGCAGCAGTTACCGATAACTCCCAAACAATCAAGACTTCAATTCTATTTAAAAGTCTGACTCAGTTCGAGTCATGGTCTAATCCGAATACAATCTGACTTGAATTCGATTCAAGTTTAACCACAATACCACCCGAATCCATAAACTCCAAAACACAATTTATACAACTTGACCGAACCGAACCATGGATATATTCCGTTTACATGACTATCCATTATATCCATTTCCATTTACTGATATCATGGTTTCGGCAAGTCTTCCATATACAATTTACAATACAAGGCAATACAATACAATCCGTACAATTAATACAAGCAATACAATAAACAACACGGGGTTATAAAGGGGTAGACTGGTACGGAATATGTGAAAGGTGGCACGAGGTGGTCACTAAAAGACGTAATTACATTCATGCCTTTGTTCCGTGGTATTATCGACGGAGCGTTGTACTATGGGTTACCAAAGTCCACGGTGTAAGTTGGACTCCTCTCGTATACACTGGCATATTCTGTACCAAGCTACAAATACTACGTTAGTATAGAAAATATAACATTATCTACTTCTCTGTCTATTATTCTCCTTCTTTCTTTGGGACTTACCGAGCGATTGTTCGCTGACGACATTCTTATTTCTCTTCTTCTTTGGAATGTTGTCAAGAGGACCCGTCTCTGAAGAGTTCGAGACCAGCTAGGAACACTCTGAGCAGACCACTGAGCAGTACACTGAAGACCTCGAGCTGTAGTCACTTGTATTTACTTTTCATTTCAGTTATGCTATTATTTAGGCATTGCTTTCCATCCTTGTATTTACATTTCCAGTTGTACCTATAAAAGAATGTTTAATAAATAAAATTGTTATTCATTTATATTCTTGTCTCTTGTGTACCTTTTACTTTATATTGCTTAGATACGCTTAGCGTGCTTATTTCTGAGTAAATACGTAGTGGGCCCAGTCGCGTCCCCTTATTGTACACCGGGAAGCGGGGCGTGACATTTACCCCTTTTGCCAAATCGTATCACTCCTCTATTTGGAGAGATCTCCAGGAATACATGGTCTCCAGGTTGGAACTCCAAATGTCGGCGCTTTGCATCTGCCTAATGGTTCTGTCGATCTTGGGCTATGCGCATCCTTTCCTTGATCATGCGAACTGTTAAGAATATGTATGCCCTAGAGGCCATTATTGTATGATATAGTGGATACTTGGACATATATATAGAGGACTTTATTGCTCGACATGATAGTATACTATCTGGTTGCTCTTTATCTTAACATGTACACTTGTATTATTATACTGTCTCTCTGATACATGTTGATAAAGCCCTTAGGATGTTTGCTTGACTACCTGGACTATGATGCGGATCATACTACTGGGACATGTGTAGTCCACAAGCACATCCTTTAACTGTTCCTAGTCGAGAGAGTATCGAGACAGGGCATCGATATTCCAGAGTAGACTAGTGCGTACGTTTCTTGACCCTGTAGGGGGCGGTGGTTGATCCCATAACCATTGGTGTATGACATCAAAGATTGTACACATGTGGTCATTAGAGAATGGGTACACCGAACATGACTCGCCGAGAACTCCTAGATGGTACCATACCTATCGTCAGATAGGAGTTCTTTGGTGACACCGATACATGTTATTCTGTAGACCTGAGATCGTCATAGTGTCATGTGTGGTTCCCACTGTGCTTTGATTTCCTCCCTACCACAGCTCAAAGGAGTCGTGCAAACAGGTGGATTTTGGGTACAGTCCCGAGTCATATGGAGGCAGTGAGAAACAGGAGGGGTTTCGTCTCTCCCGATATAGAGAGTTGATGTTGCGCTATACTTGATTGGCTATAACAGCAAGTCCCTGGCCAGGGCCGATTAGATTTACTGGTAAGTGTTGTCAGTAGTTTCTCGAACCATTATGAGCCACACATCGGCATGACTTATCAAGTTATTGGGGTCTGACGATTCCACCCCTAGACTCGATATGCGACATAGCAGATGAAGAGACCAGACTGTACGGTAAGTGCTACTTATAGCCTTCACGGGAGTTTGGACAAGTTTGCTTGTTGATTTTATAATCGCTCAATACCTAGGTAGCCGTTACGTCCAGCTAGTACCGCTAACGACTTATGGGTAACCGATGCGATCATTACCTACTGCTGGCGTATTGACGGATCTTTAGAGTCCCACACAGAGGTTTCCTAGCTCAAGCGAAACGAAGTAGGGCACATATGCTGATATGTGCGGGAGCCTAATTAAATACGAGTATGTGATACCGTATTCTAATCTGGCGATATTTGATATCTATTAGGTTATATATGATATAACCGGATTATTGAATCAAGTGTTGATTTGATAATATGATATACATATAAATGATATTAGTCGGTTATATATAATATAACCGGATTATTAAATCAAGTGTTGATTTAATAATTTGATATATATTTATATATTAACTAATAATAATGCTCACTAATTATTTTCTTTTATATATATATATATATATATATATATATATATATATATATATATATATGAACATGGATTTATCTATTTTGTGAAAATGGATAAATGAGCTGGAAAATAAAGAGATATTTTATGTATGGTTGTGAAGCATGGTTCATATATTATTTTATTTGTTTGGCTTCACTATTGAAGCATGGTGTATATTTTCTATGTGAAAATATTCATGCTTCAATGAGTGAAGAATATATGTGAGCCATTCTTCATTTTTTGCTTGCATGATAGCTTATTTTGCTTGCTCTCTCCATTATCTTTTTCTTCCTCCTCCAAGCCCTAACCCTCATATCGGTTGTGAACCTTAGGGCTTTAGAGAATTCTAAGTGAGCTAAAAACCCTACTTCATCAACATACTCTAGATTAACAATTTAGATTAGGTTGTTTCCTTCATTAATAGTAGATTAGTGAAGAGATAGCTTGACCTAGAGAAACTTCGGATGGATCATCTTCAGCTTGGAAGATCAAGAAGCAAGCTTGATCCTTCTTCGAGTGGAGCCAAGAGGATTCATAGGGACTACTACTTGGAGCTTGAGAAGTGAAGGACTTGGTCTACAAAGGTTGTAATCTCCATCACTTAGTATAGAACTTGCTATATCTTCACTTAAACCTTAGTACTCTAATTAAGATTCTAAGTTAGTGTAGCTTAGCACCCCATAAATTCGAAAATTGCATACTTGATGCTGGTATTAACCTAGTGGTGGTGCTAAGACACGCTTTCATGATATCAGAGCCAAGCTAGAGCATTAGATGATGTATGTGGAATTGCGAAAACGAAACGACTCTGAAAACCGTAAACCAAATCCATGTTTCTATAAATTTTTTAAAGTCCTCTGAAAATCTTTTAAACAAATGCAGAATGCTACATGTAATGTAACTAGAACACTGAAGAAAAACGAGACCAAGACTCTATTTTTTGGCTAGCGAAATTCCCCAAATTCCCGGCCTGGCTGGCCCACCCTTTTATTTTTGGTCTCGTATTTTTTGGTGTTCTGGTAGCTTGGGTTTAAGGTTTCAGGTTATGTTAGTTTTTGCCCAGATTGCATGTGATGTTATCTTTTGTATTGGTATAATTCGGAGTATTTTATAGTCGCAATTTAACATCGTTTCGGGTTTAAGTTTGATATGTGATAAAATATTTGAAATCCACATTAAATTAGTTTTGTGAAAACTAGTTTGTTATTAGTAAATCTAGCGTTTTAGTCTCGGTTGATCAATTGCCACGGAGTTTTGATTCGGATAAAAACTCTATCGCAATCTCGTATAGTACGTGAACACTCGCCGGATAACACTACTAGATAGCCACGCCCCATTGCCCCGACCAAGTGACTGTAGGAGAACCCCGTTGCCAAAAGCATCCACTCGGGTGCTCGCGGCCATGGTGTTCCGCCTAAGTGCACTTCGTCAACGGCATCGGGGGTACGACCATCTACCAAACTTTCCGACGAGCATTCGATCAGGTGGTCGGGAATCTTGTTGAATTACCCGACTAAGTTATTGAAAACTGTTTTCAATACGAGGCTAAAATGCAAGGTTTATAGGGTTAGGCATGAAATTCATAATATGTGATATTCCGGATTTATAATGTCTAAGAAATATGCGGATTCTAATTATTGTAGTTTTCATTTATTTTCTGCGACCATAAGTGTAATATGTGGTGTATCCCCGATCTCATTGCTATACATCAATGACATTCGGGATACGCATATTTATTTACGTTGATAACATGTGATGTTATTTGTTGCTGTGATATGTTATATTGGATCGTCGTGATTGAATAGCCGGGGTTTTTTGCGTGAGATGAGAATTTTTCAATTTTCATTCATGTAAAAAGTTGTATGTAATATTCTTTTATTGGGACTCTTCCAGGTTGAGGTTGTTATCACCATCGATGTATATTATTTACTTTTCCGTATTAGGATAAACCCAAGGCGGGGAGCACAAGTAACTGGGTTCTAGAGTCCAGTGGGAGACCATCTCGAGGAGTCGAGACTGGGTCTCCTAACTCTAGAATTTGGCAGGGTTGCTTGCCGCTTTCGTAGGGGTCTAGGGATGTGGGTTTTGGCTATTCATCACGACCGTGAAATCCGTGTTTTTCATTACTGGCTTAATTTAAAACACGGACCTCCTAGAATATCCAATATTTCATATGTTGACTTCTGCTGCTTGAGTTCTGTGATGTGATCATATAACTGTGTGAGACGAATGCTTTATATATATGATATATATAATAAACGTTGCTTATGTTTTGCACCCGCGCTAGTCTAGCCCCCTCTCTACCATTAGTTAAGTAACCTATCGGTGCATGACGTGGACCCATGACGAATGCGGATGGCATAAGTGTACGTTCTATTTTCATTTCTTCTGTGATGTTTAGGAAACATAAATGATGGGACGTCATTAATGAGATTAATGAAAAGATAAGAAACTTAAAAATGTTGTAGAATCAAACTTTTCAAAAAGGTAGCTCTAGTTCTTGCTTTGCATAGTTGTATTCCTTTATGAATATCCAGCACCTCATTCGATGAGGAAAGAGCCTAGATCTCTTCACTTGGAGTGATATCTTTACCAAAACTAGCAAATGCTACAAACCACTCGGTTTGTTTTGAAAACTGCTTGATTTTAAAAGCGGAGCTTAAATCACTCCTTTTCAAATCACTGGATTCTACAACGATATCAAGTTCATTATGTTAAAGGTTTTCTATAAAACCAGTCGTAGCCCTCCGTCATTTCATATAAGGACTATTTAGTATTCGTACTGCGTTTGTTGACCATAACCAAGAAGTAGTGTGCGGTAGCTGATTAGTTGTCACGCACCGCTTCCCAGTATACGGGCAGAGGACGCGACGAGCCCGCTACGTATTTACTGTGAAGTAAATACGCTAAGCGTATCTAAGCAATATAAAAGTAAAACACAAGAGACAAGATATAATAAACAGCAAATTTATTTATTCATATTCTTTCTGTACAATGCATGGAAAGTAAATACAACTGAAATAAAAAGCGATGCCTAAGCAATGGCATAACAGAAAAGAAGAGTACTGAATGGAAAGTGTACAATGAATTAGAGCTCGGGGTCTTCACTGAATTGGTCCAAGTCTTCACTCGTGGGCTCGATCTCTGACGTGTCCAGATCACGTGACGACATTCAAAGAAGAAAGAAAGAGAATATCGTCAGCGAACAAATAGCTCGGTAAGTCCCAAGAGAAGGGAGAAGTAGAAAAGACAGAGAGTAAGAGAGAGAGAGTAGCTTTTAATATTATATTATATTGTTATAATATTGTATTTAGTGTTAACGCTGTTGTTTGTAGTTTGGTACAGAAGGATACCGGTGTATATGAGAGGAGTCTTTATATGCCAGAGACTAAAGGCAAATGGAAGTACAAGGCTCCGTTATACAACCCGGAACAACGACAATTGGATTCATGTCAGGTGTCTTAATCTTGCAGTCTCGTGCCACTTTTAACACCTTCTGTACCAATCTACCCCTTAAACCCCGAGATATCTTGTTTGTATTGTTTGTTTTGTAAATTGTATTGATTGTATAATTGATTGACTGACTGAAACCATGATATCAGTAAACGGATGTAACTGTAGAATCATGTATGTAACTGGAGAATCATGTAAACTGGATGATCATGTAAATGGAGTGTATATCTATGGTTCAGTTCAGTCAAGTTGTATAGATTGATAAATGGATTCATGAATTCATGTTGAATTTTAATATTATAGATTGTAGATTGTACTTGAATCATATTCAAGTCAGTTTATTAAAAATATTCATCTGAGTCAGACAATTAGAAAAGTTGTCACGCCCCGCTTCCCAGAGTACGCTAGATTGGGCAGGTGACATAGCCAACCATGTTACCTGTGGGTAGGAAGTATCCATCCACAGTCACATTACGGCTGTAGAGATATTAAGAATAAGATAAAACTATCTAAAACATGTCCATAATCTAGAATAACAGGAGTCAATAATAAATAAATGCGGAAGCAAATGATCCAATACAAATAACTGAAAAGTGTGTCCCATAATGCGGGCTCACATCAGGAAATAAATGCAGGAAATAAAACTAACTACTACTGAACTCACAGCTCAGCCTGCTAGCTGAAGTACTCCTGCTCGGACTGCAACAGCGGTACGGAATCTGGGCCATGCAAAACCCAAACGTCAGCGCGTCATGTCATCAAGTAATATAATAAATGAACAGGATACACGAGATATGCAGGCATGAATCATAAATAGTAACAAGTCAACAGGGATGTATAACAGTGAAGTGTATCAGTGTATGTGACGTGCAGTGATCAATCTAAACTGTGCTACTGGGTTGTCTACTCTAAAGTTTGTTTGAAATCAATTAATGTAATCCTCCATGTAACTCAAAGGATATGTCCCGTTATCCCCCGGGACCACGGATCAGGAATATATGAACCAAGAGTGGTTCTGTCCTGTTATCCCCCGGGACCACGGATCAAGATGTAAGAGTCACGAATGGCTCTGTCCCGTTACCCACCGGGACCACGGATCAAGATGTAAGAGTCACGAATGGCTCTGTCCCGTTACCCCCCGGGACCACGGATCAAGTAATACCCTTTTAAGTTACACTTTAGTTTACACTTTTGATTTCCCCATACCCCCAAGGTTATGTGTTCAAGTCAGGTATTCCGTAATCAAGAACTAATGCCAACACAGGATCAGGTAGGTGCAGGTTTGTCTGGATAGACAACAGGAACGGTCCGTAAGGACTACATGTCAGGTTTGTTGGCATTAGACACAGGATCAGGTAACGGGTCAGGTCATGGTACATCAGGTCAAGTCAAGCAGTGTACGGTAACATATCATGTCAAGTAGGAAGTGTAACAGGTCATGTCAGGAAGCACAAGATGCCATGTGGGTGCTCATAATCAAACTAACATAAGCATGTGTATAAATAAACAAGCATGAGTACTATCAGAACAATAAACTGGAACATATAATATGATATGCAAATAGATATAATTTCAAGGATATGGATGCACAGTTATCGATTAGGGTTACATTTATAGTTCCAATATTAATTAGGATGCAATTTATTAAACATGGAGTGTTAATATCACATTATTATGTAGTAATGTGATCCATGGTTGCAATTATATGTATCTTAAATGCGATGGATGCAAACGGGTATCCGAAAAGTTATAAAACTATAAAACGGTAATGTGGGATGTACAACTAAGCAATATGTGATATAAATATTGATATAATAATATTAATATGGATAACATATTCAAAGCGATTAATAACTATAAAAGTGGTATTGATTAACCATGCACAAGAAGGTTTCGTTCAGAAATTCAGCGTCACCCTAATTTGTAAAATAGCTTAAAAATAACAAACGTTCTCCAAAAGGGACGCGTCTTATACCAAAACAAAGATAATTCAATAAGGTTTTCATTTTTATAAGTATAAACATCTCAGGTTGTCCCTACAAAAAGTTATAAACATCCGAAGTTGAAAGTTTGCTGCTGGAATTTGCCTGTACAGCAGTTTAAAGACATATTCATTTGCATTTTACGTTATTTAAACAATTTATTTTGTAAGTAAATATTTCATAGAGTTATAGTATTCTGAGTTAGCTTCGTAACGAACTAAAGAACGTATACTAATGATTTTTCTATGATTTATAATGAATTTTATAAAGTAAGGTGTACAGTAAATTTCAGATTTGTCATATCCGATTTTTCAACGACTTTTCATGTGTAAACTATAAGATTTTCAAATGTATAACATTATAAAATGAAGATTATAAACTAATTAAAGATAATAATAATAAATATTACGACGACATAAATTTTAAATGATATGGTTGCAGTATAATGTAATCTAGTATGTCACAAGAAAAGTTTTCATGATCTAGATTTAATATGATATAAACGGATGCAAACGGAACATCGAAACGTTATAAAATTAAACATGGGGCACTAGATTCAAACTATAGGTATGGTATTTATTTAAATAGGTATAAAATGAATTATATAGCATGTAGCAAGATTAACTTGCCTCGATGGGTCGCGAATCGGGAAAACGGAACGTTAACCGTCGGCGGGGAAAACTCGCGACGGGCGCACGGTTCACGGAATGAAACCAAACGACGAACAAAGGAACCACACGGGTCGGGGTACCTCGCTGGAATGTCGAGAAGCGTCACCGGCACGACGGAATTCCGGTAACAGAAGAACAGTTAAAAAAAATGAGAAACGAGACATGAAGCAAGAAGAGAAAGAATGATAAAGAGAAATACGAGAGAATATATGAGGGAGAGAGAGAGAAAAAAGTGGAGAGAGAGAGAAGAGGGGGAGAGAGAAAGTGGGGCCCACGGGGTTAAAGGGGAGGTTGCGATTGGCTGAGAGAATAAATTGAGAAGGATATAAAAGATTGTAAAAATATTATATGATTAACTTAAAAATTTAAAAGATAGGTAAAGAACAGTAAGATATCAGGTTAGTTAGAAAAATATATGCGATGGTTTTAATAATATTAAATTTAGAATTTTGGCGCCAAATAAAACATTTCCAAATCGCCCCCGGGTCGAGTCCAAAAATTTGAAATTAAAATAATAGGATTTTAAGCGGGATCCAAATTTTAAAATTAAGTGTTTTATGATTAAAAAGCATACCCCCAAAACGAACACATGTACGCGCGCGTAGCCGTCCAAACTCGCCCGTTTCACTGAACGGGACGAGAACACAATGCACGGACGCTACCACGAGGCTAGGGGTGTCAAGTAGGCCAAGATGGATATTTTCAATTTTATTTTAGATGCCAAAATTTGTTATATGTAGAAATGATTTTGCCGGGTAAATTTTACAGTAAGCAACAAACAAGCAAGTTAAATAAAATGAGTACCACATTATGCTCAAACAGTAACTGAAAATAGTAGCATTGGGCTCGGGTGTTACATTATACCCAACTACAAAAAAATTTCGTCCTCGAAATTCCAAGAATACAAGATAAATAACTACAAGAAAAGGTGAGGAAACTTCTGCCGGATTTCATCTTCTCGTTCCCAAGTGGACTCTCCATGCGAGCGATTACCCCAAGAAACAAGCACAAGGGGGATAACCTTGTTCTTAAGAACCTTTTCCCTTCGATCCACGATTTCAATCGGTTGCTCCTCAAAAGTCAAGTCTTCTCGTACTGTTAGCTCCGAATGATCCAAAACGTGTGTTTCATCTCGAACATACTTACGGAGTTGAGATACGTGAAACACATCGTGCACATTTGCCAAGGACTGCGGTAACGCCAAACGATACGCTACCTCACCAACACGCTCCACGATGTCAAGGGTCCAAAGAATCGAGAACTAAGCTTTCCTCGACTTCCAAAACGAATCACCCCTCTAGTCGGTAATATCTTCAAGAATACCAAATCACCCACGGTGAACTCTAGAGGTCTTCTTGACGTATCTGCCCAACTCTTCTGTCGGTCCTGTGCTGCCTTCATATGATTTCTGATAGGGTTAACCTTCTCAACTGTCTGCACAACCAAATCTGGCCCCAATAATCTTCTTTCACCGACATCGTCCCAACAAACAGGTGAACGGCATTTACGACCATACAAAGCTTCAAATGGAGCCATCTGAATAGTTGCCTGAAAACTGTTGTTGTAAGACAACTCCACCAAAAGTAGATGATCCTCCCAAGATCCCTTGAAGTCCAACATGCATGCTCTCAACATATCCTCAAGAGTTTGGATCGTTCTCTCCGACTGACCATCAGTTTGAGGATGATAAGTTGTGCTAAACTTCAATCGAGTCCCCAAACTTTCCTGTAGACTCCGCCAAAAGTGTGATAAGAACCGAGTGTCCCGATCGGACACGATGCTCACCGGTACTCCATGCAATCTTACAATCTCTTGCATGTACCGCTCTGCCAAAGTCTCTGTTGATTGACCAACCCGAAAAGGAATAAAGTGAGCTGCCTTGGTCAATCGGTCAACAATTACCCATACTGCATTGTTGCCTTTTGGACTCCGCGGTAAAACCGTTACGAAATCCATGGTTATATGTTCCCACTTCCACCGAGGAATCGGAAGTGGTTGCAATAAACTAGCAACCCTTTGATGTTCGGCCTTAACTTGCTGACACACCAAGCACTTTGTCACAAAGCGAGCAATCTCCCGTTTCATGCCCTCCCACCAGAAATGCTGTCGAATATCTCGGTACATCTTTGTGCCTCCTGGATGTCCAGAATAAGCTGAACTGTGTGCCTCCTTCATAAGTTCTTCACGAATATCCCCCTTTGGCACACACAAACGGGTACCAAACCTTAACGAACCATCTTCGGGGATTAATAAATCTGTTCGTAGTCCGGCTTCAACCTGCTCTCGAAACTTTTGCAGTCTAGGATCCTGCGATTGAGCTGCTTTAATATTCTCGATCAATGATGAATGTACTTGCAGCTGCAACAAATTTCCCGTATAATGTGGTAGCACAACTTCCAAGTCAAATCTTCGAAAATCTGCGACGATCTCCTTCTGCGTAGTTAACACCTGAATTACTGGTAACCGACTAAGCGCATCCAACACAACATTAACCTTCCTCGGATGGTACTTAAGATCAAGATCGTAGTCAGCCATCAGCTCCAACCATATACGCTGCCTTATGTTAAGCTCCTTCTGTGTGAACACATACTTCAAGCTCTTATGATCTGTAAAACTTCGACTCTTTCGCCCAAAAGTTAGTGTCTCCAAATCTTCAAAGCGAAAATCACAGCCGCAAGCTCCAAGTCATGAGTTGGATAATTCTTCTCATGGGTCTTCAACTGTCTCGATGCGTATGCTACAACCTTCCTATGCTGCATCAAAACACATCCCAATCCTTTCCCAGATGCGTCGCTGTGAATCACCAATCCTCCAGAATTGTCTGGCACGGTCAAAATAGGGGCGGTTATCAACTTCTGCTTCAACGTCTCGAAAGCTAACGCACACTTATCCGCCCATACAAAAGGTACCTCCTTGCGCGTAAGCTTGGTTAACGGCTCTGCCAGACGAGCAAAGTTCTCCACAAATCTCCTGTAGTATCCGGCTAATCCAAGGAAACTTCTTATCTCAGCAACATTCTTTGGAATAGGCCAATCTCGAACTGCTGCAATCTTTTCTAGATCGACGGCAATGCCATCGCCAGACACAACATGCCCCAAAAACCTTACTTCCTCCAGCCAAAACTCGCACTTACTCATCTTCGCATACAATTTCTCCTGTCTCAACGTCTGCAGTGCGATCTTCAAATGCTCAGCATGCTCTTCAAAACTCTTCGAGTAAACCAGAATATCGTCAATGAATACCACAATGAACTGATCCAAGAACGGTGAAAAGATTCGGTTCCTCAAGTCCATGAATACTTCCGGCGCATTCGTTACTCCGAAGGGCATCACTAAGTACTCGTAATGTCCATACCGAGTTCGGAACGCCGTCTTGCAAATATCTTCTGTTTTCACTCGGACCTGATGATATCCGGATCGCAAATCCAGCTTCGAGAATACCCTCGCGCCACTAAGCTGCTTGAAAAGTTCGCCAATGCGAGGGATTGGGTACTTGTTCTTAATAGTCACCCGGTTTAATTCTCGATAGTCGATGCACATCCTTCTTGTGCCATCCTTCTTCTTTACTAGAAGAACTGGAGCTCCCCAAGGCGAGTTACTGCTTCGAATCCAACCTTTCTCAAGCAATTCTGCAACCTGTTTCTTGACTTCTTCCAATTCTATTGGCGCCATTGGATAATACGCTTCGGATACTGGCGCTGCCCTAGGAATAAGATCAATTGCGAACTCCAGGTCTCGCTTTTGCGGTAAACCCGATATATCTTCAAACACGACCATAAAATCACGAACAACAGCTGGCTCTTCACTTTTATCACTTCCATTGATGCAAGAATATTATTTATCGGCCTAGCCCTAAACTCGACTGGCCCGACAGAAAAACTCCCCTTCATCCCAGATAAACTCTGCTGCTCTCAGCTGCCGCAAGTACTTGTGAGAAAGTGGTCAAACCCAGGGAGACAATCTGCCTCTGGATGTCCATGTCCAGGCTGCGCATGAACCTCCGTGCCCTGTCTGCATCATTGGTAACTAAAGGTCCAGCGAAACTACTGAGTCTCGTCCATTCTGCTGCATGCACATCTATGGGTGCTCCCTTCTGCTTTAGTCCGATGAACTTCTTTTCCATTTCCTCCCGTGCAGTCCGCAGGAAGAAATTCTCCAGGAAACTCTTCGAAAAATCCGCCCACTTGATCAGCTTGGGCAAACGGTTCTCTTCTACAAGCCACCATTCTCGGGCGTAATCCACTAACTGAATGCGTACCACATCAACTCTTTCTCATCTGGAATCTGTGCCGCAATAAGAAAATTCTCTGTGTCAACTAGCCACTGCTCTGTTGGCAATGGCTCCTCCAATCCAGTAAATGTATACGGACCCAAATGTCTGAAATCTGCTACTGTCCCTACTCGGTCAACTGGCTTAGCTCCAACATTGTTCACAGACTGCTGAACGATCTGCAAACCTTCCTAAAATGAGTCCGCTTGCTGCTGGATCAGCTCGGTCTATTTCTTTTGATTCTCCAGCATTCCCCTTATCACTCCAAGCATGGCGGCTTCGTCCATACGCCTTGGTACGTCTTCAAATTCTTACCGGCCATATTCCAGAACTCAAAACACCCAACATTAGCATGATGATAGATTCTGAATATAGATCAAGGCTAGAACTCCAAGATACTTAAATAGAGTGCCGCATTGTAACTATGCCGCGGTATCATAGCCACAATTACATAACTCTACCCAAGTCGCCTAAGTCCTAGAGATAATAAGGAATCAGGTTTTCGAATCGATATGCAAAGGAAGTTTGCACATCGTAAAAGATATAATCAGGAAGAATGTGATTCAAGAATGGTAAAACGGACAAGGTGGCAGGACATGTTTCCTAAACACGGGTATTCTGATTCGTGTATTGGGTATAATAACCAACTACAAAAGAATCAACCCGACTATCCTATGGCTCTGATACCAAAAGAACCATGTCACGCCCTGCTTTCCAGAGTACGCTAGATTGGGCACGTGACATAGCCAACCATGTTACCTGTGGGTAGGAAGTATCCATCCACAGTCACATTACGGCTGTAGAGATATCAAGAACAAGATAAAACTATCTAAAACATGTCCATAATCCAGAATAACAGGAGTCAATAATAAATAAATGCGGAAGCAAATGATCCAATACAAATAACTGAAAAGTGTGTCCCATAATGCGGGCTCACATCAGGAAATAAATGCAGGAAATAAAACTAACTACTACTGAACTCACAGCTCAGCCTGCTAGCTGAAGTACTCCTGCTCGCACTGCAACAGCGGTACGGAATCTGGGCCATGCAAAACCCAGACGTCAGCGCGTCATGTCATCAAGTAATATAATAAATGAACAGGATACACGAGATATGCAGGCATGAATCATAAATAGTAACAAGTCAACAGGGATGTATAACAGTGAAGTGTATCAGTGTATGTGACGTGCAGTGATCAATCTAAACTGTGCTACTGGGTTGTCTACTCTAAAGTTTGTTTGAAATCAATTAATGTAATCCTCCATGTAACTCAAAGGATATGTCCCGTTACCCCCCGGGACCACGGATCAGGAATATATGAACCAAGAGTGGTTCTGTCCCGTTACCCCCCGGGACCACGGATCAAGATGTAAGAGTCACGAATGGCTCTGTCCCGTTACCCCTCAGGACCACGGATCAAGATGTAAGAGTCACGAATGGCTCTGTCCCGTTACCCCCCGGGACCACGGATCAAGATGTAAGAGTCACGAATGGCTCTGTCCCGTTACCCCCCGGGACCACGGATCAAGTAATACCCTTTTATGTTACACTTTAGTTTACACTTTTGATTTCCCCATACCCCTAAGGTTATGTGTTCAAGTCAGGATTCCGTAATCAAGAACTAATGCCAACACAGGATCAGGTAGGTGCAGGTTTGTCTGGATAGACAACAGGAACGGTCCGTAAGGACTACATGTCAGGTTTGTTGGTATTAGACACAGGATCAGGTAACGGGTCAGGTCATGGTACATCAGGTCAAGTCAAGCAGTGTACGGTACCATATCATGTCAAGTAGGAAGTGTAACAGGTCATGTCAGGAAGCACAAGATGCCATGTGGGTGCTCATAATCAAACTAACATAAGCATGTGTATAAATAAACAAGCATGAGTACTATCAGAACAATAAACTGGAACATGTAATATGATATGCAAATAGATATAATTTCAAGGATATGGATGCATAGTTATCGATTAGGGTTACATTTATAGTTTCAATATTAATTAGGATGCAATTTATTAAACATGGAGTGTTAATATCACATTATTATGTAGTAATGTGATCCATGGATGCAATTATATGTATCTTAAATGCGATGGATGCAAACGGGTATCCGAAAAGTTATAAAACTATAAAATGGTAATGTGGGATGTACAACTAAGCAATATGTGATATAAATATTGATATAATAATATTAATATGGATAGCATATTCAAAGCGATTAATAACTATAAAAGTGGTATTGATTAACCATGCACAAGAAGGTTCCGTTCAGAAATTCAGCGTCACCCTAATTTGTAAAATAGCTTAAAAATAACAAACGTTCTCCAAAAGGAACGTGTCTTATACCAAAACAAAGATAATTCAATAAGGTTTTCATTTTTATAAGTATAAACATCTCAGGTTGTCCCTACAAAAAGTTATAAACATCCGAAGTTGAAAGTTTGCTGCTGGAATTTGCCTGTACAGCAGTTTAAAGACATATTCATTTGCATTTTACGTTATTTAAACAATTTATTTTGCAAGTAAATATTTCATAGAGTTATAGTATTCTGAGTTAGCTTCGTAACGAACTAAAGAACGTATACTAATGATTTTTCTATGATTTATAATGAATTTTATAAGGTAAGGTGTACAGTAAATTTCAGATTTGTCATATCCGATTTTTCAACGACTTTTCATGTGTAAACTATAAGATTTTCAAATGTATAACATTATAAAATGAAGATTATAAACTAATTAAAGATAATAATAATAAATATTACGACGACATAAATTTTAAATGATATGGTTGCAGTATAATGTAATCTAGTATGTCACAAGAAAAGTTTTCATGATCTAGATTTAATATGATATAAACGGATGCAAACGGAACATCGAAACGTTATAAAATTAAACATGGGGCACTAGATTCAAACTATAGGTATGGTATTTATTTAAATAGGTATAAAATGAATTATATAGCATGTAGCAAGATTAACTTGCCTCGATGGGTCGCGAATCGGGAAAACGGAACGTTAACCGTCGGCGGGGAAAACTCGCGACGGGCGCACGGTTCACGGAATGAAACCAAACGACGAACAAAGGAACCACACGGGTCGGGGTACCTCGCTGGAATGTCGAGAAGCGTCACCGGCACGACGGAATTCCGGTAACAGAAGAACAGTTAAAAAAAATGAGAAACGAGACATGAAGCAAGAAGAGAAAGAATGATAAAGAGAAATACGAGAGAATATATGAGGGAGAGAGAGAGAAAAAAGTGGAGAGAGAGAGAAGAGGGGGAGAGAGAAAGTGGGGCCCACGGGGTTAAAGGGGAGGTTGCGATTGGCTGAGAGAATAAATTGAGAAGGATATAAAAGATTGTAAAAATATTATATGGTTAACTTAAAAATTTAAAAGATAGGTAAAGAACAGTAAGATATCAGGTTAGTTAGAAAAATATATGCGATGGTTTTAATAATATTAAATTTAGAATTTTGGCGCCAAATAAAACATTTCCAAATCGCCCCCGGGTCGAGTCCAAAAATTTGAAATTAAAATAATAGGATTTTAAGCGGGATCCAAATTTTAAAATTAAGTGTTTTATGATTAAAAAGCATACCCCCAAAACGAACACATGTACGCGCGCGTAGCCGTCCAAACTCGCCCGTTTCACTGAACGGGACGAGAACACAATGCACGGACGCTACCACGAGGCTAGGGGTGTCAAGTAGGCCAAGATGGATATTTTCAATTTTATTTTAGATGCCAAAATTTGTTATATGTAGAAATGATTTTGCCGGGTAAATTTTACAGTAAGAAACAAATAAGCAAGTTAAATAAAATGAGTACCACATTATGCTCAAACAGTAACTGAAAATAGTAGCATTGGGCTCGGGTGTTACAAAAGTAAATTGAAGTCATGATTGTTTTGATGTTATCGGTAACCGCTGCACATGGGCGGCAGAATTTGTGTCTTTTTCAAAAACGATTACTTTATTGATAACACCGTTGTTAAGTTGTATACCTTAAATAGGCAACCACCTACTTCTCCGGCTCCCTGAGGCTCAAGAGATTGGTCCCGCTTAAACCTATATTTACTAGGGTCCTTATGGAAAATTATAGAACTTGAGGGATTTTTATGTAAAAATAATTTTATATACTTTTCAAAATACTCCCCAAGTATTTATTATTCGTTTTTAGAGTTGTAATGAATGTAGATTTTATATTGTGATATTTCTAGTGAAAATATCCTAATTTCATAAATAAAGGTATTTATTTGTAATATTGGTTTTGTATGGAATTCATGGTATTTTAGTGTAAAATGATTCTTGTGATATTTTTGGAAAAAGTGGAATATTTATTTTATTACAAAATAGATATTTAAGGATAAATATACATATATTTATATGAAAATAATTATATATATATATAATATTCTAGAAATCTCATTTTCTTTAGATTTTTGTATTTTAAATCTTTCGAGACCGAATGCTCCTTACGGAGGTCTGAATCTCGCACTACTAAGCCCAGGGATGTGCGATAATCCGCACCATCTCAGTCGGATTTCCTAAATTGGGTTGTAGCGGCGCTTTGCAAAGATTTGTATAAATACTAAATCCTTTAGAAAACGGTTTTATTAAATAAATGGTATTTAAATGAAAAGGTGTCGTTTTCCCGTATTCTAAGTTACCGAGGGTATCGTGCTATGTTACATATGAGTGTGTGAGGACGTATGTCGTTATCTCGTGATCTACTTAAAAGTATAGCAAGCTTTTGTGATGTTGAAGGTGGAATTGAAACTATGTGGTATTTACATGAAAAAATGCGGTAAAATGAAATAGCAATTGTTTTGTGATATGAAACTTGATCAATTTGGTTGATTAGTGTTTAATAGTCAACATGAGAGAGTTTAAGCATAATTGTATTAACGAGAAGTGAAGTTTTATAAAGAAACCGAATCGGAAATTGGATTGGTTCTGTTTCCGTCGGGTTTTGTAATTCCGTATTTTTTTAGAAAGAAAAAAAAGATAGAAATGGGGACTTACGGGTTTAGGACAACAAGGAGAGGGAGATGGATCGGGAAGAGTCGCCGGTGCGTCGTTTCGTCGCCGGGAGCTCCTAGGATGGTCGTCGGAAGTTCGCCGGAAAATTCGCCGTAGCTTCGCTTCGTACTCGTTTTCAAAGTACACAAGGTTTCTTGAAAATTCTTGAGAGTTGGCTCAGAGTTTTGGGTGAGAGGGTAGAGTGTAGGGGTGGTATTTATAGGGTTAGGCTAGGGTTAGGGTAGATGAAGGGTTTTAATTTAAAAAATGTAAAAATGTAGGGAAAATGTATTAAAAATCATTAAAAATTGGAGTAAATAGGGTATAATGAGCTCTCTGGAAGTGGTTTGCAGATTTAAAGTATGCAGGGGGGTAGGGGATGTGAAAAGGCACCAATTTTTAGTTGACGACTCGGCTGATCGGTCGAGCCCGTCGGCGGCGCCGGCCAAGTCGAGGGTTCGGAAGGTTGGGGGTCGCCGGAGGTACTCACTGGTACTTTCAGTTTTGTGGGTGTAGTAGGAAAATCTGGAGTTATCACGTGTTGACTGTTGGGCTTCTATAAAATTTAAAACAAAATAAATATTAAAAATAATGTGGGGCATGAGATTTGAACTTTGGTGGCTTGGTTCAGCAATGCAAGGTATTACCAATGAGCTACAACCTCCTTCTTATAATTAAATTGCTAATTAATTACTTAAGTCTTGTGCTCAGGCAATAAATACCCCGTTCCCCTCCGAAAGACGGCCGAGACTGAACGTCTTGCCTGAGATTCGGGGCAGATGCTATTTGGTTTTATCCGTCCACCTCTCCGAAGATGTCAAGTAGATTTATGGCACCGTGTATCGGAGGTTTGGACGGATGTGGCCGATGTAGCAGACTTCGTCAGATTCCCCCTCGCTTGAGGGGTTTTTGATTATGGGGACGCTCTTCCCTGCAGGCGCAAGCCCCTGCAGTTAATTACGCTACCGCATCACGGTAACAACTTTCTCCTTCTCCAGAATTTCACTTCGTGTCATGTGTGTTTGTTTTGTTTGTGGTTGCCCGTGGATTGTATACGGAGACTTGGTTATGACGCCGCCCGTAGGACGTGGATTAGTCCAAATCCGTATTTACTTAGATTTGGGTTTGGTGTTTTAGTTTAAGGATACGTTAGCCGTATTGAGGCTAAGACCAACTTAAATGTTCGTTAAGGATATGTTAGTCATGTTTGAGACTAAGATCGACTTAACGGAAAGAGCATTTGGGGGCTCTATTGTTCCGGTTTAGGGACATAGCCATCCATTTAATGTATGTCCGTCGGGACCCGTCACCTCTCTGACGTCGTTGAAGGATTACAACGACAAGTGTCAGAGGAGTTCAGAGATGTACCCTTGAACCAAAGTTGATTAGGAGTTTTATAGTCCATTTGAGTGTTTAAGGATACGTTAGCCATGTTTGAGACTAAGATCAACTTAAACGGGATCGTTTAGATTCGGCAAAAGAGCGTTTAGGGGGCTCTGCTATTCCAGTTTAGGGACGTAGTGGTTCATAAGTAGTTTAAGGACATTGCGGTTTATGTTCCAGTTTAGGGACGTGGTGGTCCATGTTCCAGTTTAGGGACATGGTGGTCCATGTTCCAGTTTAGGGACATAGTGGTCCATTGGTAGTTTAAGGACGCATAAGTCCGCGGGTTTAAGGACCCCACAGTCCGTATTTAATGTGTGGTCGTCGGGACCCGTCGCCTCTCTGACGTCATTGAAGGATTACAACGAGAGGAGTCAGTGGAGTTCGGAGATGTACCCTCGAACCGGATGTAAATTGATTTAGGAGAGCGGCCGTGCTCAGTCAATTTAATTTGAGGACTTACGGCTATGATTGGGCTAAGTCCAGTTGAAAAATGTTCAACATTTTTATTTGTTTTTGGCCTACTAGGCCTGTGCTAGGGTTTTGCCCCTTTTTAAATAATGCATTGTATCTTTTTATTTTGGTTTGGGCTCTGCCCATTTACAGAGCACCAATTTTGTTTGGGCTTTGCCCTTTTATTGCATTGCAATTTATTTTGTTTGGGCTCTGCCCTTTTATAAATGACGCAGAGCATCAATTTTGTTTGGGCTCTGCCCTTTTATTGCATTGCAATTTATTTTGGTCTACTAGGCCTTTTTGATTTGGGCCTGGCCCTTCAGTTAAACAATGCAGTGCATTTGTCAGGCGCTTTGCGCCAATTGAGGAGCGTAAGGCACAAGTCCATGTGGAGGTGACACGCGTCACGCTCTGGTGAGCGCAAGCGCAGTGCGCTGCGCCAGTGCGCTGCGCTGTTGTGCTTCTGATACGTGGTGCACACTGGTGGGTTGCACCAATTCATGAGAGCAGTGCTCTATTTTAACAGCGCATAGCGCAGATCATTCTGGAGCTGACACGTGGCACTCTCTGGTGGCTTGTGCCAACCCGAGAGCGCAACAGTGCAGATTTTTCAAGTGCATGGCACTATTTTAATCTCTTGATCCAACTTTGAATTCAAGGAAAGAATCTTTTAGATTTCAGAACCAATGGTTCATAAAAAAGTGCAAGGCACTGTTATTATTTATTTATTATTATTTTTTTTATTGAAAATCATTGATCTTGTTCTTATATCAATGATCTATTCAGACGAAATTCATCTTTTATAAAGGTTTTTACCTTTTCTCTTTTTGAGTTCTTCTCCAAAATTCTTCAGAGTTCTCTCTGTTTTGAAGTTCTTGATGTCGATGTGATTCCTCCCCTTTTGAATTGGAGTCTAGAGGCCTTTATATAGTGCCCACTAATTAGTAAAATTTGTTAAAAAGATCTTTTTCTGAGTGATTTGGGGAATTTTCCCCACCGTTGTATCTTTGATCTAAGGGCTTCTGTTTTACAGTAGACAATCTTCTTGTTTTAACAAGAAAAAAAGATCTTTCTGGAATTTAATTCTGTTTGGCGCAAACGCCCCAGTGCTTGACAGGTGTCGCGCAGTACAAGGCGCAGCGCAACTGCGCTGCCACGTGTCGCGCAGCGCAGAGCGCAGCGCAACCGCACTGCCACGTGGCGTGCAGCGCAAGTCAGCTGAAGCGTCGTTTCATTTAATAGAGCATTGCTCTTGATTGAGTGTGCTGCCTTGGGCACTGCGCTCCCTGTGCTGGCATGTCTGATTTTGACACGTGGCGCTCTACACGCAGCGTAGGGGATCTGAAGTGTTGCTTTATTTATTTTAATTTTAATTTTCAAAACAGAGCTTTGCTCTGATTGGGGGAAACAGAAGCGTTGCTTCGTTTCCCGCCTTGTAATTTGAACAGAGCTTTGCTCTGATTGAGGTAAACAAATGCCCCCTCACCGTTGTGCTTACGTGGCCTCCAAACCTGAGCGCAGCGGTGGCAGAATTCCAACCGTCGCGGCAACTTTTGGAAGTTGAAAGGGCATTTGATGCCTATAAATAGGACCTTTGGTCCCTTAGTTGACTTTCATCTTCAAAATTTTACTTTCAGGACTCAGAGCCCTGTTCTTTATTTTCAGGAACTCCAAGGGTTAAACTCTTCAAACTTTTAGGTGAAAATTTTAATTTAAATTAAATTAATTTTCACCGACAGAGCCTTGCTCTCCATAGATCCCTGATCTAAAGGAAAACCCATTTAGGGTTTCACTTAGCAGAGCTTTGCTCTATAGGGGTCTAAAGAAGACTAAGGAGAACCTTATTAGGGTTCCATTAATAGAGCTCTGCTCTCTAAAAGATTTTCCTTGGATGTTCTTAATTCATTAATGGAGCTTTGCTCCTCCCAAATCATATAGAAGAACTCTTAAGAATTCTTCATAGATCTTGGAAGTTAAAGATGGCATTTGATACTATTATTATTATTATATCATTTTTTCCAGAGCAAAGCTCTCAATGTTCTTAGGGGATTTTCTTCAAATTCTCCTCATGACTGATTTTGACAGGTGTCACTCCTGTCTATAGAGCATTGCTCTCGAGGGGTTTAACTTCCTGTGTCCCCTTTCTTTTTCTTTTTTTATCACTAATCTTCCATTGATGTTTCCTTCAGGCATTATGGCTGTTCATCTATACAGTCTGCACGAATTCATCACCTACGAGGATATCCGCGTACAGGGTCGTCATCAAGACCAGGAGTTTATAGATGCCCAGTGTGCGGAGGTCATGGGTCTCTTGAACGCGCGTATTGGTTGGCTGCTCCCTCGCCGCTCTGCTCTCTTGAAAGTCGTGCTGGGAGCAATCTGGAGGGCACTCCCGGGGTTCCACGAGGCCATGCCGCTTAATGTGCTGGATGATGCCGAAGACAAGGTGCATTCAGTGTACCTATCGGGGCTGATCTCGAAGAAACGGCGGGATAGCCTCATCGACATTCTGCATCAAGTTTTTCAGCAGACGATGATAATCGCTGCTTATCAAAGGATAGGGGGCCTTGCTAAAGATCTTGACACCCGTGAATGCGAGAGGCTGCGCACGAGAATAATCAAAAAGGCCAGAAGAACTCTAGATGGCCTTACTTTTGAATTCCTCAATCCGTGCCCTGGATCTGAGCTTATACCGTTGTAATAATTTGAATAATGTCTTTATTTCATTTCTTTATATTGTAAGGACCCTTTTCAATATGAATGGAAACTTTTTATTTCAGCTTGTCTTATTTCTCGTCCTGAGTCTTCTGCCCATGCACGAATGAGTGTGTCTCGAACTCTTAATCAAATGCATATTGGATGTTCTTTCTATCACTTTCTTCTTTCTTTTATTATCCGTATGGTACCTTAGTGAACATGGTTGACAGATAACAGAGTAAGCACCTTGGTTTCTTTAAGAGATAGCGATGGCTTAGGCCGCAGGTTCAGATCTACTGCCTAAGACTTTTCAACTATATGAGCCGTGAGGGTCTCATAGAGACTTTTCTCCTTACGGATCGAGAGGATCTCGTAGGTGGATTTTCTCCTTAGGAATCGTGAGGATTTCTAAGTGCGTTTTCTCTTATAAGTTGTAAGGATCCTATAAGAGAATTTTCCCTCCTACGAGTCGAGAGGACTCGCAAGCGGTTGTTTCCCTCCTTGTCGAGATTCGACTTCGGAGAGTGAAACCCGTGGATAGTATGCAAGAGACCATTTTGGGCCAACTTGCAGGGTCCCAGTGCTTAGGGAACAAGTTTTTTAATCCTTACCGCCTAAGACTTTATCTTACGAGTCGAGCCGCATCGAGAAGTTCTTGCAAAGACATCAATTTCTTCACAAGTCGAGACGAATCGAGCATTTCTCGCAAAAAGATCCTAACGTCACAGTTAACCTCTGCTCTTTACAACAGAAGTCCGTTAGGGTCTGTGGTACTTAGGGTTTTGGCCGTCGTACCGTCGCATCAGCTGATATAGTCCTCCATAGGCAATCGTGCTGTTCGAGTAGCCCTGCGACTACTGTGTCTCTGATTCCTTCAGGGGCTGGACAAGACGTCTTCAAGCAATCTTCCTAGGCAGTTTGACCGTCGGAAGAGCAAGCGTTAGGAATTTGCCATGCTGCTTTTTACTTGAGGTTAGGCTCATTTTGGAGAGCCCCGATGAGTCATAACCACTCCGCGCTGGTATGTGATGATCTCCGATAATCTTTCAGGTTTTATGTGAGTTGCCGTCAAAACCCTGAAGCTAGGAATTTGGCCTTTGCTCCGTTTGCTGGCATCGCGTCTGCTGTATCGAGACGAATGTCGCAGTGGGAACTAGGGATTTTGCCGTGGCTCCGTTTGTTTGATTGTCGCGTCTGATCTCTGCTGGAAGAAGAACGCTGGGGTGACAACTTGTCTGCTGTATCGAGACAAATTTCGCGGTTGTCTCTAGGTTGCTGGTGAACCGTCGAGGTTTGGAACTAGGGATTTTGCCGTGGCTCCGTTTGTTTGATTGTCGCGTCTGATCCCTGCTAGAGGAAGAACGCTGAGGTGACCACTCGTCTGCTGTATCGAGACGAACGTCGGGGTGGAGTTGGGATTTTGCCGTGGCTCCGTTTGTTTGATTGTCGCGTCTGATCCCTGCTGGAGGAAGAACGCTGAGGTGACAACTCGTCTGCTGTATCGAGACGAACGTCGGGGTAGAGCTGGGATTTTGCCTTGGCTCCGTTTGTTTGATGATGTCGCGTCTGCTGTGTCGAGACGAACGTCGAAGTGGTGACCATTCCGCACTAGTGTGAGATGATCTCCAGTTGTCTTTCAGGCTTTATATGACTCACCGTTAAGACCTTGAAGCTAGGAATTTGTCCTACGCTTCGTTTGCTTTGTCATAACCAAATCCTGTTGGAGGAAGAACGCTGTCGTGATATCTCGTCTACTGTATCGAGACGAATGCCGAGGTGGAGCTGGGATTTTTCCGTTACTCCGCTTGTTTGACCATGGGGCCTTTCGTTGGCGTTGTATCTGCATCTTGATGGACTGCGAAGGAACGCCGTTGTTAACATCTCGTTTGCTGTATCGAGACGAATGCTGAGGTGGAGTTGGGATTTTGCCGTCACTCCGCTTTGTTTCGGCCATGGGGTCTTTCGTTGATGTTGCGTCTGCATCCTGCTGGACTGTGAAGGAGCGCTTTTGTTGATTCTTAGGCCGTAGATATTGCCGTTAAGATTTTGCTCCGTTTTTTGATGGAGCATTGGGAGGGAAAGGGTGCTTCCTTCTTTGTTTGTGCCCCTGGATTGTATACAGGGATTGTTGTGCTATCGCCTGTAGGGCAAAAAGGTTCATTTCATTCTTTTTTTTCGCGATGCTTTATCATTTCAGCTTTTTATATTGTGAAGGTCGCGATTGCCCAATTATTTCGACTATTTTTTCGCGGTGCCCAATCATTTCGGCTGTTTTTTATGCATACATTTTTACTTGCTGCCTTTTATTGCAAATTGCCCCATCATTTCGGCTATTTCGTATGCATGTATTGCTTGCTGATTTTCTTTTATCGCGAGTGTGGAATTTGGAATCTGACGCCAATCCTAGCATCAACATCGCTACAACTGGAATATTGCCAGGAGCGGATCATCATTTGCCATGAAAGGGCTTGGAAATTGATACCAATTTAGGCATCAGCATCGCTACAACTGGGATATTGCCAGGAGCGAATCATCATTTGCCACTGTCGATGTCGAACAAAGGTGGCTTAGCAAATAGGGTTAGGATCCCATCGACTAAGGCTTTTGACTTCATGAGCCGTAAGGGTCTCATAAAGGTGTTTCTCCCTACGAGTCGTGAGGATCTCGTAGGTGCTTTTTTCTCTTTAGGAATCGTGAGGATTCCTAAGTGTATGTTCCTTTGTAAGTCGTAAGGATCCTACAAGAGGGTTTTCTCCTTATAAGTTGAGAGGACTTACAAGAGTTGTTCGCCGTGCGAACATATCCCTAGTCACGGGTGGGACTTCGTTAGGGAAATATTTACTCGCGCCCGTGGATTGTATACAAGGGTCAGTGCTGAGCCACTTGTAGGGCATTAGCGGAAGGTTGTGGGAATTGCTTAAGAACAGGTTCAGGTCTCTGTAACTTAAGACTTTCAAATCTTATGAGCCGTGAGGGTCCCATAAGAGAGTTCTCCTTACGAGTCGTGAGGATCCCGCAAGTGTATTTTCTCCTTAGGAATCGTGAGGATTCCTAAGTGTGTTGCTCCCTTGTGAGTCGTAAGGATCTCACGCAGGTGGTTTCTGTTTACAAGGTCGAGAGGACCCTGCAAGTGTCTTTTAACGAGGTTGCGCCCTTTCGGGTTTTCACTAACACTCGCCGGTAGCCCTGCTGTTTTACTCACGGAGCCCTTTCGGGTTTTCATCCGTGCCCATTTTGCTTATGGACATACCGTTTTTTTTTCTTTTTATTTTTTTTTCTAACGAGGTTGCGCCCTTTCGGGTTTTCACAAACACTCGCCGGTAGCCTTGCTGTTTTTACTCACGGAGCCCTTTCGGGTTTTCATCTGTGCCCATTTCGCTTATGGATATACCGTTTTTATTTATTTATTTATTTATATTTATTTCTTTTTTTTTATTCATCTCGTCAGCCTAAGGATGTTGCGGTAGTAGTTTAAAGACGTTTCGGTCGTTTGCAAGTTTTAGGACATTGCGGTCCATCATTAGTTTAAGGACGTTTCGGTCTGCTATTAGTTTAAGGACGTTTCGGTCCGCCATTAGTTTAAGGACGTTTCGGTCCGCTGTCGCCGTATTCGAGGCGAATCTCTAGTTTACTGACTTTTCGGTCTATGGGGCTTTCCCCATGAATGAGCATGATGCCCCCGGCGTATCCATCTTTCTCGGAGCGTGCGGTTGTGGCGGGCTCACCTTCCAGTTTTCAGACAACACGAACTCGCCCTGTTGGTATTGGTCTTCAACCCAGTTTTTGAAGACGTAGCAGTCCTCGATCAGGTGACCTACTGTTTGGTGGTAAGGGCAATAATTAGGATTATTAACATCGCCTGGCCGCAACGGATGTTTTGGACTCGGCAGATTGATGAGTCCGTCGCACACTGCCAGCTCAAACAGTCTTCTTGTTTTATCTTGCGGAAACGAGTAAGGACGTTTCAACTTTTCCTGGAGGGGTTGCCGCTTGTTGTTTCGGTAAACAACCGGTCTAGGGCCACTCGATTGCTGCTGAGTATTGGCTACGAGGGCTGTTTTTCCCTTTCCTTTATCCTTTTCGCTCAATCCTTTGTTTGCGGGGTCGAGATTTTTCCCGAGTAGCGTGCGATTGCACGACTGAACGTTCTCGCAACTTTTCAATTCTTTCATTTTTGAAATGGATTCCTTGAGGAAAGGGTTGAGGCAACTTCTTCGTCAGAGACGCTTCCAAAGGTGATAATTTGCGATCCCTTGGAGTCGGCTATATGACAGTCGTCGGCGGCTCTTTTGTGCTCATCTATCGCATTTTTCCGATGTCTACGAGTTTCACACTTTGTCCTATTGAAGTGTTGCTTTTGAGCGACATATCCTTGCCACCAACACTTAAAGGAGTCACAGTCTTCGGTAAGATGTATGATCTTCTGATGATATAAGCAGAAGTTAGGATGCGTCTCTAATCCACCGAGAGTATTTTCTTCAGAAGGCGGTAGTTTCATTCCTACTGATAGAGCTTTGGCGAACCTTTTCCTCATCTTGCATTTGTTTTTACCCGCAGCGGATGACTTTTGATTTGACGGAAGTTCCTCGACTCTTTGGCCTAGTAGTCGGTGTTTGGCTCCTTCCAGTATGGCCATCCCATGCTCTTGATTGGCTTTAACTTTCAAACGAATCTCATTCAGGAAAGCATCGATCAACTCGTCTGACGGTTGCGGAATTTCTGGTTCAGGGTTCGCCCTCGGTTTCTCGGTGCAAGGAGCCTCTTCATCATCCGCCAATGAGTGAGAGACCACATGACAAGTCATTATGCAGTCTTTGGATTCACCTGATGAGTCTTCTCTATTGTTTTCGTCCTCGACAAAAGAACAAGTTGCCCCCATCGTGTCCGTCTTCTTTGGAGTGGGCGGCTATGGTGGGTTTACCTTCCAGTTTTCAGACAGCGCGAACTTGCCTTGCAGGTACTGATCCTCGATCCATCCCTTAAAGACGAAACAATCTTTGATCGGGTGACTTACCGTTTGGTGGTAAGGGCAATAATTGGGATTATTAAGATCACCTAGCAAGCGACCATCTCGCAATTCATGATGTTCTTCAGGCCGACCACTTTCCAGGCCCTGATCGACAAGTTAGCCTAAATGGACCAAATGGGCCATAGACCTTCTCCTCCAAAACTAGATTCTTGAAATGAGAAAGGAAAAGGGAAAGCGATCGTCGTCGCCAATGCTCAACAACAGCCGAGCAACTCAAAGCCGGTCGTTCGCCAAAACATCATGCGTCCACGCCCGTCCCTCGAAGAGAGATTAGGACGTCCTTACTCGTTTCCTCAGAATAAAATGAGAAGACTGTTTGAGCTAGCAATACGCAACAGACTCATCAATCTGCCGAGTCCAAAACTATGCGTTGTTCGCATTTTGACCATATGTTCCGCCATGACGTTGCGTATTAGACCCACGTTTCGCCTGGCCTTATCCTGGAATTTATCAGTGCTGTAATCGGTGTGCGTTCACTAGCACTCTCGAATCTTTGTATGAACAGTAGCTCCATCCCCGCAAATGTTTTGACAGAGTCGTTAGGTAGCTTCAAATACCATTCAAAGGCTGTTTCGGCTAAGCTACCAACGAATTGGCGAAGCAACAATTTGTCATCGCCTCCAGTGTTGCCGCATAAGGCCCTGAATTGAGCGACATGCTGATGCGGATTCCCTGTTCCTTTATATACGTGGAACTTAGGGATCGTATATCCCGGCGGGTACTTGCTCTGGTCGTACCAGCTCGGATACTGTCGCCCCGTTTTTACGACCTGACCAGCTGCTTCAGTCGCCTGATGAACCCGGATCTGCTGAGCTATATATTCGTCCAGGTCGGCTTTGGAGATTGCCTCCTCCTTAGCTGTTGACAGAGCCGGTGGAGGATTTGACGTTTCTCTCCTATCGTCTTCAAGGACGATCGGAGGATCTTCAGCAGGGGGATCTTGTTGAATCATCATGCCCACCATATCCTGGAACTGGAGGGCCATTTGCTTTATGCTGGTAGCTTGTTCCGCAGCCTCTTTATCCTTCTTCTCCAATATCCGGCGAAGGAACTCAGCGTCAGTTTCCTGTTCCTGACGTTCATCCGAGGACGCTTCAGGGCTTTCTTTTGGCCCAGTGAGTGCAACCATTGCAGTCATCATTTCTTGAAGCTTCTGTTGTTGCTCCTGCAGTGTGCACTACCATGCCCCCAAACTTGGGGCGTTTGTGTTCAGCGCTTTTACGCTTCGCCATGTTCACAGGGGCTTTTTGCGGCCTCCTTTTCCTTTGAGTGATTAGAGTTGAGGGGGCCGTCGCAGTGGGCACCCAAGCAGGTGTTGCTTTTTGTGGCTTGACGGAGCAATCCTTCTCCTGCCGAACCTTAATCTTTTTCTGTCGGCATAGATAGTCTTGATCAATCACCGACTCCTGGACCTATCGCCAGACCCTGTAAATTTTAGAGGATAGCCGTTGAGGGGGCTGCTTTAGCTTCTTCTCTGGAGTATTCTTTACAGGTGAAGGAGTTCGTTTCAACACCACAGTAGGAGAATTTCTGTGCACCGTGTTCAGCAATTCAAAGCTATTCCCGATTAGAACAACAGCTTTGATTTCCACCATCGGAGCTGGTGGAGTAAATCCAGAGGGGGAGTTGCCCCCAGCCTTCCTCACTCGGCGCCAGTGACGACGTCGAGCGTGTCTTGCGGATAGAGTTGTTTCATCTATAAGGGTGACTTTGTCATGCCCCCTCTGGGCAGGGGAAGCAACTTTGAGGACCTCGCCTGGAGTAGCAAGCGGAATGGCCATTCTTGTAGAAACTGACTTCTTGGAAAGAGAAGCCTTGATTTCGTCCGCTTAAGCCGAGATGGCTATTCGCTTTGGGATGGCAACTTCGGGAATCTTGGCTTACAGACGTTTTGGCCCTGTCTGTTGAGAACTGAGGTAGCGGAGTTGGGCGACCCGTTGAGAGGGGCCGCGGTAGTTATAAGTCGATCAAAGACCGACTTCTTTGGGGCTTCTTGCAACGTCATTGGGGCATTGAAGCTCATTGGCAGGAGCATGGTCCCGAAGAACAGTCCAGTGGTGGCTTGAGTTACTTGCTCCACTGGTATATTGAAAAGAGAGGCCGCTTGGGGCCTGTAAGTCACTCCTCCAACAGGGACGGAGCGAGAGTTGCAGTTGCAGGTAGTGCAGTTTGAATCCATTGATCTTCTGTTTTCTTTTCCTGCATGGAGCAAGACACCGAATCTTAGTACCTCGAATCCACAGGCAACCACAGCAAACCGCGATTCGTTCGTGAACACGACACACGAAGTGTGGAGTGGAAAGAGGAAAAGGACCCACCGGACGTGCCAGAATCTGTTCCCCTCCGAAAGACGGTCGAGACTGAACGTCTTGCCTGAGATTCGGGGCAGATGCTATTTGGTTTTATCGGTCCACCTCTCCGAAGATGCCAAGTTGATTTATGGCATCGTGTATCGGAGGTTTGGACGAATGCGGCCGATGAGCAGACTTCATCAGATTCCCCCTCGCTTGAGTGATTTTTGATTGTGGGGAAGCTCTTCCCTGCAGGCGCAAGCCCCTGCAGTTAATTACGCTACCGCATCGCGGTAACAACTTTCTCCTTCTCTAGAATTTCACTTCGTATCATGTGTGTTTGTTTTGTTTGTGGTTGCCCGTGGATTGTATATGGAGACTAGGTTATGACGTCGCCCGTAGGACGTGGATTAGTCCAAATCCGTATTTACTTAGATTTAGGTTTGGTGTTTTAGTTTAAGGATACGTTAGCCATATTGAGGCTAAGATCAACTTAAACGTTCGTTAAGGATACGTTAGTCCTATTTGAGACTAAGATTGACTTAACGGAAAGAGCATTTGGGGGCTCTTTTGTTCCAGTTTAGGGACATAGTGGTCCATTTAATGTATGGCCGTCGGGACCCGTCACCTCTCTGACGTCGTTGAAGGATTACAACGACAAGTGTCAGAGGAGTTCAGAGATGTACCCTTAAACCAAAGTTGATTAGGAGTTTTATAGTCCATTTGAGTGTTTAAGGATACGTTAGCCATGTTTGAGGCTAAGATCAACTTAAAAGGGATCGTTTAGATCCGGCAAAAGAGCGTTTAGGGGGCTCTACTGTTCCAGTTTAGGGACGTAGTGGTCCATAAGTAGTTTAAGGACATTGCGGTCTATGTTCCAGTTTAGGGACGTGGGGATCCATTGCCAGTTTAGGGACATGGTGGTCCATGTTCCAGTTTAGGGACATGGTGGTCCATTGGTAGTTTAAGGACGCATAAGTCCGCGGGTTTAAGGACCCCACAGTCCGTATTTAATGTGCGGTCTTCGGGACCCGTCGCCTCTCTGACGTCGTTGAAGGATTACAACGATAGGAGTCAGAGGAGTTCGGAGATGTACCCTCGAACCGAATGTAAATTGATTTAGGAGAGTAGTCGTGCTCAGTCAATTTAATTTGAGAACTTACGGCCATGATTGAGCTAAGTCCAGTTGAAAAATGTTCAACATTTTTATTTGTTTTTGGCCTACTAGGCCTGTGCTAGGGCTTTGCCCCTTTTTAAATAATGCATTGCATCTTTTTATTTTGGTTTGGGCTCTGCCCATTTACAGAGCACCAATTTTTTTTGGGTTTTGCCCTTTTATTGCATTGCAATTTATTTTGTTTGGGCTCTGCCCTTTTATAAATGATCCAGAGCATCAATTTTGTTTGGGCTCTGCCTTTTTATTGCATTGAAATTTATTTTGGTCTACTAGGCCTTTTTGATTTGGGCATGGCCCTTCAGTTAAACAATGCAGTGCATTTGTCAGGCGCTTTGCGCCAATTGAGGAGCGCAAGGCGCAAGTCCATAAGGAGGTGACACGTGTCATGTTCTGGTGAGCGCAAGCGCAGTGCGCTGCACTGTTGCGATTCTGACACGTGGCACACACTGGTGGGTTGTGCTAATTCATGAGAGCAGTGCTCTATTTTAACAGCGCATAGCGCAGATCATTTTGTAGCTGACACGTGGCACTCTCTGGTGGCTTGCGCCAACCCGAGAGCGCAACAGTGCAGATTTTTCAAGTGCAGGGCACTATTTTAATCTCTTGATCCAACTTTGGATTCAAGGAAAGAATCTTTTAGATTCCAGAACCAATGGTTCATAAAAAAATGCAAGGCACTGTTATTATTTATTTATTATTATTTTTTTAATGAAGATCATTGATCTTGTTCTTATATCAATGATCTATTCAGAAGAAATTCTTCTTTTATAAAGGTTTTTACCTTTTTCTCTTTTTGAGTTCTTCTCCAAAATTCTTCGGAGTTCTCTCTGTTTTGAAGTTCTTGATGTCGATGAGATTCCTCCCTTTTTGAATTGGAGTCTAGGGGCCTTTATATAGTGCCCACTAATTAGTTAAATTTGTTAAAGAGATCTTTCTCTGAGTGATTTGGGGAATTTTCCCCACCGTTGGATCTTTTATCCAAGGGCTTCTGTTTTACAGAAGACAATCTTCTTGTTTTAACAAAAACAGAAATATCTTTCTAGAATTTAATTCTGTTTGGCGCAAACGCCCCAGCGCTTGACACGTGTTGCGCAACGCAATTGCGCTGCCACGTATCGTGCAGCGCAGAGCGCAGCGCAACTGCGCTGCCACGTGGTGCACAGCGCAGAGCGCAGCGCAACTGCGCTGCCACGTGGCGCGCAGTGCAAGTCAGCTGAAGCGTCGCTTCATTTAATAGAGCCTTGCTCTTGATTGAGTGCGCTGCCTTGGGCGCTGCGCTCCCTGCGCTGGCATATCTGAGTTTGACACGTGGCGCTCTGCGCGCAGCGCAGGGGATCTGAAGCGTTGCTTCATTTATTTTAATTTTAATTTTCAAAATAGAGCTTTGCTCTGATTGGGGAAACCGAAACGTTGCTTCGTTTCCCGCCTTGAAATTTGAACAGAGTTTTGCTCTGAATGAGGTAAACATACGCCTTTATAGATTTTTGAATTTTTTTTGTAAAAACTTGTATAGAAAATTTAGGGTTGTTACATCAGTGCTTATTTGCCGCTATTGGGGTCAAAAATTACACCCCTGTTGACCAAGTCAAAATCAAAGTCATCCCCAAACCAGGTGGGCCCAAGCCCAGATCAAGTGGGCCCATGCTCAAATCGAGCCCCGCGGCCAATCTCTCCCATGCCAAACGAAATCATGTAATAAATAATTTTGATGTAATTTTTTATGCATGAATGTAAGAAAAATGGGCATAAAGCCAAATTTTTGTAAAGCCCATTACTCATGTGCAAAACAAATGAGCACTTGAGGCATGAGATGTGCAAAATGCCATTTTGCCCAAGGGGCTATATGTAAATTTGTAAGCCTATATAATGTAACATAATAATGAAATAAAGAAGAACAATTCATTCTCCCCAAAAACTAGGGTTTGTGCCTCCATCCTCTCTCTCCCAAGTTCTTGCTGTTCCTTTTCATTTTCCAATTAAATCAAGAGCTTAGCTCTCTTTTTTTAAAAAACTAAATAAAGTTTTACCATAAACCCATCTCCCAAGACTCCATCAATAGAAGAAAAATGATCTCTTTTTTTATCATCCAAGATCTAAATCTTGGAGTTTCAAGAGAACCCATTTTGGGTTTCTTCTCAAAAGAGAAAAGAGAATCTTTTGGAGTTTAACTCCACATTTAAAATTCTTTTGGAGTTTAACACTATAATAAAAATTCTTTCGGAGTTTAACTCCATTTAAAATTCTTTTTTGTTAAAATTCTTTTGGAGTTTAACTCCACAGTAAAAATTCTTTCGGAGTTCAACTTCACAATAAAAATTCTTTTGGAGTTTAACTCCATACAAATGTTTTTGGAGTCTAACTCCTTTTAAAAAATAAAAATAAAAATTCTTTTGGAACCTGTTTCCTGATTTAAAATCAGGAAAGCTTATGTGGAAAGCTTCAAAAAGGGGCCACGTGCTTACACGTGACCAGCAGTCACGTGTTGACACGTGACCTACGAAGTGCAGAAAAAGCGCACATCGATTCGCTGAGCAAAGTCAAGGAAAAGAACTTCAGAAGAGGTCACGTGCTCCCACGTGACCAGGGTCACGTGCTCCCACGTGACCAGGATCACGTGTTGACACGTGACGTTCAAAGCAGCAAACTCGCTCTCCAATTAAACCGAGGAAAGAAGTGCCAGACAGGGGTCACGTGCTCACACGTGACCAGGGGTCACGTGGTAGCACGTGACATTGAAGCAGCAATCAGAAGACAGACGCAAGAGAAAGAGGAAGGCTCATTCCAAAAGGGGGGTCACGTGTCCGCACGTGACCATGGGTCACGTGGTCACACGTGACCGGCTTTCAAAGCCCATGTTGACGGCAGAATTAAATTCTGAAGGAAATTCGAATCCTTCCAAAGGAAAGTGAGTATCTGGGACCAATCAAATTAAAGATTCAGAGATGATTAAATATCATCTATCTATGGAAAATCTCGGGTTTGGAAAGATTTCCCCCTTAAATCTAACCAAAATAACAAAGGAGAATCTCTGGATTTAAAATCCAATGGTGAATAAAATTCACCCAATAATCCAAAGGTCCAAAACGAATGCAGGATGCAAATCAAATCTCTCAATGAAGATTCATCACAAAACTAATTCATTCGGCTGCTTCTCCTATAAATAGGAGCCAAGAGACACAAAAAAGGGATATACAGAGATACATACGCGCAGAGAAAAAAAAAGGAGAAAAGCTTTGATACTTGGAAAAGACTTGGATCTTCTGCAAAAACCCTAGGTAAGAGAGGGAAGGCTTTCGGAAAGAAAGAGAATTTAATTCTCAACAGAGTTTAACTCTAATATATATAAAACAGAAGAACACATTTCTTCTCTCTTTGATAGAGGATCTGCAAAGTGCACATCTCCCCTTAAGGTTGAGAATTTAATTCTCAATGGGTCGAGATCCTGCCATGCAGATCCAAAACATAGAGAAGGAATGCAAGCATGAGAATTTAATTCTCGCAGAACTATAGGAATTCAATTCCTTTAAAATAAAATTAGGGCTCGCCCCTGTATCATGGGAATTTAATTCCTTCAAAATAAAAAGAAGCAGGGTCTAACCCTAATTAAGAACATAGTTCTGTTGAAACAGCAGGAATCTGATTCCCTTAATCATAATTCTTTAAAACGGGAAGTTTAGCTCCTTAAAAGCTTTCATTAGGGTTTAACCCTATTCAGTTCTTCACATATATGAGGAATTTAATTCCTCTGTTTCAGAATATAAATCTGTAAAAGGAAGTAGGAATTTAATTCCTTTGAAAATTAAAGGCCCGAGGAATTTAATTCCTGAAAAAAGATCAACAGATCCTCTAAAAACGACACACATAGAGGCAGGGTCACGTGCCACCACGTGACCCCCCAAGAGATCTACAGAAAACCCGTTGAGACTGTCCCTCACGTGACCCACGTGACCCTTAATAAAAGCTCTAACAAATGAGCATATGAATGCCTGTCACGTGCTGACACGTGATGCTCTAAAAGACGCAGTAATCTCGGCAGAACCATTGAAAAGAGGGCGTTCCCACGTGTTGCCACGTGACCCCTTTTGCCTTAGTGTTCAACACTAAATTGGAACTCTCAAACCCAGTGTCAAAACACTGTTGGGCCTCAGCATTCAACAATGATTAAAAAAGCCTTATTGGCAGTGTTCAACACTGACCTGTTTTAAGTGTTTAACACTAATTTGAAAAAGCCTTATTGCTGGTGTTTAACACCGATTATCTCTTAGTGTTGAACACTAACTTGTTAACCTCATTCCCAGTGTTCAACACTGATCGCTCCGAGGTGTTTAACACTAGGCTTCGGCCCAATTGGCTGAAGGGATAGAGGCAAAGCCTCTCCCTCAATGGACCAACAAAAGTCAATATTCCAGACCTGACTGGACTTAGCCCAAGCTGGCCATAAGTCCTCAATTTGTGATTAACTGGGCCGATAGGCTCATAACATAATTGATCAGCCTTGACCCAAATTGGGCCAGGGACTATTTAATCCACCCCGGTTCTAGGGTACATCTCTTCACTCCTTTGATACTTGGCATTGTAATCCCTCAATGTCTTCAAAGAGGTGACGGGTCCCGAAGACCACTCATGATATGGACTGTGGGGTCCTTAATCCTATGCATAATGCAAAATTCCTGGTTACGCGGAACGCGGATAACGTCACTCTTTGACCCCGCGGAAAACGTCCAGAGCGGATCCTGGTCCTCGCAGAGCACGACAGTGAACCCGTGTGAAGCATCCAGAGCGGAGCCTGGTCCTCGCCTAGCACGGCAGTGAACCCGTGTGAAGCATCCAGAGCACATACCGGACTGTGGAGTCCTTAAACCCATGGACTATGACGTCCTTAACCTTGACCGAGATGTCTTAAAACTACCAATGGACCGCAATGTCCTTAAACTACCCACGGACCGCAATGTCCTTAAACTACCCATGGACCGCAATGTCCTTAAACTAACCACGGACCGCAATGTCCTTAAACTAGCCACGGACCGCAATGTCCTTAAACTAACCATGGACCGCAATGTCCTTAAACTACCCATGGACCGCAATGTCCTTAAACTAGAACCATAGAGCCTCCATATGCTCTTTCGTCGGATCTAAACGGTCCTGTTTAAGTTGATCTTAGCCTCAAAGATGGCTAACGCGTCCTTAAACCTTCAAGCAGACTGGACTATGAATCCCCCCTAATTAACTCTGGCTCGAGGGTACATCTCTGAACTCCTCTGACATCCGTCGTTGTAATCCTTCAACGTCGTCAAAGAGGTGACGGGTCCCGACGGCCACACATACGATGGACCACTATGTCCCTAAAACTGGAACAATGGGGTCCAAACGCTCCTTTGCCGGATCTAAACGATCCCGTTAAGTTGATCTTGGTCTCAAACTAGACTAATGTGTCCTTAACGAATGTTTGAGTTGATCTTAGCCTCAAGCATGGCTAGCGTATCCTCAAACCAAACCCCCAAACCCAAATCTAAGAAGATACGGATTTGGACTAGTCCACGCCCTACGGGCGACGACATAACTCGGTCTCCGTAAACGATCTACGGGCAGGAAAACATAAAACAAAACACACGACACGAAGTGACCATCTGGAGAAGGAGAAAGTTGTTACCGCGACGCGGTAGCGTAATTAACTGCAGGGGCTTGCGCCTGCAGGGAAGAGCGTCCCCACAATCAAAAACCCCTCACCCTGAGGGGGAATCTGACGAAGTCTGCTACATCGGCCGCATCCGTCTAAACCTCCGATATATGGCGCTATAAGTCAACTTGGCATCTTCGGAGAGGCAGACGGAAGCACCTATTGGCATCTGCCCCGAATCTCAGGCAGGACGTCCCAACGTCTCGGCCGCCATTCGGAGGGGAACAGATTCTGGCACGCCCGGTGGGACCTTTTCCTCTTTCCACTCCACACTTCGTGTGTCGTGATTCGCGAACCAATCGCGGTTCGCTAATAGTTGCCCTTGGGTTTCAAGGTACTAAGAATTGGCGTCTTGCCTATTGCAGAAAACAAAGGATCGATGGCTGCTGCTTCCGCAAAGTCCTTCAACTGCTCAAACTGCAATTTCGACCAACGCTCTACCTCTCCAGGAGGTATAGCCTATGGATCCCAAGCTGCTTCGTTGTTCACAATGCCGGTGGACCAGGTGACTCAGGCCACTACCGGATTGTTCTTTGGGACTATGCTCCCCTCATCAAGCTTCGTGGCGCCAGTGCTGACAAAGGAAACTCTCAGGAAGTCGGTCTTTGATCGTCTTACCCCTGCCGCGGCTCCTCTCAACGAGTCGCCCAACGTCAACGCCTCGGTCTTCTCTAGATTGGGCAGAAATCTTGCAAATTCATCATGGGGCCTACAATCTCAGAGAAGGCTGCTTCTAAGGAAATGGCCGCTCCTGCCTCCGAAATCGCCAGGGCGGTTTCCCCAGTCAAGAAATCGATCTTCACAAGATTAACAGCTTTGACCCCTGCTCCCGCTGCACAAAGGACATCGGTCTTTGACAGGCTAACGCCAACAACGACCCCCCACCCACACAGGGGGCAGGACGAAACCATTCCTACATCTGACTCTACGCCGTCTGCTCGACGTGCTCGACGTCGTCATTGGCGCCGAATAAGGAAGGCTGGGGGCAACTCCCCCTCTGGATTGACTCCACCAGCCCCGGTGGTAGAAGTTAATGCTGCTGTTCCAACTGGGAACAGCTTCGAAATGCTAAATAAGGTGCGAAGAAATTCTCCTACTGCAGTACTGAAGAGGTCTCCTCCCCCATCAGAAAAGGTTGTGGAAATAGAATCAGAACAGCCCCGATCTCCTCAACGGCTGTCTTCCAAAATCTATAAGGTTTGGAGGCAGGCCCGAGACTCAATCATCGATCCAAACTTCTCCCGCCAGCATAAGAAGCTGAAAATTCAACCGAAGGCTGGTCACCAGGCGAAACCCCAAAAGGCTGTCTGGACGCCCACCTCGATGGCCCCCTCAACCTCCATGACTCATAAAAGGAGGATGCCAGGAAAGATCCCTCAACATGCAACGACGGCTAAAATCAATGAGCCCAGACACCCTAAGTCTGGGGGCACGGTGGTGCATACTGTTTACATGGTCTCTGGAAAGGAGGAGAGCCGCACTTCTACGGGCCACCGACCGCTGACCGGATCCGTGACGAGAGCCCAAGAACAACAACAAAAGTTGCAGGAAATGATGAGTGCTATGGCTGCACTTACCGGGCCAAAAGAAAGCCCAGAAATATCCTCAGACGCGTGCCGGGAAGAGGAAACCGACGCCGAGTTCCTTCGCCGGACATTGGAGAAAAAGGACAAAGAGGCTGCTGAACAAGCGGCTAATATACAACGCATGGGCCTTCTCTTCCAAGATATGATAGGAATGATGATCCAACAGGACCTACCCGCTGAAGATCCCCCAATCGTTCTAGAAGATGACCGAGGAGAAACGTCAAATCCACCACCAGCCCTCTCTACGGCCAAGGAGGAGACGATCTCTAAAGCGGACTTGGCAGACTACATAGCCCAGCAAATCCGGGCCCATCATGCGACTGAGGCAGCTGGTCAAGTCGTGAAGACGGGGCGGCCGTATCCAAACTGGTACGATCAAATCAAATACCCGCAAGGCTATACGATACCGAAATTCCATGTGTATAAGGGGACCAGCAATCCTCATCAACACGTCGCCCAGTTCCGGGCCCTCTGCGATAACACCGGCGGTGACGATAAACTGTTACTCCGTCAGTTCGTTGGCAGCTTATCAGAAACAGCGTTCGAATGGTATTCGGAACTCCCGAACGATTCCATCAAAACGTTCGCTGAAATGGAGTTGTTATTCACTCAGCGGTTCGCAAGTGCCAGCGAGCGCACTCCAATGACTGCTTTGATTAACGCCAGGGTAAAGCCAGGCGAAACCTGGGTCCAGTACGCTATACGCTGGCGGAATTTGTGGTCGAGATGCGAGCAACGCATTGAGGAAGCACCCGCAGTGGGTATGTTCGTGGGAACCCTAGACCCCCACGCAACTATTTCCCAGTTTATGATGTTCTTTAAGCCAACCACATTCCAGGCTTTAATCGACAAGTTGGCTCAGATGGACCAGATGGGTCATAGACCACCTGCCCCGAAGCCAGAACCTCGGAACGACAAGGGTAAAGGAAGGGCAACTTTTGTCGCGAATGCCCAACAGCAACCTGACGCCCCGAAATCGGCAGATCAATTGGAAGAAAGACGCCGATATTATAACGAAAAGATGAAGCGTCCCTACTCGTTCCCACGAGACAAGACAAAACGGTTATTTGAGCTGGCAATACGCAACAGATTTATAAACCTACCAAATCCAAGGCGACCGCCACAACCCACCGAGGTGAATAACCCTAACTACTGCCCTTACCATCAAACGGTAAGTCATCCGATTGAAGATTGCTTCGTCTTCAAAGGATGGATTGAAGATCAATACCTCCAGGGGAAGTTTGTACTGTCCGAAAAGTGGAAGGTGAACCCACCACAACCGCATATCCCTAAGAAAGCAGATACACCGGGGCAACCTGCTCCTTTATTGAAGAAGCTTCGTGGGAAGTTGTACTATCAACTAAAACCAAAAGGATGCTGAGAGACCTTCATGCGTGCCCTGCAATCGAATGGAAGGACCCTCTTGAACCTCAAATTATCGAAGGGATGTTGAGGCCCCGCCCAACTATGAAGACTCATGATAAAGATCCAAATACTCACGCCCAGCCGTCAAAATCTTCGAAGAAAAAGAAGAAGAAATCCAAGAAGCCCGTGGGGCTTGGAGACGAGCGCACGAAATTGCAGAAGCAAATCGACGCGCTGGAAGAATACAATCAAAAGGCACGAACTCCTGTCACACTGCGAGAGTTCCTCAACCATACCTTTCAAGAGGGAGATGATGGAGAGAGCTCATCGGATGAATCCGAAGGGTATGTGGCAAGTTGCAACGTGATCTCCCACTCGTTTACCGACGACGAGAAAATTCCTGACACTAAGAAGCTGGAGACGGAGCCCGAACCAGAGCGTGCGTGGCTAACAAATGAAATGATCAATGCCTTTCTAGACGAGATTCTTCTAAAGAGTAAAGCGGATCAGGAGCGTGAGATGGCAACGTCAGAAGGAACCAAAGGCGGGCAATTAAACGAAAGAGTTGAGCTACCCCTGCCAGAGCGAAAGGCATCCGAAATGGACAGGAAGATATTCAAGACAAGGAAAAGGTTCTCCAAAGCCATGTCAATGGGAATGAAGCTACCACCTTCGGAAGGAAATAGGCACGATGGGGCGGAAAGGCACCCTGACTACTGCGCATATCATCGGAAAATCTCACACCCCACGGAGGAGTGCGACGCCTTTAAGATATGGTGGCAAGGATATGTTACTCGTCGGCAACATTTTAAGCGCATGAAACGCAAGAGCCGTCGGGAGCGAAGAAGTACTGTCGAAGGGCACAACAGAACTACTGGCAACTGTTATATGGCTCACGCCGGGGGGTCACAAGTTCTCACCTTTGGGAGCGACTCTGATGAAGAAATGGCTCTGGGCCCTCTCTTTAAAGAATCCGTTCTAGGGAAAGAGGAGAAATCGGAGGCCTGCGAGAACATCCAGCTGCGCAATCGCACACTCCCAGAAAAGAATCTCGGGCCTGTAAGTAGAAAAGATAAGGGAAAGGAAAAGGTCACTGAAGATATCACTTTAGATGACCAAGTCATGAGAGAGCTGGCTGCCAAAGGCCCTCCTAGGAAGGATAAGGTGGACTATAACATCCTCGCGCACCTAAGGAAGCTACCTTCTCAGCTTAGCATTCTCGATGCCCTCCTATTATCAAAAGAAGCGTGAGACTCACTAATTAAGGCGTTACAAGAACCTGAGCAATTCCAAGCCTTCCTCGCCAACGAAAAGATGAAGGATGAACTGGAGGAAGTGCATGCGGCCGACATCACTTTCGGTGACGAAGACCTCCTTCTCGGGACGTGCGACCACAACCGCCCCCTATATGTCTCCGGATACTGCCATGATATCAAGATAGGCAAGATCCTGGTGGATAATGGATCCTCTGTCAATCTCCTTAATGTTCGGGTGTTGAAGGAAATCTGCATGAGTGTGCAACATCTCGCCCGTGACAAAATTACTATCTCCTGTTTCGATTCGCAATCGTCACGGACTCTCGGGTCCGTGATACTAACGTTACGCTTCGGGCTTCTCGTCACAGACATCAAATTCCATGTCATTGACGCCAAGACCTGTTACAATGCCTTGCTCGGCCCTCCTTGGTTACACGAGTACAACATCGTCCCTTCTACACAACATCAGTGTATGAAGTACTTTAAAGATGGTTTCGAGTATACTGTAACGGGTGAGCTGAACCCATTTTCCGTGAATGAAGTCCGCAAATACGAAGACGCGAAATACTTTTTGCCAGACTTCGAAGATACAGAAAGGTGTCGCGACTCGGAGAACAAGGCCGCCGCCACCATCCCTGTTTTCGGAAGCGATACCGAAGAAGAGGAAGAGATAGTTTATACGGGGCCATCTCAACGCAACAACCGGAGGACGCCCACCCCCATACTGGTCTTCGGAAGTGATTCAGAAGAGGAGGTCAATGCCGTATTCTCCAATCGGCTTTCAATGCAAGCACCTCCTGGCGATGACCATAACTTGCAACTCACCATGGTACCGCGAGAACACTACAAGGACCTCAACACGCTTCAGGCTCACAGTGTGCAAGAGCTGCAAACGTTTTGCGTCCCTCCCAGACGAAAGGGTGAGAAGATGATCCTATTCTATCGATCCTCAGAGTCGAAAGTAGAGAAAGAGATCTGGCACGGCGTGGATGCTACACTTGACAGGATCCAACCCATCCGACTGCCTAGATACTATACAGACGGGTTAAAGAAGCTGTTGAAGCGCCAAGGAGTACCCTTAAAACAAACTGTTCGGCAGGCTCGGTTCTATAACAAGATTTGGGATGTCCCTGGGACTCAACGCAAATTGCCTAATGGAAAAATGGAAACACTCGGGCTTGGATACACGAGAGCCGGAAAACGGGAACGAGCCCACAGTAGCTACGCCATATATACCTTTGATGAAGAAGAGGACGCCATGTCAGGAAAGGCCGACCCCTCATCAAAACCAGACCACGCGATTGAGGCACCGAGTCCGTCATTTCTAGAACGAATGGATAAGCCTATCAGGAAAGTGGGTCAGAAAGGTCGGGAAGACCCCAACCACGAAATGGCCATCTACGAGAAGGCCAGGACGCAACGTCTATTTCAACAGGCTGCGAAAGGCAAGAATGCTCAGCCTTATCGACTTGTCATGCAAAAGGCCCAATGCGGAGACGGGAATAAGTCGAGAAGCGGAAAGAGGGGTCGAGAGTACTCCTTTCCCCGAGATAAGACGGAAAGGTTACTCAAGCTCGCCCTAAAACATCAGATGATCACGCTTCCAGAATCTAAACACCCTGAGCAAACCAACAAGGCTTCTCGTTCGAGCTATTGCTCTTATCACCAAGCCATAGGACATCCTACCGAAGACTGCTTCACCTTCAAGAACTGGGTCGAAGACCAGTACCGACAGGGCAGATTCGCTTTATCCAACAGCTGGAGGGTAACGCCGCCACGAAAGTACGAGCCCAAGGCCGCAAGAGCAGAACCAGATCCACCTCAGTCTCGGGAGCGGACTCGCGCCTGTTATACGATTACGATATTAAAAGAAGAGCCCGAGAACATAGATGACCTTCCCCGGTGCTTTGAAAACAGCGATGATGAGGTGATCTCAGAATTTTCGCCCGCTCCGAAAGAGCTGGAAGACGGTATACATACTACTGCAGATAACCTCAGGAAGATTGAGTTGGGATCGGCGAATGACCCGCGACCGACATTTGTCAGCGAGCTACTCTCTGAAGAAAAGGTGGCCGCGTTAAAAAACGTGCTACTACGGCATAAAGACTGCTTCGCGTGGAACTACTCCGAGATGCCAGGAGTAGACGAGATCAAGCAGTACCTGCAAAACCCGCCGGTATTGGCTGCGCCGGTCAAGGGAAAACCCCTCGTTCTTTATACAACCGCCCTCGAAGGTTCCTTGGGCGCATTATGGGCGCAAGAGAACGATCAGGGGAAAGAGAGAGCACTCTACTACTTAAGTCGAGTTCTACTGGGGGCAGAAAGCAATTACTCTCCCATTGAAAAACATTGCTTGGCATTAATCTTCGCAACGACAAAGCTCAGGCACTATGCGTTGGCGCATGAAGTCCGTCTTGTTTCAAAGGTGGACTCCCTTAAATACTTGATGTCAAAAGCCATATTGACAGGACGGCTCGCTAAATGGGCCCTGCTCTTGATGGAGTTCTCGATAACATATCAACCTCTCAAGGCAGTGAAAGGTCAGGCCATTGCCGATTTTCTCGCTGAGCACCCGATACCGGCCGATTCTCCTCTGAACTGTGATTTGCCGGACGAGCATGCATTTGATGCGATTGGCGGCGGTAGCACCCGATGGGAACTCTATTTCGATGGAGGGTCCTCCGTAAAGAAACAAAAGCAAGGTATCCTAATGATCAAGTCAGGGATAGGCCTCATCTTTGCGACTCCACAAGGAGGGATAATGCGCTTCGCCTTCTCCTTAACAGAGCCGAGGACAAACAATGAAGCTGAATATGAAGCCCTGATAGCAGGCCTCGAGCTTGCCATTGACATGGGAATTGAAGACCTCCTCATATACGGGGATTCTCAGCTGGTTGTTAGTCAAGTAAACGGTGACTACCAAACGTGCAAACCGGAGTTGGTAAAGTACGGCGAAAGGGTGCAACAACTGTTGGCCCAAATTCCCTCCTATGTTTTAGAAAACATACCGCGCGCGGAGAACAGCAAAGCAGACGTGCTGGCCAAACTCGCTAAAGAACTGGCTGACGAGAACCTCGATGATGTCAGAATCGTAGTACAAAGCCGTCGAGTGCTCACCCCGACAGAACTATCTCCGGAACTACATAAAGAGGGAGCGACCGAGCAGATGACCCTACAAATAAAAGACCAAGAGAAGGCCGAAGACTGGAGGGAAGTCTTCATAGACTACTTTAAGTCCCGCCGAATGCCCAAAGAAGCGTCCGCAAGACATCAGCTCGCGAAACGAGCTCTATCTTTCGCTTTCGTCAACGATACCCTATACAAGAGATCGTTTGATTCTCTATGGCTGAGATGCTTAGGACCTGACGAAGTAGAAAGAGTCGTTCAGGAAGTTCATGACGGACTTTGCGGTTCTCATCAAGCAGGCCCAGAGATGAAGTTAAAAATTAAACGGATGGGTTACTACTGGCCCACGATGATCCAGGACTGCCTCGAATACGCGAGGCAATGCCACTCGTGCCAGATTCATGGGGACTTTATCCACCAACACCCAAATCCACTACACCCAACGGTGGCCAGCTGGCCATTCGAAATGTGGGGGACTGACATAGTCGGACCCATCGAGCCGGCATCATCTCGGGGACATCGTTTTATCCTGGCAACTACTGATTACTTCTCCAAATGGGCAGAAGCGATACCATTGAGGGAAGTGAAGACGGAGAACATCCTCCATTTCTTCAAGACGCACGTTATCTATCGGTTTGGAACCCCACGGCGGATTATCTCCGATAACGGGCCAGCCTAAAGAAGCCATAAGATTAGCCGCTTCGCACAGCAGCACAGTATAGATTGGAGGTATTCTTCAGTTTACAACCCACGAGCTAACAGTCTGGCCGAGGCCTTCAATAAGACCTTGACGAAGATCATAAAAAAGACCGTTTCCCAGAATAAGAGAGACTGGCACGAAAGGCTGCAGGAAGCCCTTTGGGCTTATCGAACTACATTCAAGACGGCCACAAACACAACGCCATACGCGTTGGTATTTGGGACGGAAGCAGTACTCCCCCTCGAGATAGAGTTACCTTCTCTACGAGTGGCAGTCCACCATGAACTGACCGACGAAGAAAATGCTCACCTTCGACTTGAGGAGCTTGATGCCCTCGACGAAACCCGACTCATAGCGCAACAACATCTAGAAGCCTACAAAGCAAAGATGACGCGCTCGTACGAAAGATTGACCAGGCCAAGGACGTTCCGCCAAGGCGAACTCGTGCTGGTGGTCAAGAGACCTATGATCCCCAATCGTGCCAAACGGGGAAAATTTGAGCCAAACTACGAAGGCCCTTACATCATAGACAAGGTCTACCAGGGTGGAGCCTATCTACTCATGGACATGCACGGCGAAAGACCTTTCAGGCAAATAAACGGCCGTTTCTTAAAGAAATACTACGCTTAATGAGCCATAGCCTGGGTCAATGATAGATGACGACTCCTATGTCCGCTCGCTATCTTCCTAGGCTTAGACTTTACAAGCAGCAGCCGGTCTTCCCATAACAACGGACCGAAACGTCCTTAAACTAAAGACGGACCGAAACGTCCTTAAACTAAAGACGGACCGAAACGTCCTTAAACTAACGACGGACCGAAACGTCCTTAAACTGACGACGGACCGAGACGTCTTTAAACTAACGATGGACCGAAACGTCCTTAAACTAACGCCGGACCGAAACGTCCTTAAACTAACGACGGACCGAAACGTCCTTAAACTAGCGACGGACCGAAACGTCCCTAAAACTACTACCGCAGCATCGTCAGGTTGACGAGATAAAAAAAAATATATGAAAAAGAATAAAAGAAAAACGGTATGTCCATAAGCAAAATGGGCACGGATGAAAACCCGAAATGGCTCCGTGAGTAAAAACAGCAGGACTACCGGCGAGTGTTTGTGAAAACCCGAAAGGGCGCAACCTCGTTAAAAGGCACTTATAGGGTCCTCTCGACCTTGTAAGGAGAAATCACCTGCGTGAGATCCTTACGACTCACAAAGGAGCAACACACTTAGGGATCTTCATGATTCCTAAGGAGAAAATACACTTACGAGATCCTCACGACTCGTAAGAGAATTCTCTTATGAGACCCTCACGGCTCATAAGACTTGAAAGTCTTAAGTTACAGAAACCTAAACCTGTTCTTAAGCGAATCCCCCACAACCTTCGATATTGCCCTACAAGCGGCTCATACTGACCCTTGTATACAATCCACGGGCGCGAATAAACATTTCCCTAACAAAGTCCCACCCGTGACTGGGGATATATCCATATGGTGAACAACCCTTGTAAGTCCTCTCGACTTATAAGGAGAAAATCCTCTTTGTAAGATCCTTACGACTTACAAGAGAACATGCACTTAAGAATCCAAACGATCCTTAAGGAGAAAACACACCTGCAAGATCCTCACGACTTGTAGGGAGAAACACCTTTGTGAGACCCGTACGGCTCATGAAGTCAAAAGCCTTGGTCGGCAGGACCCTTAACCCTGTTTACTAAGCCACCTTTGTTCAAACGTCGACAGAGGCAAATGATGATTCGCTCCTGGCAACGTCCCAGTTGTAGCGGTGCTGATGCTGAAATCGGTATCTAAAATCCAAGCTTGCAGCGAAAAAGCTAGCGAGCCACACATGCATACGAAATAGCCGAAATGATGGGGCAACTTGCAATAAAAAGCAGCAAGTAAAAAGGTATGCATGACAAAATAGCCGAAATGATGGGGCAACTCGCAATAAAAAACAGCGAGTGAAAATGAAATAAATAGCCGAAATAATTGGGCACCGCGAAAAATAGCCGAAATGATGGGGCAATCGCGACCTTCGCGATATAAAAGCTGAAATGATAGAGCATCGTGGAAAAAGAAATGAAATAAAAGTGAAATCCTCGCCCTACGGGTGATGTTACATCTAACCCTGTATACAATCCAGGGGCGCAATCAAAGAAGGGATCATACTCCTCCCCCGAGTTTCATCATAAGGAGAAGCCAAATCTCGACGGTTCACAGATAGCCTAGAGATCATTTCGACGTTCGTCTCGTGGCAGCAGACACAACATCAAGCGAAACGGAACAGCGGCAACCCCAAGTTCCGTGGCTCGGCGATACATATCACCAAGAGTCAAACCTCCATCCCGTGAAATGCGGATACAATCAACAAACTTCCTGGTTACGTGGAAAGCGGATAATGTCACTCTTTGACCCCGTGGAAAACGTCCAGAGCGGATCCTGGTCCTCGCAGAGCACGGCAGTGAACCCGTGTGAAGCATCCAGAGCGGAGCCTAGTCCTCGCCTAACGCGGCAGTGAACCCGTGTGAAGCATCTAGCGCAAACTTCCTGGTTACGTGGAAAGCGAATAATGTCACTCTTTGACCCCGTGGAAAACGTCCAGAGCGGATCCTGGTCCTCGCAGAGCACGGCAGTGAACCCGTGTGAAGCATCCAGAGCGGAGCCTAGTCCTCGCCTAACGCGGCAGTGAACCCGTGTGAAGCATCTAGTGCAAACTTCCTGGTTACGTGGAACGCGGATAATGTCACTCTTTGACCCCGTGGAAAACGTCCAGAGCGGACCCTGGTCCTCGCAGAGCACGGCAGTGAACCCGTGTGAAGCATCCAGAGCGGAGCCTAGTCCTCGCCGAGCACGGCAGTGAACCCGTGTGAAGCATCTAGTGCAAGATTCCTGGTTACGTGGAACGTGGATAACGTCACTCTTTGACCCTGCGGAAAACGCCCAGAGCGGAGCCTGGTCCTCGCCAAACACGGCAGTGAACCCGTGTGAAGCATCCAGAGCAAACACCGGACTGTAGAGTCCTTAAAATCCACGGACTATGACGTCCTTAACCTCGACCGCGATGTCTTAAAACTAACGATCAACCACCCCTATTCCTTACAGATTTTTGCCTCGGTTTAAGGGTACATCTCTTCACTCCTTTGATGCCCGGCGTTGTAATTCCTCAACGTCTTCAAAGAGGTGACGGGTCCCTGCAACCAAACGTCGGACTGTGGAGTCCCTAAATCCACGGACTATGAGGTCCTTAACCTTGACCGTGATGTCTTAAAACTAACATCGGACTGTGGAGTCCCTAAATCCACGGACTATGAGGTCCTTAACCTTGACCGTGATGTCTTAAAACTAACATCGGACTGTGGAGTCCTTAAATCCACGGACTATGAGGTCCTTAACCTTGACCGCGACGTCTTTAAACTACAATATCTGGAGAAACCCTTGACTCCGTAAAACACGGACAAGGGTAACCGCATCCGGCACTTACAAGTCCTCACGGCCGGGAGGAAAACTCTTTATGAGACCCTCGGGGCTCGTAAAACGCAGAAGTCTTAAGAAGCAGATCTTAACCCTGAGCCCTGAGCCACTGCTATCCTGCAAGAAGATCAAGATAGAATATCCACAGAGTGCATTCAATAAAAAGAAAGAGGACACACCATTGAAAGGAAAAATGTATCTTTTATTCATAGACCAAAATGGATACAAAATACAATTCATGAAAAGAAACAAAAAGGAAGATACTCTTATCCATGAGTATGTACAAAAAGGGGAGAAAAGATACAGTCCTTAAGCCGGCGGGCGGTGCAATAATTTCACCAGCTCATCATTCTGTTGCTGAGCCACGGCTTCATGACGCAAGATCTCCAGAAGGCGAGCCTCCGCCTGAGCTTGTTGGGCCTGATATGAAGCAAGCCGGGCTTCAAGCTCTTTTTCAGTAGCCTTGTGAGCCTCAACCCTCTCGCGAGTAAACGTGGCGGCTTTATCAAGAGCCACCACCTCCTTGATGGACTCCTGAAGCACTCGCCAAAGGTCATACGCTTTGTTGGCTTTAGCTGTGAGGCTAGTCTGAAGCTCGCTCAACGCCTTGGAGGCTAGCTCCCTCTCCGAGAACTTGCGACCAAGTCTCTTCTCGCACGACGTCATATTGGCCGCATGTCGTGCTATCAGACCTCGTAACTCCGCCTTTGCAGCCACGGCCTCCGAGGAAAGGCGAGAACACTCGAGAGCGTACAAACAAGCCTCCACCTTCCTACAGAACTCCACCCAGACCTGCACCACCTCCTCGCCGTGATAGGTGGCGAGAAAAGGAAGGGAGCCGTTAGCTTCAGCGGCGAACGCTTCGGCCGTGGTTGTACTACCAGCACGGAGCTCCTCGATGAAAGAAGATAGGGAGACCAGACTCAATTGGGCCAAGCGCTCTGAAGCCCGCAAAGCGTAGGGGCCGGACGGCATCACAATGCGTGATTCCAAAGCCATGGAGACTGGCAGGGCTGTTCAGATTAGGCAGATGTTAGTAAAACTTTTAAACACAGAATGAACGGGACTATGATAAAATGTTACTCACCGACAGTCATGCAAGTAGGAGTTGAAGGTTCCCCTGGCCCTTCAACGACCTCGACCTCATCATCGGTTTCTAAAACTATAAGAGACATCAACGTCATTTCGCAAAATAGTAACAATACTATAGTAAAAAAAATGGCGAATGACACTAACCTTGCCCAGAGGAAAGGACAATACGCTGAGGGGAGACTGCCTGCGGAGCTGCCATCTCCAGTAAACGCTGAAATGACTGGCGAGGCGACAGGTCCGCGATCGTGGTCGCTAAGCCGCGCAATTCTGGGAAAGACAAAAGAGTTCAGACTATGAAGGGGTTACTAAATTAAAACGCGGAGGGATACCTTCAACACTCCTCCCATTCTGAGCCGGGGGGATAGCGGCTTCAACATTCTCTGCCGGGACCTCAGGCTCCAACAAAGGGAGAGGAGCCCCGACTACTTCGCTTCCGGCCCTCGAGCCGACCTCAGCAAGAACCATTGGGGCGGCAGCTTCCAAGGGAACCTTCCCTAAAGGGGCAAGCACTCCCTGTTCAAGAACCGCCGCTGGAGGTTCTATCGTGAGAGGAGCAGCCTCATCAGCCCCCTCCACGTCCAGCAAGGCTGCATTAAGAGTTTCGGCGGGCTTTAGCTTTAATAGGCCAGTAGGGAGCTCCCCCAGCATCGAAGACTCTGCACGGTTCAAATAAATGATACATACCCGCGAGCATAAATAAGCAAAGAGACTGCAAGAGAAGCACAACATACCTATACGCAAAGAAGCCCTCAATATGGCTGCTTCAAGCCGTTCCTCCTTCTCAAGAAGGCGATCCCGCCGGGGTTTAAGGGTAGATTCATGACCGCCGGTCCATAAAGAAAGTGCATCAGCAGCGTCTTCTGAAGCGACCTGCTTCAAAGCCCTTTCCCCCCATTCCTCCAAAGGGCCGATAAATCGCCGCCGAATCCACGAAGGGTCTTCGTAGAAAATTACAGCGGGATAAGACTTCTTCGGAACCTTGGCATTATGGGACGGGTCTTTCGAACGCCGTAAGGCTTCGGCCAGTTGTGCAGCCTCCTCGTCAGCCGAACTCGGAAAGAGAAGTACGGTGTCAGACACTTGCAAGGCCAAGGGTTCGTCTTCAAGAATAGGCTCAGACTCCACCACAGAATCAGGCAGGGTGGTAGCCACTTTCTTCCGTCGTTTAGACCCAGAGCCGGTCGCTGAAGATGACCGCTTCCTCCCTCGCGAAGCCTTAGGGCGACGCTGGCCCACATCGCCTTCAACGCCCTCGTCCCTGTTACTCCCACTCGGTGCCACAACCAAAGACGACGTCGACATCGTCGACGCCACGGGGGACGGTGCCGCCACCGGCAGGGGTGCTACTGCGGGAGCTCGTCTACCTCGCGATCGGGAACCCAAGGGCATACCAGCGGTTGGAGTAAGGTCTACCCCTGACTCCCCCGGAATGAGGGCAGCGCCAATCTCCCTCAAAGGAAAGTGGACTGGAACCCTCGGTCGCAACTCAACTCGCGAGACCTGAGGAGGAGCGTCATGACCAAGAAGAACCCTTCTTTCTTCAGCAATAATCGGGGTGACCCGATGAAGATACCAGCCTGTAAATGCACCCACACATCGAGGGATGTACTCGGCTTCAGGGACCATGAAATGAGAGCCGGTGTTCAGCCTCATGAAATGATGAGCTGCGTCACGAACAGCATCGAGCGAAGGAATTGGAGCGATCATAAAGGCCTCAAAAGGAACGCCCTGGTCATATCCGAGCTGCCGAGCAAATCGATGAGGATTGTACCGCATAAAAAAGGCTGCACTATCCTGGCGAAACACCAAGTAGCCCGGTCTAATTGAATACAAGTAGGTGGCCTCTCGGGGCTTCAGAGAAGGTGCGTTGTCCTTTGACTAGTCCCAAAGTTGCTGAACAGGACCCGAAGGGGAAGACAGAACCCGATCGTTAAAAGCTAACCCGCCGGCGGTGGCGTGAGGGGAAATCAGCACCCGAATAGCCCCAAATTGAGTTGGATCGACAGCAGAAGCACCTACCAGTCGCATAAGTCGCGGGAAGGTATAGGCGTCGTAAAAAGCGGGCCGTTGATGCATGGCAAAAGACCCCAGCACATGCATTTCGATCCACGACGTGAAGTAATGAAGCGAAAAGTTCACTACGTCCACGCCAGGCGTAGAGGTATTGGCCGCAGTACCCAATCCATTATAGAGGTGCGCCAGGGCCGGGATGCCAATGGCCAACCGCGTCCCCTCCGCAATACGATGCGCCGGGTAGATGACCGAGGCTCTCATGAAGCGGCGATGCATGGGGATAACGAACCAACTTAGCCAAACGCTAATAAACCCCACAAAGAACGTCTCCTCGTCCATGCCTGGGGCAGCAATGGATTCAAAAGAGATCGGCGATATGATAGGGATGTAATACTGAGGAAGATCTGATTCATTGGTCGGCAACCTCTTCGGACCAAACCCAAAGGGGTCCCCAATGTTGGCAAACTTCGGGGCTGTCTTCGGTAAGGCGTCCTCACGAATGAAACGAGCAATGAAGCTCTTGAAAGTAACGCCTTGCTCCTCAGACTCGGTGAATAATCGATCAAAAATGCCCAGAGCCCTAATTAAACTGGGGCGCTTGTATCGAACAGCATTCTCAGCAGATAAGCCGTCAACTGGGGCGGGCTCAGGTTCAAAAATGTATTTGTCAGGGGGCAGCAACTCCTCGTACATGTTACCCCTTATCGGCAACCCCGAAATTTCATAAAACTCGGCTAAAGAAATCGAAACCTCGCGATCTCCCAGAAGAAAAGTATTAGTGGGAAGATTTCACTGGTTCAGAAATGCCTTGACCCACCAGGCATGCGGGGACTTGTAATGGAATAGCGACGCATATACGGCCTGATAAAGCCCGACTTTCTGCAATCGCGCCCGATGGGCGGAAAAGATGTAGCGAGCCCAGAGAAGGTAGCCCGTAGGATGCCTGGGAGTGAGCCCTATCTTATAAATCTGCCCCCACGGGTGGGCCTCACCCTGGCAGATGCGCCATCCCAAGATGTCTATAGCCGGGATCGGATGGTTCGGAATGCCGGTCGTCGAAGGCTCCAGCCTCCCCGTTGGAGTCCAGTTGGGCATTTCCACGGCAAAAGCTATCCTTGGAGGATCCATCGGTAAAAATGGGAAAGTAGGCTCCGTTGGCACCGCGCAAAGAAAACTCCTGCGACCTTGAATAATCTGACTATACCAAGGTCCCCATTGAAGAAGGTTGCTACAGCTCGGGTCATGCGCCCGAATCATTGCCATCGCTTCCTCATCAGATGGTGACTGAGGAAAAGCGGCCTCTGAGCGAGAAAAAGGAAAGCGTGGAACAGAAGCCATCGCACCTGAAAACCAATAAAGGAAGACCGTTAGAAGAAAAGTCGGCAATGTACACTCATGCATGAACATGAAGACTAGTTAAAGAAAGCAAAAACAAAGCTTCCTGGGACCATTGGCTACAAAACACATGGGCCCCACAGAATCCGGACGGCGGCTCATTAATAATGAGATCAAACAGTTACAATAAAACAAAGGGAACATCCCCATTTAATAAAGAATGATGACCATGCACGTTCCCCCAATGGGATCTGTCTCGGGCTCTACAGTGAACCCAACAAAATCAAAGGAATTAAATTCCCACGAAAAGGCATCATTACAAAACCGCCATTTCATTAATTGCCGGAAGAACAGCCTCGGGCTGAGAGACCCCAAGGAGCCTCTGTGTGAAGAGATTGAGTTCTTCATAGGAATTAAATTCCTTATTAAGAAAAAGGGAATTAAATTCCCAGGAATAATTTTGATGGAATTAAAGTCCAGGGAGTTGAAACGCTGTCATCATCTCCCCTAAGATCGCCTAAACCCTAAGAGATCTACAGTTCGAAGGTTCCCTGTTCTTAAGAAAAAACTTGAAGAAAAATGGGTTCTTTGCGAAACCCTTAATATGGATTTGAAATCCAAGGAGTTCTTTCAAAGACAAAGGCGCTTTGGCCATTCAACATTATTACCTGAGGGAAAGGGATCCGTTGACAGAGTTAAACTCTGGAAAATTTTGAAGACAGAGAACTAAGCTCTGGAAACGAGAATTAAATTCTCAAAGAGGAAATTCTCAGAGGAAGAGGATGAGCAAAGTGAAGGCTCCTATGAAGAGACAGCAGTATTTATAGAAAACAATGGAAACGTTTCATCTCCCCAGATCCCTAAAGGAATCCAACGGTCGCGAGAGGAGACAGCGTTGCACTCACGTGCTGACACGTAAGAACAACGCTGTGGGGGCATTTGTTTCCTGATTTAAAATCAGGAAAGCTTCTGTGGAAAGCTTCAAAAAGGGGCCACGTGCTTACACGTGACCAGCAGTCACGTGTTGACACGTGACCTACGAAGTGCAGAAAAAGCGCACATCGATTCGCTGAGCAAAGTCAAGGAAAAGAACTTCAGAAGAGGTCACGTGCTCCCACGTGACCAGGGTCACGTGTTGACACGTGACGTTCAAAGCAGCAAACTCGCTCTCCAATTAAACCGAGGAAAGAAGTGCCAGACAGGGGTCACGTGCTCACACGTGACCAGGGGTCACGTGGTAGCACGTGACATTGAAGCAGCAATCAGAAGACAGACGCAAGAGAAAGAGGAAGGCTCATTCCAAAAGGGGGGTTACGTGTCCGCACGTGACCATGGGTCACGTGGTCACACGTGACCGGCTTTCAAAGCCCATGTTGACGGCAGAATTAAATTCTGAAGGAAATTCGAATCCTTCCAAAGGAAAGTGAGTATCTGGGACCAATCAAATTAAAGATTCAGAGATGATTAAATATCATCTATCTATGGAAAATCTCGGGTTTGGAAAGATTTCCCCCTTAAATCTAACCAAAATAACAAAGGAGAATCTCTGGATTTAAAATCCAATGGTGAATAAAATTCACCCAATAATCCAAAGGTCCAAAACGAATGCAGGATGCAAATCAAATCTCTCAATGAAGATTCGTCACAAAACTAATTCATTCGGCTGCTTCTCCTATAAATAGGAGCCAAGAGACACAAAAAAGGGATATACATAGATACATACACGCAGAGAAAAAAAAAGGAGAAAAGCTTTGATACTTGGAAAAGACTTGGATCTTCTGCAAAAACCCTAGGTAAGAGAGGGAAGGCTTTCGGAAAGAAAGAGAATTTAATTCTCAACAGAGTTTAACTCTAATATATATAAAACAGAAGAACACATTTCTTCTCTCTTTGATAGAGGATCTGCAAAGTGCACATCTCCCCTTAAGGTTGAGAATTTAATTCTCAATGGGTCGAGATCCTGCCATGCAGATCCAAAACATAGAGAAGGAATGCAAGCATGAGAATTTAATTCTCGCAGAACTATAGGAATTCAATTCCTTTAAAATAAAATTAGGGCTCGCCCCTGTATCATGGGAATTTAATTCCTTCAAAATAAAAAGAAGCAGGGTCTAACCCTAATTAAGAACATAGTTCTGTTGAAACAGCAGGAATCTGATTCCCTTAATCATAATTCTTTAAAACGGGAAGTTTAGCTCCTTAAAAGCTTTCATTAGGGTTTAACCCTATTCAGTTCTTCACATATATGAGGAATTTAATTCCTCTGTTTCAGAATATAAATCTGCAAAAGGAAGTAGGAATTTAATTCCTTTGAAAATTAAAGGCCCGAGGAATTTAATTCCTGAAAAAAGATCAACAGATCCTCTAAAAACGACACACATAGAGGCAGGGTCACGTGCCACCACGTGACCCCCCAAGAGATCTACAGAAAACCCTTTGAGACTGTCCCTCACGTGACCCACGTGACCCTTAATAAAAGCTCTAACAAATGAGCATATGAATGCCCGTCACGTGCTGACACGTGATGCTCTAAAAGACGCAGTAATCTCGGCAGAACCATTGAAAAGAGGGCGCTCCCACGTGTTGCCACGTGACCCCTTTTGCCTTAGTGTTCAACACTAAATTGGAACTCTCAAACCCAGTGTCAAAACACTGTTGGGCCTCAGCATTCAACAATGATTAAAAAAGCCTTATTGGCAGTGTTCAACACTGACCTGTTTTAAGTGTTTAACACTAATTTGAAAAAGCCTTATTGCTGGTGTTTAACACCGATTATCTCTTAGTGTTGAACACTAACTTGTTAACCTCATTCCCAGTGTTCAACACTGATCGCTCCGAGGTGTTTAACACTAGGCTTCGGCCCAATTGGCTGAAGGGATAGAGGCAAAGCCTCTCCCTCAATGGACCAACAAAAGTCAATATTCCAGACCTGACTGGACTTAGCCCAAGCTGGCCATAAGTCCTCAATTTGTGATTAACTGGGCCGATAGGCTCATAACATAATTGATCAGCCTTGACCCAAATTGGGCCAGGGACTATTTAATCCACCCTGGTTCTAGGGTACATCTCTTCACTCCTTTGATACTTGGCATTGTAATCCCTCAATGTCTTCAAAGAGGTGACGGGTCCCGAAGACCACTCATGATATGGACTGTGGGGTCCTTAAACCCATGCATAATGCAAAATTCCTGGTTACGCGGAACGCGGATAACGTCACTCTTTGACCCCGCGGAAAACGTCCAGAACGGATCCTGGTCCTCGCATAGCACACGGCAGTGAACCCGTGTAAAGCATCCAGAGCGGAGCCTGGTCCTCGCCTAGCACGGCAGTGAACCCGTGTGAAGCATCCAGAGCACATACCGGACTGTGGAGTCCTTAAACCCATGGACTATGACGTCCTTAACCTTGACCGAGATGTCTTAAAACTACCAATGGACCGCAATGTCCTTAAACTACCCACGGACCGCAATGTCCTTAAACTACCCATGGACCGCAATGTTCTTAAACTAACCACGGACCGCAATGTCCTTAAACTAGCCACAGACCGCAATGTCCTTAAACTAACCATGGACCGCAATGTCCTTAAACTACTCATGGACCGCAATGTCCTTAAACTAGAACCATAGAGCCTCCATATGCTCTTTCGTCGGATCTAAACGGTCCTGTTTAAGTTGATCTTAGCCTCAAAGATGGCTAATGCGTCCTTAAACCTTCAAGCAGACTGGACTATGAATCCCTCCTAATTAACTCTAGCTCGAGGGTACATCTCTGAACTCCTCTGATATCCGTCGTTGTAATCCTTCAACGTCGTCAGAGAGGTGACGGGTCCCGACGGCCACACATACGATGGACCACTATGTCCCTAAAACTGGAACAATGGGGTCCAAACGCTTCTTTGCCGGATCTAAACGATCCCGTTAAGTTGATCTTGGTCTCAAACTAGACTAATGTGTCCTTAAAGAATGTTTGAGTTGATCTTAGCCTCAAGCATGGCTAGCGTATCCTCAAACCAAACCCCCAAACCCAAATCTAAGAAAATACGGATTTGGACTAGTCCACGCCCTACGGGCGACGACATAACTCGGTCTCCGTAAACGATCCACGGGCAGGAAAACATAAAACAAAACACACGACACGAAGTGACCATCTGGAGAAGGAGAAAGTTGTTACCGCGACGCGATAGCGTAATTAACTGCAGGGGCTTGCGCCTGCAGGGAAGAGCGTCCCCACAATCAAAAACCCCTCACCCTGAGGGGGAATCTGACGAAGTCTGCTACATCGGCCGCATCCGTCTAAACCTCCGATATATGGCGCCATAAGTCAACTTGGCATCTTCGGAGAGGTAGACGGAAGCACCTATTGGCATCTGCCCCGAATCTCAGGCAGGACGTCCCAACGTCTCGGCCGCCATTTGGAGGGGAACAGAACCCCTTTGTCCTTTCTCATGTGAGGGGGAGGCTCCCATCTTGGGAGCCCCTTTCTTTCTCCCACGTGAGGGGGAGGCTCCCATTGTGGGTTGCTCCCTCTCATGTTAGGGGAGGCTCCCTTTTTGGGAGCCCCTTTCTTCCCTCTCACGTGTGGGGGAGCCCCATTTAGTGGAGTCTAACTCCATACCAAATAAAAATCTTTTTGGATTTGAACTCCATTTAAAAATTCTTTTGGAGTTTAACTCCACTACAAAACTTCTTTTGGAGTTTAACTCCACAATAAAAATCTTTTTGAGGAGTTTTAACTCCACATTAAATCATTTTAGGAGTTTAACTCCACTTAAAATTCTTTTGGAGTTTAACTCCATAAATAATTTTTTTTTTGGAGTTGAAATCCATTTAAAATTCTTTTGGAGTTTAACTCCACAATAAAAATCTTTTTTGGGGAGTTTAATTCAACATTAAATTTTTTCAGGAGTTTAACTCCATTTAAAATTCTTTTGGAGTTTAACTCCACATTTAAAATTCTTTTGGAATTCAACTCCATTTAAAATTCTTTTGGAGTTTAACTCCATAATAGAAATCTTTTTGGAGTCGAACTCCATTTAAAATTCTTTTAGAGTTTAACTCCACATTTAATTTTTTTAGGAGTTTTACTCCATTTAAAATTCTTTTGGAGTTTAACTCCACGATAAAATTCTTTTTGGAGTTGAACTCCATTTAAAATTCTTTTGGGGTTTAACTCCATTTAAAATTCTTTTGGAGTTTAACTCCACAATAAAATTCTTTCTTTTGGAGTTGAACTACATGTAAAAAAATAAAAAATAAATAAAAATTTAATTTTTAATTAATTTTGAGGCTTCCACATGTGGGGGAGGCTCCCATCAAACGGGAGCCCTTCCCTCCCCTTCATGTGAAGACATGTGAGGAGGGAAGGCTCCCATTTAATAGGAGCCCTTTGACCCCCCCTCACGTGAGGGGGAAGGCTCCAATTTAATGGGAGCCCTTTTTCCCCCTCACGTGAGGGCATGCGAGGCTCTCATTAAATGGGAGCTTCTTCCTCTCTCCTCATGTGAGTGGGGGAAGCCCCCACCCTTTTATTTTTAATTTTTTTCTTCCTTCTTTTCTTCTTTTAAAAAAAGAAAAAATGATAAATAAATTTTGAATAATATTAAAATAAAAAAAACGTTTCTCTAAATATTTATTTTTGTTATTTTTTTTTATAAAAAATTTTATATTATTTTTTTATTTATTTACAAATGGAACAAAAAAATAAACACGCCTCCATTGTTATATGTTAAAAAAAACACACCAACACATCGCATTGAGTTCGCATGACCGATTTTACTCGTCAATCGAAGGTTCTCTCGCTCTAAAGGCAAGGGAAAATTAACGACAGGTTAGTCCGCGGCTGCCGGAGATTCGGATCCCCACAATCAATATACCCATGCCTAACTTAGGCAGGGGGAATCTATAGTACATCTGACAAGCGTGCGCGTATTCTCATCTCAATGGGGTGACGAAAAATACCCTACAGATTCTGGTATGTCCAGTGGGACCTATCTTTCCTCCTATATTTCGGGTTAAGCATTCATGCGAACTCAATTAATATGTATATCAATTGCCTGTACTGAAATCATGCCTTTTTGTGCAGGTTAACGTTTTCCAATCGCAATTTTCGGACGCAGCAAAAATGTTTCTAAGGACAAGCTCATCTTTCAGCACGACTCTTATCTCTTACACGATGAAGATGGATGCCAGGACGGTTCTTCCGCTACCATTCGGCTCTATTCTGTTCATGCTAGCTAACGCCATCTCTACTCTTCAAGCCCCGGTGATGGATAAACCGACCTCAAAAGGTAAGATGCCAAATGTGGTGATCTCGAGGGCACCACTACCCAAACACAATTCGGTGTTTGAACGACTTTCCTTTGTTCCAGCTTGGGGCAAGGCCATCAACACCAACAAAGCAATAAGGCGTCTCGGCCAAGCTCCAGCGGTGTCTCTGACAACTGCCCAATCGAGTATCTTCTCTAAGCTCCCCAGTAATCAACTCACGATGGTTTTCTGGATGACGGACGCCCATCAAGCCCTCAAAATCGAGAAGCTAAGACAGAAAAGGCTCAGATACAGACCAACAAAAGGGCTAGGGCTTCTGCTGATTTGAACATCATAGGGTTCCAAGAACGATATTACCCAGGAACGACAGCTGAAACGGCTGTAAATCTCCCTTACTCTTTTGAACCGCTGAAATTGATTCAGAAGAATGCCATGACCGCGAAGGTCAAGAGAGCTGTGATCCAGACAGCACCGCCCAAGGACCCAGCCGGGCCAACCGTCTTCCGTCGCCTGTCCTTTCTAAAAGATGAATGGCCACGACGATGGTCCGAAAAATCAGCCGCCAAAGATAAAGAGATGGCTGGATATGTGGTCCACACCGTCTACATGGTTGGACATGAAGAAACGAACCCTCCTCTGTTAGTGTATATGCCCTTGGGGCCATTATTGTATCATACTTGCATGTATATTACTTAATGGAAGCTTGGGATATTCACAGTTGTATATACAGTCTTGCTAAAAATGGTAGTATGCTACTAGGTTTGTGTCTACTTTAATATGTGCATATGTTTCTTGTAACGTATCACTTATACATATTAGTAGAGCCCATAGGTTCTTTGCTTAATTACCAGTGTTGTGATGGCAGTCACACTAGTGGAAGCTGGGTATTCTATAAGCAACATCCTATACTTGTCCCTAGTTGTAGGATTATCGAGACATGACATCGATACTCCAGAGTAGACTAGTGTGTACGCTTCTCATTCCAGTTGTGGAGATGGTCTGTCCCACAGCCATCAGTATGTCGTACTGGAGATAGTATACAGGTGCTCATTAGGTTACGGGTACACCGGACAGGACTCGCAAGAGAACTGACTGGATATTATTATACCTAACGTCAGATAGCAGTTCTCAGGTGACATGTGTGTAGGTAGTCTGTTGACTTAAGGTCGTCATTTGTCTTGTGTGAGTTCACATTGTGCTTTGATTACTGCCCTACCACGGCTCAAAGGAGTCGTGCAAACAGGTTTTAGTTGGGTACAGTCCCGAGCTATATGGAGGCAGTGAGCAACTGTTAGGGATTCGTCTCTCCCGGTATAGGGAGTTGATATCGCACCGTGATTGGTTGGTCATTACCATAAGTCCCTGGCTAGGGCTGATGGAGAATTACTGGTGGACTGATTAGTAGATTCTCAAATGGTCATGAGCCATACCGGCACGACTTGTACGGTTATTAGGGGTCTGACATTCTCCACCTCCCTAGACCATACATGCGATACTCTTAGATGAATAGACCGGACTGCACGGATATTGTTACGGACAGGCTCAGTAGGAGTTCGGATGGTTTCCTCATCGGCCTTCTTATCGACATCTATCTGGGGACCGTTACGTACAGCTAGTGCCGCTTGCGGTCTGTGATTAAACTAACTGCCAGCGTAGTGTCGAGTCTTTAGAGTCCCACACAGAGAGTTTCCCTGCTCCAGGTGAAACGATATATAGGTCGTATGGTTTTACGACAAGGGTTCGGACGCATACGTGTTTAAACGCACGTGCGACGTTCGGACAGTTTTTACTAGCCGGCTTTGGTTTAAGACAGATTCTAGTATCGGGTTATTGGATTTATACAGTCTAAAGTTTTTCCGTGTTTTCATGGATTGGAGGGGCATTCTCGTAATTTTCCAGGAAGCTTCTAGAAGCATGGTGACTTGGGGGTTAAGGTGGCATAAGCATTTATTGCTTAATGACTCATTTGTGTGATTCATCCATAGTATTAAATGATGCATTAATTAGTTAATGAGTCATATGATGAATCACACAAGGTGAATGAATCAACCATGATGATTAATCATTTATATTATTTATTTGATAAATTGTTATGGTTGTTAAATTCAAATGAGTTCATTATTCATATTCATTCTTATCATCACCTTCTCTCTCCTCAAGCTCTCTCATTCTTGAAACCCTAACCCTAACCTCTCATGTGTTGAGATCAAGGGTTAGCTAGACTAATACATCCATAACCTTACTCTATATCCCCTAGGTAGCTTAGATTAGCACTTTGAGCAACCTAGTTATCTCAAGTTAGAGATCAAGCTTGGCGTAGGAGCTCTCGGGTGGATCGTCTTTGACTCGAGGAGGCCGTTGAGGTGCCGATATTCCAAGGATCCTACGAGGAGTAGAGGACAGCGATGAAGACCCGAAGGACAAGTAACGTGAGGTATAACTTCAAATCCGAGTAGTTAAACCTCTCGTAGTTTGCTAGTAACGGTTTAGACACGATTCATGCGCTCAAGTCCGTGTTACGAAGCTTTGATAATCGTTTTTCATATATTCCGCCTTCCCGCAAGTTCGTGGGGTGCGTGACATGGACTTACAGTGGTATCAGAGCCAACTAAATCATTGCTAGCTTGTTAGAAACTATTAGAAGTTCGATGGAGAACACGAAACGAAACCCCGGAACCCTAACAGTTCTGTTAATTTTAAACATGTCTAAAAAAATATTTGATATGCCTTAAAATTCACAGCAGGTAAATATAAGAATTCTGGGAAAATACGGAGTTCTAACTCGGCTTGATGGCTGCTGATCCGCGGCAAGAATGTGCTTTTGGCCACGGATCCGCGGCGGAGTCAACTCCGAGTTGACTCCGATTTGCTCTACAATTCATATATTTTGGTGTTCTGTTTTCCTGTATATTCTGTTTCTGCCCAGATTACTTCAGTGCTGGTTTGCTTTTGGGGTAGACATGGAAAAAGGTTGTTGATCGATATTCTAAGTTATTTGCTAATTGGGTTTTATCTGTAATGTTTAATGTGTTCGTAAACCTCCCCTAACTGCTAGTATGTCGGTTGGCAGGGGGTTGCACATTTCTGTAATGTTTACTGTTTGTGTATATGGACTTGATTGGAATGTTGTGATGATTAGCAGGGGTTTGAGATGTGTTTTATATTCATTCATTCGATGTAAATGAAATATGATGTAATATTCTTTTGCAGGGCGCATCCAGGTTGCGGTTGTAGCCACCGTTGTATTATTTTTTTACTATTTTGCTCCTAGGATAGACCTAAGGTGGGGTGCACAAACTACCGGGTACTTTGAAGTGTTTAGTGGCCTACTCACATTGTTGAAGGAGACCGCTTCACTTCAGGCACTTGGCGGGTAGTTTGCTGTACCCGTAGGGGTCTGGGGTGGGGTAATGGCTATTCATCACAACTGTGTAATCCGTCTTTTGTTGCAGGCTCAAAGCAAACGCAGATTGCTAATATATCCAATAAAGTTCATCTGTGATCTGGAATACCTATTATTGCGTCTGACGAATGTACAATATCTATATATGATAGCTATTAGACGTCACTTATGTTTTACACCCACGCTAGCTCAGCCCCCGCTCTGTCGTTCGTTAAGTAACCTAACGGGTGATGACGGGACCCCGTGGCGAATGCGGATGGCATAAGAGGACGTGGTATTTTCGTTGTTTTCTGCAATGATAGGATAAATGATGGGACACATTATTATAATGCAAAGAAAATAAACCAAAGTTCAGTCATTGGAACAAATTTAAAAGAAACCACTCGGTTATTTTAAAAAGATCAGAATTTTTAATTGCGGAGCTTTAACCACTCTTTTTAAAAAGTATCAGGTTCCTTCGATTAAATCAAGTTCACTACGTTCACGGTTTTGCCAAAACCAGTCGTAGCCCTCCGTCATTTCATATAGATAGTCAATAGTATTCAAGCTGTGTTTTTTGACTAAAGTCAAGGCACAGTGTTTTGTAGCTATTGGATATTCATATGTAGCATAGATAGATGCGTTGGTTTGGGACAGTCGTATTACCTTGTTGACTAAAGTCAAGGGTATGTACGGGTGGGTTCAAATTAACCTGGATACTGACGGGTAGAACTTAACATGTGACTTATGATTTGTTGACTAAAGTCAAGGTCATAAGAGCATGGGGTAAAAATTTATATCGGGAATTTCTAAAGAAACTGAAATTTGCAGAAAGAGTATACCATTTTGGAGTTTGATGAATGTTGGTAGGATTCCTTCAACTTTATCATACGATGATATTTTGGATCCTGATCCTACTGTGAGTATATACTACTTATCAGGAGATTCATCACTTAACGATCAATGCTATAAACCAAGTAGGTGCCTAGAAGGTGTCAGCGGGGCTACGCCCCCAGAGAAAAGAGATTCTTTAATTAAGGAACTTCGCGAAAGTGTTGGAAAACCTCCCTCGAAATATCGACACTAGCCTGGCTGAACGGGTAAGCAAGTATTGTATGGTGAGAATAGTCCTGGCTAATTCTTCTTTTATGGTTTGAGGAAGGATTCGAGAAACAGTGGGAGCCATCCTGTTTAGATAAATAAAACCACTTTAAACTTGCAAGAGCATCATGCTAAAGTATTTTCTTCTCTCTCTCTTATTTGCAGCGACCTTGTGACTACGACTAGGTTACATCTAGATAACAAATTGACTGAATCTGACCTATATGACTGGCAAAAGTCTGTTCAGATGTCCATTGCCTATGACAAGCTGGACCACCCTATTACTACTCAAGATCCCGCCGTCCCAGGTGCAGTTTCCACCGTCGCGGATATGGATATCCGTCAGACAAGGGAAAAGGATAAATCGAAAACCAAGTGCCTCGTGTTGGCTTCAGTTGATGGTGTATACCAGAAGAAGCACGAGAAGATGGACTTAGTTTCCATTTTTCTCCATAACAAAGATTTATATGGAGAGTAATCTCATATCACAAGATATGGGACCTCGAACGAATTAATTCGAGCGAGCTTGGATTTCGGGTCATCTGTAGGGGACAACGTCCTTACAATGACTAGCTATATTGATGAGCTCCAGAACCTGGAGACCACGTTGGGAAACGAGTCAGATACTGACTTGATTCTACAGTCTCTACCTTCTACCTTGAAGGAAACCAGGGAAGTAGAAGGAAAGAGAATGGCAAATGTTTCGGGACTTAATGTAGTAAAAGAGGAACGTTCCTATTGTTATGGGATTGGGCATTGGCAGAAAGATTGCAGGGCTTTTGAAGCCAGTAGCCAGGATATGAAGCATGTTGTGGCTTCAGCCTCAAGTATATTTGTAATTGAGAACTGTTTGTCAATTAACTCTACTTCCTGGGTACTAGATACCGGAGCATGATCTCATATCTGTAATTCATTACATGCTTTGAGAAACCGTAGAGTTATGAAGGTAGGTGATTTGTCTCTCAGAGTTGCAAACGGAATGAGCGTGGACGCTGAATCCATGGGAGAATATCGCCTAGGTTTGACAAGTGGGCAGATATTGATTCTACATAACTGTCTGTATATACCTAGTATGACCTGTAATATCATATCAGTGTCCTCACTTTCAAGCGAGAGATATAATTTTACATTCGTAAGCGATGTAGTTCACATCCACCTAAATCAAGTTTTGATTGGGTCCAGTACATTAGATAACGGCATATACGTATTGAGTCAAGCTCAGGTTTTCAATGTCCAGAACACACTTAAAAGAAAGTCTCCGGAAATAAATCAGGCTTTCTTATGGCATTGTAAACTAGGTAACATCAATGAGAGAAGGTTGACTAAGTTACATAGAGAAGGATATTTGAATCCGTTCGAATATCAATCTTATGCTACTTGTGAATCTTATCTTATAGGAAAGATGACAAAGACTCCGTTTACTAGACACGAAGTAAGAGTAAGCGAGCTCTTGGGACTCGTACACAGTGATGTGTGCGGTCCAATGTCTACACATGCGTGAGGTGGTTATTCCTACTTCATTACTTTTACGGATGATTTCTCTAGGTATGGATATGTCTTCTTAATGAAGCATAAATCCGAGGCCTTTGAGAAATTCCAACAATACAAGAATGAAGTGGAAAACCAAAAAGGCAAAAGTATCAAGACACTGAGATCTGATCGAGGTGGTGAATACTTAAGTGCCAAGTTCTTGGGTTACTTAAAATGGAATGGAATTCGCTCTCAGCTTACTCCTCCATACACACCACAACATAACGGTGTATTGGAGAGACAGAACCGAACCCTATTGGATATGGTTCATTCCATGATGAGTAACGCTGAGTTACCGCGATCATTCTGGGGATATGCACTAGAATCAGCTACATATCTTTTGAACCGAGTTCCAACCAAGACTGTGCCTACCACACCATATCCGATGTGGAGTGGGAAGAAACCTTGTCTTAAGTATCTTAAGACATGGGGATGTCCATCTTTTGTAAAAAGGCAGCATGCGGACAAGCTCGAGACACGCTCAGTACAGTGTAAGTTTATGGGATATCCAAAGAACTCCATGGGATATTGTTTCTATTACGCAGAGGAACAAAATGTCTTTGTTTCTCAACATGCCCGCTTCTTGGAAACTGAATTTTTAGAAAATCAGAAGAGTGGGAGCGCAATAGAACTGGAAGAAATTCCAGAACCATAAGCTATTACTGAAACCTTGGTAGAACAATAAGGTTCAGGCGAACCGGACATCCCAGCGCCTATCCGCAGGAGTAGTAGGCCGTCTCATCCGCCTGAGAGATACTACGGTTTTCTTATAGACGGGGATCAAGAAGATTGCGTCATTGATTATGATGACCCTACTAGCTTCCAACAAGTCATTCAGAGCGGTGACTCAGTAAAATAGCTTGATGCAATGCGGACCGAAATGGAATCCATGTACACTAACAAAGTATGGACTTTGGACTTTACTTCAGATGGGGTAAAACCCGTAGGATGCAAATGGATCTTTAGAAAGAAGATTGGTGTAGATGGACAGGTTGAAACCTATAAGTCTAGACTTATTGCAAAGGGTTTCCGTCAAAGACCTGGTTTGGACTATGACGAAACCTTTTCTTCAGTAGCTATGCTAAAATCCATTAGGGTCCTTCTTGCTATTGCTGCCTTCCACGATTATGAGATCTGGCAGATGGATGTAAAGACGGCCTTTCTAAATGGAAATTTGGAAGAGAGCGTCTATATGGACAGCCAGAGGGATTCATTCAGAGTGGGAGTAGCGGTAAAGTATGCAAGTTGCTTAAGTCCATTTATGGACTAAAGCAAGCATCGCGGAGTTGGAACATCTGTTTTGATGATGCTGTCAAAGAATTTGACTTTATCAAAAATCCAGATGAACCATGCATATACAGAAAGATTGTAGGGAGAGCTGTAGTATTCCTCGTCTTGTACGTGGATGACATTCTCCTAATAGGAAATGATATTCCTATGTTACAGTCAGTCAAAAGATTCTTGTCACAGAAATTCTCCATGAAAGACCTGGGAGATGCTACCTACATTCTGGGGATCCAGATCTATCATGATAGATCTAAAAGGATGTCGGGACTTTCGCAGTCCAGGTACATAGACACCATATTGAAAAGATTCAGTATGGAAGATTCTAAGCGCGGTAACCTATCGGCTTGTCACGGAATCACCCTCTCCAAAGATATGTCTCCTAAGACTGATTTGGAAAGGGATAGCATGTCGATTATACCTACGCTTCTACAGTAGGCTCTATAATGTATGCAATATTATGTACCAGGCCAGATGTAGCATATGCATTGAGCGTAGTAAGCCGGTATCAAGCAAACCCAAGGGAGAAGCACTGGATAGCAGTAAAGAACATTCTCAAGTACCTAAGGAGGACTAAAGATATGTTCTTGGTGTATGGCGGAAAAGACCTCCAGATTGAGGCCTTTGCCGACTCCGTCTTCCAGAGTGACAAAGATGACTCCAAGTCCATGTCGGTTTATGTCTTTACTCTCAATAGAGGGGCGGTATGTTGGAAGAGTTCCAACCAGGAGACCGTTGCTGACTCAACAATGGAAGCGGAGTACATAGCGCTTGCGATGCCGTAAAAGAAGCTGTCTGGATGAAGAAGTTCCTCACAGAACTTCAGGTAGTTCCTGCCAGTGTTGATCTATAACTTCTGTATTGTGACAACAACGGCGCTATAGCTTTAGCGAAGGAACCCAGGTCCCATTAGAAGTTCGGACATATCTTAAGGCGGTATCACCTGATCAGGGAGATCGTAGATCGCCGGAAGATCGAGGTGAAAAGAGTAGAGACGGAGAATAACATTGCTGATCCATTCACAAAGGCCATTCCTCAGACGCGGTTCGAGAGGCTATTCGAGATGATAGGTCTACGATATGCCAGCTCATGGCCCTAGTGCAAGTGGGAGATTGTTAGTGTATATACCCTAGGGGCCATTATTGTATCATACTTACATGTATATTACTTAATGGAAGCTTGGGATATTCACAGTTGTATATACAGTCTTGCTAAAAAAGGTAGTATGCTACTTGGTTTGTGTCTACTTTAATATGTGCATATGTTTCTTGTAACGTATCACTTATACATATTAGTAGAGCCCATAGGTTCTTTGCTTGATTACCAGTGTTGTGATGGCAATCACACTAGTAGGGGCTGGGTAGTCTATAAGCAACATCCTATACTTGTCCCTAGTCGTAGGATTATCGAGACAGGGCATCGATACTCCAGAGTAGACTAGTGTGTACGCTTCTCATCCCAGTTTGGGAGATGGTCTGTCCTACAGCCATCAGTACATCGTACTGGAGATAGTATACAGGTGCCCGTTAGGTTACGGGTACACCGGACAGGACTCGCAGGAAAACTGACTGGATGGTATTATACCTAACGTCAGATAGCAGTTCTCAGGTGACATGTGTGCAGGTAGTCTGTTAACTTAAGGTCGTCATTTGTCTCGTGTGAATTCCCACTGTGTTTTGATTACTACCCTACTGTTTCGCCCAATCAGAGCAAAGCTCTGTTTGAATTCAAAATTCAAATTTTGAAGCAACGCTTCAAGTCGCGGGCGCAACGCGCCGCGTGTCTGGCGCTAATACGTCAGCGCAGCGCCCAAGAAAGCGCACCCAATCAGAGCAAAGCTCTGTTTAAAGGAAGCAATGCTTCAGCTGCGCTGCGCTCTGCGCTGCGCGACACGTGTCAGCGCAGATGCGCTAGCGCACTTGCGCTGCGCTCTGCGCTGCGCGACACGTGTCATGCGCTGGGGCATCTGCGCCAAACTAAATTAAGATTTTATGAAATCTTTTCTGTTCTTTCCAAAACCAGAAGATTTTCTTCTGCCTTTAGATCAAAGATCCAGCGGTGGGAAAATTCCCAAAATCACCCAGAAAAGATCCTGTTAACAAATTCAACAAATTTATGGGCACTATAAAAGGACCCCAGACCTCATTCAAATGAGGAACATTTTTTCTGGAGAACTCAAGAACTTTAAACAGAGAGAACTCTGAGAAGATAAAAAAAAAAGGTAAAGAACCTTCGTGAATTAGAAGAAATTCCTTCTAATAGACCATTAGTCTAAAAAAATAATAAGATCAATGATCTTTATATAAAAAGAAGAAGACAGTGCTTTGCACTTCTTGTGAACCTTCGGTTCTTTAAAAATAATAAAAATAATAAAATAATAAAAGAATAGTGCTTTGCACTTTTATGAACCTCTGGTTCTTCGAATAAAGAAAACATTATTTTTCTTTGATCTAATTTGGATCAAGAAATTAAACAGTGCTTTGCACTTCCCTTCTTGAATCTAAAAGATTCTTAGTGCTTTGCACTTCCAAACTGCGCTGTTGCGCTCTTAAGAGAACGCCACGTGTCGGCTATAGAACCACTTGCGCTAAGCGCCCTTAAGATAAAGCTTTGCTCTCTGGAATTGGCGCAACTCGGTGAGAGCGCGCCACGTGTCAGCAGCGCAACAGCGCATTACTCTGCGCTAGTGCGCTTGCGCTCACCAGAGCACGACACGTGTCATCACCATATGAGCTTGCGCTCATTACTTAGCACAAAGCGCAGATGCATTATATTGCTTACAAAAAGGGCCAAACCCAATTAAAAGAAGGCCTAACAGGCTTAATACAATGCAATGCATTATTTTAAGGGGGCAGAGCCCAAACCAAAATAGATGCTCTGCATCACTTATAAATGGGCAGAGCCCAAACAAAATATTCAGAATGCTATGCATTTTAAAAGGGGCAAAGCCCAAACAAGGTAGATACTTTCAAATGGGCAGAGCCCAAAATAAATTGATACTCTGTATCTTTTGTGGGTAGAGCCTAAATAAAAAAAATGCAATGCAAAAGCAAATGAAATGTTGAACTGGACTTAGCCCAATCACGGCCATAAGTCCTTAAATTAAATTGACTGAGCAAAATGGCTCTCCTAAATCAATCTACGTCCGGTTCGAGGGTACATCTCCGAACTCCTTTGACATCCATCGTTGTAATTCCTCAACGACGTCAAAGAGGTGACGGGTCCCAACGACCACACATCCATATGGACTGCGGGGTCCTTAAACTCGTGGACCGAAACGTCCCTAAACTAATATCGGACCGAAACGTCCCTAAACTAATACTGGACCACCACGTCCCTAAACTGGCGACGGACCGAGATGTCCCTAAACTAATATCGGACCGAAACGTCCCTAAACTAATACTAGACCACCACGTCCCTAAACTGGCGATGGACCACCACGTCCTTAAACTGGCGATGGACCACCACGTCCCTAAACTGGCAAACGGACACTACGTCCCTAAAACTGGAACAATAGAGCCTCCGAACGCTCTTTTGCCGGATCTAAACGGTCCCGTTTAAGTTGATCTTAGCCCCAAATACGGCTAACGCATCCTTAAACATCCAAATGGATTATAAAACTCCCCACCAACTCTGGTTCGAGGGTACATCTCCGAGCTCCTCTGATACGTGTCGTTGTAATCCTTCAACGACGTCAGAGAGGTGACGAGTCCCGATGGCCATACATTAAATTAATCACTACGTCGAGTCGATCTTAGTCCAAAACAGGACTAACGTATCCTTGAAGAACGTTTAAGTTGATCTTAGCCGCAACGCGACTAATGTATCCTTGAACTAAAAACACCCAACCCAAATCTAAGTAAATACGGATTTGGATTAATCCACGCCCTACGGGCGACGGCATTACTCAGTCTCCGTATACAATCCACGGGCAACCACAAACAAAATAAACACATACGACACGAAGTGAAATTCTGGAGAAGGAGAAAGTTGTTACTGCAACACGGTAGCGTAATTAACTGCAGGGGCTTGCGCCTGCAGGGAAGTGCGTCCCCACAATCAAAAACCCCTCACCTTGAGGGGGAATCTGACGATGTCTGCTACATCGGCCGCATCCGTCTAAACCTCCAATACAAGGTGCCGTAAATCAACTCGGCATCTTCGGAGAGGTGGATGGATAAAACCAAATAGCATCTGCCCCGAATCTCAGCGCCAGGACCAAGCAGTCCTGTGCGGCCGTCTTTCGGAGGGGAACAGATTCTGGCACGCTCGGTGGGACCTCTTCCTCTTTCCACTCCACACTTCGTGTGTCGTCTTCGCGAACCAATCGCGGTTTGTTAAATGGTTGCCTTTGGATTTCAAGTTGCTAAGATTTGGTCTTTTGTCTGGCGCAGAACTCAAGATTCAATGGCCTTCAACTGCACCAACTGCACCAAATGCGCGAAGCATCACTGCAACGGACGCTCCACTTCACCAGGAGGTGTGACATATGGGCCCCAAGCGGCTTCCTTCCTTACCCTGCCGGTAGACCAGGTGACCCAGGCTACCACCGGCCTGTTTTTCGGGACCGTGGTCCCACCTACAAGATTCTCTATTCCGATATCCGCACCGGAAGCGAACAAGAAGTCGGTGTTCGACCGGCTCGCTACTACCACGACCCCTGTCAACGGGTCGCCCGCTACTAAGCCGACAGCCTCCGTTTTCACCAGGCTAGGTCAGAACTATAAAGTGGCTGTCCCAAAGGGGGCAATGGCTGCTGCTCTGGAAGTCGTTGAAGCGGCTTCTCCCATCAGAGAGTCGGTCTTCACAAGATTGACGGTTCCCACTCCTCCCCCAGCTGGTCAAGAGGCATCAGTCTTCGATAGGCTGACATCGGCAGTTACCCCACACTCAAACAGGGGGCAACAAGAAACCATCTCGATTTCCAAGCCAGTCCCAACGGCTCTTCGTGCGCGACGTCGCCATTGGCAACGAGTAAGGAAAGCAGGGGGCAACTCCCCCTCAGGTCTAACCCCACCTGCTCCAGTGGTGGAGGTCAACGCTGCTGTTCCAACTGGGAACAGCTTTGAATTGCTGAGGAAGGTGAGAAAGAACTCCCCAATTGCTACATTGAAAAGATCTCCTCCGCCTATGGAAAAAGCTCCGGAGACAAAGCAGGAACAGCCCTCTCAACGGCTGTCGTCAAAAATTTATAAAGTTTGGCGGAGGGTTCAAGACTCCGTGGTTGACTCAGACCACTTTCGTCGTCAGAAAAAGGCAAAGGTGGAAAAGGACAAAAACCGCCCCATTAAACAGCAGGGGGCAACAAATGCTAGAATGCCCACTTCAACGGCTCCTTCAACCTCGATGGTCCATAAAAGAAAAAGGCCAGAGAAAGCTCCTGTGACACTGACAAAGTTTAAAAGCGGTGAACCTAAACGCCCCAAGTCAGGGGGCATAACAGTTCATACGGTTTATATGGCTTCTGGAAAGGAAGAAAGTCGTACTTCTACGGGCCACCGACCGCTTACCCGATCAGTGACCAAGGCTCAGGAGCAGCAACAAAAGCTCCAGGAGATGATGACTACAATGGCTGCACTCACGGGGCCAAAAGAGAATCCTGAGACGTCTTTAGATGAACGCCAAGAGGAAGAGACCGACGCTGAGTTCCTCCGCCGAGTACTGGAAAAGAGAGACAAAGAGGCTGCTGAACAAGCAGCCAATATACAGCGTATGGGCCTCCTCTTCCAGGACATGATAGGGATGATGATACAACAAGATTCCCCGACTGAAGAACCCCCGATTGTCCTTGGGGATGATAGGGGAGAGACATCAAATCCTCATCCCGTTCTCTCAGCGGCTAAAGAGGACACAATCTCTAAAACTGATCTGGACGAATATATAGCCCAGCAAATAAAGGTTCATCACGCAGCCGAAACAGACGGCCACGTCGTAAAAACGGGGCGACCGTATCCAGGCTGGTATGACCAAATCAAGTACCCGCCGGGTTATACAATTCCCAAGTTTCATGTCTACAAAGGGACCGGCAACCCCCATCAACATGTTGCCCAGTTCAGGGCGCTTTGCGGTAACACCGGCGGCGACGACAAGCTCTTGCTTCGCCAGTTCGTTGGAAGCCTATCAGATACGGCCTTTGAATGGTATTCTGAGCTCCCCAATGAATCTATTAAAACCTTCGCGGAGATGGAGCTGCTCTTCACCCAACGCTTTGCAAGTGCCAGTGAGCGTACCCCGATGACGGCGCTGATTAACGCTAGGGTAAAACCCGGCGAGACATGGGTTCAGTACGCTATACGGTGGCGTAATCTATGGTCTAAGTGTGAACAGCGCATAGAAGAAGCCCCTGCGGTGGGAATGTTTGTCGGAACCCTTGATCCACAGGCAACCATCTCGCAGTTCATGATGTTCTTCAAGCCGACTAGCTTCCAGGCTTTGATCGACAAACTAGCGCAGATGGACCAGATGGGCCATAAACCCCCTCTCCCGAAGCCGGACTCCCGAAACGATAAGGGAAAGGGAAAAGCGATTATTGTTGCTAATGCCCAACAACAACTGAGCGACTTAAAGCCGGTTGTTCGTCCAAACAGTACACGCCCATACGTACCCCTTGAGGACAGGATGGGACGTCCTTACTCCTTCCCCCGTGATAAAACGAGGAGGCTATTCGAGCCGGCATTGCGCAACAGGCTCATAAATCTGCCAGATCCAAAACGCCCGTTGCAACCGAACGACGTCAACGAACCCAATTACTGCCCCTACCATCGAGTGCTGGGCCATCCCATCGAGGATTGCTACGTGTTCAAGAATTGGCTTGAGAATCAGTACCGTCAGGGCAAATTTGCGCTATCTGACAAATGGAAGGTAAATCCCCCGCAGCCTCACACCTCTAAAGGGACGAATACGCCGGGGGCAACATGCTCCGTCATTGAAGAAGCTCCCTGGGAGGTTGTATTATCAGCCAAAACGAGGAGGATGCTAAATGATCTTCAGACCTGTCCAGCGGTCAAGTGGAAGAACCCCTTGGAACCGCAGGTTATTGAGGGGATGTTGAAGCCACGTCCGACTCTGAGGACCGATGGTGGTAGTTCAAGCGTTCATAGTCAGCCGTCAAAATCTTCGAAAAAGAAGAAGAAGAGATCTAAGAAGCCCGTGAAGCCTGGCGACAAGCGCACGGACTTACAAAAGCAAATTGACGCACTGGATGAATACAACCAAAAGGCGCGGACTCCCATTACGCTCCAAGATTTCCTTGATCACGTCTTTCAAAAAGAAGATGAGGGGGAAAGTTCATCGGATGAATCCGAGGAATATGTGGCGAGTTGTCATATGATCTCTCATTCGACCACGAACGATGAAGGGACTTCTGGCACTAAAACGCTGGAGGCAAATACTGAGTCAAGGGTTCCGGAGTTATCAATCGAAATGATTGACGCGTTTCTTAGTGAAGCTCGACTGAAAAGTAAAGCTGATCGAGAACGCGAGACGGCTATATTCGAAAAGGCCAAGCGCCAACGACTTGAGGAAAGACCTGAGATGATCCCGCTGGAGCAAAATGCCTCCACCGCTGATAAAAGCCAATTCAAGATAAAAAAGAGGTTTGCTAAGGCCATGTCAATGGGCATGAAGCTACCATCCTTTGAAGAAAAAATGACTGGTGTGGTAGAAATGCACCCCTTTTATTGCTTATATCATCAAAAGGTCTCGCATCCCACTCAAGAATGCAAGGCTTTCGATAGATGGTGGCAAGGATACGTCGCTAATCAACAACGCTTTAAACGGGAAAAGCGTAAAATTTGTCAGGAGCAAAGAAACACGACTAAAGAGCTTGAAAGAACTGCCGGCAATTGTCACATGGTTAAAACTGCCGGGTCACAAGTGCCTACATTTGGGAGCGACTCTGATGAGGAGCTAGAGCTTGCCCCTCTCTTTAAAGAGTCAACTTCGGGAAAAGAAGAGGAGCCGATGGTTTGCGAAAATATCCGGCTGCGGAATCGGACACTGCCTGAAAAGAACCTCGGACCCTCGAATAGAAAAGATAAAGGGAAAGAGAAGGTCTCTGAAGACATCGTCCTAGATGACCAAGTTCTGGAAGAGCTAAACGCCGAGAACCCGCCAAAAAGGAATAAAGTGGATTACAATGTCTTGGCGCATCTGAGAAAGCTACCCTCACAACTCAGCATTCTCGATGCCCTATTACTATCAAAAGAGGCGAGGGATTCTCTGATTAAGGCCCTACAAGATCCGGACCAATTCCAAGCTTTCCTGGCCGAACAAAAGATGAAGGATGAATTGGAAGAGGTGCACACAGCCGACGTTGCTTTTGGTGATGAAGACCTTCTTCTCGGGACGTGTGAACACAATCGCCCCCTTTATGTCTCAGGATACTGCCATGACATAAAGATAGGTAAAATCTTGGTCGATAATGGATCATCTGTCAATCTACTTAATGTGCGGGTGTTAAAGGAAATTTGCATGGGCGTCCAACACCTCGCCCGAGACAAGATCACTATCTCCGGTTTTGACTCCCAATCCTCAAAGACTCTTGGATCTGTGATATTGACGCTACGCTTCGGGTTGCTAGTCACAGACATCAAATTCCATGTTATTGATGCCAAGACGTGCTACAATGCTCTGCTCGGCCGACCATGGCTACACGAGTACAATATCATCCCTTCTACACAGCATCAGTGCATGAAGTATTCTAGGGATGGCCTCGAGTACACAGTGGCGGGAGAGTTGAATCCGTTTTCCGTAAATGAAGTTCGCAAGTATAAAGATGCCAAATACTTTTTACCGAGTTTCGAAGACACGGAAAGGTGTTACAAATCGGAGAACAAAACCAACGCTACCATCCCTGTCTTCGGCAGTGACACCGAGGAGGAGGAGGATATAATTTATTCAGGTCCATCCCAATCCACCAGGCCAGGACCATCCGTTCCTTCATTAATCTTCGGTAGTGATTCAGAGGATGAAGTTCATGCTGTATTCCCTGCTCGGCCTTCAATACGGGTTTCCGCTGATGAAGAGCGAAGTCTGCAGATAACCATGGTGCCGCTCGAACTTTACAAAGAACTGGATGCACTCGACACCAACAGCGTAGAAGAATTGCAGACATTCTATATCCCTCCCGGACGAAAAAGCGAGAAGGTAATTCTATTCTACCGTTCTGAAGAAAACAAAGTGGAAAAAGAAATTTGGCATGGCGTGGATCCCACGCTCGACAGGCTTCAGCCTATCCGTCTTCCCAGATATTATACCGAAGGTTTGAAGAAACTGCTGAAACGCCAGGGGATGTCCTTCACACAGACCGTTAGAGAAGCCAAATTCTTTGACAAGGTCTGGAAGGTTCCCGGGACTCAATGCAAACTGCCTAACGGGAGAATAGAAACAAAAGGGCTTGGGTACATCCGGTCAAAGAAACGGGAGCTAGTAAACAGCTGTTATGTTATGTATGACTTCGATGAAGAGGCGGAAGCTCAATGGGAGGACGCTAATCCTGAACCAGCAAAAGTTCCTGATGCAAAACCACCCAATCCATCATTTGAAGACCAGATGGGCGAACTTATAAGGAATGCGGGTCAAAAAGCCCGAGATGATCACAATCGTGAAATGGCAATCTATAAGAAAGCCAAGACACAGCGCCTCCTTCAACAGGCGGTGAAGGATGAAAATGCCGCTCCTTGTCAACCTGCTACAAAAAAGGTTCGACGCGAAATCAAAAACAAGTCGAAAGGCAAGAAAGGCGCTCGACAACCACAAAGCAGAGTTAAGTAGCCACGCATCCGAGAGTCGAGCGTTATTGACCTAGCCCTCATGAAGAAAATGGGTCGAGCATACTCATTTCCTCGGAACAAAACAAGGAAAATACTTGATCTTGCTCTAAAACATCAAATGCTTACACTGCCAGAGTCTAAACACCCTGAGCAAGCGGGCGAAGTCCTCAACCCAAATTATTGCTCTTACCATCGAGTAGTAGGGCATCCGCTTGAAGATTGCTTCACCTTTAAGAATTGGGTTGAGGACCAATATCAGCTTGGCAAATTCGCGTTGTCTGATAACTGGAGGGTAGCGCCGCCGCAAAAGCACGAACCCGAAAACACAAGGATAGAACCAACTCCTCATTGGGATTGGCAGAAAATTCGCACTTGCCATGTGGTGACAATATTAAAAGAAGAGTCCGAGGACATGAACAGCCTTCCTTGGTGCTTTGAAAACAGCAGCGATGAGGTAATCTCAGAATTTCCCCCAGCTCCGAAAGAACTGGAGGATGGAATCCATACCACTGCAGATAATCTCAAGAAAATTGAGTTGGGGACGGTAAATGATCCGCGACCGACATTCGTCAGCGAGCTGCTGTCTGAAGAGAGGGTGGTTGCGTTAAAAGACGTCCTTGTACAGCATAAAGATTGTTTCGCATGGAACTATTCCGAGATGCCAGGACTAGATCCAGAAGTCGCTGTACATAGACTAGCAATATCCCCAAACGTCAAACCAGTCAAACAGGCACCGAGAAGAATGCGACTCGAGCTTGAGATGAGCATAAATGCCGAAGTCAAAAAGTTGATCGACTCTGGCTTCATTCAAGAAGTTCAGTACCCTGAATGGATCGCCAACATTGTCCCAGTGATGAAGAAAAATGGGACAGTGCGCGTATGCGTAGACTTCCGGGATCTTAATAAAGCTTGCCCGAAGGATGATTTCCCAGTGCCAGTCACCGAACTGATGATAGACAATACATCCACTCATGAGGTTTTCTCCTTTATGGACGGCTCATCAGGGTATAATCAAATAAAAATGCATCCAGAAGACCAGAAACACACAGCCTTCAGGACTCCTCTTGGTATATTTTGTTATAAAGTGATGCCCTTCGGTTTGAAGAACGCCGGTGCTACTTATCAGAGGGCCATGACAAAGATCTTCGACGACCTTATATACGAAATCTTTGAATGCTATATCGACGATCTCGTGGTTAAAAGCAAATCATACGAGGAACATCTCGAGCATCTGAAGACTGTATTTCAACGCCTTCGGCAATACAACTTGAAGATGAATCCTCTTAAATGTGCGTTCGGGGTTTCCTCGGGCAAATTCCTGGGATTCGTTGATCGACACCGAGGTATTGAAATAGATCCGTCAAAGATTAAAGCGATCATGGAAATGCCTCCGCCGAGGACTCTCAAACAGCTGCGGTCTCTCCAAGAGAAACTCGCATACATACGGCGATTTATAGCCAACCTTTCAGGAAAGTGCCGACCTTATAGTCACCTGATGAAGAAGGGAACCCCATTCGTTTGGGATCAAAAATGCCAAGGCGCACTGGACGAGATCAAGCAATACCTGCAGAACCCGCCGGTGTTGGCTGCTCCGGTTAAGGGGAAGCCTCTCATTCTTTATACAACCGCCCTCGAAGGTTCCTTAGGCGCATTATGGGCACAAGAGAACGATCAAGGGAAAGAAAGAGCACTCTACTACTTAAGTCGAGTTCTGCTGGGGGCAGAAAGCAACTACTCTCCCATTGAAAAACACTGCCTGGCGTTGATCTTCGCAATAACAAAGCTTAGGCACTATGCGTTGGCGCACGAAGTCCGTCTTATTTCAAAAGTAGACCCTCTCAAATATCTAATGTCAAAAGCCATATTGACAGGGCGACTCGCTAAATGGGCCCTACTCTTAATGGAATTTTCGATAACATATCAACCCCTCAAGGCAGTAAAAGGCCAGGCCATCGCCGTCTTCCTTGCTGAGCATCCCATACCTGCTGATTCTCCTTTAAATTGCGATTTGCCAGACAGACATGCATTTGACGCAATCGACAGTGGTGATACCCGTTGGGAGCTTTATTTCGATGGAGCATCTTCAATGAAAAAGCACAAACAAAGTACGCCAATGATCAAATCGGGGGTAGGACTCATCTTTGTGACTCCACAAGGAGGAATAATGTGCTTCGCCTTCTCCTTAACAGAGCCGAGAACGAATAATGAAGCTGAATATGAAGCTTTGATAGCAGGCCTCGAGATCGCCATTGACATGGGAATTGAAAGCCTCCTCATATATGGGGACTCCCAGCTGGTCGTCAGTCAAGTGAACGGCGATTACCAAACATGCAAACCGGAATTGGTAAAATACGGTGAAAAAGTGCAGCAACTGCTAACCCAAATTCCCTCCTACATGTTGGAAAGTATACCGCGCGCGGAAAACAGCAAAGCGGACGCACTGGCCAAACTTGCTAAAGAATTGGCTGACGAGAACCTCGATGACGTTAGAATCGTGATATAAAGCCGTCGAGTGCTCGCCCCAGCAGAAATACATCCAGAATCACATAAAGAAAAGGGAGCAACTGAGCAGGCGACCCTACAAATAAAAGACCATGAGAAGACCGAAGACTGGAGAGAAGTTTTCATAGATTACTTCAAGTTCCACCGAATGCCTGAAGAAGCGTCCATAAGACATCAGCTCGTGAAACGAGCTCTGTCGTTCGCCTTCGTTAACGATACTCTATACAAAAGGACATTCAATTCTCTGTGGCTGAGATGCTTAGGACCTGACGAAGCGAGAAGGGTCGTCCAAAAGGTTCACGACGGACTCTGCGGTTCCCACCAAGCAGGCCCTAAGATGAAGTTGAAGATAAAACGGATGGGTTACTATTGGCCCACGATGATCCAGGACTGCCTCGAATATGCGAAGCAATGCCACTCATGCCAAATTCATGGGGACTTCATCCATCAGCATCCCAATCCACTGCATCCAACACTGGCTAGTTGGCCATTCGAAATGTGGGGAACTGACATAATCGGCCCCATCGAACCATCATCGTCCAAGGGACACCGTTTCATCTTGGCGACGACTGATTACTTCTCCAAATGGGCAGAAGCGGTACCGTTGAGGGAAGTGAAGACGGGGAACATTCTCCATTTCTTCAAAACGCATGTCATATACCGGTTTGGAACCCCAAGAAGGATCATCTCTGATAATGGGCCAGCCTACCGAAGTCATAAAATTAGCCGTTTCGCACAGCAGCACAATATAGACTGGAGATATTCCTCAGTTTATAATCCGCGAGCTAACGGACTAGCTGAGGCCTTCAACAAGACCTTGACGAAGATCATGAAGAAAATAGTGTCACGAAATAAGAGAGATTGGCACGAAAGATTGCAAGAGGCTCTTTGGGCGTATCGAACTACGTTTAAAACGGCCACAAACGCAACGCCATACGCGTTGGTATTTGGGACGGAAGCAGTACTCCCTCTCGAGATAGAATTACCCTCTCTACGAGTGGCAGTCCACTACGAGCTGACAGACGAAGAAAATGCTCACCTTCGGTTTGAAGAGCTTAACGCCCTGGATGAAATCCGGCTTCTAGCACAACAAAATCTGGAAACTTATAAAGCAAAGATGACGCGCTCATACGAAAGATTGACCCGACCGAGGACATTTTGTCAAGGCGAACTCGTGCTAGTGGTCAAAAGGCCTATGATCCCCAATCGCGCCAAGCGAGGAAAATTCGAGACGAACTATGAAGGCCCATACATCATAGATAAGGTTTACCAGGGTGGGGCCTATCTACTCATGGACATGCACGGTGAAAGGCCTTTCAGGCCGATAAACGGTCGCTTCCTAAAGAAATATCACGCTTAATGAGCCACAGCCTAGGTCAACGATAGATGACGACGACTATGTCCGCTCGCTATCTTCCTGAGCTTAAGCTTTCTAAGCAGTGGCCAGCCTTCTCCATAAGGGACCGAAAACGTCCTTAAACTAACAATGGACCGAAATGTCCTTAAACTAATATCAGACCGAAACGTCTTTAAACTAACACCGCAGCATCCTTAGGCTGACGAGATATAAAAAAAACATATAAAAAAAATAATAATAAAATAAAATAAACGGTATGTCCATAAGCAAAAAGGGTACGGATGAAAACCCGAGAGGGCTCCGTGAGAAAAAACAGCAGGACTACCGGCGAGTGTTTGTGAAAACCCGAAAGGGCGCGACCTCGTAAAAAAAAAAGAGAAAAAGAAAATAAAAAAAATGGTATGTCCATAAGCAAAATGGGCACGGATGAAAACCCGAAAAGGCTCCGTGAGTAAAAACAGCAGGACTACCGGCGAATGTTTGTGAAAACCCGAAAGGGCGCAACTTCGTTAAAGAACCCTTATAGAGTCCTCTCGACCTTGTAAGGAGAAACCACCTGCGTGAGATCCTTACGACTCACAAAGGAGCAACACACTTAGGGATCCCCACGATTCCTAAGGAGAAAATACACTTGCGAGATCCTCACGACTCGTAAGGAGAACACTTTTGTGGGACCCTCACGGCTCATAGGATTTGAAAGTTTTAAGTCACAGAGACCTAAACCTGTGCTTAAGCAAACCCCCACAAACTTCCAATATTGCCCTACAAGTGGTTCAATATTGACCCTTGTATACAATCCACGGGCGCGAATAAACATCTCCCCAGCCAAATTTCATCCGTAACTGGGAATACGTTCGCATGGTAAACAACCCTTATAAATCCCCTCGATTTATGAGGAGAAAACCCTCCTGTAGGATCCTTACGACTTACAGAAGAACAAAACACTTAGGAACCCTCACGGTTCCTAAGGAGAAAATACACCTACGAGATCCTCACGACTTGTAGGGAGAAATACTTTCACGAGACCCTTACGGCTCATGAAATCAAAAGCCTTAGCCGACAGGATCCTAACCCTGGTCGCTAAGCCTCCTTTGTTCGACAACGACAGAGGCGAATGATGATTCGCTCCTGGCAACATCCCAGTTGTAGCGGTGCTGATGCCGAAATCGGTGTCCAATTTCAGGTTTACGGCGAAAGCCAGTAGGCCGTTCATGCATACGAAATAGCCGAAATGATAGGGCAACTTGCAATAAAAGCAGCAAGTAAAATGTATGCATGCAAAATAGCCGAAATGATTGGGCAACTCGTAATAAAAAGCAACGAGTAAAAATAAAAAAAAACAAATAGCCGAAATGATTGGGCACAGCGAAAAATAGCCGAAATGATTGGGCAATCGCGACCTTCGCGATATAAAGCTGAAATGATAGAGCAACGCGGAAATAAAACAAAAAAGATGATGATGAAGCTTTGGCCCTACAGTTAAGATCACATCGATCCCTGTATACAATCCAAGGGCGTAAACAAAAAGGAAACCGGACTTTCCCAACAGACTCCGTCAGATGACGAAGCCAGACCTCGACGGTTCATTTCAACCGAAGAAGCCAGTGTCACCCGCAAAATCCTCGACTCACGGATACAAACACTCCTTGACGAGAGCCTTCTGATCCGCGTCGACTCGCAGAGCCACCAGCGCCTCCATGGGAATCATCGACTCGTTTCAAACCCCAAGGACACAAATAATCCTTGGCGCTTGGGAAACAAATAATCCCTCGCAAAATCCTCGACTCACAGATACAAACACTCCTTGACGAGAGCTTCCTGATCCGTGTCGACCCACAGAGCCACCAGTGCCTCCGTAGGAACCATCGACTCATTTCAAACCCCAAGGACACAAATAATCCTTGGCGCTTGGGAAACAAATAATCCCTAGCAAAATCCTCGACTCATGGATACAAACACTCCTTGACGAGAGCTTCCTGATCCGTGTCGACTCGCAGAGCCACCAGCGCCCCCGTGGGAACCCTCGACTCGTTTCAAACCCTAAGGACACAAATAATCCTTGGCGCTTGGGAAACAAATAATCACTCGCAAAATCCTCGACTCACGGATACAAACACTCCTTGACGAGAGCTTTCTGACCCGCGTCGACCCGCAGAGCCACCAGTGCCTCCGTAGGAACCCTCGACTCGTTTCAAACCCCAAGGAAACAAATAATCCTTGGCGCTTGGGAAACAAATAATCCCAGCAAACTCCTCAACTCACGGATACAAACACTCCTTGACGAGAGCTTCCTGATCCGCGTTGACTCGCAGAGCCACCAGTGCCTCCGTGGGAACCCTCGACTCGTTTCAAACCCCAAGGACACAAATAATCCTTGGCGCTTGGGAAACAAATAATCCCTCGCAAAATCCTCGACTCACGGATACAAACACTCCTTGACGAGAGCCTTCTGATCCGCGTCGACTCGCAGAGCCACCAGCGCCTCCGTGGGAACCATCGACTCGTTTCAAACCCTAAGGACACAAATAATCCTTGGCGCTTGGGAAACAAATAATCCCTCGCAAAACTTCTCAACTCACGGATACAAACACTCCTTGACGAGAGCCTTCTGATCCGCGTCGACTCGCAGAGCCACCAGCGCCTCCGTGGGAACCATCGACTCGTTTCAAACCCCAAGGAAACAAATAATCCTTGGCGCTTGGGAAACAAATAATCCCTCGCAAAATCCTCGACTCACGGATACAAACACTCCTTGACGAGAGCCTTCTGATCCGCGTCGACTCGCAGAGCCACCAGCGCCTCCGTGGGAACCCTCGACTCGTTTCAAACCCCAAGGACACAAATAATCCTTGGCGCTCGGGAAACAAATAATCCCTAGCAAAATTCTCGACTCACGGATACAAACACTCCTTGACGAGAGCCTCCTGATCCGCGTCGACTCGCAGAGCCACCAGTGCCTCCGTGGGAACCCTCGACTCGTTTCAAACCCTAAGGACACAAATAATCCTTGGCGCTCGGGAAACAAATAATCCCTAGAAAAATCCTTGACTCACGGATACAAACACTCCTTGACGAGAGCCTTCTGATCAGCGTCGACTCGCAGAGCCACCAGCGCCTCTGTGGGAACCATCGACTCGTTTCAAACCCCAAGGACACAAATAATCCTTGGCGCTTGGGAAACAAATAATCCCTCGCAAAACTTCTCAACTCACGGATACAAACACTCCGTGACGAGAGCCTCTTCGACTCACATCCCGGGCAGTAAGGATTCAAAAACTTGCTTCCTGAACAATGGGACCCTGCAAGTCAATCCTAAATGGTCTCTTGCATACTATTCACGGGTCTCACTCTCTGAAGTCGATTCTCGAAAAAGAGGGAAACAACCGCTTACGAGCCCTCTCGACTCGTAAGAGGGAGAAATTCTCTTATAGGATCCTTTCGACTTATGAGAGAAAACCACACTTGGGAATCCTCACGACTCCTAAGGAGAAATCCACCTGCGAGATCCTCTCGATCCGTAGGGAGAAAAGCCATTATGAGACCCTCACGGCTCATAGAGTTGAAAAGCCCTAGGCGGCAGATCTGAACCTGCAGTCTAGGCCATCGTTATCTCTGGCAGAAATGAATTTACCTGCCAATATGGTGCATTAAAAATGTCATGCTGAAAAGAAAGAAAAGAGCGAAGAAGTGACACAAGACATTACAAAAAGGTGTATCTTTTATTCATAAACTTGATTGAATACAGGATACATTATGTCAAAGGATAAAATAATATATACATATACATTCTTTACAAAAATGGATAGCTACCGAGGAGGAAGTGTCTTTAGTAAGTTCACAAGCCGCTCTCGCACTTCCTTCAGCGCTTCCTCTCGAGTGATAGCTGCGGCCACCTCCGCCTCCACCTGAGCCCGCTGCTGCAAGAAGGATGAAAGTTGCTCCTCTACCGCCTTCTGGGCTGCTTCCTGGCTGGCTGCAGCTCGCTCGACAAAGTCAAGTCTTTGCCTCAATGATAACCCTTCGGAGAGGCATTGCAGGAGGCCCTCAAAGATAACCTTCAGCCGTGCGGCATTGGCCTCCACCCGAGCATGCAGTTGAGCAGACTTGCTTGAAGCCTCACCACGCTCCTTACGCCTTGAAATGACTTCTTGTTCGAGATGGCGGAAGTAAGGAGCGCTTTGCTCAATCCACGCTGTCCTCTGATTATTGGCAGCCACGGTCTCGGGAGCGGGACGCAGCGACTCCAACTGATATAGGCGACCCTCGATCTCCTTACAATGGTTAACCCAGGATGCAATGATGCCCTCCTCATGAAAGTTCACGAGTATTGCTAGGATTGGGTTAACCACCATAGCGAAGTCTGCGGCAGATGTAGGAGTTTCAATGTCGAGTTCCTCAACATAGTCACTCAACATGCGCAGACTATTCGCGGCGCCTTTTGAAGACAGACTCCTCAGATAAGGACCCGCCGGCATTGTGACGCGAGGTTCGAAGGACGCCGAAGCCAGAACGACAGCTGAAAGAAACAGGATGCGATCAGATAACAGCACAGAAAATAGAGAGAGGAAAGTTACCAATATGATGGTCATTGTACCAGTCGAGACAGGTGGCAAGGTCGGAAGGGCTGGTGGCGCAACTGATCTTTCATCCCCTCCTTCAATCTGTAGCACTGCAGTTGAGATGAGAAAAAGAGGTTAGGGACAATTCCGTCAATAAGAAAAAAGAAAGGAAGGATGTCAACGGAAATCATATTCACCAACGCCACCAGAAGAAGAAGCAAGCTCAGATGGGAAGGAAAAGTATGGGAGCAACATCTGATATACATGGTCAAAAAGCACTCCTGAAAACACGACAGTGTCACTTTAGTACGCGAATTATATGTCTGGAAAACAAGATTAATAAATCGTAAACACAGACCTTCCAGCATCTTTGAGGGTATGAGAGAAGGCTGAGAGGTGACCACCGCCAAAGCAGACGTTGAAGGCGCTCCCTCGAGCAGTGGGGCATCGGCGGTAGCCGCACCTGCATTACGAAAAGGTGAACTTGTCAGAAAAGGTTGTAAAGTAAAGAAAAGCAGCCACTTAGGGTTTACCTGAGGAGCTCCCGGCTGAAACGGAGGCGGCTCCCTCCTCTACCGACATGAGACCACCACCCGTGGCCTCGTCACCCGACTCGATGGGGACCGTCGTCGTGCTAGCCAGACCTGGGGACGGCGGAGGACCGCCGACGGGGAGGGCTATGACTGGAGTATTGCCAGATTCCAGAGAAGGAGAGGTTGGCTCGTCCTCGGGAATCATGGCCGCCTCACCCACTACTCTCTCAGGTTCAGTAGCTGCGGTTGTATCGTCTACCATCGCCAGAGGACCGCCGACCTCGAGCGCCTCAGCCGCCATCACCCTGGACTCAGCTATAATGATCATATCATCTGCCCCCGCTTCAGGTTCGGCATCAATGACCTTCTCGGCGGTAGGCCCCTCGACCTCCACTCCAGGCTCCATGGCCTCAACGATATTACCCACTGTCGGCTCGAGTTCGGCAGGCATCGCCTCCTCCGTTCCCCTAGGATCGACGGCTTCCGCCTCTCTCTCGATCGGACTTGGCCCTACAAAGATAAGAGATATAAGGACCAATGACATTAAAATCCTTATAACAAAAACTCTGAGAGAAATGTTACCTGAAGCGGATTTACCGTTTGCGCTCCGAACTGCCCGCGCCACCTCTCTACGGGCAGTGGATAGGGCGACAGGGGCCTCTTCGGAGGGAGTATCAGCTCGAGGGGCGGTGCTGGGGCCCGCTCCCATAGACAAGGCAGCCCTGCGCGCCTTCGCCTCAAGCCTCAACCGCTTTCTTTCCTCCCGAGCGGTTATGAGGGACCTCTGTGACGCCTCCTTCAAGGCATCATCATCTTCATTCAGGGATGCCTCCAGAGCCTTTAAGGCATCTCTCATCGGCTCTTCAAGACGAACCTCCTGTGGTGGCCCAAAAGAAGCGGGAACGTCGGCAGCTGGTAGGACGTCTGCGTCGCTAGGAGGGAGCGGCATTGAGGTTTCTACAATTAAAAGGGAAAGGTTAGATCGACCATAACACAAGGAAAACAAAAAAAACTTGATGAGTCGAAACTTACTAAGGCCCATAGATGCCCTGAGACGTTCCTCCTCCTGAAAAGTCTTCAGGGAAGCAGCAATGGCTTCTTCATCAGTGACGCCTGTTGAAAGAAAAGAAAGAAAAGCGTAAGTCAAAAGTAATGAAGAAGATATGTTACAATAAAGAAAAGGCGACTAGTAGTTACCTGATGCGCAAGCTTAGCCAGCCACGCGTAACGCTTCACCAACCATGCCGAAGCTCTGAGAGCAGCGTCCAAGTCTGTATCGTCCGGCGGTGGCATCACTAATCCTGCGTTAGTCCCATATTCGAGCAGACCCTCGGAGTAGGGAGCATGGGGTTCCTGACCGAACACAGCGTCCGCGGCGAGGAGCGACTTCTTTTTCTTTTGCCCTCCGACCCTGGGCCCGCGAGGGATCGACTTCCGCTTAGCAGCCACTTTGGGACGACGAGTCCCGATGTCCGCACCCACGCCAGATTCCGGCGAGGGTACAACCATTGTTTCCACCTGAGCGCGGGGTGCGGGAGGTGCGCCTGCGATATCAGGGAGCGGCAGCTCACGTGGAGGGCTTGGCGCACGTGATGGTCTGCCCCTAGTATCTTTTAGAGGAGGAACCACCAGGAGCCTTGGCGCTAAGGGAGCGTTACGATTGGTACCGGGGGGTACTTCTTTATGGTCAATCAACACTCGCTTCTCTTCCTTTATAACAGCCCCCGTCGCATGATTGTACCACTCTTTATATACATTAAGGAGTCGTGGAGCACAGGCCGGCGTGCTAACGAAAAAACAAGAACCCGTGTTCAGGCGCATGAAATGGTGTAACGCGTTCTCCATCCCTTCTTCATTTACAGCAGGTTCCAGTAAGAAAGCTTCTAAGGGTACCCCTTGATCATAACTCAGTTGTCGAGCAAAACGATGCGGGTTATACCTCATAAAGACCGCTGCACCGCCCTGCCTGAAGACTAGGAAACCCAGTCTAATAGAATACAAATGAAGGATCTCCCGGGCTGTTAACACTGAAACTCCATCCTTGAAGGAGTCCTGTAGTGGTCGCACCGCAGTGGTGGACGCTTTTCCAATGGTTAATACCTTATCAATAAAGGACATCCCAACTCCAACGGTGTGAGGGCGAAGCAGTAAAGCTCTGGCGTCCCGTGGTGAAGGGGTCACAATTGATGAGCCAATCAGCTGTAAAATGCGAGGAAAACCGCACTTGTCAAAGAATGAAGGCCTTTTATGCATACCGAAGACACCCGCCGTGTGTAGCTCGAGCCACGATGCAAAGTAATGCATCGGGAAGACCACGTGCAGTACCCCGGGCTCGTTAGCATCCGCTGCTCGGCTGAGGCCATGATATAGGTGCGCCAGGCCGGCAATCCCCACGGCCACCTTTATCCCGATGACCATGCGGTGGGCTGGATAAAAGACAGACGGCCGCATGCGATGAGAATGCATTGGGATCGCGAACCAACTCAGCCACAGCCCGAGAAATCCTAAGAAAAAGGCCTCCTCATCCATCCCAGGGGCTGCAATTTCCGCGAAAGATATGGTAGGGAAGTCTGGGAGGAAGAAAGCCTTTTGGTCTATCTCCTTCGTCGGCAGGTTGTCCAAACCTAGGCCAAAAGGATCATCCAGGATGGCAGATTTGACGGCTCCTGGCGAAATAACGCTCGGACGGAGGAAGCGAGCAATGAAGTCCTCAAAATTAACTCCTCGGCTCCTGTGTTCGATGAAGAGGGACTCGTAGATGTTCAACACCTTGATCAGGCTAGGGAATTGGTGTTGGACGGCATTTTCCGGCGTAATCCCCCTTAACATCGGCTTAGCACCGAAGATGTACTCATCTGTCGGGAGCAGCTCTTCATAGTGTTCCCCCATGACCGGAAGGCCGGATACCTCTGCGAATTCTTCCAAAGAAATAGACACTTCCCGATCCATGGCAAGGAAAGTGTGGGTGGGAATATTCCATTGCTCCAAGAAAGCCTTGAACCACCAGGTGGGGAGCGTAGGATATTGGAAGAGAGAGACGTAGACTGCGGTGTACAGTCCTAGTCTTATCAACTGCGACTTCCTCGTCGACAGGATGTACCGGGCCCATGGCAGATAGCCAATCGGGTGACGGGGAATCAAACCAAGGTTATATGATTGCCCCCAGGGCCGTGCTTCCCTCTGACAGATACGGCGTCCTAGGATATCTAAAACCATAGGACGCTGAACCGGAACCGCATCCATAGCAGGATGAAGAAAGTTGTTCACGGTCCAGTCTATCATCTCCACGGCATACTGCACTGGAGGTGGGTTGGCATAGTGAATTGCCGTGATAGGTTCTGAAGGCGCCGCGCAGGTGAAGCTGCGTCGACCCATAATAATCTGGTTATACCAGGACCCCCAAAGGTGGAGTTTCTTGTACTCAGGGTCATACTCTCTAATCATGGTTAGGGCTTCGCGGTCCAAGGGCGCCTCTGGAAATCCCTCCTCCGAGCGGGCGAACGGAAATGAAATGTCTTCAGACATGATCGCTGCAAAAGAGCAAAGTAGCCGTTAGTGTTGTAATCCCCACATTTGGCATTGAAAGAAGAAAATGTATTAATTAAAATTAAAATCAAAATTAATTAATTACACCGCACCACAGTGCAGTGAGTAGGAGACCAAAGAGGGACCCATGAAATCTAAATGTCAATACGTCAGTTAATAAGACAAACTCATCATTGGATGAGGTTGTCAGTTGGTCCCTGGGAGGGAACATTCCCATAATAAAAAAGGGAGAAAGAATCCCTAGAGACAAGGAGAAAATCTCCTCTTTCAGAGCAAAACTCTGTCACAGAATGACACTTGTCAAATCATGACACTTGTCAAATTCTGGCCTTAAAAGAGTAGAATTCTTTAAAAAGGAGCTTAGCTCTGTAATATTCCCTCAAAAAGAAAATTTTGAAAATAATTTTAAAATTAAAATTTCTGAAATCTTGAAAAATCTATGAAAACTTACAAAAAAGGTTCGTTGTTTTTCAGATCTAAAAGATCTACAGTTGATCCAAGAGCAAAGCTCTGTTCATGGGTTAGAACCCATGAAAGATCTCTGTGGATCTATAAGCTTTTTTTAGAGCAAAGCTCTATTTATGAAACCCCAATGGGGACATCTTTAGATCGAAAGATCTGTAAGAGCCAAGCTCTATAAGTTAATTAAAATATTTAATCTAAGATTAAGTTTACCTAAGATTTTCTAACTTGGAAAATGAGAGCAAAGCTCTAAAGTTCTGAAAGCAAGAGCAAAGCTCTGAAATTCTTAAGCAAGAGCAGAGCTCTGAAAATCTAAATTTAGAAAAATGGTGGAGAGTTTTCTAAGGGCCAGAGGCTCTATTTATAAGGCGCTTGCGCCTCTTGAGATTCCCCCTTGATCTAACGGTCAGGGGGGGTTGCCACCGTTGCACTCACGTGTGCGCCACGTGAGCGCAACGGTGGGGGGCATTTGTTTCGCCCAATCAGAGCAAATCTCTGTTTGAATTCAAAATTCAAATTTTGAAGCAACGTTTCAAGTCGCGGGCGCAACGCGCCGCGTGTCTGGCGATAATACGTCAACGCAGCGCCCAAGAAAGCGCACCCAATCAGAGCAAAGCTCTGTTTAAAGGAAGCAATGCTTCAGCTGCGCTGCGCTCTGCGCTGCGCGACACGTGTCAGCGCAGATGCGCTAGCGCACTTGCGCTGCGCTCTGCGCTGCGCGACACGTGTCATGCGCTGGGGCATCTGCGCCAAACTAAATTAAGATTTTATGAAATCTTTTCTGTTCTTTCCAAAACCAGAAGATTTTCTTCTGCCTTTAGATCAAAGATCCAGCGGTGGGAAAATTCCCAAAATCACCCAGAAAAGATCCTGTTAACAAATTCAACAAATTTATGGGCACTATAAAAGGACCCCAGACCTCATTCAAATGAGGAACATTTTTTCTGGAGAACTCAAGAACTTTAAATAGAGAGAACTCTGAGAAGATAAAAAAAAGGTAAAGAACCTTCGTGAATTAGAAGAAATTCCTTCTAATAGACCATTAGTCTAAAAAAAAATAATAAGATCAATGATCTTTATATAAAAAAAAGAAGACAGTGCTTTGCACTTCTTGTGAACCTTCGGTTCTTTAAAAATAATAAAAATAATAAAAGAATAAAAGAATAGTGCTTTGCACTTTTATGAACTTCTGGTTCTTCGAATAAAGAAAACTTTATTTTTCTTTGATCTAATTTGGATCAAGAAATTAAACAGTGCTTTGCACTTCCCTTCTTGAATCTAAAAGATTCTTAGTGCTTTAAACTTCCAAACTGCGCTGTTGCGCTCTTAAGAGAACGCCACGTGTCGGCTATAGAACCACTTGCGCTAAGCGCCCTTAAGATAGAGCTTTGCTTTCTGGAATTGGCGCAACTCGCTGAGAGCGCGCCACGTGTCAGCAGCACAATAGCGCAGCGCAACAGCGCATTACACTGCGCTAGTGCGCTTGCGCTCACCAGAGCACGACACGTGTCATCACCATATGAGCTTGCGCTCATTACTTAGCACAAAGCGCAGATGCATTGTATTGCTTACAAAAAGGGCCAAGCCGAATTAAAAGAAGGCCTAACAGGATTAATACAATGCAATGCATTATATTAAGGGGGCAGAGCCCAAACCAAAACAGATGCTCTGCATCACTTATAAATGGGCAGAGCCCAAACAAAATATTCAGAATGCTATGCATTTTAAAAGGGGCAAAGCCCAAACAAGGTAGATACTTTCAAATGGGCAGAGCCCAAAATAAATTGATACTCTGTATCTTTTGTGGGTAGAGCCTAAATAAAAAAAAATGCAATGCAAAAGCAAATGAAATGTTGAACTGGACTTAGCCCAATCACGGCCATAAGTCCTTAAATTAAATTGACTGAGCAAAATGGCTCTCCTAAATCAATCTACGTCCGGTTCGAGGGTACATCTCCGAACTCCTTTGACATCCATCGTTGTAATTCCTCAACGACGTCAAAGAGGTGACGGGTCCCAACGACCACACATCCATATGGACTGCGGGGTCCTTAAACTCGTGGACCGAAACGTCCCTAAACTAATATCGGACCGAAACGTCCCTAAACTAATATCGGACCGAAACGTCCCTAAACTAATACTGGACCACCACGTCCCTAAACTGGCGACGGACCGAGATGTCCCTAAACTAATATCGGACCGAAACGTCCCTAAACTAATACTAGACCACCACGTCTTTAAACTGGCGATGGACCACCACGTCCTTAAACTGGCGATGGACCACCACGTCCCTAAACTGGAAAACGGACCACTACGTCCCTAAAACTGGAACAATAGAGCCTCCGAACGCTCTTTTGCCGGATCTAAACGGTCCCGTTTAAGTTGATCTTAGCCCCAAATACGGCTAACGCATCCTTAAACATCCAAATGGATTATAAAACTCCCCACCAACTCTGGTTCGAGGGTACATCTCCGAGCTCCTCTGATACGTGTCGTTGTAATCCTTCAACGACGTCAGAGAGGTGACGAGTCCCGATGGCCATACATTAAATTAATCATTACGTCGAGTCGATCTTAGTCCAAAACAGGACTAACGTATCCTTGACGAACGTTTAAGTTGATCTTAGCCGCAACGTGACTAATGTATCCTTGAACTAAAAACACCCAACCCAAATCTAAGTAAATACGGATTTGGATTAATCCACGCCCTACGGGCGACGGCATTACTCAGTCTCCGTATACAATCCACGGGCAACCACAAACAAAACAAACACACACGACACGAAGTGAAATTCTGGAGAAGGAGAAAGTTATTACCGCAACATGGTAGCGTAATTAACTGTAGGGGCTTGCGCCTGCAGGGAAGAGCGTCCCCACAATCAAAACCCCCTCACCTTGAGGGGGAATCTGACGAAGTCTGCTACATCGGCCGCATCCGTTTATACCTCCGATACAAGGTGCCGTAAATCAACTCGGTATCTTCGGAGAGGTGGACGGATAAAACCAAATAGCATCTGCCCCGAATCTCAGCGCCAGGACCAAGCATTCCTGTGCGGCCGTCTTTCGGAGGGGAACACCTACCACGGCTTAAAGGAGTTGTGCAAACAGGTTTTAGTTGGGTACAGTCCCGAGCCATATGGAGGTAGTGAGCGACTGTTAGTGATTCGTCTCTCCCGATATAGGGAGTTGATATCGCACTGTGATTGGTTGGTCATTACCATAAGTCCCTGGCTAGGGCTGATGGAGAATTACTGGTGGACTGATCAGTAAATTCTCAAATGGTCATGAGCCATACCGGCACGACTTGTACGGTTATTAGGGGCCTGACGTTCTCCACCTCCCTAGACCATACATGCGATACTCTTAGGTGAACAGACCAAACTGCGCGAATATTGTCACGGACAGGCTCAGTAAGTGTTCGGATGGTTTCCTCATCGGCCTTCTTATCGACATCTACCTGGGGACCGTTACGTACAGCTAGTGCCGCTTGCGGTCTGTGGTTAAACTCACTGCCAGCGTAGTGTCGAGTCTTTAGAGTCCCACACAGAGAGTTTCCCTGCTCCAGGCGAAACGATATAGAGGTCGTATGATTTTACGACAAGGGTTCGGACGCATACGTGTTTAAACGCATGTGCGACGTTCGGACAGTTTTTACTAGCCGGCTTTGGTTTAAGCCAGATTCTAGTATCGGGTTATTGGATTTATACAGTCTAAAGTTTTTCCGTGTTTTCACAGATTGGAGGGGCATTCTCGTAATTTTCCGGGAAGCTTCTAGAAGCATGGTGACTTGGGGGTTAAGGTGGCATAAGCATTTATTGCTTAATGACTCATTTGTGTGATTCATCCATAGTATTAAATGATGCATTAATTAGTTAATGATTCATATGATGAATCACACAAGGTGAATGAATCAACCATGATGATTAATCATTTATATTATTTATTTGATAAATTGTTATGGTTGTTAAATTCAAATGGGTTCATTATTCATATTCATTCTTATCATCACATTCTCTCTCCTCAAGCTCTCTCATTCTTGAAACCCTAACCCTAACCTCTCATGTGTTGAGATCAAGGGTTAGCTAGACTAATACATCCATAACCTCACTCTATATTCCCTAGGTAGCTTAGATTAGCACTTTGAGCAACCTAGTTATCTCAAGTTAGAGATCAAGCTTGGCGTAGGAGCTCTTGAGTGGATCGTTTTTGACTCGAGGAGGCCGTTGAGGTGCCGATGTTCCAAGGAGCCTACGAGGAGTGGAGGACAGCGATGAAGACCCGAAAGACAAGTAACGTGAGGTATAATTTCGAATCCGAGTAGTTAAACCTCTCGTAGTTTGCTAGTAACGGTTTAGACACGATTCATGCGCTCAAGTCCGTGTTACGAAGCTTTGATAATCGTTTTTTATATATTCCGCCTCCCCGCAAGTTCATGGGGTGCGTGACATGAACTTACATTCTCTTCTTTACAGCTATGGTGATGATATGGTTGACGCTACCCAGCATCGGCTCGGTCTAAATGATGAAGAGCCCGCTCAGGCCGATAAGCCAGAGGAGTCCGTGGTTCCTGCGGAATTGAGCTCAGGCAATAAGGATGACCCGGTTGTCATATCCGGAACTATAGGACAAGCATTATTCTGATGGCTTCAAAGGCAGCTTCAGGATAGGGACAAGAATTTAGCCAAGGTCCAATCTAAGGTCAACGAACCGGCAAACGTCGCGGCAGACTTCACGACTCAAGTCGCCCGATTGCGATTACATCAGAATCAAATTTTGGTTTTTGAGCCAGGGATTGATATCCGGACGCAGCCAACTGATACCCCCTTCAGCCCAAGAGCGGAGCGCCTTCGCAAAAAACGGCCGCGATCAGTCTCCAGTCCCCCCGATACATACACTGAACGTCGTAAGCGGACATCAGGAGAACTTATACCGACTAACCTAGAAAATCAGTGTTGGGAAGGGGAAAGGAATCGCCTCTGAAAGAGAAACTGGATAAGGTCTATTCTTTCAGAAGGGACAAAGCCCACAAGATATTCAAGGACGCCCTAAGAAACGGTCTACAACTACCAGAATCAAAAAGACCGCAAGAAGCGAATATGACTAACGACCCCAAATATTGCCCCTATCACAGAGTGATAGGTCATGCCATTAAGGACTGTTTCGTCTTCAAAGATTGGGTCGAAAAGCAATACAAGGTAGGAGAGATAGAACTGTCTAAAGGTGTGTTAGCAAACAGTCAAGCTGCGACCGCCAATTTTATAGGAACGGAGACCGAAGTCCTTCGGGAACCTGATCTTATCAGACATCTGCCTTTCGATGAAAGGAGCGGACCAATGCAACAAGCTAAAAGCCAAGCGAGCAACATTGCCCATGAAGAAGCAATAGACGGGTATACAACCCATACTGTCTACATGATGGATCTCAAAGGAACAAATCCTCCTATGCCTTATAGCCATGACAATGACACGGTTGTTGCCGTCCAACACCGGCTCAATCCAAATGATGAAGAGCCCGCTCAAACCATTGAGCCAAAGGAACCCGTGGTTCTTGCTGAATCAAGCTCAGGCGGTAAGGGTGACCCTGTTGTCGTACCCAAAACTATAGAAAAAGCATTATCCCAATGGATTCAAAAACAGTTTCAGGATAGGGACGAGAAGATGGCTAAGGTCCATTCCAAAGTCGACGTGCTAGCGGACGTCGTAGCAGATCTCACAACCCAAGTCGTCCGACTGCAATTACAGCAAAATCAAATTTTGGTTCGCGAGCCAGGGATTGATAGCCGAAAATAGCCAACCGATACTCCCTCCAGCCCAAGAGTGGAACACTTTTGCGAAAAATGGCCACGATCAGCTTCCAGTCTCTCCGATATGTACACTGAATGGGCTAAGCGGACAGCAGGCGAACCAACGACTGATCGGCCTCAAGGACCAGCATTAGTAAAGGAACCTACTCCAATGGAGAGAAAGAAGAAGGTATACTCTTTCAGGAGGGATGAAGTTCGCCAAATATTCATGGACGCCTTGAAGAACGGTCTGCAACTGCCTATTCTAAAGAGTCCACATGAAATAAACATGATCGACAATCCCATATACTGCACATATCATAGAATAGTGAGTCATACTATTGAAGACTGCTATGTTTTCAAAGATTGGATGGAGAACCAAAACAAACTTAGAAAAGCTTCACAGTCGTCAGATGTACCGACAAGCCACAGAGCTACGGTCATCAACACAACTCCTCCAAGATCAAAGTTCGAAGAGCTGGGATAAGCAAACTGACCAGTATGTCATTAAACTGGGAATAATCGACCTCTAAGTCGTTAAACTGGGAATATAAATAAAAAAAAGTGTGAATAAAAACAAAAGAAAATCCGAAATGATGGGGCAACTTGAAATAAAAATCAGCGAGTAAAAATAAACATGAAAAATAAAGCCGAAATAATGGGACAACCGCCAATAAATAAAGCCGAAATGATAGGGCAATCGCGACCTTCGCGATAAGAAAAGCTGAAATGATAGAGCAATCGCGGTAGTAAAAAAACGGCGAATGATGAGTTGCTCCTGGTACCATATTTCTGTGCAGCGATGCAAACGCCGTCCAAAACTCAAATCACCAACGGCGGATAATGAGTCGCTCCCGGTACCATATTCCAGTGCAGCGATGCAGACGCCAACCAAATTCTGAATGTCCCAACGGCGAATGATGAGTCACTCCGGGTACCATATTCCAGTGCAGCGATGCAAACGCTAACCAAAATCTAAATTCTCAAACAGCGAATTATAAGTCGCTCCTGGTACCATATTCTAGTGCAGCAATGTAGACGCCAACCAAAATCCAATTTCCCAAAATTCTCCCAGCCCTACGGGTGGTCCCCAAATTGACTGCCGTATATAATCCATGGGCTCAAATAATTCCCATCACACCCATGCTCCACCACAGTCACCTGTCCAGCGGCCGGTCTCCGCCCTCAGAATTATGCTCCATTTGGGAAGACCCACTCATGTGTCATCGCGATGCATGAGGAGAACAAGACTTACGGGATCCTCACGACTCGTAAGAAAACACCTTCGTAGGATCCTTACGACCCACAAAAGAAAAACACACTTGGGAGTCCCACGACTCCTAAGGAGAAAGTACACCTACGAGATCTTTTCGACTCGTAGGGAGAATACTTTCATGGGACCCTTACGGCTCATAAAATTGAAAAGTCTTACGTGATAGGGACCTAAACCTGTCTCCTAAGCCATCGCTCCCCAACAGGCAAAGGCAAATGATGAATTGCTCCTGGCACCTGTGCTTCAGTGTTAGCAATACTGATGCCGACCGCTACCCCAAAATTCCAAGCTTCCGATCCAATAGACCCCTAAGTCTTTAAACTGGGAACAAATGACCTCTAAGTCGTTAAACTGGGAACAAATGACCTCTAAGTCGTTAAACTGGAAACGAGGGAGATCCCTTCATGGCAAATGATGATTCGCTCATAGAACCATATTCTAGTGTAAGTGGTGCTGATGCCAAACCAAAACCAAAATCCCCAAATCCTCTCACGGCAAATGATGATTCGCTCCTGATACCATATTCCAGTTTAATGATGTTGATGCCAAACCAAAACCAAAATCCCCAAAATCCTCTCATGGTAGATGATGATTCGCTCCTAGTACTACATTCCAGTATAGTGATGCTGATGTCAACCTAAATCAAATCAAACCAACAACTTCTGCGGCGGAATCATGCTTCGTCCTAGAATGTACCCCATGTCGAAATCATGCTTCGCCTCGGGATATCTACCTTCCCTGCCGGAATTATGCTCCGCCTCGGAATCGAGTCAACCAGCGACACTCCATGCCGGGGATAAGTCGACCAGCGACACTCCATGCCGGGGACAAGTCGAACAGCCAGCGACACTCCGTTCTGGGGACAAGTCGAACAGCCAGCGTCACTCCGTGCCGGGGACAAGTCGACCAGCGACACTCCGTGCCGGGGACAAATCGAACAGCCATCGACACTCCATGCCGGGGATAAGTCGAACAGCCAGGGGCACTCCGTGCCGGGGACAAGTCGACCAGCGACACTTCATGCCGGGGACAAGTCGAACAGCCAGAGGCACTCTGTGCCGGGGACAAGTCGACCAGCAACATTCCATGCCGGGGACAGGTCGAACAGCGACACTCCGTGCCGGGGACAAGTCGAACAACTAGCGACACTCCGTCTCGGGGAAACGTCAAGCGTTGACCGTCCATGTCGTAAAAAGGGCAGTGCCAGTTTCCCACAAAGCGGGAACCAATTCACTCCGTGCCGGGGAAACGTATATGTTCCTGCCAAAAAAATTTCTGCGCAAAAGAGCCCAAGATATCTAATGGCAGCGATACGTTTAAGAAAATGTGAAGCAGTATTTTCCGGGCTGTATTTTGATAAACTCCCGTATGTGAAACAACTAAAATCTGATGGTATTGAAAGCGTCTCAAAAAAGCCTTCGATTTGATATATTATGGGATTCATAATTCATCCGGGATCAAAAGTTATGAGCAAATATGCTATGCACGTGTAATCTAAGGAAGAAAATACGAACCACTGTTTTCTGGGCAGCATTTTGATAAACTCCCTAATGTGAAACAGTTATATTTTGATGGTATCAAAAATTTCTCGAAAAATCCTTCGATTTGATATATTATGGGTCTCATAATTCATCCGGGATCAAAAGTTACGAGACATCACGTGCCTACACGTCATCGGGCATCACGTGTCTACACGTGACCAAAGGTCACGTGAAGACACGTGATGGGTTCCTGAGCTTTTAATTAATAGAATTATATTCTAATCAAATAATCAATCAGTGGGGTCACGTGATAGGCATCTAAACCGTCTGAACTAATAGAACTAAATTCTAAATTAAGGGAAATCAAAGATCCTAATTGGAAAAGTATTTGTTTAAATCTTTCCAAACAAAAAAGGATTATGGGAGACCGTTGGATTAAAAATCCAAGGGTGATTAAAAATCACCAATTTATGGAAAGATTTTAGACAAGGAAAGATTTCTTTAAAATTTACCAAGAATAACAAACAGAATATCTTTTGGATTAAAAATCCAACGGTGAATAAAATTCACTAAGTAATCTAAAAGATCATATTAGTTATGAAAAGCAAACAAAATCTTTCAATGAGAGATTTACTAAATAAATTGATTCTTTTCCTTCTCCTATAAATAGGTGCCAAGAGGAGAAGAAAGAGAGATAGAATTTTGGAGATTTTGGAGGTCTTGAAATTTTCTAAAAGGCAAATAACAGAGAGAAAAGAGAGGAGGATTTAATTCTTAAGAAAGAAAACCCTAGGTGAGAAAAAGAAAACGGATCAAAGCTTCACAAAACAAAAAAGAGAATTTAATTCGTAATCTAAGAGTTTAACTCTTCTACAAAAGAACTCAGTTCTTTTTCTGGTTGAAGATCTGCAGAAGCAAATCTCCCCATAGGTTGAGAATTTAATTCTCATCGGGTTGCGATTCTGCCATGCAGATCCAAAACTTAGAGAGGGAATTGAGTTTAGAGAATTTAATTCTCCCAAAGATAAAATTAGGGTTTAAACCTATATGAGAATTTAATTCTCCCAATTTCATAGGAATTTAATTCCTCCAAGACAAAACTAGGGTTTAACCCTATAAGAGAATTTAATTCTCCCAATTTATAGGAATTTAATTCCTCCAAATAAAATTAGGGTTCAACCCTGCATTAGAATTCAATTCTCCTAAAAATACAGGAATTTAATTTCTTCAAGATGGACAAAACTAGGGTTTAACCCTAATTGAGAATTTAATTCTCTTAAATTCATAGGAACCTGATTCCCCTAAAAAGAAATTAGGGTTTAACCCTACATAAGAATTTAATTCTTTCACAATAGGAATTTAATTCCTCCAAAATCATAATTAGGGTTTAACCATACAGAGAATTTAATTCTTAAAAAATAAGGAGACTTAAAAGATCTCCATGCATGCAAAGAACTAGAGTCACGTGGCCCCACGTAACCCCTGAAAAGATCCCCAAAAATGAGAAGGAAAAAGTTTTGAGGCAATGCCTCACGTGCTCCCACGTGACCTCCAAAATGCAGAGAATAAAAGCAAAGAAAATGTAGGCTTTGGGCGCTCTCACGTGTTACCACGTGACCCCTAATAACTGCCTTAACAAATCAGTGCATAAGTTCCTATCACGTGCCCACACGTGGTGGCTAAAAATTAAAAGTGTTTAACACTTATTTGTAGAACAAATTAAAGGGAGATCTGGCCCCACCTTTGGGCGTCCTCACCTGTCCCCACGTGACCCTTTCTTCTTTAGTGTTTAAGACTAATTCGAGAGCTTTATTTCCAGCGTTAAACACTGATTATCTTTTAGTGTTTAACACTAATTTGAGAATCTTATTTCCAGTGTTTAACACTGTTTTTTTAGTGTTTAACACTAATTTGAGAGCTTTATTTCTAGTGTTTAACACTACTGTTCTCTAGTGTTTAACACTACTCTTAGCCAAATTGGCTAATTCTCCAGAGGCAAAAGCCTCCCTTTCAACTGAATCTCAAAATTGAGAAAAATTCAGAGCTATAATATTTAATGCTCAGTCAAAGATAAAAATGCTATCAAAGCCTTCAAACTCTTGTTTAGCATTGCTAAATAATGTGGGTTTGAACCCAGACAAGTGTTTAATGGTCCAACAAAGGGCCAATATTTCAAATTTAATTGGACTTAGCCCAAGTTGGCCATAAGTCCTCAATTCAAACTTAACTGAGCCAATGTGCTCATAATTTAATTAATTGATCTTAGTTCCAAATTGGACTATAGATCACTTAATCCACTTTGGTTTGAGGGTACATCTCTTCGCTTCTCTGATATTTGTCGTTGTAATCCCTCAACGTCTTCAGAGAGGTGACGGGTCCCGACAACCACACATTTCACGGACTATGATGTCCTTAAACTGGACTGTGGGGTTCTTAAACTCACGGACTATGATGTCCTTAACCTCGACCGTGATGTCTTTAAACTAATATCGGACTGTGGGATCTTTAAGCCCCTAGACTATGATGTCCTTAACCTCGACCGTGATGTCTTTAAATTAATATCGGACAGTGGTGTTCTTAAACCCATGGACTATGATGTCCTTAACCTTGACCGTGATGCCTTTAAACTAACATCGGACCGTGGGGTCCTTAAACCCATGGACTATGATGTCCTTAACCTCGACCGCGATGTCTTTAAACTAACAATGGACCGAGATGTCCTTAAACTAACAGTGGACCGTGATATCCCTAAACTAATCGACCACAATATCCTTAAACTAAACAATAGAGCCCAACTGCTTTTTTGTTGGATCTAAACGATCCCGTTAAGTTGATCTTAGTCTAAAATTAGACTAACGTATCCTTAACAAACGTTTAAGTTGATCTTAGTCTCAAATGAGGCTAACGTATCCTTAAACCCAACCCCCCAAATCCAAATCTAAGAAAGATACGGATTTGGACTAGTCCACGCGCTACGGGCGACAACATAAATTAGTCTCTGTATACAATCCACGGGCAACCAAACACAAAACAAACACCCACGACACGAAGTGACCATATGGAGAAGGAGAAAGTTGTTACCGCGATGCGGTAGCGTAATTAACTGTAGGGGCTTGCGTCTACAGGGAAGAGCGTCCCCACAATCAAAAAACCCTCAGATGAGGGGGAATCTGACGAAGTCTGCTACATCGGCCGCATCCGTTTAAACCTTCGATACATGTTGCCATAAATCAACTTGGCATTTTCGGAGAGATGGATGGATAGCACCAATTAGCATCTGCTTCGAATTTCAGGCAAGACGACCTACACGGTCGCGTCTCCATGATTCGGAGGGGAACGGTATACCACGGACACTCCAACTGTAAGACGCGTCAAGCGTCGACCGTCCATGTCGTAAAAAGAGCAGTACCGGCTTTCCAAAAAAATGGGAACCAAAGCACTCCATGCTCGGGAAACGTCTTCTACGGACACTCCATCTCGGAGACATCGACCGTCCATGTCGTAAAAAGGGCAGTGCCGGCTTACCAAAAAGCGGGAACCAAATCAAGTCGCCTCCACATGAACGAAGATCCATCAATTTCATGCACACGACCCACATGTGCGGTATGCATTTATTGATGGGGGCACTTTGTTGGGGCCAAAAATTATACCCCGGTTGACCAAGTCAAATTCAAAGTCAACCCCAAACCAGGTGGGCCCAAGCCCAAATCAAGTGGGCCCATGCCCAAGTCGAGCCCCGCGACCAATCTTCCCCATGCCAAAACGAAATCATGTAATAAATAATTTTGATGTAATTTTTTATGCATGAATGTAAGAAAAATGGGCATAAAGCCAAATTTTTGTAAAGCCCATAGCTCATATGCAAAAGAAATGAGCACTTGAGACATGGGGTGGGCAAAATGCAATTTTGTAAGGCCCAAGAGGTTATATGTAAATTTGTAAGCCTATATAAGGCAACATAATAATGAAATAAAGAATAACAATTCATTCTCCCCAAAAACTAGTGTTTGTGCTTCCATCCTCTCTCTCCCAAGTTCTTCCTCTTCCTTTTCATTTTCGAATTAAATCAAGAGCTTAGATTTCTTTTTTAAAAAAAAAACTAAATAAAGTTTTACCATAAACCCACCTCCCAAGACTCCATCAAGAGAAGAAAAATGATCTTTTTTTTATCATCCAAGATCTAAATTTTGGAGTTTCAAGAGAATCCATTTTGGGTTTCTTCTCAAAAGAGAAAGGAGAAAATTTTTTGGAGTTTAACTCCACAAATAAATTTTTTTTGGAGTTTAACTCCACATTTAAAATTCTTTTGGAATTTAACTTTATAATAAATTTTTTTTCGGAGTTTAACTCCATTTAAAATTCTTTTTTTAAAAAATTCTTCTAGAGTTTAACTCCACAACAAAAATTCTTTCGGAGTGCAACTTCACAAATAAAAATTATTTTGGAGTTTAACTCCATACAAATGTTTTTGGATCTAACTCATTTTTAAAAAATTAAAAAAAAAAATCTTTTGGAACCACTTTGTCCTCTCTCATGTGGGGAGGAGGTTCTCATCTTGGGAGCCCTTTTCTTCCTCTCATGTGAGGGGGAGGATCCCATTGTGGGTTGCTCTCTCTCATATGAATGGGAGACTCCCATTTTTGAAGCCCCTTTATTCCCTTTCATGTGAGGGGGGAGGCTCCCATTTTGGGTTGCTCCCTCTCATATGAGTGGGAGGCTCCCATTTTGGGAGCCCCTTTCTCCCCTCTCACGTGAGTAAGAGCCCCATTTAGTGGAGTTTAATTCCATACCAAATAAAAATCTTTTTGGATTTGAACTCCACTTAAAAATTCTTTTGGAGTTTAACTCCACTACAAAAATTCTTTTGAAGTTTAACTCCACAATAAAAATCTTTTTGTGGAGTTTAACTCCACTTAAAATTCTTTTGGAGTTTAACTCCATAAATAAAAATGTTTTTGGAGTTGAACTCCATTTAAAATTCTTTTGGAGTTTAACTCCACAATAAAAATCTTTTTTGGGGAGTTTAATTCTACATTAAAACTTTTTAGTAGTTTAACTCCATTTCAAATTGTTTTTGAATTTAACTCCAAATTTAAAATTCTTTAGGAGTTCAACTCCATAATAAAAATTCTTTCGGAATTCAACTCCATTTAAAATTCTTTTGGAGTTTAACTCCACATTAAATTTTTTAGGAGCTTTACTCCATTTAAAATTCTTTTAGAGTTTAACTCCACGATAAAAATCTTTTTGGAGTTGAACTCCATTTAAAATTCTTTTGGAGTTTAACTCCATTTAAAATTCTTTTGGAGTTTTACTCCACAATAAAATTCTTTCTTTTGGAGTTGAACTCCAGGTAAAATAAAATAAAATAAAAAATAAAAAATTAATTTTTAATTAATTTTGAGGCCTCCACGCGTGGGGGAAGCTCCCATCAAATGGGAGCCCTCCCCTCCCCCTCACGTGAGGACATGTGAAGGGGGAAGGCTCCTATTTAATGGGAGCCCTTTGGCCCCCCTCACGTGAGGGCACGTGAGGGGAAAGGCTCCCTTTTAATGGGAGCCCTTTTACCCCCTCACGTGAGGGAATGTGAGGCTCCCATTAAATAGGAGCCTCTTTCCTACCCCCACCCCCCACGTGAGTAGGGAGAAGCCCCCTCCCTTTTCTTTTTAATTTTTTTCTTCCTTCTTTTCTTTTTTTCAAAAATGATAAATAAATAAAAATAAATTATGAATAATATTAAAATAAAAAAAAGTTTCTCTGAATATTTATTTACGTATATATTTTTGTTATTCTTTTTTATAAATATATATATATATATCCTTTTTTTATTTATTTACAAATGGAACAAAAAAAATGAATATGTTTCTATTGTTATATGTTAAAAAAAACATACACACACCAACACAACGCATTGAGTTCACATGACCGGTTTTACCCGTCAATCGAAATTCTCTCGCTCTAAAGGCAAAGGGTAATTAACGGCAGCTTACTCCTCAGCTGCCGGAGATTCGGATCCCCACAATCAATAAACCCCCGCCTATCCTAGGCAGGGGGAATCTGTAGTACACCTGACAAGCTCGCGCGTATTCCCATCTCAATGGGGTGATGAAAAACAACCTACAGCCGCATATGATGCGATTGGATTAGAGGAGTCGTACGGTCTTATTGACCATAGTTAAGGGTCGTGCGGGTGGATTTAATTCAATCACGAAATGACGGGTAGAACTTGACTGGTACTTATGATTTGTTGACCATATTTAAGGTCATAAGTTGCTAGGGGTAAAAACAGATATTGAGAATTTTAAGTGTTGAAATTGCAATGATATTGCATACCTTTTATGAGATGGTTGGATCCTGATACCCACCGCGAGTAAGTGTTACTCCTGAGAGAGTTTTCCACTTTACAATTAGCCGATCCAGTAGGTGTCTAAGAAATGTGTTAACGGGGTTATACCCTTGCGGAAACGAGATTATTTAATTAGTTCCATGCAAAAGTATGGGGAGACTCCTTCGAAGTACCTATACTTGTCTGGCTGGCCGATTGACAAACTTGTAGGGTGTAATTAATCCTGGCTAATCTTACCTTTTAGGGTTTGAAGGAAGATTTGATAAAAATAGTGGGAGCTATCCTGATTAGATAAGATAATAACCAATCTAATCTTGCAAAGAGTGCACGCTAAGTCATTTATTTCTCTCTCTCTCTCCAGGTAGCGACCATAACACGCCTTAATCAAGATAATATTATGGATGTATTGACCGAGCCCACTTATTATACTGAGCTAGGGAACATTGGTTCCACTTTATCTTATGACTGTCATAAGTCTAAGTAAGGAATATGGGAATATCAGGATTCCCACGCAACCCGAACGAAGAAAGAGCATGATGATGTATCTTCTTCGGGTGTGTTCGTTACCGAGAACTGTTTCTCAGTGTGCTCTACGTCCTGGATAATAGATACCGGATCAGGATCCCGCGTTTGTAATTTATTACATGGGTTAAGGAGAGGTAGAGAACTGGGAAAAGGTGATATGTCTCTCAAAGTAGGAAATTGTGCAATTGTTGCAGCCAAAACAGTTGGCGAATATCACCTAGTATTACCAAATGGTAATACATTGATTCTGAACGACTGTTATTACGTACCAAAAATGATGTGCAATATTATATCAGTTTCTTTATTACATAAAGAATGATATAACTTTGCATTAGTGGATAATGTTATGAATATTTTCCTAAATCAAGTGTTGATTGGGTTTGGAAGGTTGTGTAATGGTATAGACGTTATAAATCAAACTACAGTTTTGAATATACAGAACACACATAAGAGGAAAAGTTCAGAAATGAATGAAGCCTTTTTGTGGCACTGTAGACTTGGTCATATCAATGCGACCAGACTAGCTAAGTTGCATAAAGATGGATACTTGAATCCGTTCGAATTTACATCTTATGAAACTTGCCGGTCATGTCTCAAAGGCAAGATGACCAAAACTCCGTTTACTGGACGCGGAGAAAGAGCCACTGAACTTTTGGGACCGATATATAGTGATGTATGTGGTCCTATGTCTACACATGTCAGGAATGGTTCCTTGTACTTTATTATATTCACCGATGATCTCTCAAGATTCGGACATATGTTCCTGTTGAAACACAAATCTGAAACTTTTGAGAAATTCAAGGAATATAAGTACGAAGTAGAAAACCAAACGGGTAAAATTATTAAAATCCTACGATCTGATCGAGGAGGAGAATACTTGAGCACGGAATCCCGAGACTATTTAAAAGAAAACGGGATTCTCTCTCAGCTTACTTCTCCGTATACACCACAACATAATGGAGTATCGGAGCGGAGGAATCACACCCTATTAGATATGGTGCACTCTATGATGAGTATTGCTGAGTTACCTATTTCCTTTTGGGGTTATGCACTTGAGACAGCTGCATACCTATTGATTAGGGTTCCGACCAAATTCGTGCCTACCACTCCATATGAGATATGGAATGGGAAGATACCATCTCTTAAACGAGTTAAGATATTGGATTTTCCGGCCTATGTTAAAAAGAAAAATCCGAACAAGCTCGAGGCAAGGTCTGTTTTGTGCAAATTTGTGGGATATTCAAAAGATTCATATGGATATATCTTCTACCATACCGAGAAACAAAAAGTGTTCGTTTCTCAACATGCAACCTTTTTAGAAAAGGATTTTCTTATGAAAGAAATTAGTGGTAATGAGGTAGAACTGGAAGAAGTTCCAGCTACACAAACTATAACTGACAATTTGGTAGAACCGGAGGATTCAATAGTCCCCGACGAACCTCGGCCTCTCCGCAGATCCAGTAGGGTTCCTCCTCCACCTGAGAGATACTACGGTTTTCTCATAGACGGTGGGAGCAAGGATTGCATCATGGAAGATGATGACCCAACTAGTTTTGAGCAGCCCATCACAAGCGGGGACTCTGTGAAATGGCTGGATGCTATGCAATCCGAGATGGAATCTATGTACACCAACAAATTATGGACTTTGGAAGTTGCTCCTGAATGGGTAAAACCCATTAGGAGCAAGTGGATCTTTAAGAAGAAAATTGGTGTAGATAGAAAGGTTGAGACCTTCAAAGCAAGACTTGTAGCAAAAGGTTTTCGTCAATGACCAGGTGTCGATTATGATGAAACCTTTTCTCCAGTGGCTATGCTTAAGTCCATCAGGATCCTACTTGCCATTGCTGCATACCATGACTACGAAATCTGGCAGATAGACGTCAAGACCGTTTTTCTAAATGGTGATTTAGAAGAGAGCATATACATGACTCAGCCAGAGGGCTTCATAGACAGTAGGAGCAGCGGAAAGGTGTGTAAGCTGCTTAAATCAATTTACGAATTAAAACAGGCATCGCGGAGCTAGAACATCTGTTTTGATGTGGCGGTCAAAGAGTTTGACTTCATAAAAAACATAGATGAATCTTGTATGTACAAAAAGGTTGTAGAGAGTAAGG